>JAAXCT010000054.1:1200000-1809259 GCA_012490785.1 Eragrostis nindensis | reverse complement strand
TGTCAAACTCCTCTTACCTTGAGCGTGAGGTGCGTGTAGTCCGGCGTCTCAACTGTGACATCGAGAACGGTGGGCAAAACAGCTGCAAGAAGAGTTCCATTCCGAGCAATTCAGTTAACATACACAAATACAATGAAATTGACAATCAGTGAACTACTTGAAAAGGATATATCTTCACGAGAATTCTCCGCTGTATTTGAATGAAACAGTTTGCCTCCCTTGGGAAGACCATTAATTTTCAGTAGACTGAAATTCTGAACAATATTATTTCGCATGAAAGAATCGGTAGCTTGCGCAATTCGCTGCACCTTTCTCTTCCTTCTTCTTCTTGTCACCCTTGGCCTTCGGCTTGGCCTTCCCTGCCTTGGGCGCCATGTCCCTAGCAAATTAACCAAGCTCTGCGCACTGCAACCTCGCAACCTTATCGCCGCCCATTGAGACTCTGAAGAAACAAGGCTAAGGTGCCCTTGGCATTGCAGTGAAGCAGAGCTGGTAGCTTGGAAGAAGGAGCGAGGAGATAGCAGGCGATAGGGGCAGTGGAGAGGTAGAGAGAGAGGATAAGGTGTTTATGGGAATATATAGGAGTCGTAGGTGCTGCTAAGCTTGGACTAGTGCTCCTGAACCTGAAGAGGTTCTGGCAGAATTAAAAGACGACAGGAGAGGAATATAGTGAATATCTCACTGGTGAAATGGATGGAATGATTTTTAAGAAGGGATGGTTTCTGCTAACGTCTTGTCGGCCAAATGGTGACTGCAGTCTGCAGGTCGTGTTAAGGGGTGCTGTTTACTGTTAGCGATGGCTCTTGGCTGTATTTATGCCTGCACAGCAAATCCCAGTTAGTGACCTAATTTGGTTTTAGTTTGTTTCCCAATAAAGACTTTTATTTTCTGATTTTTTCGAGAAAGCGATGCGATTATCTGACGAACTCATGGTGCAGGAGTATCCACCTGCACTTTTACGTTTACGGTGTCCGGTTGGCCTCCAGAAGTCGGGCGAGACTTGTGAGGATTTCTTTTCTTTTACCTGTTTGTTGGTACGAATAATGTGCGCCACAGAATTGCTGGTCCTGTGTGCAAATTCGGTTCCTCAGGACAAACAAACACCGAGCGTCTACAAGAGAACAAGCAAGCACTGAACTTTTGACGGTTCTATTTGTTTGTCCTTCCAAACCCAGACCTCACAGAACCGGAAAAAAAAAAAACTCGAACCATTCTGAAACATGCGTATGCTGTAAGTCCTCGCCTGCAGGTTGAGTTCATGAATTTCCAGTTCGTTTCTCTGAAAATGACAAAATTCAGTACCAGTGTAGCTTCAGTTCTGACTTTGAGTTCTCCTGGCCATTTTTAACCTGCCAGGGTAAACCTACCGACCTGCAGCGCAGAAATGGGGAAACAAAACAACGGCGGGAGCAGGGCAGGGCAGAGGCGAGTTGTACTTGTAGGCTTGCGCGGCGCGCGTGTGCTGAGAGCAACGGCCTTGGCGGGACGCGGTCGTGGAACCAATGGCCACCGGCAGCATCCTCATCCGGGCCTCCCTATCGCGCCCGCCCAATCCCATCTCCCCACGGCCCTCGTCCGTCTCATCTCTCGATCTCGCGCGCCCGGGTCGTCGTCCTCCTCCTAGTCCTATCTGCTGCTGCTGCTACACTGGTGACTGGTCCCACGAGGGCTATCTCGCCGCGGCCAGTGGCCACACGTTTGTCACCGCGGGTTTCTTACCAGAGGGAGCTGTGCGTGCGTTCGGTGAGGCGTCTCCGCGCCCGCCATTTTGGAAGGTTGCATGCATGCGTTCACTGTTCACGACGCGACGCCGGCCGTGGCGAGGTGCGATCTGGCACCGAGCGCGTTTCGGGCAAGTGGTGGTGGACGCGGGGTGCGCCCGTGTTGGCACTGTCATGTGACTGTAGTGGCGAATGGGTAACGCGACGGCGGCCTCTCCGGCCGTAAAAGATCAATCCCTTTTTAATTTTATTTTTGCGAAGGAAAAATATCATTCCATTTCCACCAGAGCTCAGCCACCGGGAAGCTTCCTGCTCAATGCTCATTGTAGTGTTCCAGTCTACTTGAATACGTATGATTTAATTCCAATAAGAAATACTGAGCTAAGGATGCGTTTCTGTTTGTTCATCTAAGCACTCGATAACTCGAAGCAAAGCACAACAACACAACAAGCTTGGGCACCGGCGAACACGAGATTGGTGAGTGGACCCAATTCAGCTGTATTGTGGGCCTCGTGGCCCTCGTTGCAGGCCTCAAATCTGGACACGGCCCATACCACACGGCTCTGTGTGGTCCTTGTCCGCTTGTCAGTGGCGTGGCATTCACGCAGTACGGGTGGGTCGTCACGCTCACGCCGCCAGTGCCCAAGTGCCCACCGCTTCCGCGCTTCAGTTCGCCAGTCACAGCCTACGACGCCGCAGGAAACCGATCCCCTCCCCTTTCCCCTTCGCCCACCGCACCGCGCTCACCATGTCGACGGAGCTCACGGCGGCGCAGCTGCGGGCGTACGACGGCAGCGACCCGTCCAAGCCGATCTACCTCGCCGTCCGCGGCAAGGTCTACGACGTCACCTCCGGCCGCAGCTTCTACGGCCCGGGGGGATCCTACGCCATGTTCGCCGGTCGCGAGGCCAGCCGCGCCCTCGGCAAGATGTCCAAGGACGAGGCCGACATCTCCGGGGACCTCTCCGGCCTCTCCGAGAAGGAGCTCGGCGTCCTCGCCGACTGGGAGACCAAGTTCCAGGCCAAGTACCCCGTCGTCGGCCGCCTTGTCGACGCCTGAACTAGAAAGCTCAATCGAAACCCCCCAATCAGCCGCGATCACCATGCGGCAAGTATTACTGTAACTGTATCCAACCTCTTGTGCTTGCTGCTACCTTAGCTGTCGAATAATCTCATTGAAGGATTTGTGTGCTCGCTGTATAACTCCCTGCATACTGAACTGGTATCAGTCAGCCTATATGTGCTTGCTTGCTTGCTATATGTAACTAGTCCAATAATGTGAACGAAAGTTTGGGGTCGGTTTAAGAATTGAGCCGATTGTTCTCTGAATTGCAGCTTGATGTTTGATGTTATATGCTGTTCTGGGGCTTGATTAATACTAGATCCTTTTATGAAAAAAATGATCTGTCGTTAATGCTAAGTCATGGAGGTATTGCTCGTTTCATTGAGTTTGTGTTGTCAATTTTATGAGGTCACAAGTCAGATATCATTGTCCTAGATAGATCCAATTAGCAGCATGGACAGGACAGCCCGATTTTTGTTGCCTTTGTTGTCAATCTATCTACTACGCCTCCTGTTATCTGTAACATCAGCACTCCACTACCCTCCTACACAGTTAAGGATTTTGCCTCTTGTGTTCTACTACCATTTTTATCCTGTTACTCCCAGCATTTAGTGGTAGCAGTCAGGATATGCGCTTGCTCGTTACTTTGTTAGCTATCTAGTGATCTTTATTTTTATTTATGCTATCGATTATCTTTGATTGAAGTATTTATTTCGATGGATTCAAGGCCCTTTGTCTATGCAGATGCTGGGCCTGCACCTGAGCCTGACTCCCAGTATTGAGTATTGGGCTTAGCTGTCCTTATAATTGTGACTTGATTTCAGATGTAACAGGCTGTTACAATGATACATAACTTTTAGATAGCCCTTTATGGAAGCATGCTTAATTCCATGCTCAAATTCCATTTTCCTTTCTTTGGCCTAACAGTTTCAGGGTGTAATCAAACTGCCACATTGGAATACTTTCCCGTGACTTTAGGAAACCATGCTTGTTCTTTTTAGTTCCCTTTGGCAGCCAATCAATGGGTGACCATGGATATTAACTGCTACTCCCTCTGGTTTTTAATCGATGATTTTTAGATTTTAGGACAACTTTCTTATCTCAAAATTGAACTACAAATGTTGTCTTAACGCCATCAATTAAAAAACAAAGGGAGTAAAAGAATTGGTGCTGGGGGATGTTTCTGTCTGGTTGATGATTGGATTGTGATAAGTTTAGCACGTTCTTGTTTGCCTTTTGTTTTTTCGTATAAACTATTGTGGGTAAGATCCGGGACACCCGTTGAGTTGTTAAAGCTTTCGATTTCAAGAGTCTCCTTAGGTCAGTTCATTCTTAGAGCATAGGTACCCATTTTGACCACTAAACCATATACCTTGCCAAATGGGTTATTGTTGATGTTTGTTCTAGTTAAAAATAGAGGATCTGACCACTGATGTAGGCTTGTTAATTGATTTGCTGGCTGTCAAACCTTAAGTCGTGCTTAAGTAGGCTCATTTCGTTGAATTTGGATTGGCAATGTCATGAAGACATCGTTAAGTATTTTACCTCTTGTGATCCACCATTGTTAACATGTTACTCCCGGCATGCAGCAGTATTTCAGGGTATGTGCTCAATAGGCCATTGATCCTTGGAGCCTAGGTAAGCAGGTAGCCGTCTGGATGGTTGAAATATACCCCTTGTCAAATGGATTATTTCAGGGTATGTGCTCAATAGGCCATTGAGGATGTAAAACCAATGATGTAGGGTTTGTTAAGTTAGCTAGTGTAATGGTGTTCGCTGTGAAACCTGTAGTTAATTCAATAGTCCCCTGCATGGTGTTCTATGATGACAGCAAACTCTGATTTTGAGTATACTAGTACCAATGCACGTGCGTCACGCACGTGTCTATAGGATGAAACGGCTCAACAGGATCATTAATCATGGGTAACTTCACACGATAGAATCACGTAGGAACAACAGGAAGTTTAAATGAGAAGACTTCGGTACTCAAATCAAACAAGAGAATACTACATTAAAATAGGAATATTTTGAGGAAGCAATGGCAACCATGAAACGTAAAGATTTCGCAAAATCAAGGAACTGGGTAACTGGAAAATGAATCATGGAATAGAAATCACAACATCAAAATAAGGAGAAGAAATCAGGATTTATTGGAAAACAAATTAACCATCGTGAACAATTAGCTTTATTAATAACACACCTGAGTTGATGGAGGCAGTTCACTCAGAGGCTTCCATGCAAAATACTGCAAATCATCAGACAACAAGGGTACGTCAAGTCTGCCGCAACCTGAGAAGGATCTAGTCGTCACGCCGTCCGGCAATGTAGCATCGTCGTATCCAACAAGCTGCGAGTGCAGGGGAACGGCGATGAATTCGACTCAACTGGAAGAACACCAGCGATGCAGATGGGCCTGCACTCAACAGTTTCAAATCACAAAAAAATATTGATCGAGGTGGAGAACACGCAATCGAAATCAAATTAAACAACGAAATAATCAAGAGACGACGGTGAGGTTTTCTTCTCAAGAACCCTACGCGATCAGGCGACAGTAACGGCGACGAGAACGAGATGGCAGTCCGCGGTCGAGGCTTCCGCTGCCGCGTCCCGTCTGGCATACGAGAGCGAGAAAGAATCAGGTTGAATCTCGCGAACCCTGCGCGACCCAGCCCTGACGGCGACGTCGGCGAGAACGATCAGGCAGACCACGGCCGAGGCTTCCGTAGCAGCATCCCGTATGGTGTACGCAAGCGATCACAGGAAAGGAAGGATGTAATTTTGGAAACTGAAACGTGATTAGGGTGCGTGGGCGTACGCGAGCGATCACAGGAATGGAATGCATTTCGGTTCAGCAGCGCGCGACCGTACGCGCGATAACGCTCCCCATCCCGTATATATGGCGTACGCGAGCGATCACAAGTTTGGAAGGATAATAAAGTTTTGGAAACGTGATTAGGTGTTGTTAAAAAAATAGGAAATCGTGAAAAAGAAAAACTTAGGGGAGTCGCGGCTGGGTTGGGGTGGGCGGGTGCCTTGCACGGTGGGTGAAAAAAAAATTGAAGAAGGGAAGGTACGACACAAAGGTAAAACGTGTAAACATGTGAAGGAATTTCCTTCATCCTGTGGGCCCTTTACAATTGTGCGGTTAGATGCCAGGATAAGCTATATGGCAGGACGGTTCAGATGGCAGGGTACATAGGATGGCAGGGTAGAAAATATTTTCCTCCAAACTGGTGTTTTATTGGTTTAGATAAACTCGAAGTTAGTTTTGTGTTCCACTACCCTTTTCAAAATGTGAATCACTGATAAGGCATTCCAGGAATCAGGGGGTGCAATATCCGGAGAAACTCGAATCTGTTCATAGCTTCCGAGGGTCCTATCGTCGTCGCCTCTCAGGCTGCTTCCAGTTCCATGCTTGCATTTCTGAACCCGGACCTGAATGATAGAGTACTTCATACTAGTCAGAAGCATAGAAAGTTGTGGAGGTTCGCACGTCTCTGATCGTTGAAGTTGTCAGGCTTGCCAACTGCCCAGAGCTCGTGCTTCACCGTTTCGGAATTCTGCACTTGCCAACTGCCCAGAGCTCGTGCTTCACCGTTTCGGAATTCTGCACCTGCCTCCAATTTGGATTTTGTACCGAACGGTGCCGTCGTGCTGGAAGCCTGAAACCACATGGTCTGATCCTCGTCAGGTCATGCAGTGGCGCGAGCAAGTTTGGTGGCGTGTTCCGTGCTTCCGCCTGGCCAGCCGGAATACGGCTGCCACGCCCATGGGGACGCATTTCGAGTTGGAAATCCTCAAGCATGGATACTTGGAAAGTTGCGTTTCCCACATTTCAAGGCACGACAGGATTCTTCTATTTAACGATGCACATTCGTCCACTTTTTCGCAGTCGTAAAGTATACAACTCTTGGTTTTTTTTTTAGCACAGTATACAACTCTTGGTACAAGAAGCATTTTGGACGTGCGACGGAGTATAAGGGTGTGTTTGGATTAGGGTCAAAGTGGGATGAGGCAGGATCAGTCATGTTTTTGGGGTTGAGGCCGCCCCTGTCGTTGTTTGATTGAAGGGCTGGGGCGAGCCATTTTTTTTTGTTTGGTTGGAGGGATGAAAGAGGGGCGAGGCCGTCCCAGTTTTTGTTTGGATTGGTGGATGAAGCTGACACATGAATATGGTCACCTATTGGTGAGTTTACCTCTCCGTATCCATGTGTTTTTGTTGGCAATTGTTGATTTTTTCTTATATATACGTAATGACATCAATGATACCTAAAAAAACGTAAATTGCGTAATGGGCTGCCATAGCTAAGCCCATCAAGCCCACGCATTTGCCAGATTCATCTGATGCGCTTCTTCCCCTAAAAAAGAAAAATCTGATGCGCATCAACGGAGGAGCCCCACACGCAGCCTCTGCTTTTCTTCAAGAGAAGAGAACGCCCCCTGGCGTTTCTGGAGGAGGAGAATGGCTGCTCGCCGGCGAGCTTTCCCCGCTGCCGCTAGTCGCCCTCGTTCGCCCGGTTCGTCCGCCCTTGTTTTTTTTTCCCTGTGACTCGATTGATACAGCGTGAGGCACGAGCAAGGAAGGGTCAAGGACTCAAGGGCCGCAACCTTTCCGGGCTTCCACATGCCCACCTGTGCACCTGGACGGCACGGCCCTTCTCGCGGGCCCCACCACTTTATCCACACCATATTCCCGCGTTGTTTCACCGCCAGATGGGCCCAATTGCAACGCACCTATAGTTCCCACTTGCCCAGGAGGCAGGCAGCCAGCCGGCGGCCGAGCCAAACAAACCCCTCCGCCGGCTTCGCGCCTCCTCGACCGCATCGTCCCGTGATCTCGATTCGCCCGACGTTCTCGTCGAGCTCTCCTAGGAGCAGCAGGACGGGTAGGGGTTTCCGGAGATCCCAATGGTGCAGCCGCCGGGTTCGAGGAAGCGGCGGGCTCCGGTGCCGCCACCGGCGGCGCCCGTCAAAGAGGAGTTGGAGGAGGGTTTCATCGATGGGAATGGTCTACTCAAGAGCGTCAAGGCCGCGCCGCCGCAGCCGCAGCCACCACGGGTAGATCAGCATGTTTGGCCCTTTGTTTTTTTTTCCCCATCTGCTATGGTTTTTGTTATGAAAGCGCGCAATTTTGAGTGGTGTAGTGGACGATTTTGCCTATGAGATTATGTGGAATTGGATTATTGGAAGTCTTGTTGCTGACTGCACTATAGATGGTGTACTCACGAATTAGATGCTCTTGCGAGAGAGAAAGGTGGCGCACTGATTGGCTTCGTGGCGAAGTTGTTCCAAGTTCTTGTGCCCGGTTCGATGCCACATTGGCGTTACCTAGTTTCATGATACACCGAGTTGCTGACTCGGAATATAAATATGAATTGATTGCGTTATATGGTAATTTATCAATATTTAGACTCCAGAATACATTTGGTTCCTTTTAAGATCAGATAATGTTTTTAGGTGATAAAATCGGCCATTACAAGCTTATCTATTCTTTAGTTCATTCATTTTCCTATATATACTGCTGAATAAGTCCTGATAGGTTAATTGACAGTACAACCACTTCATTTTCTTGGTTTTTTTTTTTCAGTTTCATGTCCTGAAAGTGTTTGCCATAGAAAATTTAGTCATGCTAACTAATGATAACACCTTAGTAGCTTTTTTGGTTTGTTCATTTAATGTAGATTCTCTAGTATGGAAAGCCTTTTATTAATACTCTGATTACCACTGACTTTTTCGCAGGACATGACTTGTGATGTACTTGATGAACCTAGTCCATTGGGTCTGAGACTAAAGAAAAGCACATCTTTCTTGGATTTGATCCAGACGGTGCTTTCTCAGGAAAATCCTACTGCAGGACTGTATGTTGCTGACAATAGTATTTCTGAGACACCCAAGAAGAAAGAGGTCAAATCTGCAGCTTTCATAAGTGGTGAACGACTGAAAGCTTCAAACTTTCCTGCTAATGTTTTGAAAATTGGTACTTGGGAGGTAAGAAAAATTATTGTTTCCTGTTTTCCAAGCGACATATTTTGGAGGGCATGTCAATGTACAATTGTGTCTTTTCACAACCTTTTTAGTCTAACTCTAAACAATATTTTCGAGCAGTACATTTCATGCTATGAAGGTGATTTAGTGGCAAAGTGCTACTTTGCAAAGCATAAGCTTGTCTGGGAGGTTCTGGATGATGGTCTAAAGAGTAAGATAGAAATCCAATGGTCAGACATTACTGCTCTGAAGATCATTTGCCCAGAGAATGAACAAGGGACCTTGGATCTTGTGGTATGTCACCGGGAATGTAGGCATGTTTTATTATAACCTTTTAATGTCCATCAGTTTTGCCTCACACGACTTTCCATTCTCTTTTTTCGAAGTTGGCCCGACCGCCCCTTTTCTTCAAAGAGACTGATCCTCAACCAAGAAAACATACGCAATGGCAGGCTGCATCAGATTTTACTAATGGACAGGCAAGCTTAAACAGGTAAGAATAGCGTGTAATTTATCGAAAGGGACTGTACTAAATAGATAACGGTCTCTTAGTGGGACTCTGTGAGCTTGCTGTGATTCCATGAACAATATCATTTTTTATGCATGTCTGTTTATTTACTTCATTCATGTCCAGACTTACTGATAGATTTGTTTATTTTGATTCAGTGACAACTTTTGGTTGCATAACTTTTATTACATGCTGATGAATTCATCAATTCAGTATGCTGTTAAGAAACTAATTACTAAATTTATTCTACATGCAGGAGACACACTTTGCAATGCCCCTCAACTTTGTTAAGCAAGAATCTTGAAAAACTCATTCAGTGTGATCGGCGGCTATATGAATTAAGCCAACAACCAGAGATCGTATTAGAAACTCCATATTTTGAACCTAGACGCCCTATTTTTGAAACTCCAAATGAATCTAAGGATTGCCGCAGTTTTAATGACTTGAAGTATGAACATGAAAAGTCTTTGCCCAAATTCAACAATCCTTTTTCACCATGTGCCTTTTCCTCACCATCCAACGAGGTTGGACAGCAAGGGTTTCGTGTTCATGCAGTAAGCATAGGTAATCTTTTCTTGTAGCAAGCTGCAACAAAGATATGCTCACTCCCCTTTTCTTCATGAATAGTTTTGAATTCGATACAATAAACTGAAAATTGTCTGTGCTACACATTGATATAGTCGCCTCTAATGTTAAGTTGTTTCTAGGATCTTGTGTTGCAGATTTCCAGGCTAGTTGTGTCTCTCAAGAACCAAAGAACTCTAACCGGCGGAATCAACTGAAAAAGCCAGGGCTGAGAGAATCCATGTATGTGGATGATTTTGCTGATTGTATGGATGAACAAAGTACTCTGAGTAACCCTGCTTTGGCCAATAATGAAGAGCAATCCAACGAAGTGCTGGAAGACCTTGTTCAGTATCTTTTCAGTGACACACAAGGTCTGCCCGCATCAGATGATAAATGTTTGTCAAGGGTGAACTCATTTTGCTCTTTGCTTGAGGACAACTCTGTGTCATTAAACATGACGAAACCTGAGAGTAAAGCGAGCATCAACATTGGTGTAGTTGAATTGGATTCTGATTACTCTGATGAGGAGGATGAGGAGCTCAAGCTAGCAGGATTAACAGAACCACCAGCCATCTCGAGAAAGGATTCATTTGGGGACCTACTACTGAATCTCCCTCGGATAGCTTCTATTCCACAGTTCTTATTCGACATACCGGAGGATTTTGGTAAATAAAGAGCGATGGATGTGGTTCTTGTTCTGTGTCTAGAGCAGGACGTTGTACAAATTTTAAGTACGCGCAATAAGTTAACATCCTCAGTAATCTGTTATGGTACCACCTCTGTAAAAGATTTTGATCCTTAACTCGTACGCCAATGATCTCCACGTGCAACATAGAAATAAGCACACAAAAAAAAAACTTTTGATGATCTTTTAACGAGTTACTCTTTTCCTTGTCCGATGTGTCTGTTTCTCATATATTCTGTTTGATATCATATATTCAGTTAGGTACATCATAATCTCTCAATCAGTCACGCCCCAAGAATCCTAGTCTCTTCTGGGATGTGCTATCGTAATGTTACTATAACTCATGATGCAATGGAGGATGCTGGAGCCACGAAGGCATTGCATAGGAGCTCTAAGAAACGAACTTTGTTCAGCGGGATAATTCATGTAACACATACATAAACTTCCATTCAAACATAATATGCCGCTACGCTCTCGTGTGTATTCACCAAAACATAGAAAGGATTGGAGCACGTAGAGTAAACAGGCATTCTTATTTTGAGAAGCTTGCAGGAAATTTCTTATATCACATACATACACTTCAATTAAAATAAGATATGTCTAGTTTCTCGCATAGTTGAAACCTAGAAAGGAGCAAATACAGTAAACAGGCACCCTTATGTACAGAAAACAAGCCATGGAATGAAATAGACATAAACAAGCCATGGAATGAAATAGAGATAAATGGAATTCTACACAACATAGACATCTAAGGCACTCTGAAACTGCCCGGAGATGCATGATCTGTAACTGTAATTGTTGGAACTGGCAACTAGATAGTATTGCCTAATCAAAGGAATCAGGTGGTGGAGCTTCTCCTTCCTCATCAAAGCTCTCATTTTCGTCGAGCATGTTCATCAACATGGACACCTGCTCATGAAGCATAGAGTTCTCCTTCTCTATCTCTGCCCGCTTCTTGCGTTCATCTGCAAGCTGCTTTTGGAGAAGCTCGAGCACGCGGGAGTCTTCCTCTAACTGCTCATTCAGTCCATTGATCTCACGGTCCTGCCACACCATTCCAATGGTAAAAGCATGCATCAGTATAAAATGCACATTCGACAATGAAATAAATACAGACAAATTACCTTAGGCGATGCACTAGGGCAGTGCTAATATGGCAGATTAAATAAAAGTTAGTACTTCAGGATTTCTAGAATTGATCATCAATGCAGTTCTAGAAGAATAGCATTGCATGCTGCATGATATATCAAATAGAAAGATCATCGACCTTTCTGTTCATTTCTTGGATTGCAATCCTCCTCATGCTCTCCACAACATCGACATTGACGAGCTTGCGTTTCTTGCCCACCAACCATCCCTTAGGATATGATGCAGGCTCAAAATCCGGTGGTGGGAGCAGCATTTCAGCAGAGCTGCGCTTACCATTGATCGGCTCCAGAGGCTCAAAGAGTGCCTTCCGCTTCTCAGATAAGTTAACTTTTGGGTCTGGCTGAGCATCGTCGGCTGTATCTACTGTCGCAGTCGCGTCATCGATCTTCATGGACTCTCCTTGAGCCTGCTCGGTTGCTTCTTCTGTAACTTCTTTGTCAGGCTCTTGTTGCAAGCTCCGGCCATTGGCTGGAACATACATATTGTTAGTCAAATCAAGAGTCAGTGTACCTCCCCAGTTAAAATCTAATGCACACGTGATAACCGACAAGCTAAAGAGTAGCGAGATGTCATGTGACATAGTGAAAGATCATTATAGCCCTTTTAGTGCCTTGCAGAGTTGCAAGTATGCTGCATGTATATACTAGTATCCTTGAAAAACGAAGCTAAACAAGGGACCGAATGACAGAGTGTATTGAGCATAGTTTTCCACATAAGACTATTGATCGTTTTCGGGGGCAATTCCAAGATCTGATTTACTTTGACCTAATCAGTCAACACCACATGTTCATAACATATTGATCAATATCACCACATGTTTTTTTTTTTTTTTGGAGAGACAGTATCACCACATGTAACACCATCCGGCCTGATTGTCACTTTAATAAGCCCCACAATTATACTGATTAATCTAACCCACACAAAATATGTTGTCAAGACATGTACTATTAAAATAGTCATCCTTGTCTGGCCATGCTTAGACTGACTAGAACGGTTGCTCTAAATTTCAGTCTGTTCGGCAGGCTGTTTTACTGTAGCCGCTGCGCTGTTTTTCTGAGAGAGAACACTGTAGCCACTGGCAGCAGCACTGTAGCTATGTGAGTGGGCTGCAGCCGCAGCCTGCTGCAAAGTGGGCAGCCGAACAAGCTGTTTTGTGTGGCCCTGCCTAGACTGACTAGAACGGTTGCTTTGTCGTCTTTGGCCTTTTTCTGAACAGACAAATAGGAAAGGGTGATGCAGAGCAGAAATATGTTAATATACTCTTGCTATAATTAAGCTTGCAACGAGTGTTAACTCTGAAGGAATGTGATGCGATCCCCTTCCACAAGCATATTCTTGAGACCACTGCGACCAAGTACGACGCCGACAGCTGCCGGCTTAGGACCCTGGCGGTAAAGACAAGCAAAGCAGGCCACATCCTGTGACTGACAGACAGGAAACCGAAGCAAAGAAGAGTCAGGCTCAGATCACGTGAACCACCAACCTGGTCGTTGGATTATTATCATCAGCAGTTAGAACCACGGGTGCGTGATTAACGTGCCAGGTTAACTAGCCCTACTCTGTCGCTCCTGTCCTGTGAGCTGGCAATCGTTCATCCCCACACGAAATATCTCTCTGGCACATTACACGGCATCGGTAGCAAAAACGTATGAACAAAAAGAATCTTTTTTTTAGCAAAAGAAAAGGGAGCTCAAGTGACTTGAAATTAGCGGAGATTTTCCGATGTTAGTGTAAAACAAATTTGCTTCACGGCCAGTATAATTTCCCCCACAGAAATACAGATAAATTTGCAGGCAATTGAACTGAAATTCACCAGAGTTCAAGAAGGGAATATCAGAGAATTATGGATGAGTGACAGGAACACGCTTCTTTGGGGAAACAGCACTTGAAATCAGCAAGATTCATCGAGGGATTTTTAAGTCTAGCTCGGAATTCAGATAGCAAGCACCTGATCTCCTCTTCGACTTCCAGAAAATCCTTGGCGGGTCAGTAGGAGAGGGCTCCTCCATGACTTGCTGCTCCCTCCCTGCAGCACGAAAAAATTGCACCCATCAGCTGCTGAATCTCGCATCGACAAGGCAAGCACCCTGCTCTGCTTCAATTTCTCCTCCTTCCTCCGAGAAATAAGCAAGCATACGCCATATCAGTAGCGACTGCGATGGCCATGAAAGAATCAAAATCTAACCTCTGTTTCTTGGCTCCAAGCTAGCTCGATTTCCTTCGCGGTGCGCTCTCTCTCTCTCTCTCTCTCTCTCTCTCTCTGGTTTCTTGGTTGCGTTATCTTGTGGTTCTTGTTTGTGGGATGTTGTGCGAAGGGGACTCGCCTTGGAAGCAACTCCCCGTTTCTTGGTCGTGTCGTCGCTGGCTTCGGATTTTTCTTTTGAAAGACGTAACGATGGCAGAAACGGCGTTTCCGCAACGTACTTGGCTGTGTAGAGGAACATCACCGGCCAACAACCAGTAAGTACTCCCGTAGCCATGTTCTCCGGATTCTCTGTGGCACCGGCTCACACACACAACTTCATTTTTTTTTTCCTCGAATACGCAGGAGAGCTACGTATCTTTGTATTAAGAGAGAGTAAAACGGCCCCTTACAATCATCACCACCTCATTCCGGGCCGAGCCATGAGGGGCTGTTACATACATAGAGTTGTAGCTTATTTTTTTAGATAATGGGAAGATTGTATTAATCCCGGCCTTGGCCCTCAGAAAAGCTACGGCCGCAGTGGCCTTGACTTCTAGGAGTTACAGCCAAATACAACCATCGACAAAAGTCGACCATCATCAGAAGCGCATAAACGCAACACCGATGAAACAAACTAGAAAAGAAAAAAAGAGAGAAAACGCCTCGAGTTTGCAACTTCTAATATCTTCCGGTGCTATTTCGTGAGTACGGTCCATATGTTCGTTCTTCCGCCACATCAGGGATAGAACAACACTTGCATCTGCCAATCCAATGCTGAACAACATCTTGATTGAAACAAAGACCACCCATACCACAACCGAAGAAGAGAAAATTGAAAGTTGCTGGAGACGACTAGGTAGAACCAAAGACGGCAATTAGCACCCAAACTGTCAGAACCTGCCTGATGTGCAAATGACTTCAAAACAACGCCTTCACGAAGGTCGCGGCAGTTAACATGCCGTCGTCGTCCGTCCTGAAAGGCACCAAGTTTTCACCAGGAGTTCTTCGATCTGATGAAGATAATAGGGGCACCACAACGATGCCTTCAACAAAGATTGATCATCGTTGGCACTAGCAATCAGCTAAGCACGCAGTTTTCACCCAGGTATCCCGATCTCTAGATCAGAAATCTGCACACCGACCTGCCACCATGTGCAAGTTTTGTTGCCCACCCGCAGCTGCAGGAACCATCACCACCATCATGGCAACAGTCGCCGCACATCTGCAACCACAACACAGAATACGCGTCGTCGCCGAATTCTGCGTTGCCTGCCGCCGCCGCCGCAACTGCAGCCACATGACGGCATTGCAGTGCCTCACGACCAACGATGAGAGTCGGAGACGAGATGGGCCGGCAGGCACGTCATGGGAGCGGGATGAAGCCGTGGCCGAGACGATGCATACGCGATCCCGCCGCCACAACAGAAGACGATGCCGCAGCCGCCATCTTCGCATCCATTGGCCCCCAACGACGATTACAAACACCGGATCCAACAAACTCAGATGCCAATTGTCCTCATTGGAATCCATCGGGGAAGACAGGAGAAGAGATGGTAATTGGATTGATCGCCCCGCCGCCGCCATCACGACCTCGCAGAGCGGGTTGTTCCGATGCGGGCTCCGGCGACGGCGAGGTGGAGAGAGGGAAGGAGAGCGGCGGCTGGTGGCGGATGGGAGCGCCGCCCGAGTCGCCTGGATAGCAGCGACGGGGGCTAGGTCATAAGAGTTGTAGCTTATAAAACAACCAAAGGAAAGTAAGACCTGACCCAACAAACTGAATTAGGCTATCCTAATCCATCCACATGACCCAGAGTCAGGGTACGTAAACCCCGAGCTCCTGCTAAACACCAAAGGTGATGCTCATCATTAAACTCCCGAAGAAGTACACTGATGTTTGGTCTAGCCCCTTCAAAAACACAAGAATTTCTATGTTTCCACAAAGACCATGCTGCAAGTATGATCAAAGAGTTTGCACCCTTCCTCTTGTCTTTAGGCACTTTCTTAATTGTCTTTCTCCACCAATCTGCAAATGAGGTAGTGTTGCTGCTTGGAACACGGTCCTGTAATCCCAATGGCGCTGGGACTCTGAACCAGAACTGCCGGGCAAGCACACATGAGGTAAGTAAGTGCTGGACAGTCTCATCCTCTTGGTCACACAACGGACACTGAGCTGGATGTGGGAGACAACTTCATTTTACGTGGCGGTGACTCTCCAGTAAACGTCTTTTAACTTAAGCTTTGATGGTTTGATACAGTAATTTCCACCATGCCAAAATTAATTAGATTACTATGTTTACCTCAATTGCATAACGCAACAAAGCATTACGATCCTAAATTAAATGTAATAAAACAGGAAAGCTACAAAAACGTCGCTATCTGTTTATAATGTACGGCTGAAAATTTGAGGACAGCAGCAATTGCGCCCCAATTTCGTCCGACTTTGCTCAAATGGCACAGCGTCGCCAGCATGCAGCGTATACGAATGTGAAAAGCAGAGACCATCTGAAACAACATGTTTAGCCTCATGAACAGCTTGGACCCCCAGGCGCTAAAGCCCCGTAGCTGATGGTGAGCTGGGCCTGTTTCATTCGTTTTACGCATTAGATAGCATACATGATCATACAGGCCAGGTTTGGTAGCAAGAGCTCGAGCAGTAGTAACGCCGGATCTACTAAACTATACGAATATACGATAGCACAGCAGCGGAAACCTGCTGATTATCAGGTCTACTGAAAATGACATTAGGATACTGCTATGAGAGGGATAACTAACGGACATTTCCGATGACTCATCACCCAGTTTCTCATATATAATAGCTAATTACACCGCCAAAAAGCCAACAGAGATGGGTATTCATCCTTGATTTGCAATGCCTACACCAAAGAAACTGAAAAACTCTACCAATCGGGACGAGAACTCATCCTCTCTATATGCATCCTAAAAGGAACATTTCTATCCTATACTAGCTCATCAAGCTAAACTGATGCGTCTGGTTAGTGATCAGTTGGCTACTCCAGCTTCTACACAGGCGATACAGTCGGAAGGCTCAAGGAGGCCGTAAACAGACTCAATGCAGCTGCTGTGGAATGCATGATGGCATGCCAGGACGGCGACAACTGGAGGAGCAGAAGCATCACGACCAGCATCGTTTCGTGGCCGAAAAGCAACATCGAGCTTGCATAGCTGGCACCTTGTTCCCAGTGGCTCAATTGGTGGTGTTTCATCACTCCATGGCAGAGCTGAAATTGCAACGAGGGAGTTATGAAGAGATCAAGGCAGACAACGATAAACTGCATCTATTCTGAAAATCATTCTTGAAACTGGTTTCAGATCAAGTAGCAGAAATTTACCTGGCCCTTTGATGTAGAGCTCGTGCTCCTGCTGTTGCTGCTGCTGCTGCTGTGAACTCCCCAATTTATATTGTTGCAGCAGCCGCTCTTGCTGCTTGATTAACAGCGCCCTCGCATAAGCAGGATTTGAGAGAATACTGGAAGTATCCTTCACATGACCGATTTGTAACTTTGGTAAAGCCATGGGAGCAGTTGCACTAGCCGACCCACTGGCCTGATTCGTCGCCATGGATACATTGGAAGGCACCTTATGAAAATCAGTTTGAAGTGTCTGAAACTTTGGTAAAGCCATGGGAGCAGTTGCACTAGCCGACCCACTGGCCTGATTCGTCGCCATGGGTACATTGGAAGGCACCTTCTGAAAATCAGTTTGAAGTTTCTGAAACTTTGGTAAAGCCATGGGATCAGTTGCACCAGCCGACCCACTGGCCTGATTCATCGCCATGGGTACATTGTGAAAATCAGTTTGAAGTTTCGGAAACTTTGGTAAAGCCATAGGAGCAGTTGCACCAGCCAACCCACTGGTCTGATTCATCGCCATCGGAACATAGGAAGGCATCTTCTGAAAATCAGTTCGAAATTTCTGCCTGGGCAAAACGATTTTACCAGGCAATGACTGAACTTGACTTGCTTCATTGCTAACAGATTCTGTAATGACACTGGAATTCTTTGCAGTCTCAGGTTCCAACGGTTGTGCAGCTGACAGGCTGGTATCATTTGCACTTGCAGACACGACTTCTGCTGAAATGCTAGCAGAATTATTTCCGATTTCAATCTGAGACTTCCCTGTGGGCAGTGGAGCAGGTACCTTAGTACCAAGGATTCTGATAGAAGATACTCTTTTAGAACATGCATCTGAAGGGAGTTTGCATATTTGCAGCTTCTTCGTCGGTGATGGCATGACTGCCACATCAGACTGATCACCCTGGCCCATGGTTTCTTCATCTCTGTTCTTCTTGCCTGGAACAGGGTAGGGTAAATAAGGATTTGGATTCAAATATGACTAGTGAAAAGGAATTGACAAAGCATCAAATAAGCACCATTAATAACATTTGAGTTAGCCTTCAATGCTGAATGGTTGGTGGAGTCCTTGGCAGCACGAGAGGAAGCAACTCTGGAGCGTTTAGCAGTAGGGTTCATTGTAGCAAGGCTAGCACATTTCTGGCCTTCGCTCAGAGCAACAGGCTGAGTAAGAGGCTTCCAAGCTGATGTAGTCACCTTATGAGGCGTCCGGGCACGGGTTACAGTTGGTCGTAAGGCAGCTGATTGAACGCTAAAAGAAGCATCTGAAATACTTTTACGGGTACTTGTGCTAGCAGATCCTCCTCCCTTCAAATCAGGTGAGGCCACAATAGCAGGAGATACACGAGTCATAGAGCGAGTAACAGGGCGAAACGACTGGTACACAGATGCACTGCAAGATGGGTCAGAGTGGCCACCATTGCTGCTCACTGAAAATGAAAAACAAAGAAAAAATATTTAGAATACACAATCAAATATATAAAATTGTTTAGAGTGTATACAAAAAAGCAGAAGATCTTCCATGTTAGAAACTCACAAGATTACATGTCACTCGTAACTTCCATTTAAATGGAAAAAGAATAACTAAAAACATGCAGATGTGCCTACAAGAAAGCTGTACGCTTGTACAGATTAATAAATGGATCAAATTCCAAACATGCAAGTTGAGTGACATTTGTTGAACAAATCAGCAGGCCAGCAGCTGAGTGAACAGGTGTGACATATAAGGAAACAAAGGGACTGGACGTTGGAATGACAAAATTGCAGTAATGATTCCACAATTCCCCTTTACTCTGATAACTAACGGCTTCAGGAATTCTGGATAGTCAAATGTACACTCTATGCCAATACAACAGAACCAATTTAAATATTTCATGGAACTTGTTGTGTTACAATATGGAGTTGAATGCAGCCACACGGTTAAGCGGAAGAGATAAATAAATAATAAACCAATTTGACATCAACATCAGACCAAGTAACTTTATCGGAGGTTCAATATGAGACCAAATAACTTGATGGGAGACTCAGCATCAGAGCAATCATATGTAGTTCATTGACACAAAACTCAACATTGCTCCAGATAAATGGATCAATGTTTGGCATCCAGATCTTTTTCACCTAGGTGCTTGTGTATGATTTTCAACCAAATGTAAGGACCAAACCAAACCAATCAATTTCATCAAGGGGAATGCAATTCGAGAATCACCTATGAGCGTCCTGCAAACAGTTGTTATAGAAAAAGTTGCATTACAGAAGCCCAGCTTAACATATTATTGCACAGGGAAAAAAACTATAAAGTTTACATCGACTCTGATGTGTTTCCCAATCCCATGGTAAACAAAAATCAAGAAATGCTTTTCGAAAGTTGCAAAATTCCGTGTAAACGAATTCATCAGATAAACTAAGCTGTACTCTGATGCTTCTCAGTGACATCTACCTACGCCACTAAACCCTCCATATTGACCTGGATCGAGGTGTCAATATACTGAAATTTCCAGAGTAAAAGACAGGGTTCAATTGGACAACCCACAACATCAATTTCTACTGGTGTTCTTACTGCCAGATCCAAGAACCATCGGGATTCGGTCAAGGTTCCAGTCAGCAATCCGTACATCGCCCAAAAGGGTGTACTAAACCAAACAAATCAACAAGGGAGCGCATCTAAACGCGATCCCCAGGCAAGAACCCGTTGTTTCTTGATCAAGCCATCGCATTGCACCGAGAAAGGAATTCCCCCGCCCCGAACCCAAGGAAGTCGCCGGAAAAAGCATCAAACAACGCCCAACCGAGAACCAATCCCAGTAACCCCAGAACTCCCTCGGGATTGAACTTCCCCTTACCATTCTTGGCGGCGGCGGCGTCGGTGGCGGCCACCGGGGGATTCGAAACCCTCGAGGCGCGCGGCATTGGGTTGGACGAATCGGTGGAGCAATCGCCGAGGGGATCGAGGCGGAAGCCCTAAATTTTTATTTTTCACTTTTTCCCCTTCTCCCCCTCCCTCTCTCAGCTGGGTGATGAGGATCGAGGAGGGAAGGGGGGGCTTCGTCTTTGCCTCTCGACTCGCAGGAACAGGTAGGAAGGGGAGAAGCAGAGAGGTGTTGGGAGGTGGCGGCTTTTATAGGCTTCGGGTTGAGGCGTCCGTGCCGGCCCACGGTTCAGGTGCCGATGGGTCTTTGTGAGGTTTTTGGGTAGGACCCAGCTGGAAGTGACACTTGATGCTCAAAAAAAAAAAGCTGGAAGTGACACTTTCCATAATTAAAAAAATGGAGGTGACACAAGGTGGTGTGTCCATTCTTTTTTTTAATGTCTATTTTACTTCCGAACAATTCACCATATCCATTTGACCCTTGAAAAAAATGATTGCTCACTTTACTTCTCCAAACAATTCTATTTGATGCAATCTACAACCTATCGAGGTATGTCTTTTTATTTTGTCTCTCGGCTTACAAATAGAATTTGAAGCTCAAATTTTACATGATGGTAGTTCCCACAATAGCCTGTGTTAAAATAATTATGACATATGCTTTTATGCTATTTACATAATTTAATTACAGTTAACGATATATGCATACAAATGATGTTAAATAATTATACATTATTTTAGCATAGGTCATTGTGGGAATTATCATGTGTATATTGCACCGATTACATTATTGGGAATGTAAAGTGAGTCATCATTTTGTTTATGAGGTAAAAACGAACAAGAATTGTTCGGGAGGTAAAATAGATTTATTTATTTATTTTGCTAGGGAAAAAGGTGGTGTCCACTCGTTGCCCGAACCTCCTTTTTCATTGGAGAATTTTCTACCTAACAATCTAAGGGTCGCTTGGAAACCTGCACATAGAACCACTAATATGTAAAAATCGTTTAACGATATTTTTTTGTCCAACTAATAAAAAATAGAAATCAGTAAAATGACATTGGAAGTTATGTAAAGTCTAGAACCTGACTAACTCCCTTAGCTCGTACTAGCATGTTTCGTCTTGTAGTTCTTAAAAACTAAGGTATTATGAAATCACGGTTTATATACAAAACTTGCGGTCACAGTTGGGCTCCGGCGAATTTGCTTGTCTACTGAAAGCTCTTTTGTTTTCAGTCACTGGGGATACACAAAAACTGTTGGGTAGCAGTGGTACGTAGCATTTCATTTGCATAGCTTTGCATCTCAAAAGGTCGATAACAAAGGCGTCCCTTCGTGGGGCGAAGAGAACATTAATAAAATTTGTGTCATTGTAACACTGTTTGATTAATATTGCATTGATGGCGATCATACACAGGGAAAAAAAATAAAGAAACCGCAGCTCAGTTCCACAATCAAAATGCAGGTGATATCTCTTGCCACAATTTAAAATAAAGAAACCGCAGCTCAATTCCGCAATCAAAATGCAGTCACCCACAATCTCTCTAACCATTTTTGGCATAGAGCACTGATTGCTGAATACCCGCAGCATCGGAGGACGCCGGGGTTTGGATCGGTAAATGGTCATCTCTGTTCGTGTCGGCACGCCGGCAACCGGCCATTGTTGTCAGAACGAATAAGGAGAACACACACGAAAAAAACATATCGCTTTTTTATTAAATTGATCGAATTGCTGTCTTGTTAGTTTGACCACATGGGGTCCCAGTTACAAAAGCATTTGGACAATCCTGTGGCCGCAGCTGTAGCGTCTGGACTTGTACCTGACCATCTTGAGCGCTCCCCTGCTGCCGCGTACAACCTCAACGCCGGTGAACACCGCGAAGCTCTCAGTGCTGAGGTACGCGTTGCCATCCTTCTCTCGGGACCAGCCTTCTTCTGCCACGTCGAACACCCTAGCGATGCAAAACTTGCCGGAGCCCAGAGGCAGGAGATATGCCATCACCGGGACCCACAGCTCCGGCAGGGGTGGCACGAGTTCGTCCCACGCTTTCTCCAGCAACGGTGGCTTCGTAGCGGACGCGGCACCAAGGTCGGAGGCGACAAACTGCCTTGCGTCTTTTGACGAGAAACCAAACCAGAGGCCGAGCTCAGGAGCGTACTCAACACGGCCATGGAACGGGAGTGCCCACTCGCCGGCCTTGCTCCACGTGCCGCTTGTCGTGTCGAAGGAGAAGGTGCCACCACTCACCGTTGATACCCAGATTTGCGAGCCGCCTACCACCGAGTAAGCTTCAATAACATAGGAGGTGTCGTTACCCTCGTCGTCGTTGCCCTCCTCTGCTTCCCCGTACCCGTAGTCAAACGAAAAAGGAGGCGGGGGTGGCGGGAGAGAGCGCCAGCACCATTTCTCCCTGAAGCGGCCGGCGCGTGGGCCACGGTAGACGAGGGCTTCGAAGGGATGATCTTCCTGCGGGCCAGGGTTGCGGTTGAGAAGGTAGAGGCTAGGCTGCCGCCGACGGCGACGGAGATGGGGGAGAGCTTGGGCGCGTGGGGCGGAGGCATCGCTCGGACCGCGCGGGAGCTAGCATCGTAGAGGAGTGTGTTGCCGTCCTGGTCCATGGAGATGACGTCGTCGCTACTGCAGCCGAGGGACGCGAAGGTGATCTGGCCGATGTCGTGTGGAGGGCAGGGGCGGTAGAAGGACATGGCCGCGGGAGGCAGCCGAGCATCCTCCATGACCGTCTTGTTTTTCGCTGCTGATGCTGCTTCTAGTGCCTGTGCTGTTGTTGGGTAGAAGCATCTCCAGGGGTTGATGCGGCGCAGACTGAAGGCAGGGCGTCGGCCGATAGAGGTGGTGACCATCAGATTCACCAACCGGCGGCTCATCTCGATTGCCAATGTTCCCAGAATTCCTGTCTCTCTAATAACCAGGAAGAAGAATCTAGTTCTGTGCTGCCAAATCACACTCTAATACTAGAGAGGAAGAAACCTCTAGCAACTTGCTCTCTAATTGAGAGGAAGACACTGAATTATTGACGAATGTCGATACTCTGGTAATAAAAAAGAGAGAAAAGGATTAACCCCTGCATAATATAATGCATAACACTCAAAGTAAATTATGTTTCGCATTATAATGCTATACAGTAAAATAATTTATTCTGTGAAGGCGACCGAGTTTCTAACCTTCTGATCTGCATGAGGCAGATGCCTTATTGTTTGCCGGCGGCGAGTAAGGTGGGGTTCCGGTGGGAACGAGCCGCGGGGAGACAAGATCCCAGATGCATGATAGGTTGGGGCGGCGCGAGGCGATTCGGGGCGGTGGATCCTTCGACGTGAAGGAGGGTGCAAAGCCGCGGTGGAGGCCAGACGCTGCCGGTGGAGGGGAAGGCGACGGCGAGGAGGATGCTCGTTGGGCTGGCTGTTGTGGCGGCGTCTTGTGCGGAAGTCAGAGAGAGGCGCAGCTTAGGTTTTGGGGGCCTTGCACTCTTCAATCAAGAGATGCGTAAGAGGCCGGGCCTCCAACGCCCATAAGGAAGATTCCCGGCCTGCAATATCATCCGTGCAAAGCCGTATTGTTGCGGGGATCGGGAGTGATGTTGATGCGAATCCGTTCTCGGGGTGATTCGGGTTTGATCGAGATCTTGTAGGCGTTTACTCGATGTCTCGATCGGAGGCTGAATTCTAGATGGATTGCGGTTTTGCATCGGATGTTCGCATCTGATATTAGCTGCAGCAGGTTCAGGTTCAGGTTCAGGTAAGTCGTTCGCGAGCTAGATGAAGGGGCAGTTTGCAGGAAGTGTCAAGTGCTTAGTAACGGCTTAGGTGCCTCTCTCTGTGGAATTATGAGGGTGCGTATTACTTACGCATGTTATTAGTGAGCTAATTATCATGTCCCGAGTGTACAAACAATCGAGCAACTACTCATCAAGTAGAACTGTCCCACTGCTACCTTTCTTCTGGTTATAGCTAATTCCTGACGCTAGCAACTGCTGCTGTCTTTCAGGCTGTCATGGGCCTATGTAAAAATGGTTCGCTTTATGCCAAGGCAGATAATCACAATGGACACATACAGTAATAATAATGTTCTTTTCAAAAGATTTGGTACGATTATTTCCAGGTTACTGCTGCTGCATTTTACAGACTCATTTGCATTGCCAATGTTCAGTTCATCTCTGCCGATTGTAACCTCAGTTCGTGTCCGAAGTGTACAAACAATTGAGCAACTACTCATCAAGTAGAACTGTCTCACATCTGCCTTTCTGCTGGTTATAACTAATTCCTGACCCTAGCAACTGCTGCCTTTCAGGCTGTCACAGGCATGGAGTATGTAAATGGTTTGCTTTATGACAAGGCAGATAATCACAATGGACAATTGTGCAGTGAAAATGCTGGTCTTTTCAAAAGATTTGGTATGATTATTTTCAGGTGAATGTTGTTGCATTTACTGGCTCATTTGCCTTGCCAGGTTCAGCTCATCACTGTCGATCGTAATCCCGTCTTCAAGCATCAACATATGCGCCTTAACTGACGAACTGTTAAGGTCCTCACTCCTCCCTGTTCTTGGAAAGAAACTAAGTATACAGGTGCACATGCGATGGTTTGTTGGAATAGCAAAAGCTTTAGGGCTTCATTATTGCTTCTAGGCTGTTCATGATATCGCATAACAATGTTTCAGACGCTATGCTAATTATTGTATGGCCGCTCAGTAACACCTAAATCATAACTCCTAAAATCTTGAAAAAAAAAGGATAGACGCCCAATATCAGTGGATTAAAGAAAATCGATTTGAAGTATACATCTAACAAAATAAACCTCATCTAAAATAACAATAAACCTACTCGTACTTCATTTTATTTATGTGACATGAATCATTTAAGCCCTTGAAGTGGCACTCCCCATATACAGTCAAGAACTGATGGTGTATGTAACTAAGCTATCAGTTCATTTCATCCACCTCACTGTTCTCATACTTCAGTTTATCATTGCCCCTGGTTGTGACAAGCCATCTGATTCATTAATTCCATGATCATGAAAACTCTCATTATCAGTTAGTTCCTCAATCTCTTGGACAGTAGCAATATCTTCTTGATCAGTTACTCCAGTTCTTCAGATTTTGTTTTGAAATTCCATCACCTTTACTCATCGTGCCCGGTGTTATGGTCCCATTTACATGGTTCCGTTGGACACATTGAAGCCGTTCAGATATGCTATTATATCCCATCAGTCATGGCCCTGAATTATACTTACGTCTGTTTCACATCCAGGCTAGGCAGGGCATAAACAGACAGCTCATCTGTTGAATTTATTTCAGTCCCGTGGTTCTCCAAAGATCCTGTCATTATGGACCCGATTAGTGATTTCAGTGCAATATAAGTTTCTTCTATTTTATGTCTAGCTTGTTCATTCAAGTACTACTATCAACGGCATGCCATAACTTCCAGCCTTCTTTCCTGATTTATGGCTCTCCTGAATGTAAGATGCAGCTCAGTCTGTACCATTGATGATGGTGAGCCATAGATGTCTGGCACATTTTGTTACTAGCGTTCATGCTGACGCATGTTAGACGTCATTATACAACACTAAATTGACGTATGAATAATTATTATCTGCGCGTTACCTTTATACCTGAGATGCCCTGCTTTTTTTCGTGTACAGCCAAGAACTCCACTTCGGCAGTCTGCTTCTTCAAGTCCTCAAATTTTTGGCCAGCAGGCAATTGCGTGTTGCATTCTGCCTGCTGGATTCCTCATCCAATTCCATAAAGAGACTGGATATCTTGTTGGATGAAGTTACTACTACAACATGCAAGCTATGGAATCTGTAAGCAAAACCATACATATCTTGTTGGCTCCCTTGCAATCTAGGCATTAATGATTCTGCTAATTTAAACATTGTTCGCGACAGGAGTGCGTCTCTAAACGATGAATCTGTGCTTCTCTACATACCAGTATACCACGTAGGACCTTGCCTGTTTAGCCTTGATTTACTACTCACAGAGCTTCAGCTTCTGCTACCATGCTATGAATGGTTGCAATCTTGTTGGTGACTTGCCATTGCTGTATCCGTCCCTTACGGACCACTATCTCCTGTGGCCCTGTGGTGTTCAAGTAACTTTCTATTGACATATATTTCAGGTCAGCTGAGCTTGCAGCTCCTCTTTTTAGCTGGCCTGCGCCGTCCACCGTCCCAGTTCCCTCCTATCACAACCGCTGCTCGGTCTGCATGCTAACCGAGGTGCGTACTACTAGTTTGCTTTCTGTTTCCCATTTCACTTTATGTACCTGGAAGAGCAAGTGCCGTGTGATGCACAGGGGTTTGAGTAGTAACGCTGATTCCCAATTCCCATTGCTCGAAGAAAAAACCCAAACATCCAGATATGTGTAGCGTATACTTGGTAGTGTAGCCTGGTGGTGACACTGCAACAGCTTGCAAATTTTTTCACTTGCAAGGTTCGCACGCAAGTCGTGCTCATGGACGCTAGTGCCGATTTGGTGCTAATACGTAAAAGCTGTTTGTAGAAACTTAATCGTGTAAGGTCACTAGGTTCGGTGTGGCGATATTAGACTGATTTGTGAAATATATCTGGCTATCGAACTGTGTAAAAGGTTTGGTGTGTAGGAGCCAAATCACTCGTTTCATAAATCACATTATAAGTAGCAGTTAGGCAATGGCACGTCCCCTTACAAACATGAAGGTTTTTGAGGAATTTATACGACACAAAATGGCAATAGTACATATCGGCATCAGCATCACACCGTGCTACCGTATTCAAAATTTTGTTACTATCCCATGATAGCGGCCAGGCAATGCCATGGAAATGTAAGAATTATTAAAAACCAAAAAGTGTAATGTAAATCATATGAGGGAGCCACTGGTGGGTATCTATAAGGTAGGGTGGGAAGAAAGTGTGTGTCACTGCAATTAGGCTCTCCTTTCTCCTCGGCAGCAACACAGCGGTACCATTCAGTAGGTGGTGGTGGTCGCCGCTTCTGTGGCGCCATGCCGTGCCGTTGCTTCAACGGCTTTCCTTTAATCACTCATCGCACGCACTTGATCAATCTGGATGGTAATTGCTCCCACAATGCAGAAAAAAATAAAAATAAGAATAAAATCACAACATCATTTCATTAGCCCCCCGGTGGACAAGGGGCAATCAAGAAAGGAAAAGGGAGGTGGAAAGTGAAAGTTGTACCCTTGATTGGTTAATTTCCGGCTTTTGTGTTTCTTAACATCTAATTAATTGATTAAAAAACCTCTGGTTAATTAATTCTCCGTTTATTATCCTTCTTTATAAAAAGAATTCTTCATTTACACCCCTCTCCTAGGCGGAAACAAAACCTCCTCCCCGTTGCTTTCTCAGGCAACCGCTCGTCTTCCCCACCTCCTCCCCGTTTGCTCCCTCTCCAGAGCGCACGCTTGATCGCCTCCACCGCCTGCGAATCGGATTGGGCCCAGCTGCCCGGGTCGCTGGGTTAGGGAGCGGGAGCGAGCGAGCGGCGGCGTGCGGCGATTCTCCGGCGCCGAGGAGGTCAGAGGTCAGGATCGGATCGCTCCTCTTTCGTTTCTCGAGTCGGTTCTGTTTTTAGGAAAGCGGCATTTGTCGCTGCCGCGTGGAATCGGTTCCAGGAATCGAAGCTGCTTTTGTTTCGATCGCTTGTCGGTACGGTTGGAATTGGCGAAAGCTCGCGGGATGCTGTGCCGTTTCCCTGGAGTTTGTCCCGTCCGGCACCGAAGCTCGAGAAAAAAACCGTCAAATTTCTCCAGATTTCCACCTCGATTCCGATTATTTGGGACGCGGCATCGTTGTTGCTAGCATTTGGAATCTTCTTTGCTTATATTTTTCTGCCGCGGCTGTATAGATTTTTCTGTCTTCTTTAGCCTTAGAACGAGGAGGAGGGAGCAGAGTGCTCAACCGCGACGGCTCGCGTTGAATTTCGGGAAACCCGATGTGGAATTTGGGTCGCATTTGCTTGCGCATATTTTGCTCCGCGGCGACGGCGAGAGACCAGGCCCCGCCATCTGCCGCGCGCTGGCTAGCCGTTGGAGCCGCACCAACGGGCACATTTCCTCCTGCCCCGCTTCAATGGGGGTAAACAAATAAAAATGACACCTTTTACCTTGCCCATCCTTTTTTACCACGAAGAAAAGTTCTTTCTCTCCCAGTTGCATTAGTTTATGCGCCACTCCATGAGCAGGGAACCGCAAGCAGGACGGTACTTTTAATGTACTAATCATCATCATAATTAAGCAAATGGTTAGTCGTCCTCGTCCTTAACCGCGGTGGCCTGGGCGACGGGGCACCCCACCCCCCATTTAATCTGCTTCGTGTTTCTCTCTCCCCCCACCATCCCTGGCAGCTCGGCGAATGCTTCGCCATTACTTGGCTTGCAGGAGCTGGCCGTGGAGTTCCCGTGAGGTGGAGACCAAGCCATGACTGGCTCACTCGCCCCTACCCACACCCGAAAGAGACGCCTCAATTCCTAGGCATAAATAGGAAAAAAGAGTTAAAGAATTCGAGAAAACTACCTCCTCTCTTCCTTTCTTCTTCGGGGAGGGCCTGCCTTTCCTTCCCTCCTTTTCACCCACCAAATCCCGTTCCCGGGTGCTCGATCTGGTTCGTTTACTGCGTGATTCCGAGTTCCTGAATTGTCTTGTTGCGTGAGACGGGATTGTTATTGCTTCTTGTCCTGACATTGGATTGTTCTTCTTGTTGCTGTATTGGCAGGGTGGGACGGGTGGTGGATTGGCGGTGGCATCTTGGCGCTGTCAATGCGGGTGGATTTGAGCCTCAGCGGTGGGTGCGCGAATGGACACCTGCGAAATTCGAGCGCCGGGGGCAGTGCTGTTGCAGAAATCTGAGCTGCCGGCGGAGAAGAAGAATTATACCAATGGCCACAGCGATGCCGCGGTGAGGCGCAAGGTGGCGGCGATGCCGGCAGCGGCACCTACTACTCCGAGGAGGCACCCGTCGCCGAATGCCGGTCGGGCGTCGTCCCCGGCGCCGGCTGGGTCACAGGCAAAGAGGTCCCAGTCCACCGAACGGCGGCCGGCGACTCCCACGAGGCCGTCTTCCGGCGGCTCGAGGCCAAGTACCCCTTCCAGGATCTCTGCCCCGACTTCGCCGTCGTCTGCGCCTTCCAGCCCGTCCTCCTCATCCTCCAGCTCGTCAACGCCGGTGCGTGATGCCGTCGCGGAGACACAAAGTGTTCCGAGGAAGTTGTCCGGTGGCCGGGCTCCTGATGGATTGTGGCCTTCAATGCGGAGTCTGTCTTCTTCGTTCCAACTCGAGTCCAGGGGGAAAAGGATCAGCAGCAGCTCTACTACAGATCAGGTCAAGACAAGGGACACAGGACCAGCTGATAGGAAGAGGAGTCCGCTGAGAGGGAGAGCTGCGCCTGAGCAGTCGGAGAATCCACACGCAAAGGTGATTGATCACCATCGGTGGCCTGCTATGATGGGGGGCAGAGTCTCTGCAAGCGCAATGTCGAAGAGCATGGATCTCACTGATAAGATTAATAGGTCAGCTCTACCATCGGTTGCATCACGCGGCGTTTCACCGAAGAGAACAACAATGTCCTCCACAGCAAATGCCTTGTCAAGAAGTATTGATCTTGCCGATAAAATCGACCGATTGGTCTCTACGCCAGTTTCATCGAGAGGGGAATCACCAAGAAGATCATCTTCTTCAAACGGTAAAGATGTTAAACCTGCATCCTTGGCAATTGCGTCAACAAGGGTTTCATCAATAAGAACAGCCGCATCAGATGACACTAGAGCCCTATCAGAGAGCACAGATCTTACTGAAAAAGATAATAGTGCAGTCTCCTCCTCAGTTTCATCACCCAGTATTTCGCCAAGCACATCAGTATCAAGTGTTTCTAATGCTACATCACAGACTACTGCAAAATCTTCTGAGAGACTAAATGGACCCATTTCCACCCTGTCTTCATCAAGAGGACATTCACCTAGAAGAACATCAACTTCTGGTTCCATTGGTACTATAGCTAAAAGCTTTGATCTCCCTGAAAAAGATAGGAGACCAGCCTCTTCATCAGGCTCATCAAGAGGAATTTCACCAAGAAGGCGACTTGCCTCTGATGGTGTTAATAATATTGTGAAAAACATGGATTTTGCTGAAAAGGATAGCAGAGCAGTCAGCTTGTCAGTTTCATCTCGAGGGGTTTCTCCAAGGAGAAGACTTGCCTCTGATGGTGTTGATACTATATCAAGAAGCACTGACTTTTCTGAAAAGGATAACAGACCGTTCACCACGTCATCTGCATCTCGTGGGATTTCTCCACGAAGAAGGCTTGCTTCTGATAGCATCAGTGCTGTATCAAAAGGTGTGGACTTTGCTGATAAAGCGAACAGACCATCAACCTCTTCAGCTGCATCACGAGCGATTTCACAAAGAACTCAATTAGCAGCTGATGGAGTTGGAACTATATCAAAAGGCACAGATATTGCTGATAAACATGACAGACCATCAACCTCATCAGCTGCATTGCGAGGCATGTCACCAAGACGTAGACCATCAGCCTCATCTGATGCAAGCAATGCCATTTCAGAATGTATCAACTTCACCGAAAAGGATGCCAGAAATTTATCCTCTTCAGTTGTAAGTAGAGGAGGAGTTTCAACATTAAGACGGCTTTCCTCTGATGGTGTTGAAACTATTTCAAATAATACGGATCTTGCTGAGAAAGGTACCAGACCTACAACCTCATCAGCTGCAATGCGAGGCCTTTCACCAAGAAGACGTCTTGCCTCAGATGGCGTCAATGTGGTATTAAAGAGCATGGATCTTGCTGACAATAGTACCAAACCAGCCACCACTTTAGCTGCCGCACGAGGGGTTTCACCAAGAAGACGGCTTGCCTCTGACGGTGTTGATTCCTTATCAAAGAGCACAGATTTTACTGAAAAAGTTGTTAGACCTTCATCATCAATGGCATCACGAGGGATGTCACCAAGACGGCGTCTGGCCTCTGATGTTGCCAATGCTGTATTGAAGAACACAAATTTTGCTGATAAAGACTACAGACCATCTACCTCATCAGGTGCATCACGAGGGACTTCACCCAGAAACAGGGTTGCCTCCAACGCCATATCAAAAAACATGATTTTGTCTGAAAAAGATAGTGGACCGTCCACCTCGTCAATTGCATTGGGGGGGACTGTACAGGGTGGTAGGCTCGAATCTGATGTTGATAATGCATCAAAAGACGTGGATGTTACAGATAGAGAGCGCGAACAGCCTATCTTATCAGCTGCATCCGATTGGACATCAGACAGTAGACTTGATGGAATTGGTGATATAGTCAAAGGCATGGATATTACTGATAAATTTGTTGTGGCAGTGCAAGATGGTGGTGATGGCTGTGATCCAAGAAGAACGGAGTCTACTGATGTAGGTTCAGGTGCAGCCTCGTTGTCACAAGAGGGATCGCCGAGTATACCTGTATCTGATGGCGTTAAGATTATGTCAGAAAACGTTGATGCTACTCAAAAAGGCGACAGAGCAATCTCTGTGAAGGTTCCATCTCGTGGGTTTTCTCCGAGAAGGCGACTTGCATCAGATGGCATTGATACTTTATCTAAAAGCATGGACTTCTCTGAGAAGGATAAGAAACCCGTGACAAAATCAGTTCCATCACGTGGAATGTCACCAAGAAGAACAGCAAGATCTGAAGGTGCTAATGTAATGTCAAGAAGCATGGATTTTTCTGATAAATATAATGGACCGATATCTTCGGTAGTTCCTCCACGAGTGTTTTCTACAAGAAAAATACTGGGACTGGATGGTGCTAATGCCTTGTCAAGAAGCATGGATCTGACTGATAAAATCAGACAGCAGATCTCTTCTACCGTGCAATCATCTAGAGCATCACCAAGGAAAACACCTCTTGCTTATAACAGAGCAAGAGGATCTGAACTTTTGCCAGGTGATGTTGATAGCCCTGGCTCTGCCGATGGAAATGAAAGTCAAGAGGAGAATGCTGGTTCAAGTCCAGATGCACCTTCAAATAATTCAGAAAAATCCACACCTCCAAAGCGGTTGGCTAGGACATCTTCCTCACCATCACGCGTTCTAATACGCCCTTCATCACCATCCAATGTTTCAACAGCATCATCGTTTGCCACAAGGAGGTTGCCAAGCCCATCAAGGACGAGACCCTCAACACCTGTATCACCATGTAGTTCTGCTAGATCTGATTCTGCCTCTTGTATTCTTAGCTTCATTGGTGATGCTGCAAGAGGGAAGAAGAGTCCTAGCCACATGGAAGATGCCCATCAGTTACGCCTCCTATACAATAGGAACTTGCAGTGGCGTTTTACAAATGCTTATGTTGATGAAATGCTGTCCATTCAGAAGATGAGTGCTGAGGTAAAGTTCATTGCATTACTTGTTCCTATTAGATATCTGGTAGCCATTCATGTTCGATTTTCTATGTTATGATATCCAATTCAGGAGTTGGAGAGAAGTCAATAATTATGTTTGTATAAACTCAAGCTCCTTTTATTATGCGTTGTACGAGTAGTTTCAGTGCAGTATGATTGTTTTATCTACCCCCAAGGTCTTTAATAATGTGTATCCTCGTTCCAAATGTAGCTAAGCTGTATAACTGAATTCATTTTCTTACTTTATTTCTTCATTTGAAACAGACTATGCTCTACAGTGTATGGGATGCTAACTCAAGGATGAGTGATTCTATGGTTATGGAACGGAGCTATGTACAAAGACTAAGGCAAGAGGTCAAACTGGGAACAGTGTTGAAGGAGCAAGTAAGATCTGTTGAGATTTCTGATATTTGTTGTTTCCATGCCATTGAGGCAGAACTATATCTCTGTGGTCTTCATGATCGCACATGCGCTTTGTTTCGTTAATGGTTCATAGAATAAAAGCAATGTTCTGTTTAAAACATTTGTTAAGTACTTCCGTCGAACCAAATGCATGTTGTTAACCACCAATGAAGGGTGCAAGAATCTGACCTCTTTGAAAAATATTAGTAAATTTCAAATTCTCTATCGTGTTCGGTTAGATATGGTCGCTAAAAGATGTTTCATTGTCTTGGGAAATTTCTTATAATTGAACTACAAGTTTTTTTGTACAATGTACACCCTATGCTCAGTAAATCTTCTTGAACTACAATTTGGTTACACTTTGACCTTGACTATTATATCTTCCGTTATCGTGATGTAGATGGATTACCTTGATCACTGGGCAGCGTTGCAGACAGAGCACTCTTCTTCTTTACACAGCGCAACTGAAGCTCTTAAAGCAAGCACATTGCGTCTTCCAGTTACAGGAGGAGCAAAGGTGCCCCCCTCCTCCCGTGGAGTCCTATTAAGGAGAATGCTTATGTTGCTTACATTAATTAAGTGGTCCTTTTTACTGTTTCACGCAGGCTGACGTACTTACTGTTAAGAATGCTGTCAGTTCAGCAGTTGACATTATGCAAGCGATGGGGTCATCCATTTGCCATTTGCTGTCCAAGGTTAGTATAAAAGGCCCCTTCTATATTGACACCTCTATTTAAACTGATGTGCTTCATCTGATGCAAAGTTACTTATTTATGTCCGTAAATAATAGCTTATGAGAACCTCAACTTATGAGAACCTCAACTGAACATTCTAATTTAATTTTTCTACGCTAAATCTAACTCAAATTTTCAACGGAACAAATACAAGCTCAATGTTTAGGGAAAATTATTTATATGACTGTACTGGCTTTGCTTGAGCAGCACAATTCAATTGTCGTGTCACAAAGATACCCTGGAATTTCTGATTCTGGTATATGCTTAATGATTTGATACGCTGTGTATCAGTATTTTATTACAATGCCTTGTATGGTTATTAGAGATTCACGGTTTGGAGCAACCTTCAGGTCTGACCATTAACTCATGTTCTGCAGTTACAGTGCACGCATTCTCTGGTTACAGAACTTTCGGCTGTTGCTGCCAAAGAAACTACCTTGCTTAATGAGTACAGAGAACTCCTGGCAACGGCAGCAGCACTACAGGTATAAACCAACTTTCCTTTTTGCCATGCCATATTCCTCTTCCTTTTTTGTTCTTATGCTCTTGGGAGCCTAGGAATACAAAGAATGAAAATTCATTTATCGATGCCCCAAAGGTCACAAATGATCCTGTAAATTAATGCCGAGGCACATAATCATAATAGATAACCATACAAGAAACGAAGAATGTGATTTGGTGCTCGGTTCGAATTAATACTCCTCTTCCTCTTAACAGGTCCAAGAATCCAGCCTAAGGACACAACTCATACAAGAAACAGAGTGAACAGCTTAAGATCCTGTATGTCTAACTCAGAAGATAGAGGTAACAGTGTAACACCATTCATTAGTTTTAGTAAATGTGCGGTGTATATGTGGTACCTTCCATTTCCCCCATCCTTTTTCCCTTTGTTAGGTATATCCCCATATCTCCTTCTCATTTCTACTTCCCCGGGCAATTTTCTGTTTGAACAACTTACATGGAAGAGAAGTGAAGCAACGCGAAATCATGGATCAATCCATGAAGAGCCTGTCAATGTTACTGAAATTTTGTTGTAAACTCTAGCTGTTCTGTCCTTTAGTGTAATGTCTTTAGATATTTAGACTGCCATCATCATAGAAAAGGAGACTCCTCTAGCAGATCGTTTACTGAAGGTTCCCACATCCAAGCAAGGGGCAACCAAAACGTCTAACCTGACATTCTAGAGTAGATTAGATGACATGTTTCTGATACCGAATTCGTTGCCAACATTTGTAAGTATGATGCCAAATAAGATAATATATGTTCTTCTTCACTAACCCCAATAGAATATTTATTCCATTATCTAAATACACTGATACAGTGTTATTATCTACATACCAGAAACGATATTATGCTTCGAGCTTACCAGAAATATTTCTGCTTATGCTTCCATTTGCATGTGGCATGCTGCACATGCAGGCATACGGGTCTCCGGCCTGTGGTCTTGGACAGTTGATGTCGATAGCTGAATATAATTTGGTCCCCAAAGAATGTTCTGATTTAGGCATTACGCCATCATCCCGCATTGCTTCGAATGATGGCTAGCTGTTACTTACTTTTCTGCACCTCTTTTTGAGTTGTGGGGCGCATGATGATAGCGGCCCGTTCCCTCTATTTTTGCGAGGACGTCTCTTTTGACTTTGGCTATATGCCTATATTAGAGGTCGTAGCTTTGATGCAATCATCATTCAGGCGACTCTTGTTCATATTGCAGCCTGGCTGCCTTGTGCGAAATGATTTGATCCGACCTTGGGATTTGTTAAGGAAGTGCATATATGCGATACATTTCAGAAACATGTTTGTGCTGGCAGCCTGGCACCTGTAGTCGCTTGTTCCTCAATCACATTTAACTAATAGAAGCCAGACCAGGACGAGCTCGCGTGCACTACCGAAAATTCAGGGTGAAGCCATGCAGCCCGGCGAGCCGGTGCCTGGAAGTTGAGAGATTTTAAATCGTGTTCATGGGCATTCATATTTATTCATATTCGTACTAAACTGTGGAATGGATATAGTAAGGGGCCGTTTGTTTCGGCTCCCGCGACGGCTCCCGGAGCGGCTTCGGCCGAAACGCAAACAAATGCACTGCTCCACGAGGTGCTCCCGCGGAAAATACGGAGGGAGCCGGTGCCTGAAATCGGGTGAAGCCGGGAGCAGCCCGCGGGGTGCTTCTACGCGCTCCTCCTGCCGTCCCCACAAGCCACGTCAGAGGGGTACCAAAAATATCGCTACGTCTCATCTCTCTCCCCCGACTCCACCTCGCCTGCTCGGTCTCCTCTGTCTCTCTCGCCCGGACTCCACCTCGCCGAGCTCGGCATCCCACCATGAAAATGGACTCCAGCGTCCCACGACGAGCTCGCGAAACGGATTTGGCGATGGATTCGATGGCTTTGGCGGTGGATTGGGCGACGGCGCGCAGGCTGGTGATGGCGCCGGCGAGGTTCATGGCGCGGCCGCGGGTGGAGGCTCGCGACCCGGCGCGTGCGCGGCTCGGCTCGAGCGTGGCTGGAGGTGGGCGACTCGGCGCGGCTACGGGCGATGGCGCGGCCGCGGCGTTCGGTGGAGGCGCGGGTGTAGGTGCGCGACCCGGCGCGGCTGGATGTGCGCGATCCGTACTACACGCTGCTGGCGTTCGAGGCTGGCGGCGTGCCGCGCCTGCTGCTCCTCCTCCTCCTCGCGCCGCTCGCCGCCGCGCTGCGCTTCCTTCCCTGGCCCGAGTCGGAGTCAGCGGCGACGCAGGTGCTCGTGTTCGCCGGCACCACCGACGAGCGGTGGCGGACGTTGAGTCCGCGGCGCGCGCCTTGCTGCCCCGGTTCTACGCCGCCGATATGCACACGGGCGCGTCGCGCGTCTTCGCGGCGTGCGCGCGCCGCCGCGTCGTGCTCACCTCCGTGCCGCGCGTCGTGCTCACCTCCAGTGGCGGCGCGGCTGCGCGGGCCTGCGAGGGCGCGGCAGCAGCGCTGGAGGCAGGGCGGATGCGCGGCCCGCGGGGGTGCGTGGCAACGCTAGAGGACGCGGCGGCGGCAGCGGCAGCGCGACGGCGCAGGAGGCACCACGACGGTGCTGGACGCTTGGAGATGAAAGAGAGAGGAATTGACGGTGAGGAGGATGAGTGGATAAGAATAGAAGAGGCCCATAAGTATATAAAATAACATTAAAAATTTATTCATTCTTGTATATGAAATTACATACAAATTTGAGTTACTATTAATTATTAGTGAAAATGGACTATATGTATATAATGGAAACTTATGTTCAGGGGTATTTTAGACAATTGCCTCTTTTATCCATGAAGCTACATGTGAAGTTGCAGGAGAAGCTGTTAGAGAAGCTGCAGAAGAAGCTGTTCTACCAAAAGTTTTCAGACACAGCCGCAGGCACAGCCAGCACAGCTGTTTTCCAGAGAAGCCACAGGCACAGCTGGAGCCAGCATAGCCGGAGCCCAAACAAACAGGCCCTAAGAGCACTATCTGATACAGTTTACACCTCTACTTCAGCATGCAGAGAAAACATACGAAAACAAACAAAATCCTCTTGGGATCGTGTACTGGCAAAGGTCAAAATCCAACGTGGTAAGAAATGGTTAAATAGATACAACTGATCTTCTCTACGGCATGTCTCAAAATGAATATCTTCTCTACAACAAGTAGAAATTACAGAATGGAAACAAAATCATGTGCCAAGTATAACGATCTGAGAGATACTAGAAAATTATTTGCTTCCTGTTACCGGTATCGGTTTCCTCCTCCTGTTGAGCGATTCACAGCGAACATCATTTGTGCAAAGAGAAAAGGACTCCTAGCTCTCGAGTAATAACCTCCAATGAAAACGGCAGGTTCAGCTTCTCTACAGATATCATCTGGCCATTGTTCCGTCTGACCACTTAGGAACCTTAACACAGAGCTTATGAAGATGACTTCAACAGATATACGGTCGTGGTACAACAGCACTAGCCTTGTATTTACAGGAACTCCAGCAAATACATCAATTGTACCTGCAGGATATTGGGACAATACAACCCAATAGAAAATGGAAATGATGCCATTAACATTATAAAGTGGTCGAGGTTTCTTATAAAAGTATGGGTAAGGGAAAAATCAGGGAATTGCGGAAATGAGAGGATCTCAATTGCACTTTACTCATATATTTATCATTATTGTTACCGCTTTTTTCTTAGTGATGCGGGATGTACAGTCTTATTTTGTGAACTTTAATACGATGAATATCATCAAATAGAATTCTCAAACTGTGCCTTTAGCCTCCATTTTGATTTTCCATATTCCCAAGTACATAGTGCAAAGGCAGACCATATGGGATAAAATTCAAAGATACCGGAGCTTGAAAGTATAACATACCTTTCTAAATGTGAAAAGGCGCTCTTAGCCTTTAAAATTTAATCAAACATTTGCTGAGACTTCTGCCTCAGGTTCCTTACTTTCCTCCAGTTGTTCTGTCAGAAGTTCATCACCATCTAACTGGTCCTCTGTTTCATCTCTCTCTTCTTTCACAGTACCCTTTTTGGTCAACTCGTCTTGTTCTTTCTGTATAGCTATCTTATTGGGAACAAGAACCACATATATATTCCTCTCTGCAAAATTCTTACTTTCTTCTGTCGCTAGCTGAAATATGATAACGAAATTTAGAGCTTGCAACAAGCGGATTCTACTAATAGGAAAATAGGTGCTATGCTAAAGATTAAGAACAAAGTCATTTGAGAAAAAAACAGCTCTGTGCTCTTCATTCCATATGAAATAGCAGAACTAGATTACCTCACCAACATCATTTTGGAATCTTCTAATAAGTTCAATAGCTTCTTTTTTGTATAAGTTTTCCCGCCCTTTCAAGTTCACCATTATCTTAACCTGAAAATGAAAGTATCAAGAAACAAGCTACACTACAAAATACACGAGCATGCACACAAAGAATTCTTATCACCTTGTCCCCAGCTTTAAGGAACTTTCTTGCAGCTTTAAGCCTCACACTGTAATCATGAATATCAATGTTGTACCTGACAGGAAAATACATGAAGGATTCAACATAACGTCAAGTTCAACTAGTTTGCAACATTTGTCCCTTGCAATTTAGGAGCCTTCTGATGCCACAAAAACACAAACAAAAGATTGCAAAACTTCCTCACTCCACTACATGAACAAACTCACGATAACTCCAACCTATCTACGTATGAAATTTTGTAGTTTGTTATGTCAAGACTCAGACCATCTCCAACCAAATCTGCCCCAATGGTTCTAGGTTTTACAAACTAGAAGCTACCTCAGCTATCCAAGGTGGAAATAAGAATTGTCTTTCTGGTCGAATCCGTAAAATAATTTAGACACAGCGGTAAATGATTGACTGTTGTGAAACAAAAAGCATACTCCTCGGTCCTCACTAAAAGTAAACCTGACATGATTCATACCCCATTTTCAGTTCCTTCAAGCCCATGCGTTTTGCTGCAGAGAAAAACACAATATCAAAATTTATTACCTTTTGAATCATACTGTAGAGGGAGGGAGGGAGGTTAGGTTACGAAAGTTTACCAACAGATCTTTTCTGCTGGATCTTTTTCTTCTTCTGTTGTTCATACTTGTGTTTTCTGTACAAAACCAACAAAAATGTATTCATATGGTCCTAAAATGAAGAAATTTGAATCAGGAAAATTGTTTGGCTACAAAGATAAACTTGTTTGAGAGACTTCAAAATACTGGTCGGTGTGTTGTTAAATACAACATACTTGTAATCTTTTTCTTCAAAAAGGCGAAGCACTGGAGGATCTCCATCTAGTGATAGTATAGCCTGAAAAATGATTACATCAGCAGCCTAGTTGGTATAAATTGTTGCAATAACAATGGGTGCCGCCTAACGAATATCATGTTAAGACTAAACATATGTCCTGTTAAATGAAGGTAGATTCAAAGTTAGCGTGCGAGCCTGCAGAGACAGCAGAAAGCGGGGTACAGAGACCTATCGTCTATTGACTGGTTACAACTGCTAAAGTTAGTGGTGACTCCAGTGGCAAGCAGCTGGTTTAGGGCTAGAGTCTAAGCCATTGTGTAACAACAAACATCAGCATTGTGTTACCAAAGTATGCAAAAAAAATTTTCAATTTTGAAGCCAATGTATGAACTACTACCTTCGTTTCAAATTACTTGTCGTTCTGGGTTTGGACACGGGAATTAAGGAGAGGTGAAAAGGTAGAGAGCACGCAGAAAACGAGGAAGAATGAAGGAAGAGAGATAGAGAGAGCTGCGTCAGGAGGCAAGAATGACATAATATGAGAAAAGTTTTGAACTCTAGAATGACGAGTAATATGTTTTTTTTTTGGTGCGAATGGAAGGACGAGTAATATGTAACGGATGGAGTACTATATTATCCAGTTAGACAATATGAACTCGACTGTCAATTTAAGAGACGTGTGAGATAAAAAAAAGTGTACCAGTATAAGATCGTTGTCATCTGCAATTTGAACCGCCTCGTTTACAGATACTACACCAACCTGTAGGAAGAGAATGAAGAGGAATAGCCAAATCATACACTACCTTCAAGTCTATAACCATTGAAATTGCATAATTGGATATGAGCATTACCATTCTTTTCTGTTCATCCAACAGCCTTACAGTCGAGGACCTTAACAAAGGTAAGCAAACAAAAAAGTTAAATACGACTAGATGAACGCAGTAGGTATGTGAATTTATATGGCTGAAACTGAATGTGAATTTATACGGCTGAATCTGAAAGCATATAATATACAGTTGCTAAGAGCTAGGACAGCAGCTTCCTCTCAACTTAATAAGCATTTGCCATTTGGAAACACAAAATTCTCCAATTCCGCAGAAGAGAAATACTATAATTTATCGCCAGTGTAAGTGAATAACTTTGACGTATCCAGCTTTTGATCCAACAACACAAAACACCGACAAGTTAGAGCCATCCGTACTCGATTTGTTCGATGTCAAGGGCGGGGTCGTAGTCAGGTTCGGGCCCGCGGTCCCTCCTCCCCCAGCCTCCTAACGCCTCCTCATCCTCCTCCTCCTCATCGCCCTCGTAGGAGGGAGAGTACCGCGCGACCACGAGGAGCTTCGCCTTTGCCGGCGCCCCCGCCCGCGCCCGCATCCACGGCCTGGCCGGCGACCGCGCCGACGAGGAGGGGGCGGAGCATTGGAGCACGGCGCCTGAACTGTAAGCGACGCGGCACACGGCCGGCGCAAAGGCGAAGCCTGCGGCGACGCCGACCATGGCCGGCGGCGGTGGGCCGGTTGTCGAGGGGGATTGCCTTATCTGCTTCTCGGGTTTTTGCCGGGAAACGGCGAGGAAACGAGTGGAGTGGAAGGAGTCGGGTCCGGCGGGGTTCGGGCGACGAGGCGACATGGGAAATGATGGATCAAGTTTGTGGGCCTTATGGGTTTCAGAGCCCATGTAGGTTCATTTTCGAGCGAGTTGGGTCACAAAGGTCATGGGCTTAGCCGCTTAGCTGAGTACAGAACTTTCCCTCAAAAAAAAAAAAAAAAAGCTGAGTACAGAACTCTGCGAGGTTAGCCTGTTGTGAGCAAGGTGGAGCCCTTGATCTAGACTTGGACGGCATTAATCTGAAATCTGAATGGCATGGATTCTTGCAGATAAAAATAACAGGAAAAATTGTTTATACTGATAAGGTGCGTTTGGTACGGCTCCAGATTCATCAAGAATCAGAAACGTTTCAGTTTCAACCCAGAAACGTTTCTCAATCTGAAACAGAATCACTTTAGAAACCGTTTGGCTAGTTGTCTGGTTCCAGTTTCAGCAAAGAGAGGAGCATGATCAGAGTGACTCATTTACCCTTGGTTTAAAAGACTTATCATTGCAAAATACATGCAATAATTAATTTAAAAAGAAAAAGAAAAGAAAAGAAAAAGTGTATTTGATGGGCTCACTAAGCACAAGCAGCCCACCAGCACATTGTACTCACTTGGCCCAGCTAGCCCACCAGCCCACATGTTGTCCTGGTCATCTTCTTCCTCACGACTCCAATGCCTAACGCAGAGAATACAGAGAAGAGAGAGAAAGGTGGAGCTGGATCGATTGGCGGTGCTTCAGCCACTAATCAGAGGAGAAGAATTAGGGGAAATGATCCACGGATCAAGAGCTATCCATTTTTGAGGTTGAATTTGAAGCAGAAATTCGAGAGAGGCTCTGGGTGGCGGTGGTGACGGAGGAACGGGTCGAGCAGAGAAGGGGCAAAGCAGTAATCGGGGAGAGCGAATCGAAGCGAATCGCTGCGAAACACCTCTTCGGCCGTTTCACGCTCGCAGGCCAAAATTCCGAACCTCCGAGCCGATTCACCTACGAAACGTTTCGTGCGTCCAAACGCATATTTAACATAGGCCCCGCATCGATCGCTGCTTTGAAGGATCCTATGACAGGTCGCTGCATTCTGGTACTGGTCCTCCAGCTCGCGCACAACAGTGTGATTTGACAGCACTAATAGCCACTATGGGACCGGATGAATCGAGGCTAGCCACTGAAAATACGACCAGAGGAGAACACCACTGCAGTGCAGAGCTAAGATGCTGTCCGGCGTGATGGTGGCGGGGCCACTTCACCCCGTGACTATCCTGGAGCAGTGTCGCATCTCGCCGTCACCGGCGCCGGCGGCTGACCAGCCAAGGGCGCTACCGCTCACGTTCTTCGACCTCGTGTTCTGGGACTTCCCGCCGGTGCAGCGCCTCTTCTTCTACGACAACGCCGACCTCCTCGACGTCCCCGACTTCCAAGCCAGCGAGCTGCCACAGTTCAAGAAGTCCCTCGCGGCCGCGCTGCATCACTTCTACCCATTGGCAGGGAAGCTGACATGCGAGCTGACCGAGGGCGCGGCGCCGGATGTGGCGTTCTCGGACGGCGACTCGGTCCGGCTCACCGTGGCCGTCAGCGGCGACGACTTTCACGACCTCGCCGGCGACAAGGCGCGCGACACCGTGAGGCTCCGTCCGCTGCTGCCCTCTCTGGCAAAACATGGTGTCGGCTCCTCCCCGATGCAGGACGTTTTTGCCGTGCAGGTCACCGTGTTCCCTGGAGCCGGCATCTCCGTCGGCACCACGCTGCGTCACGCCGTGGCCGACGGCTCCAGCTACGTGCACTTCATGAAGACGTGGGCCGCCATCCACCGCTCGGCGGGCCCCGAGTGCAGGAAGGTGCTTGCGCCGGACGCGACCCCACTGTTCGACCATGGCGTCGTGCAGGACGACGCTGGGCTCCGGGAGGCGTTTATCAGCGATCTCGCTGCGGCCGACGACCGGGGCCTCGGCGACTGGGACCTAGGCCGGCGCCACGGCGTGGTGCTCGCGACGTTCCGGTTCACGGAGAAGCAGCTCGGCAAGCTCGGGAGTCACGTGAAGTCTGAGACCTCGGCGCGATGCTCGCCCAACGCGCTGGCGTGCGGCGCCGCGTGGGCTGGCATCGTGCACGCGCGCGGCACGGTTTCGTCCGACGACGCATGCTTCGGGTTCGTGACCGGGTGCAAGCCCCGCGCGAGCCCGACGATCCCGGCGAACTACTTCGGCAACTGCCTCGGCCTCTGCCGCGTGGAGGAGGCCACCAAGCTGGATATTGGTGGCCTGACCGCGGCGGCCGCCTCGGCCGCCATATGGCGCGTGATCGAGGGGCTCGCGGAGGAAGGGCGGCCGTTCCGGGACGCGCGCGGGTGGGTGCGGCTCGTGCGGGAGTACGCGTCGAAGCGCGCGGTGACCGTGGCCGGGTCGCCGAAGCTGGGCGTGTACGCAGTGGATTTCGGCGGCGCGTGGGGCCGGCCGAGGAAGGTTGAGATCTTGTCCGTGGAGCGAATGGGCGCGCTGGCGCTGGCGGAGAGCGGCTGCGACGGGGACGGCGGCATCGAGCTCGGCCTGGCGCTGCCGCGCGCCGAGATGGAGGAGTTCCGCGCGTTTCACCGCGACCTGTTCGCCAGCCTCGACTGATGAAACTCAAGAGATATCGATCATGCCGCGACGCGACGCCATGTAAACTGTATCATTTCTCGTTTATTGCATTTGTGTGCTTAATGGACTGATGTCCTCCGCAGCTACCTGTTTGATCAGTACGGGTGACAGACATACTCCAACAAGTAAAAGCACGCGAAACTAGAAAGCGTTTCTTTTGCAAGTGTATGGTTTTCCTCGTATTCTCAGTGCCATTGGGGACTTATTCATTGGCCGACTGCTGAACAAGACCTGCATATGATGATGTACTTGTTGTGCTACCTTCTTTATTGATCGCGAACGTGCAGTGTGTGCCTTTTATGATTCGTGTTTTGCAAGAAACAATAGAACAAGTCCCCATGTTATTTTCCTCAAAAAGAAAGAGAGAGAAGTCGCCATGTTCTTGAATGAATGGACCCTTTTGTAGGCTTACTGGGCTTCAGAGCCCATGTCGGACCACTTTAGAGCCGCAAAGGTCATGGGCTAACCTGAGAGAGCCCTACGAGGACGGCCTGTTGTGAGCTGGAGGCCTTTATGTACTTTGCAAGCCACTCAGCCCGCCCCCTCCTCGCTCCGTTCTCTGTAGTGCTTTACAATGCTGTTCCAAATGTGCCTCGCATCCCATTTCGCATTTTCGCTGATCACTTGATCGAATCCTAGGTTATCAGGGATCACTGCATAGGCGTACTTATCAGAAATCACTTTTTTTTTCTCCTCGCAGTTTGTGCAGGGGCTGAGTCCAGGCCGAGGATATTCTTCGTGTAATCGATCGTGTTGTATGTTTCAGACGTTTCGGCTCCTGGTGATCGATGTGCTTGAGTACCAAATGAATAACTACTAAGTACTCATTAGAAACAAAAAGCTAGTAAAAAGCATTTGCATTCATCTGTTCTTGTAGAAGCCTGAACTCTGAAGGCTCGTCCACATGCGCTGAGGCGGCAAGCGTCCGGCGGCTTTATTTCACGATAAGTTGACGATCGAGTTGCATGCACGAGCGAGCTCCATGTTTGCCGCTTTCGCGGGAGGCGAGCAAGCATGACGAGGTAAAATTCGCGTGGCGCGCAACGCCAGCCTGCTCCCGACGCTGATGCGACCTCGCTCGCTTGACGGAAGATGCACTCCTCCTCAGAAGTCGATCAGCATGCACTCAGCAGACGCCACTTTGCGCAGGGTCACGCCACGCAGACGCCACCTTGCCCAGCTGGCGCCGCGTGCGACCTTAGCTCGGGCTACCGGGCACGGCCACCTACATTCCTACTACTACTACCTCCGTACGTCACGGAGGTTGTAGTTCTACCGGTCTATATATCGCCGTATATATCGCGCATAGGGACTCCCAACACGCATTGTTTAGTTTCGTCGTGATGATTCTCTTAAGAAATCAGGCATTTTCCTACTTAATTTAATCCATAAATTCCTCAAGATCCATTCCCAAGAACCATTGTTCTTGAGTTGTTCGATGTAGACGATCTAAGTTGATGCAGGACGTTGTACGCAGTGCAGAACGCCCACGGTCAGGGAGTCGATCGAGCAGTCGCGATGTCGCTCCCCAAAAACCTGATCGCCCGCACAACGGCAGATGTCGCTTGGACGGAGATGTCTTCAACAGCAACAGCGAGCGGAAGATGGAACGAGACGAGTAGTGAGCGTGATCAAGAGTCATCGATCGATCCCGGGAAGGCGCTATATATAAACGAAACAGACGCGACGTGACCCCTTCGAACGAACAGACGTGACTCCTTCGTAGCGAAAAGGCGTCGATTCATATGGGACGCACCGTTTCAATATATCAAAACTTCCATGACGGACGGACGGACGGACGGACGGACGGACGGACGCGACGCGACGCGCCCGCCCGCCCGCCCGCCAGCCACGCCACGCCTCGCCTCGGCTCGGCGGCGGCGGCGGCGGCGCGCGCGCGTGTGGTTCACCACTAGCCTCTCTCAACTTCTCTAGGGGATCAACCGGAAATCCACTTAATAAGTCGAGTTTATTTATGGTAGGAATTCCATATGGGACTAAGCCACTAATGCACTAATTATGGGCCTAGACTAAATAGAATTATTGCTCCATTATGGGCTTAATAAAAAGCCCAATAATTCAACAATCCCCACCAAGTCTAGAGCTCATAAGAAATACACTCAAATTTATCTTCCTCTCGTTTAATATACCGGTGTTTCGATGGAGACTGTTAAGTTGAACTTCCATCTAGAACAAAGGTACGCTTTATTCACAACTGAACAATGGACTATGCCTTGAATTGTCAGTTTTGTGCGAAAGAGTTTTGCCCAAGTCCTTTACCGATACTAGGTTGCCAAAAGCATCCCCTCTGTTTGAAGCATATAAGTCATACTTCTGGCCCATTCATGAGTATCTAGAGATCCCCACCATCTCATAGACTGTGACTAGCAGTCGAACTCATATAGGTATGTTCTTTAAAGATATCATGTAGGACGATATCTTTGCTTCTCATAAGCCACTATGAACACATTAAGGTTAATGAACCAGCCTGCCTTACAGTTCTCTAGGAAAGAAGTACATCTGAGATAAACCAGTCAAGGGTCTTTCCTCTCAAACTGTCACTAGCTTGTTTCACCATTCTACTTCACGGGACTCCGATCACATAGAACAGGTTACCGCTATGACAGCGTATCAAGTGGGTCTCAAGCCCATCTCACTCGATGCACTGTTTATCACATTACGTGATAGTCCCTTGGTAAATTGATCTGCCAGATTTTTAGACGTATGGACGTAGTCCAACGACATAACTCCGGAGTTTCTCAATTTTCTGACAGATTTCAGCCGCCTTTTCACATGCCTTGTGGACTTCATGTTATCCTTTGAACTGTTCACTTTGACTATCACTGTCTGATTGTCACAGTTCATGGAAATAGACGGTATTGGTTTTTCAACCACCGGTAAATCCATAAGGAAATCACGAAGCCATTCAGCCTCAATGCCGGCGGTATCCAAAGCTGTAAGTTCTGCTTCCATAGTTGACCTCGTTAAGATGGTCTGCTTGCAAGACTTCCAGGAAACAGCGCCACCTCCAAGTAGAAACACATATCCACTTGTGGCATACATCTCATCAGCGTTGGATATCCAGTTTGCATCACAATATCCCTCAAGTACTCTCGGGTACCCAGAATAGTGAATGCCATAGCCCATAGTACCCTTCAGATAGCGCATTACTCTCTCAAGAGCTCGCCAGTGATCATCTCCCGGTTTTGACACAAACCGACTCAGTTTGCTCACAGCAAACGAGATATCAGGCCTTGTAGCACTAGCCAGGTACATAAGCGAACCAATGATTTGGGAATATCTCAATTGATCTCTTGCTATTCTTTGGTTCTTCCTTAATAGCACGCTAAGATCATAAGGCGTGGGGGCAGATTGACAATCGCTATACCCAAAGCGACTCAAGATCTTCTCCACGTAGTGAGATTGCAAGAGAGTAATCCCACCATTGCCTTCTCTTTGTAGCTTGATGTTAAGAATAACATCTGCTACTCCCAAATCCTTCATCTCAAAGTTGTTGGACAGAAAGTCCTTGACCTCCTTAATCACATTAAGATTGCTCCCAAAGATCAGTATGTCATCGACGTATAGACACAGGATGACTCCCTCGCTCCCACCATATCGATAATATACACATTTGTCAGCTTCGTTCACAACAAAGCCAGCCGATATCAAAGTCCTTTCGAACTTCTCGTGCCATTGCCTAGGAGCTTGTTTGAGGCCATACAGGGATTTCAACAATTTACACACTAAGCCCTTTTGACCTTCTATCACAAACCCATCAGGCTGATCCATATAGATCTCCTCGTCTAGCTCTCCATAAAGGAAAGCTGTGAAAGGATCAAGGGCACCGAGAGGGGGGGGGGGGTGAATCGGTGTGTCAACAATTTCTCCCAAACGTACTTTAGGCGTGAAGCTAGCAAGACTAGATATGGTGATAACAAAAGCAAGCGATGCGCGCACACAATCTAGTCTATGCAACAAGCAACACCCTAGCAAGCAATTCTACCAAGTAGTAAAGAGACAAACTATCATGCAATTCTACTAGCACATAAAAGTAAATGCGGAAGCGTAAATGCTAGTATGTAAAGGAGATAAGGATAGGAATGCTCATGATTTTTCCCGTGGTCTCGGAAGGGTGGCGCCTTCCCCTACTCCACGTTGGGTCACTCCCGCCGGAGTCTCGACCCCGTCCCTCCGCTCGATGGCGATCCCTCCTAGAGCACACTTCACCCTCCGAGTGAAGTCGCGGGCACGTCCCGCCGGGCTCGATCCCGGATACTCTTCCGGAGGTAAGGCTCCGCACTTGATGCGTGCCAAAGGGCGCTCCACTAGTGATGCTTCTTTCGCACGGGAAGCTCCAAGACCGTGTACAAACTTGTGTTAGCTTCCACAATCTCCTTGGACAGCTCAACACCAACGCCTAACCGGTCTAGGCCTCGCCATAGACCAAGAGTAACAAACCGAAGTGACTCTCTCAAGCTCACACTAGCCTAGAGATCAAGTGGATGCAATTGCTACTCTCTCAAGCACTAGGATCACTCCAAATCCTTCACAAGTGCTTCTCTCCCTTGCTCTTGGCTTCCTCTGAGTTTCCTGCACTCCAACAATGGCCAAGAGACCCCTCAAGGGGCGGGCAACCAACTATTTATAGGCTACCAACCCAAAACTAGCCGTTGCCCAAAAGTGCCCTGCGAAACTAGAGACCGTACAAAGGACCGTACTGTCCGGTCTCTTCCAGACCGTATTGTCCGGTCTCTATTTCCAGGCGCATCTCCATCTTCTTCTTTATCTCCAATGAAGACCGTACTGTCCGGTCCCTAGGACCGTATCGTCCGGTCGATTGTCCGGTCTTCATTTCTTCCACTTCCAGAAACTTCAACTTCTCTGTCTGGAAATCCTCTGATGACCGTACCATACGGTCCCTAGACCGTACTGTCCGGTCCTATTGTCCGGTCTTCATTTTCTCAGCATCCCGAGACTTCACTTCTCTGTCTGGATCTTCAATGAAGACCGCATTGTACGGTCCCTAGGACCGTACTGTCCGGTCTCTTCCGGATAAGCTGAAAACTTGATCCACTCTTGATCCTTGCTTCCAACTTCTTCATCCTTGGTTCCTCTTCTTCTCTTCAGCCACCTAGCCCTCAAGAGACTCACAATGCATCCATTTGATCTCTAACCTAGTGTGCTCTAAGAGAACCAATTCGATCCCTCTTGATAGTCCGGTTTTTCCTATGGACTCAAGCTAACATCTAACCAAGCAACACTCGCTTGGATCTAGCATGTCCTTAGCCTTGATCCATATCTTCTCCGCGACTCCATCAAGCTCTCGATCCGAATTGTCGAGGCAACCAATCACCAAGTCGTCGATAGATAGAATATGTGAGACGACGCTTCATTGACATGACCATTTGAATATCCTACAAGGAAATGTTAGTCACATCAATATGGTCACCCAATCACCAAAACATTCATACCTTTGGGGTTTCCAAACTCCAATGGTCATGAAGCTTACAATCTCCCCCTTTTTGGTGATTGGTGACAACACATATCATAAGATAGAGAATGTAAAGCGCAAGAGTGATTGATAAGATAGGATATGAAATGAAGAACAAGTAAAAACGGAGAACAAAGTAGTCATAGCTCAAAAGGTATCACCTGCAAAATAGAGTTAAAACACATGGGCGATTTGAGCTATGACCACAACTCTGTGATGATAAGATTATAAGATATTCCTGCAAAAGCAAGTGAGTGCACATATCATCACAGAAAGAGGAAACCTGGCAAGATAGATATAAATAAGTGCATCCAGGTAAACATACACAAACTCAGAGCAATATATCAGAGCAATATATCAACAACAGAGCAATATACAGATATATAGATAAGAGCAAGTGTATGTAAATGAAACCAAGTGTATTCTTGATGAGCCAAACACAAGCAAAAGCAAATCAAGCTCAACAAGAACCACGAAGAACCAAAAGAATATACAATGAAGTACCAAAAGATCTCCCCCTAGACAAAAGCTGTCTCACACTCCCCCTGAGCACAAGATCACTCCACTACTCCCCCTAGACCTATACAAGATCTCTCTATCTCTCTCCCCCTTTGGCACCAATGACCAAAAAGAGAAAGACGGAAAGAGAAAACCGCTGTCCTACGCATCGGAGGCTGGAGGAGGTGCAGTGGTGGTAGTCACTGAAAGCCCTGGAGCTGAAGAGGTGCCCTGCTGCGGCTGCTGCTGCTCAGAAGAAGTGCCAGTGTACTCAAACTCTGGAGGTGGTGAAGGAGTCCTGGAGGGTGCTGTCTGCTGCTCTGGAGAGGTGCCTGTGGCAAGAGCCTCACGTAACTCCTCACGAGTGTAGCCAAAGTCAGTGAGATCTGCTGAGGGCTCAACAACTCGAGGCGGAGTAGGTGTCCTGGGAGACTCTGTCTGCTCCACTGCTGCTGTCTCAGCTGTAGTAGTCACGACCTCTGCCTGTGAAGCTGTAAGAAGTGAGTCTGTCTGCACTGAGGCGGTCTGTGCTACTGTGTCGAAGTCGAGTGAACGAGCTGGCAGTGGTGACACAAAGAAGGGACTCGTCAGCTGAAGCGGTGAGAAGCTCGGAGCTGTAGTAGCAAGAAGAGCTGACGGAGTCATGGAGAGGCCTGGTGAAGATAAGTACTGCTGAGAAGGTCCTGCCTCTCCTGTCAATCCAGCAAAAGTGGACGTCGACGGCCCCACCGTAGGTGCACCAGCAGGTGAGATGGGAGCCGTGAGTAAGGTGCTGAAGTACTGTCCCTGGCTAGAAGACTGTCCTCCCTGTGTCTGAGCAAACTGCTGCTGCTGAAGCTGCTGAAAGCGAACTGTATCTGGTGGCAGCACACCTGGGAAAGTGATAGGTGGGAACGACGGGAGTCCTGGCAATGCCTGTCCGAAAAGACGAAGAGTCTGAGCAATCGCCTCAAAACCAGTGAAAAGCGACGACAAGCCAGAAGCCATCTCCCTCTGAGTGTGTACAACACTGTCTAGCATCTGTCGATCCCTCTCCCTATCCTCTCGCTGACTCTGGATCTCTCTGCGAAGGGCTGCTAGCTCTGCATGTAGTAGATCTGTCTGAGCTGGAGCTGTAGCAGACGCTGAAGGTCCTGCTCTAGAGTCCGGAGTCACGTCCTCAGGAATGGACTCCATATGGCTACCAGTCTGTATATGCAGCTCTGTCTCGGTAGCCGTGTCACCTGGCCCCTGTGAAGAACTCCCCTGTGAAGCTGACTCCCGGGCAGCAACCCGTCTGTCGGAGGCAGGTAGGGGTGTGTACGCTGTAGTCACCTTGGGCAGCTCGTCATAGTCCTCCTGAGACAACAACTGTAGCCTCCTCAGAATGTAGCAGATCAGAGGTGCAAAGACTAAGTGTCTGGCAGCTATGCTCTCAGCAATAACATCCTCCATCTGGCACAGTATCAGATCAACTAAATCAAAACCTCTGTGCCTCAGCATCAACATCACAACCCACTGAGTAAGAATGGAGAACTGATCTCTGTATCCACTCCTGGGAACTATCGTCCTGCTCAGTATACTCCTGAGAACTCTGCCCTCATGTGTAAGTCTGGTGTGAGCTCGGCTGAAGTTCTCCGGGTGAGGTGGAGGGAAAGCAATGCTCATATCCTTATCTGAAGGTAAATGTCCCCCAAGAGGTCTGCGGGGAGGCTCCATCCCTGGGTGAGCAAGTGGGAACACTCTGGTCTCGTGCTGGATGGTCTCAAGGGCGCTAACAAGGTCCTCCCTCGTAACTCTGTGGGGCTGTCCTCTGAGCATGAACCATATAGCTGAGCGGTCTGGCGCTATCCACAAAGATGCATAGAAGTCCATCACGATGTCAGTATCCCATCGCATCGGTGTGGTGATGATCTCCTGGAGGCCCGGGATAAAAGATAAGTGCTGTGTGAAATCCGTCCCGGCACCTCTGCTGGCAGCCTCTATGCTGCAGTGCTGGTGAGTAACAAAGAGCCTATCAGGTCCATCTGTCCGCAGTCTACTCCTCAAACCAGCTGCTATCCTCTGCTGAAGAAGTGTCCAGAAACGTCCTCCTGCCTGTGGGTCTCTCCTGGCAGGTACCCAAGTCTCCTCAGCAACTCTCCTGAACTTCTTGAGGACGGGGCCTGGCAGCCTGAGTGCGTCCTCAGCAAGCACGTCCCTGAGAGTAGCAGTCCTGTCAAGAGCACAGAACTTCACGGCCATCCTCTGCCTGTCACCCTCGGTGACCTCAGGGGGTCCGTCACCGGAGTGAGAACTCTCCTCTGCCTCTGACTCTGGCTGCTCCTGCGCGGTCCTCGACGTACCAACCTCGCGGGTGGACGGAGTCCGCTGCACTGTAGCTCTAGCCCTGGAAGACCTCCTCGGAGTCTCCCCCTGTCCTCCAGCAGGTGTGTCCCTGATCCTGAGGCCAGTGTCCCTGCTAGCTGGTAGGTCAACCTCTGCTGCCCTGAGGGCCTGGTCCCACTCTGGATCACCAGTCTTCTGCTTCTTCCTCTTGGGCTGCTCAACAAGCTTGGCCTTGCCCCTGTCACGGTCTCCTCTGCCCCTGCCTCTGCCTCTGCCAGAACCTCCTGCCATAACTGCTGACTAGGCTGCAGACAAGATAGGGCGAGTGAGCTTGGCCCACCAACCCGTCCACTGACGGCTGACTGCCAAAGATAGGACTAAGGGCTTGGCCCTCAATCCGTCCACTGTCTCTGCTCTGCTGTCAACTGCCCACTGTCCGCTGACCACTGCCACTGCACGATAGGAATAAGACAGGGTATATGAGTATAGAATAACCTACTATAATCTACAAGCAAGAAACGTAGGTAAGCGCGTAAGTCTAGATGAAGTCCTAGCGCAGAGGTAAAGGACACAATGCCGACAAATATGCAATGGGGAACTACGGCATTGTCGATTATAGGTGGAGATCGACTAGTGTACATAGATCATATGCAATAGACACAGTGTACCACTAATCGAGGAAATGCTAGTGTCGAGCTAGGTGTATAGTATGGAATCGGAAATCGACACAAAGCAACCAACATGTCGTAGGTATAAGAGATGAAATACGACCTCTACGACATATGGTAACCTAAATTGCGAAACAATAGTTAGCAATGCATATCGATTTCGCAATAAAGGAGCGATTTTTGGATGATTTACTAGGGATTTTAATCGACGAAGGAAGAATGGCTCAAACCCTAGATGAATCATGGAAACGAGACGAGCTACTGTGCAATCCAAGAAACCAGAAGCTCACCGGAGCAATCAATCGACGACGATCGTCGGAAAGAGGGGCTCGGGTCCGGTGAGGGTCGCCGGGGAGGAGCTCGCGCGTAGGGATGAGCAACAGCTCGGGGCGCGGATGGTGGAGCTCCTCCTCGTGGTACTCGTCGACGGCGAGGTCGACGGCTCCTGCTCCGGCGACGGCACGGCGGCGCGCGGTGCTGGGGTTCGCGGCTGCGGGTGCTGGCGCGGTGGAGCGGCGGCGCGCGGCGGGAGCTGGAGCACGTCGGCGTGAGGCACGACGGCGGCGGCTGGTCGACGGCGAGGGCGCGCGCGCGGGAAGCGGCGAGGCGGTGGCGGGAGCAGGCGAACGGCGGCGTAATGGTGAAGGGGATGCACAGTAACGACTCGTTTTCCGTTAGGTTTAGCTTTAATTTGAATCGACGGCTGAGATCGATCCAAATCGGAATCAACGGATAGGATTGAATGTATCTCACGATGAAATTAACCAGACCGTATGGTACGGTCATAGGGATCGTATTGTACGGTCTCCTTTGGAACCCTGACAGATAGCTACAGAGACCGTATTGTACGGTCTAGAGGACCGCATTGTCCGGTCTCCTTTCTGACTCAGGTTTCGAAGGATCTCGTGCAAAAGCACACCGTATTGTACGGTCCCTTTGACCGTATTGTACGGTCTAGTCCAGAAATGCTGATTTTCAAGGAATTTCCTTCTAAGTCCAAGTTTCTCACACAAAAACCAAATAAACGCCAAACATGGACTAGAAGGGGATCTCTCAAACACTCCTTTGAAAATAGACCAATATAGGTTGCGCATAGGCATATAGTAATTTTTCAATCGGCAAATAAGATGCAACCAATAAGAACCAAAAGCGATAAAACCAAAGGAGGGGTATGTATGAGTCCTTTGCCTATGATCCGTGCAAGTAGATTTAACCTTGAGGATCACGTAGCAAGACTCAATGGGCATGAAGCACAATTCTTTTCTTTAGTCACACTTCTATGAGATGTGAGATCATATTACGAATGAAGCACTTCCTCATAGTGTGACAACTCCTTTGTGATTTCCTATATGCAATGCATGAGACAAGCATATCATACAAGTGCAAGGGAAAGTAAACATGCCATGTGATATGCAAGCAAAGTTAAGACAACGCATAAAGGAAACCTACTCAAGGTCAAGTTTGAGCCTCTCTCAAGCTTACTCACTATGAGCCAAACCTTGCCTTGAGTCCATCGGTCCACCAACTCAAACATCCCCCATGCTCATAGCTATCTTGAGAAAGTTAGACCTTGAACTAATTTTTATGTTCTTTTCTTTTTAGTTATTAACATATGCATGAATGCAACCATACTAGTTCACAAAGGAGCACCTAGCTTACCATGCAAGCAATGCAAGAAAAGAAACTACTATGATACAAGTTACCTCCTTGAAGAGTAGATTTGTCGATGAAGCACTCGAAGCTTGTGGTGGACGTTCATGAGTTGACGTTGCGGCGTACGGTCCACCACCATCACCCTTCTAGGTCTTGTTCTTGAGAGCCCACTCGCACTTGGTTGGCCTCTCAAGGTCAACTATGCATTTGGGCACCCAAATCTTCCTCATCATCCTTCTCTTGTCGGGTGATCCAAGAGCTTTTGCCTTCACCTTGCCTTTCTTGTCCCTAAAGAGCTTGTAGTGTGTATTTCCATGGAACAAGTTAGCGTTAGGCAAAACCTTAGAACTTCTTACCTTGGGACAATTCTTGCTAGTGTGGCCGTCTCGGCAACACTTCTCACAATAGTAGTCGTCCGCCATGAGGGGGACTACCCAAGGTGGAATGTCCTCGTCCTTGCCGATGAGGTTGATGGCGGCGGGGTAGGAGCCGAGTCCCTTGTGTCCGGGGTTGTTCACAAGGTTCCGACCAAGTATCTCCTTATGGATGGTCCTTCCCCTTGTGAGCCTCTCGAAGCCATCCATCACCGAAGCTCTCTCCTCCTTGAGTTGATGATATTCCTTCAAGATTTTCTCATCAAGAGAGATGCTCTCAAGAGAGGGAGTTAGTCCATCACAAGTAATATATGAAGAATCGGAAATAGATGAACTAGAAGAAGAAGTGTTACACTTTTCGAGGAGAGATTGATGTTCTTCCTCAAGAACCTTGAACTTGCCGTTGAGCCTCATGTGTTCAACCTTGAGCTTGTCATAGCTTTCATCCAAGGTCATGAGCGAAGTGGAAAGGTGCTTGATCTCATCCTCTAGTAACTTGGACTTCTCCTTTAGCTTCATGTGGTCTTCCTCAAGCTTGTCATAGTCTTCATCAAGAGCCTTGTGAGAGATGGATAAGTCCCTAAGTTCACCCTCAAGTTGACGAACTCGGAAAGCGGCCACTTCGTGTTCCTTCTCCAACCGAGCAATGGTCTTGTCCTTCTTCATGATCATCTTGCCGGTTAGGAGAATGCTATCCAAGAGTTCCTCATATGTGGGCTTATCCTCCTCACCAAACTCTTCATCGGACTCGCTCTCCTCATCCTCACTACTATCATCATCTTTGGCCATCAAGCAAGTAGGTGGTGGAGGTAAAGTCTCGGAGATGTTGGTGAGAGCAATGCCGGCCATTTTCTTTCCCTTGGAGGATGAGTCATCACTTTCTTCTTCATCACTATCATCATCCGAAACCCACTCTCCAACATAGAGTCCCTTGCGAGATGATCTTCTCTTGTCTTTGCCTCTAGAGCTTTCCTTCTTGACAAACCTCTTCCTTGCCTTGTACTTGCTTCTAGGGTCTTCTTCTTCATCATCGCTTGACTCTTGAGTCTTCTTCTTGCTCTTCTTGATTGGCTTCGGACATTCCTTGGCAAAGTGACCCTTCTCCCCACAATTGTAGCACTCGGCATCTTTCTTGTTGATGAATCTTCTCTTGAAGAAGTTGCTTCTCTTCATGAGGAGTGCTAGATCATTGGGATGAAGTTGCAACAAGTCTTCAACATCTTCTTCAAGCTCTTCATCACTTGAATCTTGAGTCACCACCTTCTTCATCTTCTTGCTTGACCCCTCGGATGCAAAAGCAAGATTCTTGGAGGGTTTCTCATCAAGCTTCTTGTCGAGGTTGTAGCTCTCGAAGGCGGTGATCTTCCCAAGTAGCTTGTGGGTTGTGAGGGCTTGAATGTCGGTGTTGAAGAGGCATGTGATGAGTGCTCCATATTTCTCCCTTGGGAGAATCCTCAAGATCTTCCGCACAAGGTCACCATCATCAATCTTGTCCTTCACACCGAGAGAGTTGATATCCTCTACAAGCACATTCAAGCGAGAATAAGTGTCATTGATTAGCTCATTTGAAGCTAGCAAGACTAGATATGGTGATAACAAAAGCAAGCGATGCGCGCACACAATCTAGTCTATGCAACAAGCAACACCCTAGCAAGCAATTCTACCAAGTAGTAAAGAGACAAACTATCATGCAATTCTACTAGCACATAAAAGTAAATGCGGAAGCGTAAATGCTAGTATGTAAAGGAGATAAGGATAGGAATGCTCATGATTTTTCCCGTGGTCTCGGAAGGGTGGCGCCTTCCCCTACTCCACGTTGGGTCACTCCCGCCGGAGTCTCGACCCCGTCCCTCCGCTCGATGGCGATCCCTCCTAGAGCACACTTCACCCTCCGAGTGAAGTCGCGGGCACGTCCCGCCGGGCTCGATCCCGGGTACTCTTCCGGAGGTAAGGCTCCGCACTTGATGCGTGCCAAAGGGCGCTCCACTAGTGATGCTTCTTTCGCACGGGAAGCTCTAAGACCGTGTACAAACTTGTGTTAGCTTCCACAATCTCCTTGGACAGCTCAACACCAACGCCTAACCGGTCTAGGCCTCGCCATAGACCAAGAGTAACAAACCGAAGTGACTCTCTCAAGCTCACACTAGCCTAGAGATCAAGTGGATGCAATTGCTACTCTCTCAAGCACTAGGATCACTCCAAATCCTTCACAAGTGCTTCTCTCCCTTGCTCTTGGCTTCCTCTGAGTTTCCTGCACTCCAACAATGGCCAAGAGACCCCTCAAGGGGCGGGCAACCAACTATTTATAGGCTACCAACCCAAAACTAGCCGTTGCCCAAAAGTGCCCTGCGAAACTAGAGACCGTACAAAGGACCGTACTGTCCGGTCTCTTCCAGACCGTATTGTCCGGTCTCTATTTCCAGGCGTATCTCCATCTTCTTCTTTATCTCCAATGAAGACCGTACTGTCCGGTCCCTAGGACCGTATCGTCCGGTCGATTGTCCGGTCTTCATTTCTTCCACTTCCAGAAACTTCAACTTCTCTGTCTGGAAATCCTCTGATGACCGTACCATACGGTCCCTAGACCGTACTGTCCGGTCCTATTGTCCGGTCTTCATTTTCTCAGCATCCCGAGACTTCACTTCTCTGTCTGGATCTTCAATGAAGACCGCATTGTACGGTCCCTAGGACCGTACTGTCCGGTCTCTTCCAGATAAGCTGAAAACTTGATCACTCTTGATCCTTGCTTCCAACTTCTTCATCCTTGGTTCCTCTTCTTCTCTTCAGCCACCTAGCTCTCAAGAGACTCACAATACATCCATTTGATCTCTAACCTAGTGTGCTCTAAGAGAACCAATTCGATCCCTCTTGATAGTCTGGTTTTTCCTATGGACTCAAGCTAACATCTAACCAAGCAACACTCGCTTGGATCTAGCATGTCCTTAGCCTTGATCCATATCTTCTCCGCGACTCCATCAACCTCTCGATCCGAATTGTCGAGGCAACCAATCACCAAGTCGTCGATAGATAGAATATGTGAGACGACGCTTCATTGACATGACCATTTGAATATCCTACAAGGAAATGTTAGTCACATCAATATGGTCACCCAATCACCAAAACATTCATACCTTTGGGATTTCCAAACTCCAATGGTCATGAAGCTTACAAGCTGTCTTAACGTCCATCTGATAGACGAGAAGACCATGTGAGGCTGCCAGGGAAAGTAATACTCGAATCGTGGTCATACGAGCAACAGGTGAGTAGGTGTCGAAATAATCTTCACCCTCCTTTTGTGAATATCTCTTCACCACAAGTCTTGCCTTGTACCTCTCAATCGTACCATCAGGCCTAAGCTTTTTCTTGAACACCCACTTGCATCCTATGGGTCTGCACCCGTAAGGACGCTCGAACAACTCCCAAGTACCATTAGACATGATTGAATCCATTTTACTCCTTATTGCTTCCTTCCAAAGGTCAGCATCAGGAGATGAAAATGCCTCTTCAATGGTTCTTGGAGTGTCATCTACGAGGTACACAATAAAGTCATTTCCAAAAGACTTTGCAGTCCTTTGTCTCTTACCCTTACGGGTGACTAGATTGTCATCCTCCTCAGAAATGTGCACAGGGGGTTCCTCATTTTGTGTTATCGGAATGAAATGCTCATGGGGTAATGTAAACTCATGATTAGATGTGCTAGGTGCATTTTTGAAAGGAAATTCACTCTCAAAGAATGTAGCATCTCTGTACTCTAAAATTGTACCGACCACCATGTCAGGTACTCCAGATTTTACTACTAAAAATCTATAGCCCACGCTGTTCATAGCATAACCCAGGAAGATACAATCAACAGTTTTAGGTCCAAGTTTGCGTTTCTTATTGATCGGCACATTCACCATGGCCAAACAACCCCAAAGAGGCAAATATGAGAGATTTAATCTTTTCTTATGCCATTCCTCGAATGGTGTAATTTCTTTATCCTTTGTGGGAACTCTATTCAGGACATGACATGCTGTTAAAACCGCCTCACCCCACCATTCCTTAGAAAGGCCTGCTGTCTCTAACATGGCGTTAACCAAATCCGTTAGAGTTCGGTTCTTTCTTTCAGCAATCCCATTGGATTGAGGTGAGTACGGCGGTGTCCTCTCATGAATAATACCATGTTCCACGCAGAATTCAGAAAAATCATTAGAAAAGCATTCTCCACCACGGTCAGACCTTAAACGTTTAATCTTCCTCTCTAGTTGGTTTTCTACTTCAGCCTTATAAATTTTAAAGTAATGCAAAGCTTCATCTTTGGATTTCAGCAGATACACATAGCAATATCTAGTACAATCATCTATGAGAGTCATGAAGTATCTTTTATCACCTCTGGTCAATTCGCCATTCATCTCGCATAGATCGAAATGAACAAGTTTTAATGCCTCTAAGTTCCTCGCCTCTGCAGCCTTGTGAGGCTTGCGAGGTTGCTTAGATTGCACGCAAGCATGGCACTTAGAACTTTTGACCATGTCAAATTTAGGGATTAAATTCAGTTTTGCTAGCCGCGTCATACAACCAAAATTAATGTGACAAAGTCGTGAATGCCAAACATTCGACTCATTCGAAGTAAGAATATTATTCACAACCTTATTACAACCAATGTCAAGTAAAGAAAAGCGGAACAAGCCTCCGCAATCATAGCCTTTTCCAACAAATGTTCCATACTTAGAAAGTATACATTTATTAGACTCAAGAACTAATTTATAACCATCTCGACACAATTGAGAGCCACTAACAAGATTCCTTTTGATTGAGGGGACATGCTGCACGTGCTTCAATAGCACCGTCTTTCCCGAAGTAAACTTCAGAATGACCGTACCAACACCAAGAACACGAGCATGTGACCCATTTCCCATCAACAAGTCTCCTGTCACTCCGGCCTGATAAGAAGAAAACAAAGAGATATCAGCACACACATGTACATTAGCCCAGTGTCAATCCACCACTCAGGTGTTTGACAAACAGAAAGGACAATGGGTGCAGAATTACCGTACCCAGAAGTCCCTCCAGTCTCGCTAATGACCACGTTTGCAGATTTCTTCTCCTGCTTAACTTTGCGGTCTGGGCACGCACTTGCCCAATGCTCAGTGCTCCCGCAAACAAAGCAGCCACTTTTTTTGTTCTTTTTCTTCTTAAAAGTGGTTGATTGCTTAGGCTTCTCAGCCCCCTTCTTCTTCTTCTTTGATGAAGTAACCTTTCGCACCATATTGGCACTAGAAGGTTCTCCTACGCTCTTTCCACGTGTGTCTTTTGCTTTCGCCCTTTCCTCAACATCAAGAGTCTCTATGAGTTCAGACACGCTAAACTCTTGCCTCTTGTGTTTCAGTTGGGTAGCAAAATCTCTCCAAGTAGATGGCAACTTGGCGATAATACCGCCAGCCACAAACTTGTCAGGCAATACACATGGAAACGGTTCGAGTTCTTTTGCCAAAGCCTGAATCTCATGAGCTTGTTCAACTACAGAACGGTTCTCAACCATCTTGTAGTCAAAAAGCTGCTCCATGATATACAGTTCACTCCCGGCATCAGAAACACCAAACTTAGCGTCCAGAGCATCCCATAGTTCTTTCACAGAGGTGCACGTGATATATGAATCCTTATACTTATCAGCAAGAGCGCTAATCACGGCGCCTCTGAACAGATTATCAGCCATATTGAACCGTTCCTCCTCCTCTGGAGTGAACTGTTCTGGCTTACCGTTCGCGGCGTGATAGCAGTTCATTGCTGTAAGGCACAGGACCATCTGCGCACGCCACCTCTTATAGAAAGACCCATCAAACGCGTTCGGTTCAGTGCAGCAGCAAAACCGCTAACAGAAAATTGCCTAATATCAGGTTTTTGGATTGTTAAGAAATCAGGCATTTTCCTACTTAATTTAATCCATAAATTCCTCAATAAGGTGATAAAAACGATGAACAAATTGATCAGAAAAACAAGAACGTACCCAGCGGAAGATCCTGCGCCGGAGGCGCTGGAAGATCCATTCCCAAGAACCATTGTTTTTGAGTTGTTCGATGTAGACGATCTAAGTTGATGCAGGACGTTGCACGCAGTGCAGAACGCCCACGGTCAGGGAGTCGATCGAGCAGTCGCGATGTCGCTCCCCAAAAACCTGATCGCCCGCACACCCGGCAGATGTCGCTTGCAGAACGGGGTTTCGGAGGCCTGCTCTCCCAGATTCTGTGCGCGCAGAAGTCCGGGACGGAGATGTCTTCAACAGCAACAGCGAGCGGAAGATGGAACGAGACGAGTAGTGAGCGTGATCAAGAGTCATCGATCGATCCCGGGAAGGCGCTATATATAGAAACGGAATAGACGCGACCCTTCGAATGAACAGACGTGACCCCTTCGTAGTGAAAAGGCGTCGATTCATATGAGACGCACCGTTTCAATATATCAAAACTTCCATGACGGACGGACGGACGCGACGCGACGCGACGTGCCCGCCCGCCACGCCACGCCACGCCTCGTCTCGGCTCGGCGGCGGCGGCGGCCGCGCGCGCGCGCGTGTGGTTCACCACTAGTCTCTCTCAACTTCTCTAGGGGATCAACCGGAAATCCACTTAATAAGTCGAGTTTATTTATGGTAGGAATCCCATGTGGGACTAAGCCATTATTGCACTAATTATAGGCCTAGACTAAATAGAATTATTGCTCCATTATGGGCTTAATAAAAAGCCCAATAATTCAACAGATTCTCATACATCAACTTCGGTCACGGAGAATCAGCATGCATACACCAGATATGGTATTGCTCAATTCATCATCTTTATTATTCATGGAAAATGATTTGGAGGAGGCCAAGAATATGAAACTTTTGCTATGCGCATTTGAGCAACTATCTGGTCTTAAAATCAATTTCCATAAGAGTGAAATGTTTTGCTATGGAGCGGCTAAGGAATTTGAAAGGGAATATTCACAAATCTTTGGATGTGATTTGGGGTCGTTTCCTTTTCGATACCTTGGTATACCAATGCACCATAGAAAGCTTCGAAACTCTGACTGGAAGGAGATAGAAGAAAGGTTTCAAAAAAAGCTTAGTGGGTGGAAAGGAAAAATGCTTTCTGTAGGTGGTCGTTTAGTGTTAATTAATTCTGTCCTTAGCAACCTGTCTATCTTTATGTTATCTTTTTTCGAAGTCCCAAGAGGAATCTTGAAGAAGTTAGATTACTATAGATCAAGATTCTTTTGGCAGAGTGATGGGCATAAGAAGAAATATAGGTTGATTAAGTGGGGAATTATGTGTACACCAAAGGATCAAGGGGGACTTGGAATTATGGACCTTGACTTACAGAACAAGTGTTTGCTTAGTAAATGGTTGTTCAAGTTAATAAATGAAGATGGAGTTTGGCAAAAGCTTCTTAGGAATAAATATTTGAGATACAAAACGATTACACAAGTTGAACATATGCCAGGTGATTCCCATTTTTGGTCTGGTCTTATGAAGGTCAAGAATGACTTTTTGGGATTGGGCAAATTCAACTTAGGTGATGGTACTCAAATAAGATTTTGGGAAGATGCATGGCTAGATAACACTTCATTTAAAGAACAATTCCCTGGTCTTTATAACATAGTTCGAAAAAAGAGTGCAACAGTTGCAACGGTTTTCAGATCAAATCCTCTAAATGTAGCCTTTAGAAGATCTTTAGTGGGTAATAACTTGCTGGCCTGGCATCAGCTTGTGACAAAAGTTATACATATCCAACTAACAGATCATAGGGACACATTTAGATGGACGTTGCAAAAAGATGGGCGGTTCACAGTTCGTTCTATGTATAGAACGCTGGCTATGCCTCATGTTGCACGTCAAAATCATGTAGTATGGAGACTGAAATTGCCCTTGAAAATCAAAATTTTTATGTGGTATCTTATTAGAGGCATTGTTCTTACTAAAGATAATCTAGCAAAAAGACAGTGGAAAGGGAGTCTCAAGTGTTGTTTTTGTAATGTAGACGAAAGCATCCAGCACTTATTTTTCGATTGTCCTGTTGCTAGGTTAATTTGGCGAATTGTACAGGTTTCGTTTAATGTAACACCTCCTTTGAGTATACAACACTTCTTTGATGATTGGTTACTTGGGGTGGACAAGAAACTTAAGTACAAAGTTTTAGTAGGAGCATGCTCTCTTTGTTGGGCAATTTGGTTATCCAGAAATGATGTGGTTTTTAACGATACTCGAGCTTTTACTCCTATGCAGGTACTCTTCAGAGGGACGTACTGGATCCGTTTCTGGGCGCTGTTGCAAAAAGAGGAGGAGCGACCCCAATTTATGTGGGGATGTCGTTTGCTTGAAACCACAATCATGGAGGTGTTCGCAAGAAATGGCTGGTTTTTTAGTAATAGACTCCCTTGTGTTTAGAACAATGGCGTGTCTCTTTTCTTTTATTGACTTCATGATGGAGTTGGATAACGGTTCTGTAATAATGAACAGCTATATGCATTGGTCGATGCAGAGGCTGGAATATTAAAATATATTCCCTTTTCTAAAAATGGTACTCAAATCATCTTTATTATTTACCCTTGTCCTTTCGCTGCAAGGAGCAGAAGCAGTACACACTTGTCGCAGCAACAAAATCCACTCAACATAAAAAATAAATTTTCTTTTTTTAAAAAAAAACTGGTTTTCTTTCATATCGTAGCCGCACGAGAGAACACTACATGCGTAACCTGTTGAGAGTAACGTCCACGACGTGACTTGGCAAACTTTTAGATGTAGCCGCCGTTGACACGAATGACCTGTCCATTGATCCATCCCGCGGCGTCCGTGCAGAGGAAGCCCACCACCGGCGCCACGTCCGTGGGCTCGCCGATCCGCCCCATGGGGCACTCGCGCGCGACGGCCATGACGCGCTGCTCCGTCTTCCCCGCGAAGAACATGGGCGTGGCGACGGGCCCCGGCGCGACGCTGTTGGCCGTGATCCCCGTCCCGGCGAGCTCCTTGGCGAGCACCTTGGTCATGGCCTCCACGGCCGCCTTCGTCGCCACGTAGGCGCCGTACCCCGGGCGAAGCGACCCCACGTTGGACGACGAGAAGGTGACGATGCGTCCGCCGCCGCCGCGCGCCAGCCGCCGCGCGGCCTCGCGGCAGCACAGGTACGCCCCGCGCGCGTTCACGGCGAACGTGCGGTCCCACTGCTCCGGCGTGGTGTCGGCGATGGACGGGTACGCCGCGTCCTGCACCCCCGCGGCGGCCACCAGGACGTGCAGCTCGGCCCCGAACGCCGCCTCCGCCGCGTCGAACAGGCGCGCCACCTCCGCGGGGTCCGACACGTCCGCGTGCACCGCGACGGCGCGCGCGGCGGGGGAGGACGACGCGTTGAGGGACGCCACGAGTTCGTCCGCGGGCGCCGGGTCGCCGACGTAGCCGACCACGATGCGGGCGCCGAGGGACGCCAGGTGCGTGGTCACGGCGGCGCCGATGCCGCCTGCGCCGCCCGTCACAATGGCCACCCGGCCGTGAAGCGGCCCGTCGCCGGGAGCCGCCGGCCGGGGAGGGGAAACGTCCTCACGGTTGCCGTCGCGCAGCTCGTGTGGTATCGTCGCTGCGTCAGGGGGCGGAGGCATCGGTTGCATGCAAGCGATCGAGAGGCCTCAAAAATCAAATTACGTTCGAGAAAACCAGCTACTCTTCTTTGAATTCCCGGACGCTTCAGTCACGCCCTATAAATAGTGTGATGAGTCCAATTGGCAACTGGCAAGAGTTACCGAGCTAAATTGTGCAGTCGTAGCTGCACCTAGCTAGCTTGCACGTCGAACCCGAATGACTGACCGACTGTATCAGCCGTATGGGTTTATGCAGCATGACCGCATGCATATGCATGGCCCATAGTCCTTAACTGAACTATAGCCTATAGCCATCGTGTCCATCGGCTCATGTGGCTCTCCCACGCTGCCTTGTCGAGCTTTCGTTCACCTGCAATGGCGCGAAAGCTCGATTGGCTTGGAGTTTCCTCGCAGTTGCACGAGTTCCAGAACTGAATGCTATATGTTTATATTCTACTACCTACCGCTGTTATTATAAACAGGAACTAGCACGTAGTGTAAACACGTAGGCCATCCTGGCATCCTGCTACGTATGCAACTTTGTTCTTTCAGACTATACTAGCTACATTATTGTCGTGGTCATTGTCTGCCCATCATTCTCTACAACTAGTAGGATTTTCCTTATTATGCGCATGTATATGTTTTGACTTTTGAAGCCCATTTCTTAACTCCGTTTGACAGACAGTTTACTAGATTTTTCTTTTGTTGATGTTAGGCACAGCTCGATCAATTAGTGGAAATTTGCACTGATTTATCTAAATACTCCAGGAACAGAGGACTGGAATATCTATTATTGTTTGGGTTTATTAGTGGAGCATTAAATTCTATTGTTTCGTCTCATGCTCTGCTGCTGGATGCTGTCGGTACAAAGAAAGTGAGTGCCGTATCAGAACACGTACAGTACCAGGCAAAAAAACAGAGTTTTACTAGGGGCTCGCGCATACTTATGGAGATGTTATCATTGTAGTAAGGTGCCACTGAAAAATACTCTAAATACTTTACAGTTGTTTACAAATATCATTGTTGGCACCTGTAAAGTTAAATCTACTAGACACGTACGTAAATATGTTGGCACCCTGCTAGTTTAGTTACCTGTAGTCTAAGCTACTCTCTGCTAGGATTTTCCTTATGATGATTATGGACATGTTTTTGCGGCCCATGTTGTTCGTGTCTATTAGTGGACCATTTTGATTTAATGTCAAAATCTGCTATCGTGGTCGGCGGCGTCGCTCTCTGTCGCTCTCGCGCCATCGGGACGTCTGAAAATTGAAAGTCACACATGCATATAAGGCTGGAGGCCTGGAGTCACTCCCACGCCACGCCGCCTTGTCGAGCATCAACTGCAACGGCGCGAAGCTCGATTAGTTTGGAGTTGCACGAGTTCCAGACCCTGAATTGTTTATATTCTACTACCCACCGCTGTTATTAGAAAAAAAGGAATTAATACGTACTGTAAACATGTAGTATATCATGTTAGGTATGCATTATCGTACTTCTAGGTAGGCGCCAACGTGGCCTGTGCTTGCACATAATGAAATAAGTGAAATGCACCGACGGTTCTTAAACTATTTCGGGTGTGTTATTTAGGTCCACGAACTCTTAAACTGCACATCTAGATCCTCAAACTATCAAAACTTTTTACCTGCAGTACATACCGGTTTTGAGCACGGTTTTGACTTTGAAAAATTACAAAAAGTCCTCAATTTCACCTTTCTTCCCGCACGAGAGCCCTCACCTTCAGTCGGTGCGCGAGCTCACGGCTGCTCGCGTAGCAGCGCGGGTCAGAGAAGGCGATGGGCACGAAGTGGAAGGTGATCTCTAGCGTCTACAGCGCCAGCTTAACCTTGCACTCGTCGGGCCACTCCGGGAATCACCCGGCCTTACCACAGCCGCGGCAGTTCCTTTATGCGGAAGTACTGCTGAGCGAGCTGCCAAGGCCGAGGGCTCATGTGCGGGAAGAAAGGTAAACTCGGGGTTTTTTTTAGATTTTTCGAAAGTTAAAACCGTGCTCAAAACTGGTATGGACTGTCGGTGAACGATTCCGATAGTTTAGAGGCCTAACTGTGCGATTTGAGAGTTCGTAGATCTTAATGACACACCTGAAATAGTTTAAGTACCGCTGTAGCATTTCACTCTAATGAAATATATGTTCTCATGAGTCACGCACACCCTTTTCCAAGTCGGTTTCACATTTTTTCAATAATACGCCCGTCGCCCGGCCTAGCGGAAGTATGTTGGGCCGTACTTTTCATGCACGAAAAAGATGCTCGTTCATACGCATCCGTATACGTACGCATATCTCCGGTCTGATGATTTGAATAAGCGGGAGATATGGAGCATCTCGTGAGGTCAACCACTACCCAACCCCCCCCCCCCCAAAAAAAAAACAGTGCCAGTGGTATGGAAGGAGTTGGGCAGGCATCAGCTTATTTTTGTGCTATTTCTTAATCTCAGAACAGTGCCAGTGGTTGCAATTGCGCATTTGCATTGATTGGCCCAAATAAATCATGCAAGTATGCATGATTTGGATCAGTACCAAGCTACGTTGTCAGTAGCACAAATATTATAGTATAAATATGCTTATTATTCATTTCTGTCTCGAACAGTGTACGCCAGTTCTGTGTGGGCTCTGCAAGCTGCGTTGTTAGTAACACAAATTCGGCTTGTTCGACAGGCTGTTCTGCAGCTGTTCTACTGTAGCAGATGCTGAAGAAATAACTGAAACACTGCAATGCAGCCAGCCGAACAAAACCGATTATAGTATAATATGCTTATTATTCATTTCTGTCTCGAACAGTGTACGCCAGTTCTGCGTGGGCTCTGCAGATGTGGCCTTGAGAGTCGGTGGGCAAGACAAAAAGAGAGGACGATACCGACGCACCGTGCCACCGGAATGCAAACGTGGCCTCTCTGCCTGCAAATACTCCGTGACAGCTTGCATGTCTATTATGTCGCCACCATTCCGCCACCTGATGGCGAGGAACGAGCGTCGCGATAAGAACGTGGGACACGAGACAGCACGACCGACACCGACCTCCTACCAATCTGTGGACGGCATTGTTTGGTTTCATGTCACGCTCGATCTGCTACTGACGGTTGTAAGCACCAAAATGGAATGCAAATCTGGTTGTAGGTAGTCTCTCTCGAAATAGTTGAGGCTTCACTGTTAGAGTGCCTTTTTTTTTGGAACCATTATTAGAGTGCCATGTGCTGCTGTGCATGGACCGCCTGGGACTCAGCATATTATATATTTTCTCTATTTTTAAATTATTCTCGTCATTTTTTTTTTGTCATGACAGTTCATCTTATTCAAAATTTTAGCTTAAATATACGAAATTATAAGTTATGTTTTAACTTTCTTTAATGATAAAACAAATCATAGCAAAATATATGATAATTTTGAAAATTATTTGAATAAGATGAATGATCAAACATAACGAAAAAAATTAGTGGCGACAACAAATTAAAACGGAGAGAGCACTTACAAAGGTTCTTTGAAAAAAAAATACAGATAGCATGTACTCCTTCGATCTTAAATTGTTGACGTTTGACTATTTTTTAGTTACGTTTGACCATTCGTCTTATTCAAAATATTAGCTTAAATATGCAAACTTATAAATTATATTTTAATTTCCTTTAGTGATGAAACTAATCGTAACAAAATCTATGATAATTTTTAAAATATTTTGAATAAGACAAATAGTCAAACGTAACTAAAAAATAGTCAAACGTCAACAATTTAAAACCGGAGGGAGTACTTACAAAGGGGTTCGTCCGGGTTGACCGCGTGTGTGGGGTCTAAAAACTCCATGGGACGGATTGGAAGCTTTTTAAACAGATTTTGGATGCAGCTAAAATGATATATTACTTATATTAGAAACACATGGATTATGCAAACATTTAATTTTGTTCATTAGGCGGCAAGGAGATAACAGTAGGACTACCTAGGGTTTAGGGTTGTTTCAACATAGTGTATCATTTTATTATTACCACTCTCCACTTTCGTGAGAGGTGTATAAACTAGGAACGCATAAGTCATAACAATCCACGGCAAAGGGAATTGCAGCTCCGACAACTCTCAATTATTCAACCAAATACTGTCGAAAAAAAAATCAATAATCAAAAGGTGGCAATAGCATCAAGTATAGTTGCTAGTTCTTGATGAGCTCCTCGTAGAACAGCTCCTTGAACCTGACCATGCTCTTCGGCTCCATGGCCACGACGACGTCGAGCCGGCCGTCGCCATCCGGCCCGGGCACAAGGTACACGAGGCCACTGAACTGGAGACACGCGCGACCCATGAACGCCGGCCGGCCCCATCCGAAGTCCGCGTCGTAGATCGGCAGCCCCTGCCAGCTGATGACCCACAGGTCGGTCTCCGGCATCACCCACTCCCCCTTGCGGAGCCCCGCCGCGTCGCGCACCAGTTGGTCCAGGTAGTCCACCAGCGACCGGATGCGCTCGTCGCTCAGCCCGGCGGTGGCGCCGGAGACCTTGTCCGCGACGGCGTCGAGTGGGTCGGCAATGATGTCGTCCACCTTGGCGACCGTGGAAGCACGGAAGATGGCGTTGCCGAGGTAGCCTGCCGGGAGCGGCGGGCGGAGGCGGGAGCGCGCGTCGGCGGTCATGTACAGACGCGTGTCGTCCGTTCCCCGGAGCCCGCGCGCCTTGCAAGCACACCGCCACACGTGCGCCACCACGGCCTTGAACGTCGAGAGCTTCTTGCCCCCGCCGGCGGCCTTGAGCGCGTCGACCTGGGTCTTGGACATGGGGAGAATGGCGGAATCGAACGGGACCTTCGTCGCCGGCGGCTTCGGCCCGCCGCCTCCGCGGCGGGAGTACTCGGCGTGGTCGAAGCGCACGACGGGAGGGGAGCGCGCGCGGAGCAGCGTGCGGTCGAGCCACGGGCGCGGCGGAGCGGCGTCGTCGATTACGCCCCTCGCGATGGCGGCCCACGTGTTCACGAAGTCGAGCGCCGCGAGGCCGTCCGCCGCCGTGTGGTGGATGGCCGCGCCGACGCACACGCCGCCGCACTTGAAGAACGTCACCTGCAATATCAGCATTGCAATTGCAGCCACTGCCTAGGAACACTAGTTGAACCACAACGCCGAGCTAGCAAAGACGAGAGACCTGGAACATGGCCAAGATGCCGGCGAGATCGTCGCGGTCGGCAGAGGGGACAAGCATCCGCCGCAGCTCGTCCGACGGGGCGAAGCCGCCGAGGTCGTCGAGGGTGGCATCCGTGCGCGCGGTAACGAAGAGAGCACCCTCTCCGGTGCAGTGGATCTCGGGTCGGCCAGCGCCGTCCTGCGCGAGCCGGCCGGCGAGGGGGTAGAAGGTGACGAGCGCCTTGGACAGGGCGGCCTTGAGGAGCGCCGGCGAGAAGAAGTCCGGGCCGGGGCCGTGCCGGTAGAAGTAGACGGTGGGCGTGTGGCTCCTGGCCACGAGCAGGTCGAGGTTGGAGAGCCAGACCTCGTGCTGTGCCGTTGCCTCGCCGGGCGTCACCATGCAGGACTCGAGGATCTCCACAGCCATTCCTTCCCAGAGCTCGGTCGATGAGCAGAGCGGAACGTCGGTGACTATGGCAACGCCCTGCTGGACACTGATCTTCCTGAAAATTAATACGGATGGAGCCTTCCAGGAGTAAACAAACGTAGGTCCTGGGGATTTGTTATTGATCAATGCAGTAAGGCAACCCAAGCAGAAGCAATTGCAGTTTTTTCAGGTTCTCTCCTTCGCTGCAGACGCTGGAATGTCTTGTATTCAGACCGATGCATACAACATGAAGATAGCCTTGACATCTTCGAGTTTCGACTTGTTGTTGAATGTGGTCTTGAGAGATCTAAAATCCAAGTTGTTGAATGAGTTTATCAGCTCTCCAGTTTTCATTAGCCCAAGATCATGTAACAGTCGCAGATACGTTTCCTGAAATAGGTTCTGAATTAGTGCCAGGTGAAGTTGTCATCTGGCCGGATTACAGTCCTGCAATTGTATCTGAACTTGTGGCTGCCGATCTGAATTTTTTTTAGAAATGGAGCTTTTTATATAAGTGGGGGGCGAAAGCTCCATTTCTTAAAAAAAGAAAAAAAAATTCTGTATTACGTGACATGCATTTTACATGCTCAAAGTTTTTTTTAAAAAAAAAGGGTTGGACGACTACTCAATCTGTAAATCAATCTGTAAATGCGCCTTTGCGTTCGTGCGTTGTTACTTGTTTGAAGGCCTGTAACCTTTTTTTTTTTTTGAGGGCAAAGGCCTGTAACCTTTAATCAGCACTGATCCAACATGTAGCGGCGGAGGATGTGCTATAGGCAACGGCCCGTGATAAGTACGGTGCGCAGTCACAATCACGAGTGGCACGGCAGCGAAAGGGACAAGCAGATGCAGACGTGGTATCATTGTCTGCATGTCCCGGCCAGCTCCAGTGGCCGGGGGGTGGGGCCAGAAAACGTCGCCATCCTGTCCCAAGAGACCGTTTCGTCCAACGTCGGAGGACACGAGAGCAGGCGATCAAGCACACAAATGTACTCGAGAACAGATTGAGTAGTAATAAACGAGAAATGATACAGTTTCATCAATCGAGGTTGGCGAACAGGTCGTGGTAAAACGCGCGGAACGCCTCCATCTCGGCGCGCGGCAGCGCCAGGCCGAGCTCAATGCCGCCGTCCCCGTCGCGTCCGCTCTCCGCCAGCGCCAGCGCGCCCGTCCGCTCCACGGACGCGATCTCCACTTTCGTCGGGCGTCCCCACGCGCCGCCGAAATCCACCGCGTACACGCCCAGCTTCGGCGACCCGGCCACGGTCACCGCGCGCCTCGACGCGTACTCCCGCACGAGCCGCACCCACCCGCGCGCGTCCCGGAACGCCCGCCCTTCCTCCGCGAGCCCCTCGATCACGCGCCATATGGCGGCCGAGGCGGCCGCCGCGGTCAGGCCACCACTACCACCCTGCTTGGTGGCCTCCTCCACGCGGCAGAGGCCGAGGCAGTTGCCGAAGTAGTTCGCCGGGATCGGCGGGCTCGCGCGGGGCTTGCACCCGGTCACGAACCCGAAGCACGCGTCGTCGGACGAGGCCGTGCCGCGCGCGTGCACAATGCCGGCCCAGGCAGCTCCGCACGCCAGCGCGTAGGGCGAGCACCGCGCCGAGGTCTCGGACTCGACGTGCCTCCCGAGCATGCCGAGCTGCTTCTCGGTGAACCGGAACGTCGCGAGCAACACGCCGGGACGCCGGCTGAGGTCCCAGTCGCCGAGGCGCCGGTCGTCGGCCGCAGCGAGATCACGGTGGTCGCTGACGAATGCCTCCCGGAGCCTGGCGTCGTCGCGCACGACGCCGCGGTCGAACAGCGGGGGCGCGTCCAGCGCAGCAACCACCTTCGTCCTGCACTCGGGGCCCGCCGACCGGTGGATGGCAGCCCACGTCTTCATGAAGTGCACGTAGCTGGAGCCGTCGGCCACGGCGTGGTGCAGCGTGGTGCCCACGCAGATGCCGGCGCCGGGGAACACGGTGACCTGCACCGCAAAAACGTCGGCCTGCGACGGGGGTGACTTTGGCAGCGAGGGAAGCAGCGGACGGAGCCTCGCGGTGTCGCGCGCGTGGTCGCCGGCGAGGTCGTGGAAGTCGTCGCCGCTGACGGCGACAGTGAGCCGCACCGAGTCGCCGTCCGAGAACGCGACCTCTGGCGCCGCGCCCTCGGCCAGCTCGCACGTCAGCTTCCCTGCCAATGGGTAGAAGTGATGCAGCGCGGCGGCGAGGGACTTCTTGAACTGCGGCAGCTCGCGGGCTTGGAAGTCGAGGACGTCGGCGTTGTCGTAGAAGAAGAGGCGCTGCACCGGCGGGAAGTCCCAGAACACGAGGTCGAAGAACGTGAGGGGCAGCGCCCGTGGCTGGTCAACCGCCGGCGCCGGTGACGGCGAGATGCGACACTGCTCCAGGACAGTCACGGGTTGAAGTGGTCCCGCCACCATCACAGCCTCTTTGCTCTGCACTGGTGTTTTGGATTCTCAGTGGTTAGCCTCGATTCATCTCCTAGTCGAATCGAATATTTGTGCTCTCTCAAATCACGCTCTTGCGCGCGAGCGGGTGGACCATGCAGCGACCCCTCATTGGATGCTTTCTTTCATCGTCGCGATTGAGCTCACTTGCATTGATTCAACCCCACCAGTTATTTTTGCTGACAGGGTCCAACTATTTTTATAAGACAATAATGTCAATACAGTGCCTCGTGATTAGTAGAGGACACAAAAGCCTAAGATCTTGTAGACGCACCAGATCAACAATCATACTGATACAATATTATATCATGTGACTTTGCATACATACTAAAAAACATGTGGAGTCAGGGAAATGAAAATAGTAGGACTCCTGCAACGAGACTCACATGTGCAACTTGCTGGGTAGGACACGAGCCTCCAACTCCGACAGAACGAAGCACGCGACAATTGACAGTGCTCTGCCAAAAGGATGCTTTCGATCCACATCAGAATTTTAAATAAAATTGATCAAAAAAAAAGAATTTTAAATAAAAGCTGGAACATCGACTAAGAGTATGTTAGAGAGAGCCTGACCGTGTGAAGAAAGTTGTGGATACAGTCCTAAAATTGTGCCGCAAATACATGGTGCCTGTTTGACCTGCTTCTGAGTGAACGAACTGGATCTAGATCGAGCACTCCCCCAGATCCGTATTCGGTGCTTGCGCTGATCTCCCTTGTGCACACTGTCGGTTAGTTAGGTGGTCGACTTCTCGTGCACGTGGACACTGCCCCGCAAACGTGGCCTTTTTTTTTGTGAGAGAGACAAAACTTGGCCTCTTCTTCCTCCTCGAGGCACGGAGCCATGCAAACGGCAACAAAAGAACGTCCATGTCTTTGTCGCCACCATTACTCTGCTGTCTCTGCATTAGATGGGTGGTGGCGCCGGCGCCATCTCTCTCGGCGCAGCGCTTTCTCGAGCCATCAGGTAGGCCATGGCCGAACCTGACGCGCGGCTGCTGGCAAAGCGCTGAGGGCGTCAGACTCATGGTGGCGAGTATAGCGCGATCTGCCAGGAGCACAAGCGTCGCGATGGAGTCGTGGACTCGTGGAGCACGAGCAAGACGTCAGGAACAACGACACCTTACCTCGAGCTCCGGGTTTCTGCCCATTTCAGTATTTTTTTTTTTACGGAAAGTGGCAGGTGCGCTGCCTTTTCATTAAGAGAGGAGAAAAAAAAACAAAAAGATCGTCCCAGATTTATCGAATACAAAGCAGACAGCCTAAAGCTGGCTCAAATGGAGGTAACTAAGGAGACAATGGGAACTATAAAACGGTGGCCAATTGGCTGGCCATGGGTCCTTTTTTTTTTTAGAAAAGGGAATATGCATTAATATTCCAGCTTCTGTATCGATCGATACATGTAGCTGTCCATTATTACAACCAAGTTCCGAACGACGAAAACAAATAAACCACAACCGTTCAAGACATCCATCACAAGCGACTCCATTAAATCAACTAGCCGACAATCTATTACTAAAGCACTAACCATTTGATGCAAAAATCTCCATCACTGTTGTCTCAAGCACACGGCACCCCCAATTTATTTGGAATCTTTCTTCTTCCTTCTGCAGTAGCGCCCAGAACCGGCCATGGGTCCTAAAAGAAAAGCAGAGGAAAAGAGATAAAAGAGCCTTTTTCGGCACAGGAGTTCCAGTCTGAACTTAAACCTCGCTTATCTCCACCACTCCACCGTGCTCCTGTGAACCATTTGCCCATTTCAGTACGTACATGCGCAGATCAGGAGCAGGCAGCATGTCGTTTGTCACAGAGCATGGTTTTTCCCTGATTGAGTTGTTATGCTTAGCAATTCGTGCTTAAATTTAATACCTGTTGCAACAATAGAAGTCTTTTTTCAAAAAAAAAAACAATGGAAGTACACGGTGACTTTTTTTCTTCTTGCGATGAAAGTACACGGTGAATTGGACAGGCGAGCACGTAGTGGACAAAACGGCCGCGGCCAGGCCGTTAATAAAACGAGCCTCTCCCTGCAGCTGATAGCTCGCACTGGCTGGCTATTCAGAGCAGCAGCAGCAGGAGCAGCAAAGCTTCTCTCACTTCCTCCAGATCACGCTCTGCGCGTGAGTAGCTCGCACGGACGCGAACACAATGTCGTCCTCCACGCCTTCAGCCCTCGCGAGCGCCGGCGCCGGCGTGGTCGCGGAGCCGTTCCGCGTGTTCGTCGGGTACGACTCCCGCGAGGACGTCGCGTACCGCGTGTGCCGGCGCTCGCTGCTCCGCCGCGCCTCCATCCCCGTGGAGGTGATCCCGATCGTGCAGCAGGAGCTCCGCGATGCGGGGCTGTACTGGCGCGAGCGCGGGCCGACGGAGAGCACCGAGTTCTCCTTCACCCGCTTCCTCACGCCCTACCTCGCCGGCTACCGCGGCTGGGCGCTCTTCGTCGACTGCGACTTCCTCTACCTCGCCGACGTCGCCGAGCTGGCGCGCCTCGCCACCGCCGACGCGGACAAAGCCGTGCTGTGCGTGCACCACGACTACACGCCCACGGAGGCCACCAAGATGGACGGCGCCGTGCAGACGGTGTACCCGCGCAAGAACTGGTCGTCCATGGTGCTCTTCAACTGCGCCCACCCCAAGAACGTCGCCGCGCTCACGCCGGAGGCCGTCAGCACGCAGACCGGCGCCTACCTGCACCGCTTCATGTGGCTCGACGACGCCGACATCGGCGAGGTGCCGTTCGTCTGGAACTTCCTCGTCGGCCACAACCGCGTCGACCCCGCCGACCTCGCCGGGACGGCGCCGCGCGCGCTGCACTACACGTCCGGCGGGCCGTGGTTCGAGAGGTACAGGGACTGCGAGTTCGCCGACCTCTGGATCCAGGAGCGCGACGCGTGCGAGGCGGAAGAGAAGGGAGAGGAAGAAGCAGAGGATGTTAAGGCCGCCGCCGCCATACAAGCGCCACCCGCTGCTGTGGTCTCCGTGGACTCATGACCCACCTGGGGTGAGGCTGGAGGTCCGCACTGCCATGATGTATTTTACGCTCCTGTTGTTTTCCTTGTTCGTCGTTGTGTGATTGTTGCAGAAGAGAGTGTTCGACACCATCATTCGTACACTTGTGAAGTACTGTATGTAACTACTCTAGATGTGTTGTCAATAATCTCGGGTAAATCTTTTTATGAACCACGATCGGGCAAATTGTTATCGATCAGTCATGTACTCATACTCTCCGGGCTTTTAGTTCAAATCAATATGAAGGTCTTGTGTTTAAGACAAGCTGTTTCGTTCAAATTGTACCAAAGAAGGTCTCTTTGGTAAGGCTTATTTAATACTCCCTCCGTCCCAAAATACCTGTCACTTTTGACTTACGATCATCATTTTTGACCATTCGTTTTATTCGAATTTTTTTGGAAACATTAATTGTTTTTTTATAACATGTTTTATTATTTAAGATAGTATAATTATGATGGATTTGTTTTGATATTTGTGTAAAAATTTTGAATAAGACGAATGGTTAAACATGGTGATCAAAAATCAACGGTGACAACTATTATGGGACGGAGGTAAGTAGCTTCTCTAATAATTTCACGTGATTTCCAACTAAAAGGAGTGCTTACTCAGATGCAAGCAGAAACCACTAAATGATAGCTTCATCGACTTCTTTTTCCATCGCGCTCTCTTCTTTACATATTTGTTCATAAAAATAAAAAGAATGTACTGAAGAAGCCATTTTGTCAAACATTTTAGACAAACTCACAGATACAGCCAAGCACAACAGTTTTTCCAAAAGAGGCTGCACAAACATAGCTGTACCAAAGAGGTCCTAAGCATCTCGTTTTAGCAAACGGATGCACGACATTCCGATGGCATATATATGTGCAACCAGATAGAGTAGTTATTAATCATTGAACCTTAGTTTAGCAAACTGATACAAAGGCAGTTCATCTGCAAGTACGAGCCCTCAATAAAGGCCGGATACTTGTGAAAGGGCTTTATTTGTTTTCATATGATGGCGCACTGCCAACGCTTTGAGTCCCGAGTGGTCAGAGCGAGTAGCTCCGGGAGCGTTCCTCCTGTCGATCCCGGGGTCGAGCGGAGGCACCGCGCGGTACTGTAGCTCGCTACAGTGCCGCGCTTGCCCTGTGGCACTAGGTAGCTGAGATATGCTACGCTGCAGTGCAGAGTAAAAAAATCTCTTCGCCTTCCCCGTGCTAAAGCATAGGTAAAGACTCGCGTCACAGCTCACACGGGCCAGCTGAGTCCCTGTGTATGGATGGGGATGAGGTTCGGAGGTTTTCTCGGCCTGCGTGAGAAGGCTCTTCTCCTTAATGAAATGTCGTCGGGGTGGCTTCTATCCCCGGCAGGTCGAGTTTTTTATATGAAGGCGCACTTCTTTCTCATGTATTGTGCCGATAGGTTCGTCTGGTTATCAAGTCACGTATATTTTGCTATTTATAAGCCCTCGAAAAGATCTAATAACTATTTACAAGGCTTAGAATCTCAAAAAGATGCATCATACATCATCCTTTTTTTCCCCCGAAAGGAGCACGATAATAAAGAGTGAGGACCGATCAATCCGTGCTAGTGGAGGACTGAACTAAGAGTGTGCTTTTCCATGTCGTCTTTTTTTTTCTCCCGCCATCTAAAGTTGTCTTGCTTCTTTTGAGTAATTTTTTTTTAAAAAAAAACATGCAGCTAATCTGTCTTTGTTAACAAAATTCTACAAATTTCGGTGCCAGCTTCACAAAAATTCATTTAAAACTTTATACTGCCACCACTGTATGTGCCATTAAATTTGACAAGGAGCTAGCTCCAAGTCGACAAAGTTGTTTTTGACAAATAATTGCAGTTTCTTGCTCCCAACCTGATTTGTGGCCCATGGGCCCACGAGTCCCTGGGCTGTCACACGTTACGGCCGAATTGCTTCCGAGCCCGAATCCGAAGCTCAGGTGGAACTAGTCTCTGCCACGCGCGCTGGTGGGCTGGGTAATTCATCGCTCGCTGCTGCGATGGTCGCCGAAGCTGCGCGCGTCCATCGCGGCAGGTGATTGGCACGACACGAGGTCCGGTTCCGTGAACAGTCGCGGCGAGGCGGAAGCCTGCCATGTCGCGCCGCGGAGTGGAGGCTGAGGAGAGGTGGACGTGGACGCAACACGAGCGCGGGTAGGCGGCCGGGCACGCGCGCGTGCCGCCGGAAATGCGCATCAGTCTGGGGGCCGGACGACGCAAGCATTTCACGGCGCGCACCGTGCTCTTGCCTGCTTGGGACCGCCACTGCCGCGAACATGCCCGAGCGCAGAGATCGCTTGGCGGCGGTCGAGATGCTGGGACCAAGCAAACAGTGTTGGCGCACGCTGGCTAGCTAGCTAGGCGTGCAGCGCGGCCCAACTCTCGGCCGCCAGTGGCCATCATTGCTCGCAAAGCCAAGCAGCAGTAGCGGGGGTCGCTGGGCTAGTACAGTAATCCACTTCATGCGAACACATACTCCGGTCCGAGCTGTCCGCGCCATTGCGCTGTGCGAGGAGGACCAAACCCGCACATGCAAGTCCTCGATCACCAATCACGAACCAGCGAGATCCTTTCTCGCATCGCAGATGATTCACGCGCACCGAATGGAATCGATCGATACGCATCTCGTTCTCGCGCCGCATCAGTATGTCCAGTACACGATTGACGCCGCGCGCCAGTTGAGGTGGATCGCGAGAAGTGCTGGTGTCTGGTGACTGGTCATCCATCCATCTCGACGACGGATCGATCCATCCACCGGCGGCCGGACATGCCACAATGCGCGCACCTGGCTGTCGTCGTCGGTCCAGCCACGCCCACGCGTGTTCCTTCTCGCGTGGACCTCTCTCCGTCGATCGATCGTCGACCGGGCAGTAGGCATGGCGCTGATGGCGACGACGACGACGCGCGAGAACGGAGCAGTGGAGGCTCCTGCTTCCACGTTGCAGACGCTGTGCTGCGCGAGCGCGACGGACGCGGCACAACAAAGCACGGCAATTCCCGCTCACCAGCTGCAGTAGCAGCTGTCTTTGAATTCCCGAGTCGTCCGGAGCGGAAAGCCCCCTTTTCAGGATCCGGGTGTCCTTGCTCGCAATCGCATCGCATGTGGGATTGATTGTCTGCGCTGCCACAGGAGATGAATGCGCATGTGTACCGTATGGATGTGGGCTGGCCGCGCACAGGCAGGCAGCGCCCCTGGCTGTACGCGCCGGCCGTTCACGCATTCATATCGCAGCAGCTGTAACATCGAGCGTACTTCCATGTCCCATCCCGTCCCCCATGTCCCGTCTCTCAAGAGACCCCTCCCTCCTTTCTCGTGCGTGCCGGCTAGCGTAGCGTATCCTTCCTTGCATGGAACTGGAAGCCAGCCTCAGGGAGTCAGGACCGGTTTCTTCTTTTCTGCTCCGGCGCTTTTCAATTTCAGATAGTACTGCCAGGTGGGAAATTAATCCGATAATCAGAGATCTTTGGAATGACATCCCAGCGGAACACAGAGCACCTTGTGTTCGTCTGGTGCAAGTTCTTACACGAAATGGTCGAAGCATCACTGGTACACGCGCCTCACCGATGCAGCCGTTGACGAATGGGCCCGGCTCTCATGAAGAAGAGAGTTTGGACGTGCGGTTTTTGTGTCGGTGGCTGGGGAATACTCTTCGGAGCAACTATGCTCGAGTTTCTTGCAGCAAGCATGCAGCCTTGGTGTAATATTCATTCGAGTGGCATTCAATTCTTGCGCCAAACATTGACATACGGACCCGCTGCCTACACTACTCGAAATGGAAGCCGCTTTATCTTCTCGCCTTCGCAAGCAGAAAGCCGGATTCAGGCTTTCAGCTGCCCAAAAAGTTCAGAATCCGGCTTTCTGCACGGGCCTACGCGTCTCCCCTATCCTCATCACAGGTCGACCTCACACCAACAATTCCATGCAACGGATCGAATGAATTCAAGAGCTCGCATCCGCACCGTGCGCCCCTCCAAGTGCACTTCGAATCCTCTGCAGTCGACTTCCCTCTGCCATCGTCACTGACGTGTGGGCCACACACGGGCCCAGGCGTTTCTGGGCCCACGCGTCAGTGACCACTGCAGAGGGCAGTGACTGCAGAGGAACTGCTTCCTCGAAGTGTTCCACCCTACTCTGCCGTAGCATACGTAGCACGTAGGGTTCTACATAGGAGTAGGAGTTTATATTCACCAGATTCCGGTTGCCTGGCTCGCTTGACGTGTTTATGCGAAGATAGGCTTTTAATTTAGGAGATGGCTGGTACGTCAGGTGTGCCATGTGTTCACTGGGGCGCTAATTCCAATTTGGCAAAGACAACATTCCCAACTACGGAGAGCTAGAATAATAATTAAGAAAAAAAACTAAGGAGAGCTAGCAGACGCTGTATCCATTGATCCCTGATGCTTTATACACACTGCGGCCGGCACGCAGTCCATGGTATGGTACTACTGTTCACAGACAGAACAAACGTTGGCTAGCATTCCATTTCTTCCTGGCTAGGGCAGTGTGTTTGAGGCCGGCCCCAAGAAAAGCAAATCACGATACCTCGGGGTCGGAGGGTTGTTGGAGTTTAGAAGAGCATGGTGCATGTCTTGTTAACTGTTAAGTTAACCCTCCTACAGCTCCATTCGCAAATGGTCCAAGGGTTGAGTACAGTGCAGAGTGCAGTGGCATCTTGGAGGGGGAGGTGACTCCAGATCGGCCACAACCTAGGCACGGTAAATCGAGGACAAGCCCGACAAGGAGCAGAGATGCCCAGGGGTAGCGAGTACTTCCATGCAGGAAACTGTTAGAGCATCTCCAACGAAGCCCTTACCTGGGCTCTTATCCAGCATTTGAGGGCGCGGAGAGCAAAAATGGTCTCCAACAAAGCCCTTATCCCTCTCCTAAGGATGAGAGGCCTCTCATCCAAGGCTCCGGCACTCTCATCCGTAGGAGAACCGCCGAGCCCCCTTATCCGACCTGGTGGGGCCAGTGACCGCTTCCCGCGCGCCTGTGGAAGCTTCCGGCGCGAGGGAGCCCGACTCCGTCGCGGCTGCCGCCCGCCCGTGGGAGCCCGCCGCGCTGGAGGCCGCCGCCCGCCGCTCGTGGAGGCCGCCCGCTCGCCGCTCGCCACGCGTGGAGGCCGTCCGGGGGCGAGCAGGGCGTCGCGCGGGCTCCCGGCCCGACGGCGAGTAGGGCGGCGGCGGGCGCTGGTTTGGCCTGCTCACCCTTGCCATGGATTCTTGGAGCTCAGTGGCCACGACACCTCTGCCTCGCCCGGAGATTTGAGAGCAGGGGCGCGGGGGAGAGCGAAGAGGGAGAGGGAGAGGGAGAGGGAGAGGTGCGGGCTTCAGGGAGGAGAGGAGGGAGAAAGGGGCGAGCTCAGCCATGAGAGGAGAGGGAGAGGTGGGGTGGAGTGAGAGAGAGAGCACGGGGGTGGGAGAGGAAGAAGAAGAAGAGGAAAGGATAAAGGTTGGTTAAAAGAAAATAATAAAATAAAGATAAGGGGTCATATTTGAGGGAATTGTTGGAGATGGAGGTGAAATAAGAGGGTAAATTTGGATAAGAGGGCTCTTATATGGAGGAATAAGGGTTCAAAAATAAGAGCTTCATTGGAGTTGCTCTTAGGCCGTTAATGACAGAGCAAATGCATGCGTCTCTAGTCCAACCTGAGACGATTAATCAACAATTTTCTCGAGTACGTATGCGCCGCATCAGCAGGAATCAGAGATTAATCTATGGAGTACTCCTGCATTGAAACGACGCGACGACGGGGTGGCAGCGGCATCATTCTTATCTGCTTCTCGCGAGGAGACACGCCAGGCGATGCGATGATCCGGGTGCTGCAGTACAGAGAAGAAGAAATTATTGGGCCCTCATGGCGGCAGCGCCGGGGGTTTGTTTATCGAGTCAAATTGTCAAACATCGGACAGAGTTGTCGCTTTGAGCCTCGACGGCGACGTCAGAAACTGTTTTTAAACCCGGCTCAGGCGGCGCCGTGCCCATCTTGTTGTGATTGTCTGCGCTCTTTGCTGCGATTCTCCGTGGCGTTAGTTTTCTTCCGGTTGCTGGCTTGGCAATCGAAATGTTTACAGCACATGTTACCCCTTCTTTCTGTTTCAGGAACGGAGATGGACACAGATGTGCAGGAAAAAGATTGGAAGATTCGTACGTCGTCGAGTTGTCATTGCTATCTGGCTACGCTATCTCGCATGTGAACCTTCATACATACTGCTCGTACCCTGTTTGTTTTGATCGGATGGCATTGCATTGCATACTCCTATACGGTATGGACTCGAAGTGACATCCACGTATAAATGTTCGATCGGGACAGCGCACACCAAATAATGGAGCACACGTAGGAGTGGTGCTGGATAGCCTGTGCATGTAGGTAGCCAATTGCAGGCTACGGCTAGCTGCATCTTGACTCTATATCTTGCTCCTTACCAAGGCGGGCGATGACCGATCCCATCGCACGCTTCCCTTGCCTTGTCGTTGTTCCTTTGCTTGAGACGTACCACTGCCATCTCCATCCTTTTGTCTAGCTGTCCTGGATGCTGGAGTATGCAGCAGCACATGTTTAGTTCGTCTTGTTTATCCTAAGCAAGCTTACCACCTGTGCTGTACACATTCATTCTTTCCATTTCTGAGGAAGCATTGCAGTACACGTAGTACTCTTAGGAGTAAGTCGCGCAAATGGCAGGCTAATTAAACCTATTGCAGACGACCTCTATTATCTAGACCACCGGAGATGCCATTGACGTTTGTGCAGCTTTTGTTTTGACCGAACGATACAAAGGCCCAGCCATAATGCGGTGGCGTGAGGACGAGGGAAACCGAATGTGTGTAGACAGCGCGGGAGCAGTGTGTAGAGCCCTGCACTGCATTTATGGCCTTGGTCATCTCGTCCCTACGGCCCCTGCAGCCCAGCAGTCAGGCAGGCGCGCGGCTCCCTCCTCCGTCTATCTCTCTCCTTCTCCCCGCGCTGCCAAGGTCGGAGGTACTATTAATGGCGGCGTAGCATAGCTCACCTGCCCTCCGTCCCCTCCCCATGAACGGCCTCCTCCTCCTCCTCCTCCACCGCAGAGCACGGTTAAATGACCCCGCGCACCTTCTCTACCCCCGATCCAATGCTCCATTATTGCCACGACGACCACTCCACAGGCCACTTGCAAGTTGAGCTCCCCCAAGGATAAATACGCAGCCCGCCGCTCGCTTCGTCCTCTCCGTAGTGTAGCTACTCACACCATTCATTCTTTCCGGGTCCAAATGGCGACGCGGCGGCGGTGTCTTGGAGCGGTGCTGGTAGCGATCAGCTGCATGCTGTCCGGAGCTCATGCTGCCGGCGCCGTCGTCGGCGTGGAGGAGTGCGCGGAGAGGGCGCGCGGCGACCGCATCGAGGCGCTGCCGGGGCAGCCGCCGGTGGCGTTCGCGCAGTACTCCGGGTACGTGACGGTGAACCAGGAGAGCGGCCGAGCGCTCTTCTACTGGCTCACCGAGGCCGCCGGCGACGCGGCCCGCAAGCCTCTGGTGCTCTGGCTCAACGGAGGTGAGTCATCTGGAAACAATACACCACCGTTCCCACAGTATAGTAATGGCTCTTAATAATTTCGTGATGTGCTCGCGCGCTTATCATGTTAATTATACTGTAATTTGATTTGTGCATGCTTGTGGATTCCCTCCTTCAGTGCGCTGCAATGATCTTTTTTTTTTTCACTGATCTTAGCATACATGGAGTAAATAGTTGCGTTGACTGCTGACCAGACATTCCCTGGCTAGTCTTTTCATGAACTCCCTAACTACAGCTATCTAAAGGAAAGCGCCAATATTTTCCTTTCCACAAACCTCTAAAATGGACATGAAAAACTAGCTTTTTAAAACAACTATTTCTGAGCAATTGGTCAATTCCTGATTAAGGCGGTAGAAAGTGCAGCGCAACGGTAGGATAGGGGTAGTAAATGCTGGAACGTTTTTTTTTTTGAAGGCGTAAATGCTGGGACTTGTGCATAGACATACCACTGCCTCGACAAACAAACACGAGCCGAGGAGCTCAGGAGCAGCAGCCGCTGCCCCTGCGCTGCCTATGTGCAGTGCTCGAGCAACACGACAAGTTGTATCCTTTGGCCTCTTTGCCCTTTTTGTTTAGCCTTTTTGGTGTGATATTTAGGGTAGAGTGTCAGTGTGTGTGAGACAGTGAGAGGGACAGAAACCATTAGGGCCAGTAAACATCATCTTTGGTCCTGTGATTTGTGAGCATGCATGATCTTTGGAAGAGTTTATGCTACACTGATGTTATAATAACCTACTATGCCGCTAGGGACAACTTTTCTAAATAACTGACAGAACCTAAGTACACTATCTGCATTAGTAGATCCTATGCCGAAAGTACTGTCCAACTTTCTAATATTTATTACTCAACCGCGATCGTTACTGGTGTCGCTTTTACGGTGTTTGTTTGTTGCTGAACAAGATGCATGTGACACTAACTTGATTGGATCCACTAATAAGCCATGCATTCTGTCTCCTTATCGTGTGTCCCGACCCTAAGCACATACCAGGTGGTCTAACTTAGTGAGTCAGTTACCTTGATCAATAAGCATCAAATAATGTAGAACACGCTGAAAAGTTTTTGAATACTTGAATACTAGCCATTTGCGCACACGATCATCGCCAAGAATATACCACTCCATAGAACCTTTGATATGCAGTATATATAGACATTTGCGGTTGACTCCAGCTGCGAAGGCATGCATGCATGCATGTTCGTTGATCCAGCTGACGAACTGTAATCCCAACTTTTGGACTCTAGAGTCTAGACATTAATAACTCTTTCCTCGATATCATCCTGCAGCATGTGGTGCTGACGATGTTTCCACACTGTCATGCCATGCATGTTTCACGTCATTCTTTTAGCATTATTTCTGGCAAGGTCACTTGCTACGGATAAGGAAAGGTCTTAGTCTCAGACTCGTCTAACTTACTTACTGCACTGCTAAGCTGTAACCAGAGATTCTTGTATCCAAACCTGATCACTATTAGCAGTAAAAAAGCACATTCTCCTTCTCTGTCTCACCTCCCTCATGGATAGCTTTGCTTGCAATATTCAAATGCCCTCAGCTAGCTGCCGCACATACCTGCTCGACGGTGCAGCGTAGTCCTCGTCACCCAGCACTCATCAGCAACAGTTGCTGAGTCTGAATTCACCACCTCGATTGCTGAATGCTGATGCAGAATTTCTCTGAATCTGAAGGCCGCAAGCCGCAGCAGCTGCCGCCTCTGAATTTCTGCTGAATGAACCCGTCCTTCGAGATCGACGCAATCTTAGCCACAGGGTGGTGCATGGTGCCCCCGGGTCATGTGACTGCAAGCCTGCTGCTGCTTCTGCAAGCAAGGGGCCATGGGGGAAACGAAATGATGACGATGCGTGGTGCCCAAAGCCGCAGATGTTTGCGATCCAAAAGCTGCTCGCAGCAGCAAGGCGCCACCTTTCTTTTTGCTGTTTTATTATCGTAATCTCCCACTTGCTCAAACCGCTCACATATTCTTTTATTCCCTTTGCTTCGTCTCAAGTCATCATCACCAGCTGGGTAAAGCCATGGGCTAAACACCAAGAAGCCTTACCCCACGCACGTACAGAGCTAGGCCTTGTGCGGTACTAGTAGCATAGCAGTGTTTATGTGAGTGACTAGGCTCTGTATTGGCACAGCAAGTTCGTGTGTTTGGGTGTGCCTGTACACATTCAGAATTGATGCAGTCATTCTGGATCTGTGTCCTTTTTCCTGGCTTTGGTCGCCTTAGAGCAGGTCCAATGATGGTTGAATCGACAGAATTTGTCAGAAAAAAGCAGGTGCAGAAGAGAGAGAAACACTTGCTCGTCGCTCGCAGCGTCGACGGTCGCGGCTTCAGTTTTCCATCTGCTCGTGGGCCCTACTATCACTCCCACCCTCTGCAGCTTTTGAGAAGGAATCGGCGCCTCGTTGGTCAAGCTTGTCGGCTGCCTTGGCTGAGGATTGGCTGAACGACAGGCTCATTGGCCTTGCTCTTACACATAAAAGGAAATGAGATTTAAAAATCGGCCTACCGTGTAATGACACACTATCTTGGTTCCCCACTGCCACCATGGTTTGTTTTCTTTGACCAGGTGCCTTGGGAAATGTGGCCGGGCTGCAGAACGGGCGGCGCACGCTTCTGCTGCGATTTGGACCTTTCATGGATTCTCCAATTTTTTTTCATAGGCTTTGTAGTACTGTCATCGAATGGGGTTTAGCACATCTGCAGTTAGTTGTTAAAGTTATCTGCTCCATATCATTATGGAGGTCAACTTTGAGTCTGTGTGGGATGTGACCGTCGCAGTGGTGCCATATTCTTGCTGAGAAGATGTTCTAATCATTTTCGATTTGACACGCCAACAGTCTCTGAATTTGTGTCTGCAATGAACGAGACATCATATTCCTTATTTGGCGAGATGGTTATATTTCTTTCATCTTCACCTTTTATGACGAGATAGGACCATTTTTCGTTGACCCATTTTTGTAAAACTAATGTTGATCATTTGCCAGGTCCCGGGTGCTCTTCGGTGGCGTATGGAGCATCAGAGGAGATCGGCCCATTCCGGATCAAGCCAAACGGGACAGGGCTCTATCTTAACAAGTACTCGTGGAACAGAGGTAAGGTTGCCTGACCTATGAAGAAAACCGTTCTTATCTATGCCAAGTGATGCAAGGTGGTGATAGATGGAAATTTGTTGCTGCAGAAGCAAACCTTCTCTTCGTAGAATCACCTGCCGGAGTCGGCTTCTCCTACACGAACACCACCTCGGAACTTAAGACATCTGGTGATGAGAGAACCGGTATGGTACTTCTGGGCTGTTGTGCATTTTGTTGACTGAATCTTGGAACAACTGAATCACTAGCTGTTGCGAATTACAGTAAGTCTTAGTTGATGTCATTGTGAAATTGTTGCAGCTCAAGACGCGTTGCAATTCTTGATCGGTTGGATGTCACGGTTCCCGCAGTATCGGCACCGGGATTTCTACATATCTGGAGAAAGCTATGCTGGTAAGTAGCTGACCTGGAATCCAAAATAGTGTATACATTCTGTTACTACTATACTGTCAGTAACGTCAACTTGATCTTATTTTCTCCCTTTCATTTCAGGTCACTACGTCCCACAACTGGCAAGGAAGATTGTTGAATTTAACAAGGCGTCACCATACCCCTTCATCAACCTAAAGGGAATCCTTGTGAGTACCGTCAAACGCTAGCAGATTCTGAAACCCCAACTGACGCAAATAACCAGTCTCAAATTTGAGTTTTACCTGAAAAAACTGTGCCTACTTGTGTCCTCAGGTTGGCAACGCAGTCACTGACAACTACTACGACAACATCGGCACGGTCACCTACTGGTGGACACACGCCATGATCTCCGACCGCACCTACAAGACCATCCTCAAGTCGTGCAACTTCACCAGCGCAAACGTCTCACGCACCTGCAACCGCGCCATGAACTACGCCATGAACCACGAGTTCGGCGACATCGACCAGTACAGCATCTACACGCCGTCCTGCGCTGCAGCGGCGGCAAACGCCACCGTGCTGAGGTTTAAGGACACCCTCATCCGCCGGCGATCCTTCGGCTACGACCCCTGCACGGAGACCTACGCCGAGAAGTACTACAACCGGATGGATGTGCAGAGAGCAATGCATGCAAACACCACAGGGATTCCCTACAGATGGACTGCCTGCAGGTTTCAGCAGTTCTTTCCTGAAATCTTCTCCATTCTTGTTACGATTGATTCAGCCGTTGCAGAGTGACACTGAATTTGTTTTGCATTCCTCAACTCTGACAGTGATGTGCTTATCAAGACATGGCAAGATTCCGAGCTCTCCATGCTGCCGACATACAAGATGCTAATGAAAGCTGGGCTGAGGATATGGGTGTTCAGGTAAGTTGAGGAATCTGAATTTGCGGAAAACCACACTTCCTTGTGCAACAGTGAAGTTTACTGTAACCATTATGCTTTGCCGCCCGACAATGCAGTGGCGATACGGATTCAGTTGTCCCGGTCACCGCTACCCGGTTTGCGATCAGCCATCTTGGTCTGAAGATCAAGACCCGCTGGTATCCCTGGTACTCGGCAGGACAGGTAATTGCCATAGCTGTTTTGGAACGTGTAGGATGAGTAGTAATCTTCTTGCACTGTAACAAACTCTTTGCGATGCGCCTGTGTGCGTGTGCAGGTAGGAGGATGGTCTGAGGTGTATGAAGGGCTCACGTTTGCGTCGGTGAGGGGTGCAGGGCATGAGGTGCCGTTGTTTCAGCCCAGGAGGGCATTCAGGATGTTTCAGTCGTTCTTGGCAGGGGAGCCACTGCCGAAATCCTGAAGGTTCCCGACCTGAGCTGATGTGCATCTGATGTCTAGCTAAAATCTGAAGCATTTGTAAAAGACGTCTGAGAAGGTGATGGGGGTAGTGTTTGCAAGTAGGAAATAATTTTAGTTAATTAGGCATGTAGTTGATAGGTGTGAGGGTTGATTGATTGGTGTGGGGGCAAAAGGGGATGACAAGAAAATAAGAATGGCTATGCCATGGAAACCATGAGCATTGTGACAATGAGCAAATAAATTTCAGTACTCGCACTCTCATTGTGTTATCACTAAACATTTTTCACTTGAGATTTTTCTCCCATGTCATTCCAAGCATAAAAAGCATTAAGTGATTTGCTCAGCGTTATCATATATCCATAACTCATCAATACTTTATTCTGGGTAATAAAAATGAGTAAAGTGCTCACTGATCATAAGGATAGCATGCAAAAACATGTCAAGTAATCAATAACTCCGGTTGCATACTTGCATCTCACATGCCCTGCAACTTACTAGTTTGAGATTCTTCAGCAGACCAGGGAAGAATCAGACGTTAAACCCCTCAGCGCGGAGGCATCGCTTGTGAGCTTCGATCCACTTCGTGCATGCAGCTTCCCCATGCTCAACAACGCACTCGTCTCGCAGCCTCTTGGTATCAGGGCACGCGCAGCATATCTTCTTTTTCGGCTTGGAGTCGGTAGCAGCAGTTGACACTTCGTTCACAGCTGTGATTACAGGCGGCGGCACAGGGATTGGAACTTCTGCGCTACCCATCTTAAGCAGCAGTGCTTCTTCAGGTACTATCTGTAAGAATGAGGTTGAAAGGAAATATCACTCTGAGCACTACCAGGGTCATATTCCAGATCATTTTCTCTGGAGTCTGCCGCAAGAACAAAGCATTGACAAGAAACAGCTCATATACATGAAACTATGATTTACTGCTTGACAAGAAGCATTGACTGCTTGATAAGATGTTGTTAACTGCTTCGAGTAAAATTCCGGCATTACCGACATTTTTCATCCCCATTCTCCACTCTACGATCTCACAACTCAGTGAATCATCACCCATTTCAGGTAGTATGAACAAAAGTTGGCTAACCACAAACAGAAAAGATCAAGAATAGGTCAAACCATGCTGCGGCATTCGTGAAGTTGTGACGTTTCAGCAATAGCACAACGGTGAATTTGCAATAATGTGCACAATAACAGATCAGTTTTGCCCAAAATTAGCTCCTTTCATAAACCTAACAAGCGGCTGTCGTACCTGATTTAGTAAACAAGAAAATGAGCACCTAGCTAGGCGTATTAGCAATATTTACCAATCACTGCATAGATAGAAATCTGATGACTTCTAATGTACTGTGCCATGCCCCTTCATCCTTCAAACGCAATACGCATATATATAATGAAAAGGAGACGCACAAATCAGAAAATGAAACAAACGAACATGAAAGATCCTAGTTATGGATCCAACGCACCCAACAGGCATCGACCAGCGCAGTTAAACAGGAGCAAAATCGAAGGAGGGCGGGGCGGGGCGGGGCGAGAAGGTAGAAAGAAGGAAGAGGCTGCCTGCCTGGATCGAAGTCGGAAGAGCGAATCCGGCGACGCGCGGTGCTGTGCACCTGTGAACCGCGGGACGGGGCTTGGCGGTGGCGGCTGCCCGGCTGTCTCCGTGTCGTGCCGCGGCTTCTCTTTCGTAGTTTGCGGCGCGGCGGCTGGGCGCGTCGTCTCGTCTCCCCTTCTTCTTCTTTTTTTTTTTTTTTTTTTTTTGAGATCACTCTCCCCTTCCTTCTTCTTGTGTCGCAAGAAAGAAACGCAGCGAAAGGCCGCGACGGCCCAATTCCAACCGGGCACCGGTCCATGAGGCTCGTTTTTTCGGGCCGGCGAATCAGCCCACTGGCCGTCTGTCACATCACACACCGTTACGGCCGACCGGCCGGCTCCGTCTCGCCAGCCGGCGGGCGTAGTTTCCACGGCCGAAGATTTTGTCTCCTTCGCTCGTGCTCAACGATCACACAGTTGTATGGCGTCCGGGCGCACACGCACGAGATACGTGCTCACCCAGTACTCCCTGAGAAAAGGACGTTACACCAATACGAGGCCCAGCACAATGCACAAGCATCTACCTTCCTGGTCAGCTTGTCAACCACCAGAAGGAAGCAGCAACCAACCACGTCCCAGAAGAATCGGAACATGACAACACGATCGGATGTCACAAAAGGAACCAACGTTATTTCAATTGGCAGAGAGAATGTTACACGGCAGCAGCGCGGTTCGACAGCGACCGACATGCTGCTTGCTTTTCCGTTCCGTTCCGTTTGACCAAACCCACACACGAACACACCTGACTGGAAAGGCTAACTTTTGCTTTGCTTATTCTATCACTCACGCCCACTTGGTAATATGCCAAAAGCGTTCGCTTTGCATGCAGTTTGCAACTATAAAATGGTTGTACGTAACAAAGAACACTGAACACCATCGTCTTCATCGATCCTGCCTTTGAGAAGTATATATAATGATGGGGAGGACATGTTTTTAGGATGATGAGTTCTTGAGGACCCACTCCACCAGGGTGGAGACGCCGAACCCGGTGGCTGCCCGCTTCTTGTCGTTCCACACTGGCCCCGCCATGTCGATGTGCATCCACTGGACTTTCTCGTCAACATACTGCAAGAGAAGCACGAGAGCCATTAGCACGATTCTCTGAAACTCTACCATGAAAAATATGAAATGGACCTCACTGTTATCTAGTACTACACAAATGATCCGCTATTGCCGACTAGTGACGTTAACTTGCCACAGAACCAGGGGACAAAAAATGCACCTCTAGACTCTAGGGCACATACACAACGCACAAAATCATGCTGATAATTCATCCTGATTGGAAGGCTCCTACTGATCACTATTCGTTGGTATCGAAGCTACCCAAAGCAAGTGTAAGTGAGACGTACCTGCTTCAGGAACAATGCGGCAGTAATAGAACCGCCTTGCCTACCACCAGTGTTGACCATATCAGCAACGCCGGACTTCATCGACTCCCAATAGCTCTCTTCCAGTGGCAGTCTCCAGAACTTCTCTCCTGATACCTCAGAAGCGGCTGCAACTTCCTTGGCTAGCTCGTCGCTCGGAGTGAAAATTCCTATCGCAAATTGTCTCAGTATAGAAAAGCAAAAGATTCGACATTCCATGTCCAAAGCACTACTAGTTGCCGAAGCAAGTCAGAGTATGAGATAGAGTTTGGCTGAGCTTACCAGCAATGCTAGGCCCAAGTGCAACAACGCAAGCACCAGTCAGTGTTGCCAGATCAATAATCTGCAATAAATAATTAGAGATGAGTCAGCAAGCACAACATTAGATGCACATCCTTCCAAGGACAAAACTATATAAAAAATTTTAAAACGCTAATAAATCGAAAGAAAACTTTGAATAACAACAATACACAGCTAACTCATTCATAGCTACAACTAACAGACAATAAAGAATTTGCTGCACAGCACATTATTTTTGTCCTAACAAGGGAATAGAAACCAATCATAGTTCTCTAAAACAAACCTAACAAATTAATGAAATCCATGATGCTTGAGGAAGGAATTATGGATCACTGACTGCAACTACAGCAGGAATGCCCGCAAGGTCATTACGACAACATGAACAGAACACCCAGATGACAACTATATGAACAAAGCCATGCCATCTATATATAAATAATTCATTACCTTATCCACTCCTTGATTACAAGCATACACCAAAGCATCAGCAAGGGTAAGTCTGCCCTCCGCATCAGTGTTATTTACCTGCAAAAATCAAATTTACAAAGGAAGCCATAAGAAGTATGATCACATGCTCAGAGTACATTTCAAACAGGCAGGGTAACAAGATACACTACGCTATTGCTATGATTCATGGATCATACAAAATTCTGATATTCACAATTAAAATGTTGGAACAAATATACCTCAATAGTTTTTCCGTTGGAAGCAGTCACAATGTCACCAGGTCTCATGCCTGTGCCGCTAATCATATTTTCACATGCAGCCACTATAAAGTGAACCTGAAAGAAGGGGAAAATCATTGTCATTTAGCAAGCACACTACAAGAGAAAACCCTATAATTTGAAAACTGATGTACCTCTACTCCAGGAGGCTTGATTTGGCCCAAAGCTTTAGCTGCACCAAACACAGCAGCAGAGCCTCCCATGTCAAATTTCATCAATTCGATGCTGCAGCCTGGCCCGGTCTTAATGTTGTAGCCACCACTGGAGTCATAATTGAATCGAGTATAAGAACAAGCAACAGTTACTCAAGATTTGAACATGAAAACCCAGCTCTACTTTTGTAGTTCTAACAGTACATGTAATTGTAAAAAATTTCATGTAATAAGAGTGCCACAAAACCTGTCAAAAGTCAAACCCTTCCCAACGATAGCCAGCTTTCTCTTGACATTTCCACCAGCGGGTTTGTAGCACAAATGAATAAAGTGAGGAGGGTTAGCAGAAGCCGCAGCAACTGCCAAGTAGGAACCCATCTTTAACTCTTTGCATTTCTCCACATCCAGTATCGTAGCAGTGAATACATCACTGTATGTAGAAGCAATCTTTGATGCCTCCTCCGCGAGCACAGCTGAAAGGACGAAAGACGACTGCAAGTCAGCGAATTCCCGCACAGAGATCTGTGGAGAACATTGCATGGACACAGAAAAGACCTACTGACCAGGGGTAAGAACATTGGCAGGAGAGTTGACAAGCTCTCTCCCAAATATCACACCCGAGGAAAGATCATTAGCATATTTTAGTTTCTGATCCACCTCTGGACCAGAACCCAAGCCAATAAGATCCACTTGTTTCAGATGCACCTTCTTAGCTTCAGACTTGTATCTGCTGTCCTCATACAATCCGAGCACAGTTCCTGAAATTCAAACAGGCATACAATTCAGCATAAGCTAATGCACTCCAACACTCTGTAACCATCATATCTGAAAAACAAGTGAAGGAGCTATCACCTGAAGCGATTGCTGCCGAAGCATCGAGCTTGAACTCATCCTGGATCCCACCCGGGGAGGCAAGAACAATAGCAGCGCTGGTAGCTTGAGCAGCCTTGGCAACCGATGCGACGGACTCACCAAGGCCCCGGCAAGCCGCAGCTGTGGAGGGAGCGTTCTGGCCAAGACCAATCAGACCCACCCTCTTGAAACCCTGACCGGGAAGGCGGAGGACCATCGACTGCCCAGCTTTGCCGGTGAAATCTTCCTCTGCCGCAGCCTCCGACAGGAGACCGCCGAGCTGGCCGTCCAGCTTCTTCAAGACGGCATTCTCGAATTTGGAGCCGGAGTCTTTCGACAGATCCTTCTCTGTGACCGCAACGGCGAGTATGTCTCCCTTCCACTCGGAGAATTCGATGTCTTTAGCGGAAAAAGTAACCTACAAGAGGAGATCGCAGGTTGAGCTTAAGGCGGCGATTTTCCACGAAGCAATTCTGCAAATCTGAACAAAGAAGCAGTTTTGGCTAGCAAAACACTAGTTTCGTCTCGATCTAGCAGTTGACATAGCGTTTGAGCAGTAAGTCAAGATCAAGTCAACCTAAGGCAAGCAGCTTTTCTGCAGATGGAAGGAAGTTAGATACTGATGCTAAAGCAGAGGCATCCACAGACGATCCAAAGCACTGGTAGAAATCAGAGACAGAAGCCCGTTCTATAGTCCGCACCTGAGGCGGCTCGACGGCGTTGGGCTTGGTGAGTCCGAGCGCGGGCGCGGGTGCCGCGGCGGCAGCGGTGGAGTGTCCCATCCGAGCGCGGTGACCGAGCGGCGCGGGGCAGCGCAACGACAACGGACGCGCGGACAGGGCCGCGGGCGGAGCGCAGGAGAGGCTACTGAGGCGGCGCAGCAGGCGCGGCGAGCGGCGGATGAGCCGGGACGCGAGGACGGCGGCGGCGGAGGTGGATGCGGCGGTGGCCATGGAGGCAGCGCGGAGGCGAGGTATATATCGCCGCGGTTGCGTCCCCAGCCGTCCGATCGGGACGCGCCCTTGTATGCGTCAGCCGCTCCGGATACGGTACGGCTGCCCACGCCGAGGTTCCCCGTTGGGTCTCCTACTACAGTACGGCTGTCCTCACTGACATGTGGGCCGACCATCTTCCGGTCCGTCCTGTCAGTTGGCTGGTGCTCTGCCGGGTCGTGTCCGGCCGGCCGGCCGGGTCATTGCGTGGAGCTGGCTGAAGCGTGCAACTCGAGGACTCCACCCACACTCCTTCCAGCTCAGAACTGGATGAGGCTTTTTATTGGTTTGTTTTACGGGAAAGCGGGAGATGCCATGCACGCATTTCGTTCGTTCGTTTTTTAATCGACAATGCACTTTTTCGCTTTCTGAGAGTGGACTTCGCCGTGACGACTGTGATGACGAACAAGGATAAAACTTGGATCCACGTAGGACAGTGGACCGTAGGAGCTTGGGGAAAGCGAAAGAGCGGCAACAGCTGATGTTCATCATCCTCCTCCCTCGAGCATCTCCATTTTTTGGATTACTATGCCCAATTCAAGATTCTTCGAGAACCCCAGACTTTTAGTATGGCCCAATTCAACAGAAGATGCTCACCTTGGTAGAAAAGGTGGGGATGGCCAGATGCTATGAAATTCTTGACAGGTGTGGAAAACCATATCAGTCATGCATGAGTTTTACCTGCCCATTGTACTCGCAACAAGATGGTCGCAACAACAAGATAGGTTCACATCATTTTTGTATCCATCTTCTCGGACAAGAAGAAAGAACAACGTTACAAAATGGCCTGTCATGTTGTGATACCTTAGACAGGGTTTTGGAACGACCGGTCAGAGTGATCATTTATATGATAATTACAGTTATAATGCTCCGGAGATTAGATTAATATACACATCTTACATGTACGGAAACAAAATTACAGATTTGTTATAACAGGGGGAACGCCCCCAAAAGAACAAACAAATTGTACCTCCCTTTGTACACTAAACGCGTCTGCAAAAACTCTCTATAACGGCAACAGATCTGAAACTCCTATGCATAGTAGTACACGTTAGATTTTCTGAACTATCAGAGTACCTATCTCCCTGCAAGGAAAAACTGTATGAGCCAATGTCAGCATAAACAAAGTTATGTGCTACTGTCAAGCGCCATATTGGTATGAAAATGAAACGACAGTCCCCATGAAAGTAATAGTTTACCTGTTATACTCGCTGGACTTCTCCAAGGCGTGCTACAAAACTTTCTGCCACAGATCAGGTGACCAAGCAGCATGAAATTAGTGAAATGCATCCAAATGCGATGACAGTGTATCGTCAATCTGGAATTCTTCGCTCCGGCGATTCCCCCTTCTTGTGAGCAGTTAGTTTCACCTTTTCTCTCTCTGCTTCTGCTTGGGCTCTTTTCTTTTCCTGCTCCATCTGTTTGATGTTCTCGGAGTGGGCACGCTCGAAAGTTTTCACGAAGCTTAGCAAAGTAGAGACAACTGTCCACCGAAAGGGGAAAAAATAAGACTGTTCAGAAAATCCAAAAATAAACTGGTAATGATCTGAAGATTTGATGGATACACTCGGTTTCTTATCATGATTGACCGTGTTTGCTAAAGCTCAAACAATGTAAAATGGCCTAGGAAACTGGATGGTTTCAGTTTTAATACTACGGAGGAAGTACTCTTTGTGCTCAATTTGGTTGGTCCAACTGTAAGTGATTTAGCTTTTAAAATCCAGGTTACCTTTTTCCTTTAAAAATGACTCTACATCCACGCACATACCTTTTTGTGTGGACCCATTAGCTTAGCTTTGCTGCATACTAGCAGATTAGTCAAGTCTTTCAGCTCCAAAGAAAAATACCTTGCTCGAACGGACACCGCACAGGATCTTCACCAAAATAATGCGCTAAAGAATCTGCACTTTTCCCCTGCAAGTAAGATAATAGTAACCTTATGCATAAAAACACGGGCTAACAGCAGAAGGCACACATCAAGGTATTGACACACTCGAGTCTTGACATACCGCACTGCTGTAAAGCAAAGCTAATGACCTTCCTTCAGCTTGGGCATCAGCAAGGAATTCCTTCAATTTCTGAGAAAACAAAAAACTCTTCTGAGTGTTGCAATCAATAAGCAAATAGTGCGATAGTGGTGTCATCATATTTAGCTCAACCTATCTTTTTGTAACAACAGCAAATACTATGGTTACTATATTATTAAATCCTAACCTATGTACAGATGAAAGTTCAAAGTTACAGTCAAGTGTTACAGTTTTCAAAAGAGAAAATAGGCTATATACCATACACTTGCAAAGGAAAGAACAAGGGATGATATAAGGAAATCAGTAGCTCTATAGTTATATACACTAATAACGGCACCTAAAAAATATTGGGAGACTAACCCTGTAAAATATCTCTGTCTCTGGATGATCTCTTTCAGATGTTGCCAATTCCTGCTCAACTTTTTCCAGTCCTTTAGTTATTGCTTGCATTTCTTCCGCCAACTCCTTTAGTTGTATCTGTTTTAACTCCACAATGTCAACAGGCAGAATAAAACCTCAATGAATCTATCAGCAAAAGATTAAAGCTACCTTTGAGGCAGGTTCTAAATGTGTGAGATCCCTTTCAAAATCAAGAACCTCGGGAAGCTTCTCGGAAAGAACCTGCAGAAACAATGAATTTTTTTCTAATGGATCCAAACAACGAACTTTGAGAAAGATCTCATCAACATAAATGTATAAGTATGTTGACATAAAGGTTTTCGTGAAAAAGTTGATAACATATGGGAAGCAAAGCAACTAGTCCAAATTTATGCACATTGATTGATGGCAACAAGTTTGTCGACACTTGGGTAAAACTCATTGTGTGTTTGATATATCACCAATTATGTGATAGATTGATAGCAGTGACCCGTCAAAAAAAAAAGATTGATAGCAGTGATGTCACTGAACATAATCTTGAATAAAGCGAATATTAACTTATATTTCTCTCAAACACAGAAGAAATGCACAGCATTGAATTAAATGTAGGACCAAAAAGAATCCGATTACAAGATATGTAGGTCAAGGAAAATGAAAGAGGTAATATTAATATGCACTAAACCATGACAAGGAAAAAAGTGTGGAGACAACTAAATAGACCCTGAAAACATAGTATTAAACAAAGAGACAAACCTATCGAAATTTGGTTCTTATGATAAGGAAAACATCCACAGATGCGAGAGCTATTGAAATGGATATCACACCTTGCATAAATAATGCATGAGCGTCATCCTGTTATTACGTGCCCGTATGTCACTAAGCTTAAGAAGGCTATCCAATCGAAATCCAACAGCTGCACCTGAAAAATTAAAAACAAATTTGTAAAAGTATGAATATTAATACTATAGTTATGAGGTCAAAAAACTTGTGTAGACGAGGGTTCCTTTTCCTATAGTTTCGTGAGGTGAGTTTTAAAAAGTTGCGTATACGAGGGTCCTTTTTCCGCTAAAAACTATATTATCTTGCTGATTATTCAGTTAGTTCTGGCGTAGCTGAAAACATTGTCCTAAGGAAATAACAAAAATAATCAATTGGGTTAGTTTTTCTTGGCAAATTTATGAATTTATACCCAGCTGACAAAAAATTAGAGAAGAGAAACACTTACAGGAAAAAAAGAACAATCAGTGCGATCTATATAAACTAGCTGTAGATTAGTAGTTGACCATTCTATTGGAAAATCAGAATGCTGTAACTACGGATGCAAAGTTAGATCCTATGCCCTAGCTGTACTTTTCATTTGGTAAATGCCTCAAATTTCCTTTTAACCAATGGTTTTTTCTTATAGACAAGCCAGATTTTTGTAAAATTAAATAAGATATCAATTCATAATGTGATACACCATGAACTGTGTTCCTCCATATGATATTGTTCATCTGCACAATCATAAGGCGAATTATATTCGTTAAACTGGTCACGCTGAGTTGCAGACTGACCTCTGGCAGTTCCTTGGTTCAATGCATTCCCCAAGGAAAGAATTGTTTGCATCACTCGCTTCAGCTTGACAGAGCTCCTAACCTAGGCAAACAACAAAAGGCATGAAACATGTGTTGACATGTCAGAGAACAGTGGAGCTAGTTGATTACAGATACAGATATACCTCTTCAGCAACAGAATTAATGATATTCAGGCTATTTTTCAGATCCGCAACCTAAAAAAACATATAGACTGATGCATCAATAATGTAAACGTTATATAGTCATAAAAAAAACAACAAAGCTCCATCGGGGAAAACAATTTCACAAAGATATAACGTTCTTCTGACCTGTGTACGGAATTTTATCTTAAAGGATAAGATTCTGAGTTTTGACTCCACCCTTGGTACCTTCATCATTTCCAGGAAGAACTAGAAATAAAGAAGTAAGTCAGAAATGACGCTATTGTTTCAGTGATATGAACAGAATGTTTATGATCCATGTAATGGAATGAAAGCACAGAGAAAACAGCCCTAGAAGTAAAGTAGCTATATTTGACAATGGCAAAAGGGCAGCCCGGTGCACGTAGCTCCCGCTTGCGCATGGGTGCGGGGAAGGGTCTGACCACTTTGGGTCATAAAAAGAGATTGTCTGCGAAAGTGACAAAGAGATTATCGAAAGAGAACATCTGACAATGCCATCTCCAAATAAACAGTCAAATAATATGTGATTCCTACTTCTGAGGTAAAATTAACCAAAATACTCTAAAATCATCCTCCACTTTAAACCTGATATTCTCGGAGGGTTATCCTTTTTTATTGACTTTCTTGGAATGAGTGCTTTGGTCAAACTATCCAAGTGTAAGCTACCCAAAACCACAGAAAGCATGAAGAAAAGCTCTTTTTCTCCCACGTAATAATAAATACACACTTTGTTAGTTAGATACCAAACGCAATTCATGACCGAAAGAAAACAATAGGAAACAAAAAAGGACCTGTTCACAGTTCCCTAGGTTCTCCTTTTTCCCGTTATAACCCTGAAAATTGAAAATCTCTGTCAACAGATGATAGAGTCTGATGGAGAGAAATCAGCTAGTATGCCACAAAACATGTCATTGGTAGCCTAATGGCATTTCAGAGGAATACGCTTGGTAAAGATGTACTTTGAGTAGCTCCATTTCTTCCTTCGTTGGACAAAACTTTATCAGGTAATCTACTTGATCGCCATCAACAAGTGAATCGTCAAGAGCAAGCACTGAACCCTGAAAAGGGGAAAATGAACGGTTATCATCAACATAATCACTACAATTACAAAACACATTCAGAACACAGAGAGAGCTAATGTCATAACATGAGTGACTTAAGTTACTGAGATGAGGTTTAACATTAACTTAAGAAAAACTTTTCTAATATTTCAGGAAGATTGTTTGCTAACTATGCCAATTATCATTAATTTGTCAAGAGCATAATCTCAAAAACTCTAAATACGTTGTTATTTCAAAAAGTATCCAGTGCACTCAAGATGGGAGCGTTGCTGCCAGAATAGAGATAGTGGGTGGAGTTTGGGTTGTTCAGTTTAGTTCGTGGAGCATGTACAATTCAAAACTAACCTCGCCTAGAGTATGGCATTGTAATCAGACCTTTTTTCTCCGTAATACAAATGTCGCGCAGTTCTCCAGCATGTTTGAGAAAAAAATGATAAAAATTTAATTACCATTAGATCAGGTAGTGGCATCTTGATGTTTCTCAGCATAATTTCACAATTCTTTGAGCGTTGAAGGTCAATCTACACGGAAAAGGTAGTAATGTTATGTGCTTGTTTCCCGCTGAGGTGCTACAATGGATATAGATGGTAGGTACCAAAAGAACTTTTTCTTGTTTCGTTGCAACAGAAGGGTTTTGACGTTGTCGTTTTGCCTCCATGTTTGGCATTGATACTGAGAAAAGACTTTCAAGCTCAGAAATATCAATCTCTGGAGTCCTGATAAAGAGATGCATAAATTAAGATCTTAAATTGCCAGACACTTTTCAATTCAATTAATGAATTTCATAAACATGTTTGATACCTAGATGCTTCATCAGCCTTTTGTGTCTCAGCCCATAAGCTTCCCTGGGTCGCTCTTGACACTTTCACCCAGTGCAACGGCTTCAGTGGTGTCCTCTTAGATGATTGGTTGGCACGCAAACTTCTAGGACTTTTTGAGCGGGATGTGCTACGGTTCTTTGAACCAGATGAGAATGTAGGAGGAGGTGGAGGGGCAGAGCTGACAACACTTCCCTTACTAGGCAAAGAATGTAAGGCATCCTTACGAGGGGGGCCTGGTGGAGGCGGTGGCGGTCGGATTGTTGACATCTTTTGTGAAGCATTGCTGTCCACTGATAGCTTCGGAGGAGGTAACGGGGGTGGGGGTGGTGCCGATGGTGCAGGAAATGACCTCGAATGCAGTGGTGGTGGTGGTGGGGGAGGACGAGGGGCTGCCATGTCATTTCTTTGATAAGGAGGAGGCGGTGGCGGTGGCGGAGTGGGCGGCATTTGCAGCTGTGGAACAGTTTGTGAAAAGTTAGGGGTCAAATGTGTGGAAGCTGGAGATACGGATGCTCCCCTGGCCCTCTTGTCAAAATACTGAGGTTGAGATGATGAGATGTTACTGATATTAATTAGCGAAGGAGGTGGAGGCGGAGGTGGCGGTGGCGGTGGCTGTGGTGGAGAAAATGATGATTTGGCCGGTGACGAGGACAAGGGAGTTGTAGAACCGGCTCTTTTTTGTGGGGAAGAAACTGCAGATACAGTAAATGAACGAGTAGAACTGGAAAATGGTGCTGGTGGGGGTGGGGGTGGCGGAGGCGGAGGCTGAGACAGTGCAACTTTTTCTTTAGTGATTGTCACTTCTTCACCAGATTTTAGAGGAGGAGGTGGCGGCGGCGGTGGCGGCTGCGGTGCTGGAGTAGGATCCGACCTTGTAGAAGGCATTGCTATGGGTTTAGTGTCTGATATCAGAGGTAAAGCGGGCAATTCTGCTGGAACAGATGTTCTTGTACTGCTTGATTTCTTCTCCGCAAGCAATGAAGAAGCTGATGACACTACAACAGAATTGCGTTCTGTAGAACTATCAATCGGTAACTTCCCGTAAGAAGGTTCTTGTGGAGAGACTGGTCGTTCTGGAGAAGGCGAGGAGTGCATGGTTGCTTTAAGGGAAATATTGATGACACTTGTGCTGGTATCTTTGGACAGAGCAGAGGAAATGGGGATAGGGGTTAATGAGACAGAGGGTGGAGGAGGAGGAAGAGGGGGAGGTGTGCACAAGGGTATCAGTGATGCTGTTGTTGCTGACTCATTTGCCATTTGAGGCGAAGGCACATGCTCGACTGGAGTTTGTGAACCAGACTTCTCAGGTAGTGTTGATTCTGATCTCTCCGACAAAATTTGTACTGCAGCATCAGACATCAGTCCCCGAGGCTGAACTGATGAATATGGTAGCTGTAGTACGGCTGTACTTGAAGAATGTTCCGCTGATGAAGGTGATGAAAGGACTGAAGTAGGCCGCGCTTGTGAAGGAGATAGTACTCTAGTTTGTGATTTGGATTGAACTTTGACTGAACCTGAATGTACAGGCATATCCAATTCATTTCCTAGCTTCGGCACGCCAGTAGAAGACTCGATGTCCCCAGAAAAATTGTCAAAATCAAGTTCTTCTAGAGTATCAAAGAAAGTCTCAGGCTCATTAGAAATGGCTGAGATCTTTAGCTGTGCTGTGTGAGGTACAATATCCCTCTTCCCATCCAACCAGTCCAAGTGGTTAAAGATATCTAGCACCTTAGCAAACTCTTCAATCCCAAGTCCTTGCTTCTCTTGATGAATAACAGGCTCTGTTGTGACATGTGAAGTAATCGCGTCCATATCGGAAAAGATAACCTACCATCAATAGAAGTCGCATTTTATAATCCATGTATAACAGAAATAGTATAGTTTGCCACTTGACATAAACACTTGCCTCCAGACGAAAATCTTTAGGGAAGTGGTCTTTTGAATTCCATAATATGTCAACATGATCACGGTTAAGCATCAAGATGTTTGACCTGATGAAAGCTGTGTTGAACATGATCCGGAATACCATCTCCTCACGATCAAGATCCTCATATAGATTGATACACTCTAGGACAACATCACCTTGGACATGACATTGAAGGTTTATTTTCACCAGCTCATCTTCCTAATTTCATAAAAGGTTACTGAGCAAATATTAATATTACGAAATTATAAAATATGATGTTCATCTTTCAAATAGATTGATACACTCTAGGACAACATCACCTTGGATATGACAGTGCATATATAAAAAAAAATTACAATAGGGAAAAACCTATTAATATGATTACGTGGTAGCTCTAGCAGTTCGAACGCAGCACAATTGATGACAAAAAAATTGATAATTACCTGTGAATAAAAACGGACAATGTTACTTTTCTTTGGAGTCGAAAAAAGAACTTTAGGAGTTTGATCAGGGGGCATAAGTGGATCTGGGCCATATATCCTGAATATTGGACGGAAACCACCTTGACCATGAAAATTTGGAATCATCCTCAAAATAACACAATCTAATGTCAGGGCTCTATCAGCTGGAGGCCACTCAGACATGACATTCTTCATCGAAATATATCGCAAGTATCTCATTTGAGAAGGCATGGGGTTCAGAGGTGAAAACATCTCCAGGAGCTCCACAGATGATTGTTTGTAGAACATGTCCAGTGTTTTCTGCTCGTCGGAATAATGCCCCAGATATATCAGAAGAGCAGCTAGCATGAAAGCCAGAAGAGGCCAGCACCCTCGTTCACAGTGCATTAATAGTAAGTTATGCTGACCCAAAGAAAGCCAGCTTTCGCTGGACTTCAAGATGCAGTGGATCATTTCCATGGTGAGGAGCGGACACCCCTCATAGTGGCCAGGGTAGTCCAATACAGTCATGCCGTAGTCAGATAAAATGTGGTATATAGGGCTTTCTTCCTTTCTGGTCCCAAAATTTGATATCATGAATGAGTGATCACGAAAATTTTCCATAAGATCTGTTGCAATGCCTTTAATGTGGGCTTCAAAATGGTCTTCTTCCATCTCTTTCATGGAAAAGCAATGATCGAAAACTGAAACCAAAATACAATTTATACGTCAAGCTTGCCGAAGCCGAGTGCAATTTTAATTATTTCCGTATAGCTATTAACTTGTTCATGAGGGTACATGTACCATCAGCAAGTGTGCCTCACGATTAATGTAATATCAAACCACCACCTCATTTTACAACCATTATATAGTCCTTTCTAGCAAATCTAAAGGCATCCTTGGACGGCCATGAAAGTACTTATACCTACATTACATTACATACTTCAGTGTGTTTGCATAGTCTTACCTAATTATTAAAAAAATGTAGGGTTTTTATCCTTCTGAAAAAACTACCGAAACCTGGTTTATACTAAACTGAATGGAGAAAGTAGGATGCGCAAAAGTACCACCCAACATTTGTAAACTCGCTGACATTCCAGAGCTGAAAAGCACATTTCTGAGGCTAAAGAACTGATAATTTTAGAGCAATGACCCAGGGAATTCTTATGTCCATCTAAATTAGTTTGCTAGACTTACTACATCTCAACTCAATCACGCTAAACAAAGCAGATAACACAACACCTTAATTCAACCCTTTCATTGACTCCTTGCACAAAAAGATAAATGCAAAAGGAAACGAACTCCTTTACCGTAAATGTTGTCCGTGATCAGAAGCAGCCCATCGGGCGGCTTCTTGTAGAAGAACTTCCGGAACAGCGCCATGGCGCCGCAGGACCAACAGCTCCAATCTCTGCACCGCTTCTATCCGCAAGAACTCCACAGAGCTGCTCAAGTCCAGCAACCGATTCGGTTCGATCTTACGCAATACGGCTGAAGGATACGCTATATCGAGAATCGCATCCCCCCAAACCCCGAGAGCCGCTCAAGCCGTGCGGATTTGGGTTGCTAATTGCTGCGATATAGCAAGAAGATTTGCAGGAAAATGACCAAGAACTGCTCCAGCTCCGGCAACGAAATCTTGAGAACTCCGAGTTAGGGGCTCGGAATCTTAGTAGCGCAGGAAAAGCAAGCGTATATCGGTTTATTTGGGTGGTGATTTCAGGAAACGGCGAGAAGAGAGGGATGGAGTTGGGCGAGGACGATGAGAATGCAGCTAAGACGATGAGCGGTGGCGTTTGACTAAATTTAATTGTTTTCAGGCGCAGCTTTGAACGTTCTTTTACTGCCTTGCTTAAGAAAATGCTCAAAATACCGGTTGCTTCGATTTATAAAATGTTGCCTCATACCGGATACATATGACATGACGCACCGGTTTGTTTTTCAGTTTTTTCTTTCAACTCTTAGTTTCGGTAATTCATAATCTGCAGTATTTTATTAGTAACATTAGGAAAAATAACTTAGCTTTTGAAATTATTTTATTGCCCTAAGCTCGTCAAAAAAAAAACCTGGAGGAGGTACTAATTAGTTTATTGCTCTAGACTTTTCATTAATTCCAGAAATTTCTACTAAAAGCTCTTGGGAAAGGGTGTTTCTAGGTTACATCAGCTTGCAAATTGTGTCAATTGTTGCGTTAGAAGCAAAATGTCGGTTTCTTCAAATTAGGAAGAAGCTCGAGTTGCTTTCAAAATTGTTTTTCTTCCCGATCTGGCCTTTTTAGTTTCTACGCCATTAAAGTGACACATGATTTGCAGTTAATAGAGAAAACAAATTAGGAGGCAGTGACGTGCGATCTGGGGATCTAGGGTAGGGTCGGCGGTTGGTAGTTGGGTTTGCCGCCAAGCTCCGGACTGAAGTTACTATATACTCGTAGTCAATTTGAAGCGTGTAAAATGAGTTGAGCGGAAGCATGCTCAAACTAATAATCTGACATTTCTGTGTTGAAATAGACAGGAAGCGCAAATTTGTGGTCGTGGGCTGCGGGGAGTTGGTTGACAGTAGTATGATCATTGATGCTCGTGGTTGCCTAAAGTTGGCTTATGTATAGTTTAATGTGCCCTGCTCCGCAAGCTTTTGTCGTGCCCAAAGGGGTCGGAGGCACGTCACCTGTCTGCGCTCTGCAAGGGAATTTCCTTTCGAGGCTTTTCTTTGCGGTGGATAACGGCATCGTGGGGTCTCATACCTTACCCGTCGTCTCGTCACACCTCGCATAAGACTCTGCATGCGTGCGTTCTCGTGGCCAGCAGATGGTCACGGGTATCCGTCAAAAAACGACAGGCATGATTCATCACAAAGAGACGCAATCATGGCTTTGGATTATCGATCAGCCCGACACCAATTAGCCATTGTAATCTGCAAGATTCGGCTGAAGCTGGGATCTAATACGGTGCAAATTTATGCAGAGAAGCACATCAGGCTTGCATTCACGTATTGGATGCAAACGCTCTGTGATTTGCAGGAATAACTGCGAGCACGAGATGAACGAAGGTCTTGGCTCGGAGTTCGGTAAAAATTGGACCAACTCGCGAGAGATGCTCGCAAGATTCTAAAGAAACTTTGCCACGCCACGGAATGGTGTTCGGCAGCCGGAATTTCCTCCGGCTGCTGCTGTTTGGGCTGCTACAGTTAACTGATTGTTACAGTGCGTGAATCCTCCGCTACAGTGTTCTCTCTTACTATTGAAACTGCAACTGCAACTGCATCCTTCAACCGAACACCCCCTTTTTGCCACGGAATGGTGGCCGGTGCACATGCCAGACGGGTCGAGCCGACACTTGTCGTTGTCGCCGACGAACGAGTTTGTTAAACCCAGCACTGTCATTGCCAACCCTGTTCAGGTTGGAGCAGAGAGAGAGCTTCAGCGGCTACGGCGCACATACGTGTCCACTTCAATCATCGCTCCGCGTCGTCGCATCTGCTGCATGCCGTCCAGATGGGAGCTCGGAATAGCAGTGGACTTCCGCCGGCTTCGGCGTCCTCGTTTGTCTGCGTCGCCTCGCGCCAAAACCATGTCGACCTGTCCCGAACGTAAGCCTTGTGTTCATCATTTTCCCTCGGCAGATATTCGTTCCAGCTTCAAATGGAAATTAGTGCTCCTATGTTGTTTTCAGTCCATTATCCTGCAGCACAGCACGGTAAATGGAAGGAAGGTTTTGATACTTGACTCCAATTTTAATGGCTTGCGTAGAGCTCATGGACAATTTTTCACCAACTTTTGGAAGAAACCGTTGAATTAGGATCTCAAAAACATTTCTTCTCACAAAAAAAATTCAAAAACATTCCTATGGCACAATTCTTGAATCTCTCGAGGTTCCAGCTGAAAAACACACCGCCTTCGGCTTCGATTCCTCGCCTCTATTCCGCCGCCGCCCGCCGCACCTAGCTTCCAAAATCACACCTGGCCCCACTTCTAACGGCTCAGATTCTTCCGTAGCGCCCACTCGTCCAATCCGAGCCGTCCACTTGCCGAGAGCAGCTGGACTATAAACCCCACCAGACCACCTCACAGCTCTCCTCTTCCTGCCTCTCGCGCCCCCAAATCGGGCGAGTCCCCAGTTCGATCAATCACCGCCCAAACCGATCGAAACCGCAGGTTTAATTCCACTAAATACGCCGAAATTGGAGGAAATACTGCAGCTTCTAGCCACCCGATCTGCTCTGGCGCCGCCTCTCCCGCCGCGAAACCCTAGGGAATGGGGGAGGCGGCGGCGGCGGAGGGGCTGGCGCACCGCCGGATAGAGTTCCACGCCGCGACCAAACCCAGTGCGGCGGCCGTGGCGGGAGGGTTTCCAATGGAGAGGTTCTTCGCGGGCGCCAGTAAGCGCGCGGCGGCAGCTCGAGGTGAGGGGGAAGGAAGGAGGTTTGAGAAGCGAGAGAGTAGCGGCGGTGGGTTCGACCCGGAACTCAGCGCTGCGAGGATCTACCTGCGGAGAATCGTGAGTGTGAAGTTCTATTTTCTTGTATCGCGAGTTACTCTGCGTTCGTTCAGTAATCAAGTTGCAGTGTGGAGGTTTTACTGTTTCAGTTAACTGTCGAATCCCCATTTCATCTCAGTTAATTGTAGTTTCATAGATTTTTCTTCGGAAATGATGATTTACCGTTTCTGCGTTAATTCACGTGTGTTTTTCATTTATCGATTTGGTATCTTATTTTGTTTCGTCAGTATAAGTGCCCGGTTGTGTGCTGTAATTTCCCGGCATTTTATCTGTTTGCTTTTGACCGTATTTTGCTTCGTTGCCACATGAATCCGCTGGCGCTGAAAACTTGAAACCCTTTGAAATTCGACACCGCTACTTCCTTTTGACTTTGGGGCCATCCCCATTTGATTCACCTGAAACATGAAGTGAATTCACCTAGGTGGGCTGGTGTATGCAACGCAGGGGGCTGGCTTGCACAACCCAGGCAATACGTGCTACCTCAACTCGGTTCTGCAATGCTTGACATATACCGAGCCGTTCGTGGCCTACCTGCAGAGCGGCAACCACAAGTCATCATGTAAGTGTGCTGCCTTTTGCAACAAGCCAATAGACAATATGCATGGTATGGTGCTAATGCCTGCCGAAGTCCAAGCAGTAAAACAGCACTCGTTGTTGTCCTTGAGCAGTTGAGCATTCTGTATTTTCCGATAAATTGTTCAATCAAGTATGCAAAGTACTGATGGGAATGCTTTTTGTTAGACTTCATCTCCCTTCCACTAGCTTTTGAGCTCACATATGTATTTTCAGATAAAATGTTCAATCGGGTATACAACCTACTGATGGGACTGATGGCAGTAGGCTTTCTCAACCTTTCACTAGCTTTTGATCTCACATATGCATTGGCAATTACATATAGCTGTTTTATGTTACAGCTGAGTCACATTTCATGACCTTTTGATCTCACATATGTTACAGCTGAATCATCAGCAAAAGATATATTCTGTGCTGCCACCTTTATTTATCAGAGCAGTGTAGACCAGCATTTTCAAATTTTTTTTGGGCAAGAGGACGCAAGTGTTGTTTCATTTTCCGTGATTTCCCCTAATCCAGTTTATGAACTTTTTTTTTAAAGGTCGGACTGCTGGATTCTGTGCGTTATGCGCTCTTCAGAGCCATGTTAGATCTGCACTACAGTCGACTGGGAAAATTCTGACACCATTACAGTTTATCAAGAACTTAAGATGTATCCTTCCATGTGCCATATATATTGAGCAACTCGCATTTTTTTAATTTATAATTATGAAAAATCCCTAATCTACATCCACTCAAACATTGACATTTCAATCCTTAACTGCAAGGCAGGCATTTCTCGTAGTTTTCGCCATTCTAGGCAGGAGGATGCACACGAGCTAATGGTTAGCTTGCTTGAATCAATGCACAAATGCTGTTTACCTTCTGGTATACCAAGTGAGTCTCCAAGCGCTTATGAGAAGAGTCTAGTTCACAGAATATTTGGCGGCCGCTTAAGAAGTCAGGTATATTGTGTCAAATGCTCAACTACCTTGGTACAACTAATATCGAAGGAAGCTAATTGTCACCACTATCTGGCTGTACATATTCACATTTGCAGGTGATATGTGCACGGTGCTTACACTGTTCCAACAAATTTGATCCTTTTCTTGATCTCAGCCTTGAGATTGGTAATGCCGCCACGTTGCTGAAAGCACTCCATAATTTTACCAAGGAGGAGCTATTAGATGGTGGTGAAAAACAATACAACTGCCAGCGCTGCAAGCAGAAAGTTGTGGCCAAGAAAAGGTTTACTATTGATAAGGCTCCTGCTGTGTTGACAATTCATCTGAAGCGTTTTAGTCCTTTCAACCCTCTTCGAAAGATTGACAAAAAAGTGGACTTTCAAACAACGTTAAACTTGAAGCCATTTGTCAGCAATTCAGAAGTGAGCAACTGGTTTCTGAAATCACTTACTTTACATATTATAGTTGTGTATTTGTTTTAATAAGTTTCTTTATTGTCCACACTGATTATGTTTATGTGTACAGGCTATGGATTTTAAATATAGCCTTTATGGTGTTTTGGTTCATGCTGGTTGGAATACACAGCATGGTCATTATTATTGCTTCGTCAGGACGTCCAGCGGGATATGGCACAATCTTGATGATAACCAGGTTGTGATTTTGAACCTGCTATCACTTAACTTACTTTCGATCCTTGTTCTGTCCTTTTGTAATCTTTGTTTGTCTTCCGAGGATTTTGGAATCTATATGTTTGTCTTCCATACTGCAGTGCCCTAATTTTATTAGGCAACCTGTTATGTATTTCATGTTGTACTTTTTTCTGTAAGATTTGCTGTTTTAAGGGATTGGGATTGTGGGCTGGTTTGATTTGAAAGGGCTAATGTTAGTTTGCTCAAAAAAGGGACAAGCACAGAGTTTTTCGAATGATAGTTACTGTAGTGCTCAACTCGGCACCTTCTTATGTGCATTACAAGTATACTTCTTCGAATTTTCTTTGCTTAAGCATTTTGTCCCTATTGTTGATTATTTAGCGGATGCCTCCAGGTTCGCCAAGTCCGAGAGGGAGATGTACTGAGGCAGAAAGCATATATGTTGTTTTATGTGCGTGACAGAGTAAGGAGCTCAATCATGCATAAAGATAACAGTGCTGACAGTTTGTCAAATAACAGAATGATTGGTGAGAAGATCGCGTGCATGGATGCTACAATCCGCAAAGGCTTAATGGAATCAGCAATGAATGCTTCCTCATTTGCCAGTGAAGACAGAAAGTTGCAGAAGCAGAACCCAGATATTAGCCAGCCCAGTAGTGTCTGCAACTCTTTGCAAAATCAGTGTTCAAATGCACATAAGAAAACTGAAGTTACTGATGCTTCAACATCCCAAAACAATGAGCCAGCTTTTGTAAAAAAAATCCCTGTGCTAGATCAGTGTTCAAATGCATGTAACAAAACTGAAGTTTGTGATGCTTCAACATCCCAAAACAATGAGCCACCTTCAGTACAGAAAACCCATTTGCAAGACCAATGTTCACGTGCACATAACAAAACTGAAGCTATTGATGCTTCAACATCCCAAAACAACGAGCCAGCTTCAGTACCGAAAGCTCCTTTCGTGCATCCAAATGGTGATGCTATGGTGTCCATCGTAACAAAGCAAATAAAATCAGATAGTCAAAGGGAGGCAAGGCCTGCAAGCTGTGATCAGAAGGCATGTAAAGAGCCATTGCAGGAACTGCAACTGAAATCTGATGGTTCACTCACTGTTCCGGGCAAAGATGTTGCTGATGCAGCCCTTCCAATATGCAATGGTGCTGGTCTATTGGGGGATGATCAAGCTACTGAACTGCTGCCAGATCCTTATTTCAAACCAATTCCTGATGATAATACACAAATCATCCCAACTGAGGTAACCTTGTGATGTTTGCCACTGTTTCCTTTTCAGCTCCTTACGTAGTTTGAGTTTTGAATACTTGATGTTAAACTCTCTATTGTCATCAACATGGTAGGATACTGCTGTTTTGAACCAAACAGTGTCCAGCAATGAAGAATCAATGAGTGGCAATGTAGCTAAAGAGACACAGCCTATTAAGCAACACGATGATCTAGTTGTGGTGGGGGAGCTTTCTGCAAAAAATGAAGAGAAACAGGTATGTAACATCCCCATCCATGCTCTTTTTTATGTTGTGAATGCCCTGTGTTCTATGCATGCACTACTAAGTTAATTTTCTAAGCATGAAATTTTGCTTCTACAGACTTTTGCGCTGGACAATATAGTGCAGGAGGGGCAGGCTTTGGTGAAGGAGCTCTCTGTGATGGACATTGACCATATGGCTGATGCAGAGGAGCAGGTACTAAATTACTTATCTCTCACTTTTCTTTCGGGCTGTTCATAGTCAACAGTATATATTGCATTGCCCAAGGTAACAATGGTTATGGAATATGATAACTTTGGCTCTGCTGCCTGTTTTTTCATATTGTTATGTGATTTGATCCTCTAATTGTTTCTTCTACAGAACTCTGTGCCGAACAACTCACTGGACATTGGACAGGTCCGCCCTAAGAAAATCTGTTCGGAAGACTATGCACGGATGGTTTGCTATAAAGATTGTGCGCAGGTGAGGTGCTCTGAAGACTCTGTGATGGTGTTAAATAAAGATCCACGTGGTGGCAATTTACATAAAAACATTGGAATCAAGACAAAGAAAAAATTGAAATACCCAGCTGGCAACTTGTTCTTTGGGTCCAAACAACTGCTGTTGGGTTCACTTATACTGCGCAAGAAAAGGAAACACAAGAGAACTAAAAGGCGGTTGGGGTTATCTATGGACACCGAAAGCACTTCCAGTGATCAGCAGACATCAACATCAGAAACTGCTCAGCCTGGGGGCACATCATGTAAATCGCGTAGACAGAAACGTTCACGTAACGCAGCAAGTTCTGAAGACAGTGTCCAGGATTTTAACAAGAAACAAAATCTTGGAGATTCCATCAGCTCTGCTGCCCTTACAATGGACAAGCAAGACAGCAAGGATGCAATACTTTTTAGCGCTGAGCTAGCGAGCTCGGGTTTGAGCTCTAAGGCAAATACTGATCGAGGAAAATGTGCACCGACAAATGAGAAAGGCTCCTGGCACTTTGATCTTCTCACGAGGGGTTTAAGACAAATTACTGGTTAGTGTACAACTCTTCCCTGACTCTAGCATGTGTATGTGTGGCTTCACAACAATGTGTATGCCATAATATACTTTCTTCATTGCAACCATCAATAATATACCCTATGTTTTCTTCTTGCAGTTCCACGATGGGATGATAATAACATGCCTAATACCACGGCAACGGCGCTACAATATTCGAGTTCCACCAGCATTGGTTATGTTTTAGATGAACGGTAAGTCCGTATATTCTATTCATCTATTCGGTGGTGATGCAAGGATTTCTCGAATCCCTTGGCTCATATTAATATGATGAGACCAATGGGTGTCCTGATTGGAAATCAGGCGGACTCTGAATGGTTATATTTCAACCACCAGCTAGTATAGCCTCATTCTGCTTTTCATTTTGGCTTGGGTCCATGAGACCATGATCATAATTACCCCATATTATCTTGAATACTTGTGATATGAATATTTTTGGATGCATCTTCTGGGTCTATTGTAGATGTCGATTATATAGCTTTTTCGAAAAACAGAACAGCAACTCACTCATGTCACCTTGTTCCCAGTGACGAGGAGTATGACCGTGGAAGGAGGAAGAAGGTCAAGAAACCAATAAAAGACTTCGATGGCCCCAATCCTTTCCAGGAAACGGCAAACATCAGATCACGGCAGAGGAAGAGACTAAAAGCTGATCAGGCGAGACGTGGCAACCAGCCTCTGAGGATATAACACACTGGAGTAGCAGATCGTTGTTGTACCCTTCAGTTTTGAGATCAATTTTCTTGTTTCTTTCTACTATCTTTTTCTCTTGTATGTTACCCAAAGTGTGGGCAGATATTGGACATAAATTATTTGTACTGTTATCGATTGATCAGTGGAGAAATGAAGTGATAATTCTTCTGTCATGTTTTAGTTCTAATGTATGGCAGTGTACGTGGAACGAACTTTTGTACATTATGTTCAAACTGATTTTATGCCTGGATGCAGTACGCAGGCAAATAGCCATTCCGTTTGGATCAGTAGGAGCCAAACGGGGTGGTAGCTGGCATTTGTAAATGTGTTGTGTTGGTGCTTGTGTTACGGGAGTTAAGGGAAACCTGCCGTCCAAAATATGCTGGCCCATGCAGCATCAATCGTTCGAGCTGTGCTCTTACTGTTCGTATGTTCCTACGTCTATGTTTTCAACAAGTTTCTCATACTGCCCAAAGTACGCTGCGCCGGACCGGTAAACACTTGGATCACTGGCATGGATCGGCATGCTCCGGCGGATGGGATGAACAGTGATGACCGGTTGGAATGAGATACGTTGGCTCAATTTATTGTGGCTCACGCGTTCCCCCTGACCATGATAGCTGGAGCGCGCGCACTCAACCGCCGTCGTACCTGACCTGCTGCCCCGTCCCCGCCATTGCTTTGCATCGTATCGTATCCCCTCTGCACTCTCGCCACGACGTACGAACTCCGATAGAATTGACACGGTTCCATCTCACATCTTTTTCGGCTTTACCCATGTTGAATTTCTTATAGCTAAAGCTTGAGACACGAGAATTCAGACAGGGAAATTCAGATTTCAGAACATTTTCGGAGTAATTCGCCGTCATCTACGTTTCTCAGCATTCAGAACAAGGTGATCGTAGCACTCGCGCATTCTTTCAGTCTGAGCTGTCAGCGCGTGGCCAACAAGCAATTCGAACCCTCCGACAGGAGTCAGCAGCGACGTCGACCATATTATCGGAGCCAATGCGATTGGAAATTTGAAGAACCAAGAAAATGGCGTGGTCAGTTGGTGGTGCTGTAAATGAGTCAAACGCGTTCAGCAAAATTAAAGGGAAACCTACCATGCATCCAAGGACCAATGCGAAATTGGCTCTTCAAATGTTTAAATTTGAACAGAACCTAAACCGCCAACATAAACGCCTCCCCTCCCCATGATCATCGTCCCCTTATAAATACACACGAGCCTCCATCAAATCCCCTACCAAAACCTATCGAATTCCCCGGAAACATTCCTCGAGTCAACGCGATATCTCGAGCCATTACCAATGGCAGTGGAGGCGAACGCGGCGGCGCCGACGCTGCCACTGCCTCCGCCGCGCGTCTCGGCGGCGTCGCCTCCCACCGTCGGGGCCCTCCTGACCAGGGTCTCCGCCGCCGATGTCGCGAACAGCGGCGGCGCCTCCCGCGACCGCGAGTGCTCCTCGCCGCGGTCGCTGCTGTCGCGCATCCTTCACAGGCGCCGCGGCGGCGGGTTCGGCTGCCGCCTGCGTCTTCCCCTTCCCCGCTACTGCTCCAGCGGCGCGGCCAAGGAGGATGCTGCCGCCGCCGCTGCAAAGGAGGAGGAGGCGTCGCCGAAGGCGGTGACCATCCGAGCGGAGCCTCGCGAGTCGCCGCGGAGTTCGCTGTCCGGTACGTGCGTGTCCATGGTGATCGGTGGGTGTTGCCATTTCGCATTGGTGTCGTCGGCGTGGCATGAAGTGGTGTCGTTTATGACGTGCAGGGAAGAAGGCGCCGGGGGCCGCGGACGACGCGGCGGCGAGCCTGGGGCTGGGCGCGAGCCTGGTGCTGCTGCTATCCAAGAGCGCGGCGGAGCTGAGCAAGATGGCCGAGCTGCGCGCCCAGATGGAGCGCCTGATGATGGACGTCAGGGCCGACGTGCGAAGCTGCAATGGCGGCCGCCCCAGCGCGTCCGATACCCACACCGACGGCACCAGCGTCGTCAAGGAGCTCGTCGACGAGGACGGCGCCTTGTCCCATTCCCGCGGTTCACGGGCGGAAGCCGCCCCGGTGAGCGGCGGCGGGAGCGAAGATGCCGGGCACCGCGAGACGATGGACCAGATGGAAGCAGAGCTCGAGGCGGAGCTGTCCCGCCTGCAGCAGATGGCCTCGAACGATGAGGGAAGCGTTACTCCGCGACCAGATCATCAAGCGGAGGTACCGTGCAGACACAAATGAGTTTCAGGGCAATGTCGTAATGGTGTGCTGAGTTCAGTCAATCCTGACCGATCGATCGATCGTTTGCAGATGGAGGCCAAGAGCGGTGCCACGTCGGGGAGCCAGTTGTCGGTCATCTCCTCCGACTCCGACATCGACGACGGAGCGACAGACCACGACGGCGACGAGAGCCAAGAAGACGATGAAGAGGAGAAGGACGACGACGAGAGCGACAATGAGGGGCAAGCGAAGAGCCCGCCTCACGGCGGCGTGTCCGCACGCGAGCTGGAGCGGAGGCTGCACGAGCTGCTTCAGTCGCGGCACGAGGCGCGCATCGCGGAGCTGGAGTCAGCGCTGGAGCGCGCACGTAGGAAGCTCAAGGAGAAGGAGCGCGAGGCGTGCCGGTGGCGCGACACTGCCAAGCTCGCCGCCCGCTTCACCGACGACTCGCGGCTCAGGTAGAACAGAGCAACTGGGTGGCCTGGGGGAAACAAAGGCCAGAGCAAATGAACATGGTTACATGGACGCCCTGCTTTATCCAACGCTGTCTACTCATCGATTCGCTTGTGCTTGTACTCCTAGTCTCCTACTAGCTAGTTCACAATGTTTCGGAAGGAACAAAACGATACTCCTACTTCGCTTGGATCATGTATAATCGATCAGTGTTCCCTCCCAACGACAAAATGATCATCATGATCCATCTAATGCGATCCCACTTTGACCCTTAACCGGCCCGGGCTCGGAACATGCACTGCCGGCCTAATCGACTCACGAGAAGTCGGAGTCGAGGATCACCGAGTCCGATCACGATGGACTAACACTGGACACACATCACCGAGTCGGAAGACGGATCCAAGACAAGCCGCCATAAAAGGCGACGCCACCCTGCGTTTCTTTCCATCGAATTGAACCAGAGCAAAGCCTACGTACCTCAAGCGTGAAGCCAACCAACGCAAGACCAAGTTCAAACAAGCAAAGCAACCATGGCGATCGGCGCCGGGAGGAAGAAGAAGCTTCCCCTACGGGCGCTGATCGTCACGTGCCTCGCCGCCGTCCTGCTGCTGGTCCAGCCGTGCGCCGCGGCGCGCCCCGTTCCGGAGACGACGGGCACCATCGACGGCCGCCGGAGCCAGCACCTGAACCTGAAAGGCGGACCGCTGCTGCGCGGCCCGGAGAGCGTCGCGTTCGACGGCGACGGAGCCGGCCCGTACAGCGGCGTCTCCGACGGCCGCGTCCTCAAGTGGAACGGCAACGCGCGCGGCTGGTCGACGTACGCGTACAGCCCGGGGTACAACCCCAAGGCCTGCACCGCGTCCAGGCGCCGGCCGGCGGAAGCCACCGAGAGCAAGTGCGGCCGCCCGCTCGGCCTTCGGTTCCACTACAAGTCCGGCAACCTGTACATCGCCGACGCATACAAAGGCCTGATGCGTGTTGGGCCAGGCGGCGGACAAGCCACGATACTGGTTAACAAGGCCGACGGCGTGCCGCTTCGCTTCACCAATGGAGTCGACGTCGATCAGGTGACCGGCGAAGTGTTCTTCACCGATAGCAGCACCAGGTACCAACGATCGCAACACGAGAGGGTGACGGCCACCGGGGACTCGACGGGGCGCCTCATGAAGTACGACCCGCAAACAAACACGGTTACCGTGCTGCAATCGGGTATTACGTACCCTAATGGCCTCTCCCTAAGCTCCGACCGAACGCACCTCGTGGTCGCGCTTACCGGGCCGTGCAAGCTGATGAGGCATTGGATCAAGGGCCCTAATGCTGGAAAGTCCGAGCCGCTCGCGGACCTGCCCGGCTATCCCGACAACGTGAGGACCGACGGGAAAGGCGGGTATTGGGTGGCGTTGCATCGTGAGAGGAATGAGTTGCCGTTTGGTCCGGACGACCACATGCTCGCCGTAAGGATCAACGCCGACGGGGAGATAGTTCAAGTGATGCGAGGTCCCAAGAGCGTGAGACCAACGGAGGTGATGGAGAGGAAAGACGGAAAACTATATATGGGTTCGGTAGAATTACCTTATGTCGAAGTGGTTAGTGCATAGGATGTGGGTGGACATAGGAAACAAACATCTTCAATATTTACTAGGTTTTGGTTTGGATCAAATGCTATATTAGTATTATTTAGCTTTGTTTTATAAAAAGTTATGTTAAGGTTTGCTGTTTTAATTATAAAGTACTGATGCATCCTGTGTATTAATACATCAAAGTCTCTTGTATACGTTTGCCTCAAAAAAGAAAGTCACTTATTATACGTTGTTAAAAAAAACAGCATATGATGATGTATTCTCTTATCTGCTAATCTATCTGCAATTTTTTACCGAGAACATGCACTGCATCGGTAACAAGTAATTAACAGTTTGAAAGCCTGTGGGCTGAACAACCCGTGTAACCGAACAGTTCAGCACATACAACTACGTACAACAGTTCACTGGATAATCCTAGCTCACACAGGTCAGACCGTGATGTTTAACAATGGTCGTCGAGCAGGACTAGATAGATTCTCTGGACCAACTAGCCTCAGGCCCTCAAGGCTTATCCGAGCAGTCCCAATGCTAGTTTCAGCGATGCATTTGCACTCGCGGCCCCAAAATCTTGCTGCAGCACCGACGAGCAAAGACGCTTCCTATCCAGTGTTGGAGTTTCACCTCGCGTTGATCACCCTATCGCTTCGGATCATCGATCCTTATATTCACGGACGGGAGGCAGTCCAATCTTTCTTTCTAGTAACTAATGACGCGATTGAGTTTCTAATTTGTCCCTTTCTGCTCACTCTTTTTTAGGTGTAAGGTCTGTGTCCTTTACTTTTCTTCCAAGAAATCCGATTTATGTCTTTGCGCGAAGCTTTTCCTTTCTCTTGTCCTCCTCCACCTTTTGCCGTTTGCCTTTACCAAGTTTCTTTCCACGGCCTATCTGCTAGCAGTGATACTACTACTTTGTTATCTTATATTGTGATAGATCTACTTGCTTAGCTTTCGTCAGGTTAAAGCCAAAGTACTACTACTACTTTAAACTTTGACATAGAGCGAAATGTTGTTTTTTTTTTGAAAAGAAAAGAGTACAATGTGGACGCGCGATCGATGGCGAAGTCCCGCAAATTTTAGCTGAATTTCTCGTTGCCTTTTTACCTTTGCTCCATATTCGCCGGCTAACACTAGCAGACTTAGGCCAGTCTCAATCCAAGATTTCATTCAACGGGTTTCAAAGATGCCATGTCATATGAAAGTGCAAATGAAATAAGTTCTCTCAATGCAAAATTTCATATCACAATTTCATAGGCTAGCATATCACATAAATGTTGCATCTATGTGACCAATGGTAATGGATGAAATATGGGGAGATGAAACAAATTATTCTCGGTGGAGGTTTCATTTCAATTTCATATTTCGGTAATCGTGTAGGCTGGGTTTCATGGAGATAAAACCCAACTTCTCTCTCATCATCAATTCTATGCCATGTCACTATTTTTGCCTATGTGGCATGTTATTTAATGAGTTTGAAACCCAAATGAAACATGCATCTCTTAATGAGTTAGGAACATTTTGTTGCATGGCAGACACAAGTACGGCATCGATATTTGCTCGGCGGTTGTGAAACAGAAGGATTAAACTTCACGGGACATTAGATATGGCGCGAAGATATTTTGTTGGGCACGCAGGCACGCAATTAATGCTACTGATCATGAAGAAAGACGCCACTATTCCTCGGAACTTCTTCGGCTTAAGCTCTGTTTACAAGTACAAGAAGAATGTGTTACATTTAATCCCACCGCCTTGCCAACGTGGGGCGGTCCCGAGTGGCCAGCGCCACTAGCTCCAGGAGCGTTGGCTCCTGTTGATGCTGTGGCCGAGTGGCCCCGGTTCGATTCCCGCCGCGGCACCGCACTGTAGCGACTATTTTTTGCAATATGGCTTTGGTCGCTGCAGTGCATAAAAAAATCCCCTCCTCCGTTGAACAAAAGCATAGGTTAAGTACTCGCGCCGATTCTCACCGGCCTGCTGAGTCCCTGTGTATGATGCGGAGGAGGGTTTGGGGGTTTTCTCGATCTGTGTGAGACGATCGTTCTCCTTAAAAAAATGCCCGGGGGCCGTCATACCCCCCGCAGGTCGAGTTACATTTAATCCCACCGCCTTGATGCCGACTTCTCCTCCCCCGTGCATCTTTCAGCACCCAAATGTTCTTTAGTTTATTCAACTTCAACTCCTTTTTGACTCTAATTAGCACATCATTACTATATCTAATGCACTCGTATGTGTTCATTCGATTCGTCTGGTGTCATGTCTTAATATTTTATCTTCCTAGTGTCAAAGTCTCCATCAAGTGCAATTCCAATGACGTGTCAATCTGCCATGGCTTTTGCATTTGCTTTGCTTCATTGCTTGCCTATTGGTAGGAGAAGATTATAGTACAGGTTTACTATATGTGATGTAACCATCAACGGTTATAGTAGTGAATACTAATAACACATTATGTTCTTTCCTGTCAGATATTACATGATATATAAAGTTGATGAGGAATAATAGAGGTATACTCTAATGAACCAGTCCCTTTCTTCTTTCCAGCCTTTTTTTTTCTTCTAATAATACTAATTGGTTATAAGCCCTTGTCATTCATGCTTTTGCATCGAGGAATCTGAATTGAGTCTTTGGTCTAGCTAGGCCCTAATCAAAGGCCGCATAAGATCCTCTTTATCACAACTAGTAAGCTGTCATTAGATAACCTTGTAGTAATGCCACTTTAGAAGATATAGAACCTTGAACATTGAACCACACTTTGCTAGCTGGTAAGATAAGTATTGTGGTTATATAATGGCAACGCGGCATGCGTCCCCGAGGAGAAGGGGATATGTGTGCTTTACGTGGTTTACCTTTTGTGTGACGATCGATTACTTATGCAACTCTCTCTTTGCTGCTTCCATGTTTGGAGATAAGTTTGATTAGAATTTTGCGATAAATTTGCACAAAGTCACAAGGAACCGCAAGAGTCTGAGTAGGACAGATGCTACTCATGGAGATGAACAAACGTTACTGATCTACACTACATCAGAAACCTGCAAAAGGAGCGTCTGAATGGACGAGATTACACATTTGCGCGGTTGGTAGTACACGCACGTAAAATGAAGAGTTCGGCTCCCTGTTTAATTACGTCCAAAGACAAAAAATCATGACATGTTTTTCAAAGCATGCGTCACAAGAATGTGATAGATGACATAGCCTAGACTGGCTTTAGCGAAGTCGTCGCTGCAAGCACGCAACCGGCAAAGACATGACATGACGCTGTTTTTGCTACTACTTAGGACGTGTTTAGCGTGACAGCGTTCTTAACGGCTAGTGCCAAACGAGTCATCAGGTGTGACAGTTGGAGGGAGGACAACGGAAGTCGCAGCTCGTCGTCGGCGACCGTGTGCCATCGCTTTTTCTTTCTCCTCCTGGACCTGGGGTGCTTGTGTTTTGTCTTGTCCGAGCTGTGGCAGTAGCTGCTGCCCCTGCTGCTCCTCCTGCATCCGGTACGAGAGATGCTGGCTTCGGCTTTCGCTGTCATTTGTCAACCATCACTTTATTCCGATGCCCTGAGTCTGAGCGCAATTTCTGATCCATCTGGACGAAATCCCAGACAAAATCTCGTCGTCGACGGAGACTCCGCCGTGGCCTCAGCTTTGGCGTTCTCTCCATCTCCACCGTCTGTTCATCGTTCACGCTTTGTACAACAGCACGCGCGTGGCTGTGTGCCCAAAGCTTCCAGGTCATTTGATTTCTGGAACGAGACGGAAGAGAGTCTTTTGCCCGTGCGGTCAAATGCGGCACCAACAAATGCCTGGCTAGTGCACGACAACGGAGGATGAATCACCTGATGGATGTGATCGATGTCAAATGGACAAGAGCAGTGTAGCTTTAATCCGTGTCAGTTGCTTGTGGCTGTGTTTCCAAAGCTTCCAGGTCATTTGCTTTCTGGAACGAGACGGAAGAGAGAGTCTTTTGCCCGTGTCAGTTGCTTTAGTCCTTTGGCGATCTGGATGTGTTCCAGACAAACATGTAAACCTGGGAAAATGCGAGAGGCTTTACCAGGATGATCGTAAACCTGTAATGGTGACAATTTTTGTAGGATCCTGAATAAAAGAAACCACAGGGGTAAATTGCCCTTGGTGGAAAAATGGACAAGAGCAGTACTGTAGCTTGCCACTGCCGTCGCCGTGCCCCTCTAAAATCTTTCCTCGGTAACACACACACAACTCCGAGAACTTGCCAAACTCTTTGTTACAGGTGCAAAATTAAATTCTGAGCCACAAACAATCATTTGTCAAGCTAAAATGAAACAAGAAAAATGGACGACCGAAAGGGACCCCCTACAAAGATCCAACGGCCTCCATGCGCCGTTTCTTTTGCAACATCAACAACAGGACACAATTATTTGGCACGTAAAGGCGCGATTATAAAACCCCGCACGCTACAAGCCCCTCTCCTTGGCTCCATTTCCGAACCCAAACCAACAACACCTTTCCTCTCTCCCACTCTCCTCGCCGCCCGCCGAGCGCCTCTTCTCCATTGTGTCCTTCCCAGCTCCCCGTGCACCAAGTTTTTGTTGCTGCCAAGAACCACCTCGCGACGCGCGCCCATGCAGCCGACCGGCCGCGAAATGCAGGGCGGCGGCGGCGGGCAGGACGACTTCTTCGACCAGATGCTGTCCACGATGCCGACCGCGTGGTCCGAGCTCGGCTCCGGCAAGTCGCCGTGGGAGCTCCCCGCGGGCGGGGCCACCGCCGAGGACCCCGCGTTCGACGAGTCCGTCCTCCTCGCGTCCCGCCTCCGCCACCACCAGATCGGCGGCGGCGACAAGCCCGTCATGCTCCACCTCAGCGACCTGCACGGCCTGGGCGCCGGCGCCGGCGAGGACGGCGGCGGCGCGGGGTTCCTGCCGCTGCCGCTGTTCACCGACCGGACGCGCGAGGACATGGGCGCCGCCTTCAGGTCCCCCAATGCCGCTGTAAGATTATTCGGCCCTTAAGTTCCGCTTGTTGCTTGCCTCCTTCAAAGTTTTCGTTTTGCTTTTGCCTTCGATGAGATGGTTATGGCTTGGCGCTGTGCAGGGAGGCGACCAGGCGCTGTACAACGGGTTCGGAGCCGCCGGGATGCATGGCGCCGGTGCCGTGCAGCCGCCGTTCGGACAGGTACCACATCAATCAACTAGTGCCGCGTCCGGTTCAGCACGATTGCACTCTCACTTCCACAGTCAATTCGCTTCTCCTTCTTCACGCACGGCGCAACGCAAAGAGCCACACATCAATTTTCTTGGTTTTGCGCTGCATTTGGTTTTGTTGGTTGATCAATTGGACTGAAAAAAACAACACAATTTTGTCTTTTTCTCTTTGTGTCGTCAAAGGGCGGACCAATGCCAGCGCAGAGCTTCGGAGGAGGCGCGGCTGCGGGCGGCGGGTCGGCACCGGCGGGTGCACCGGCCGCCGGAGCGTCGTCGGGCGGAGGGGCGGCGCCACCGCGGCAGCAGCGCGTGCGGGCGAGGAGGGGACAAGCCACGGACCCTCACAGCATCGCTGAACGTGTATGCCACTCTCCCACCACCTTTCCCTCCTCTCCCAATTTTTTAATGCCTTGATGTCACCTGTGTTCTTGCGCATCGAGCTCCATCATTTTTGGACCTTGGACGTCAATTTGAGACCTGTCAAGAACTCCAATTTCGCAGCAAAATTTTGTCTTCAATTTCACTGTTTCAGTACGAGGAGGAAGCAAAGCTGAACTGCAGGACTATAATTGTTTCGACATTTTTTTGATTATTTTCGTATCTTCTTCAGTTGTCAGTTGTGTCTACTGTCTCTTGTGTTGCTTACTCTTGCCATGCGTTTCGTAGCTTCGGAGGGAGAGGATAGCGGAGAGGATGAAGGCGTTACAAGAGCTGGTCCCTAACGCCAACAAGGTAGACCAAAATTTCCTCTCTTTTCTCCCTTTCTTCCTCCTTTAGCTATCTCTTTTGTACAAAGTTGGAAGCTTTCCTTGAGATGTGGTGATGATGCATTCATTTCTTTTTCTGTGAGATGTGCTGTACGAGTAGTTTTATGAAAAACAATTCCGTCTTTTGGCCATAGATTATCTCTGTCTGTGGGTAGTATGTAGCGGTTTGTTATGGTATAACGTGCAATGCCCTCCTATATGCAAGATTGGAAAACTGTGAAAGCCCATGGAATAGGCAAGTGTGGTTGTTGATGCAGTGCTCTATACAATTGGGGTGATGCGACATGCGTCGGGCCTCCATTGGAGGTTGTGGATTAGCAACTAAAGCTGTAGGGAAAGGGAAGATGATACATAATCTACCGATAAGGCCACACAACAGGTATCGACTAGTGCAACAGGATGTGGAAAATTACATAACACTTTTGGAGGTATGAAGATTAAACAAGAGGTGTAATAGTCATCATAAGCCTCTAGGTTCCTAAATTATTATAGGTAATGAGTGGGATGACAGATTAACTATGTTTATTATATATAAAAACGCAAATATATCCATGAACTTTGAGACATACCTTCCTTGGACAGTTGCACTACAAAACGGGCGCGGTACACTAAGCTGGAGACGTGGGCATTTTCTAAAAATCCAGCTGCTTCTATTCTTAAAGAATACCACGTGACACGGTTGCTCTGGAACTTTCATTGTCACGTCTCATATCCTTTTGTGCTTCCACTGGCACACCGCACACCTGATATCCTTTTGCACAACTTGTACTCACTGTTAAGAGTATCTGAAGCAATAAGGAATGTTGTCTTGCTGCCCTTTAGAATAAAAACATCACTCCTCATGTCTTGATAGAGCTTCCATAGCACAAGGTAGAGGACATAGATCACTGTCACTGAAATGATAATATGGAACTTTGTGTGCAGACCGACAAGGCATCTATGCTCGACGAGATCATTGATTATGTGAAGTTCCTCCAGCTCCAAGTCAAGGTATTTCTGCTTTCCTACACCTAGCTAGGTAACTATGGGATGAATTCCCAAATGCTGTTCATATATTGGGCGCTGGAAACAACTCAAATTCACTATTACTCATGATCAAATGTTCCAAACATTTCAGGTTCTAAGCATGAGTCGATTGGGCGGAGCATCTGCAGTCGCCCCTCTGGTTGCCAACATGTCATCAGAGGTACCTATACTGTGCAATATGATCTTCTGTTTTGAAAATTAAAGTGCTTGCAACAAACTGATCAGTACGCCAGATATGTTGAATGCTGAAATAATCTAATGATGGGTCACAGGAGAACAAAGCGAACAAGGAAATTTTTAGCCTATTGACCATTGGTTAGGTGCAAATAGGTATTCATAATTTTGCATATATATTTAAAAAATGGCATATTGATTCTATTCCATTTAGCAATGGTTTGGTACATCGAAAAAATGTTTATTTGGTCTAAAGTTGATCCCTGATGAAGCCCAAAGATTGAATACAAATATGTGAACATCTTATCATAGATTCTAGCTTTGGCTTTTGATAACCAAAAGCCACCAAAAAGAGCTACTAAAAATAAGCAGCATGCTTACAAATTTGCATGTAATGGAAAGGAGATATGTGCCACAACTTTGCTTGAGAAACTGATCAAGCACTAGTGGCCAACACAACAAAAAAAAGTATGTTGGAATCTTTGTTGTTTAGGGCTGGAGATGTGGAGCCAATAAAAAGACAAACACGCCTGAAAAGTAACCACAAGATACTGATTAAGCATTAAGCTTAGGGACAATAGTCACAATACCGACTCAGGAACTCCTGAACATGTCCGGGCAACAGGTCAACCACTCCAATTTCGAGAGAAAAAATGCCCATTAGTTTTGTTTTCAGTTGTCTTGAGTGACAAAATGTCTATCAGTATATATTATCTTGTGCATTAGCCAAACTGCCAGTCAAGCCAATTTAAATCCGTCTTGCAGGGTAATGGGAATGGAAATGGAACAAGCAACAGCGGGAACGGCAATACCGCCAACAGCAACAGCAACAGCGAAAATGGTGGCAGCAGCCTGCGATTGACGGAGCAACAGGTGGCCAAGTTGATGGAGGAGGACATGGGTTCCGCCATGCAGTACCTTCAGGGCAAAGGGCTCTGTCTGATGCCGGTTTCTCTAGCCTCAGCCATCTCCTCCGCCACATCGTCGTCCCTCTTATCCCGCCCCTCCATCCACCCATTGGGCAGCGCTGGAGGTAGCCTACACGACGGCGGCAGCCCTGCGTCACCTCCATTGGTGAACGGTGCTGCTGGTGATGACTCCCGGACCATCAAGGATGCTGCTTCCGGCGGTAAACAGTGAAGGTGGACTGGACGGCCATTTAGTCTGTCCGTGTTCTTGGGAGGTTCTATGTTCAAAACTCAAAAGGGTGTCCTCCAGGGGTGGAGTTGTCAAATGGCGCAGCTGACCTTTTCCCTCCACCCTTTCCCGCCCTTTTGTTTGTTTATAAGAAATGATGTTTAATCATACAACCTTTAGTTTCATCTTTTCATGTTCTTGTGTAATAGCTTTTCTGGTGCCTTTGCCTCTCCTTTTGTGCTATCAGCTGCTCTCTAACCCCTAGCTTTCTTTTCTGTTAAATTTGTCGCGTAGCTGTCGTGTCTCTTGTTAGGTGGAGGTGAGGAGGAATCGAAATTATTGGTCCAAGGGGGGGGGGGGGGGGGGGGGGGGGGGGGGGGGGGGCATGATCATGTCCCGCGTAGTAGAAATTAACAAATGATTGATTTTTCTTCTCCACAGCCTGAAGGCGGTATAAGTGCAAAGTTGGTCAACAAAATGAAATATTATGTGAGAACAGGACCAAAGGTCTGCTGTTTCGATACAGCTTTAAGCTGGAAAGCCTCCTCTCCACTACTGCTGAAATTAGGTGCCTTTCGGACCACGAGATAAACTTAGATATAGAGCGTGTACCATAAAGTTAAGCACAAAAAGTCGCCCCCAATGACAGAGGTAATGTGCTTACTCCCTCCGTTTTTTATATGTTGTCGTTTGGACTTAGGACATCCTTTGCTAGTTCAAATTGAAGTAGCTTTGCTTGTCTGAACGAAAAAAAAAAGAGGGAGTATTTTGCAGCGCATCGATAGGTAAAGAGGCACGGTGCTAAACAAGTGTCTGGTTTGGGCGCTCACTCACGAACGAGTGCCAGATGATCTCTGGATACAATCTTTTATAGCACGTGTGGTAGCAGTAAGCGTCGGATATACGCAGTTGCAGAAATCAGAATACCGGACACTTGCAGAAAACACTAATAATGAATAATGCTCGAAAAAGAGACCGATGGGCATATCTTGACCAAACTTTGAGAGTTTCAAACAACACCCGGGGCGAGCCTTGGGTCATGTCAGGTTCCGATTGCTAGGCCCGTTAAACTCTTTTTTCGAGGACAGTTAAACTCAAGGTCTATCTGGGGAGCATCCTGTCGCCTTATTGGCAAAGTCGTTCTACAGGTGATTTCTTTAACTAATTCACTTAGTTTTGATGCTTAGTGATTACTACACAGGCGATCTAGACGATGGTACGAGAAGGGCACGGGAATGGCAATATTCCTTCCGGCCTTCAATTCGCACGAAGTGACGGGCTGGCTCGAAATAAACAAATCGAGAAGAGAAAATTATGGGCATACTTACCTGATACGGCAACATATTGAAAATTTCTGGAGGGCGATGCACCCATATTGGTGAATAAATGAAGAGCATCTTTGATCGTTCTTTACGAACTCGTAACAAACAAAGGCAACAGAAGGGAAGGTTGTTTGTACAACTGGGCCACACAAGAAAATGGAAAATTTGCAGGAGGCAGCTGAGATCTCCAGCTGGTTACCATATAAGATGAATGTTGAGACCAAGAAAATGGAGCTCTCAGTTACTCAGTTGAGTAATACGCTGATGTGACATTTTCCACCACGGTATTGACAAAGACAGACGAATATTCCAGGTGTAACGCATAACTGAAAAGTTACGAGCGGATATATACTGATGCGAAGGTTACGAGCGCAGATACATTGATGTGAAAGTAGCCAGCTTTTCTTTTGGGATAAGCTCCTAGCCGTAAATGCATAGTGAATAATGAACGCCATGGAAGGCAACGATGAATACTTTTACTAGTGTGTGATACCAAGACATTCACTGCAACTTGCACGAGAATGGGTCGGCCAGTTGCAGGCATGGCGAAAGCTGTTTGAAGATAGCACGGCAAATGGATCAGTAAACATATGCAATCATACATCTTGTTTTGGCTATCCATGATGAATGCCGAGACAGTTACAGAATTGTTGGGGCTGAGAAGAGACGTGCATATTAAAAATGTAGGGTCCTATAAATTTGTTATAGTCACATAAATGACAACATTAGATCTTCCTGAAGAGGTAAGACCCTTCAAGGTTTTGCACCTTAATTCGGAAGGAAGCTAGGTTACATAACTAAATAATTATAAGTCGATGCTGATTGCTGAAGACTAGATATGTGCCATAAAAGGTACTACCTCCGTTCGCTAAATGATGTCGTTTCCGACAGCAGATATGAAGTAAAAAGAAACTAAGCAGCCGTGTCTGAACGTCAAGAAATAAAAGACGGAGGGAGTACAAAATAGTATGCTCCATTTCTCTTCCAACAGCTGGAATGCATTTTTTTAATGCCAAACTGCACGTTCTTATTTGTAGCTTTTTTAGGAAGGGGCACTAGCAACTAGAAGAATGGGGGTGACTTTAGTCTAGCAGTACTTATTAAACCATCTTTTGAAAGTGGAGAACAAAGTGGTCAAATGTGAAACCTTAACAAAGTCAAGACCACTTTTAACTTATTATGCCCCATTCTAGCCCATATTATATTGCTAGTCAATTGCCTCTTGACAATTGTTTGGCAATTGTAGATCATGTTATGCCGAACAATTTGTGCAAACATATGCATGACACATAATGACAACGAACATAAGAAAAATAAATATAATGGCAGTACTGTGGACAACTTCATGACATGTTAGATAGCAGATCTCACCAGATCTCGGTAGCAAATGCCGGATTAACATCAGGGAATACTTCAGAACTAGAGCAATTCTATTGCTTCACTTTTGGTTTGCTGTTCTCTTTCTTTTATTAGAAGTACTATGCATTTTGTCCCCCGAATTAGATTTCTTTGCAACTTCTGATTCCAGAGATTCTTCCAGTTTTTTCAGAGCTTTAACAACCGATAACATGGCAGAAGTTAGAATGTATGATCAATGAAAATAAAAATAAAGGTGAGAAGTAACTAAAATAGTAATCATAATTACGGAAGAACCATTATCTCACCACTGGAGAAAACAGGAAGAAGTGTTTCTATTGATTCCTCAGGCAGTGAATGAAGGTTGCAGCTGGAATTATCTGCCTTCTTGAGCATTTTGTCAAAAGTTTTAACCTACAAAGGATTTGTCTCAGCAACCAAAACAGAAAGAAAATATTTGCAGAGGAAATTCTATGGCAGCCGCACTGGGTATGATCCAGTAAGGGTTTCTTTTGTTAATAAAGAGGTGGCACTTGTACGTACATAACATGTTTCACTCTAGAATGGATATTTAAAGTTATTTGTGCACCTCTCAGGTCCTAACTAGATCAGGAAGTCTTGGTGCTCAATGCTCAAAAGTCAATAGTTGCCTATAACAGCATTCTCCACCAAGTCATATTATGTCAAATAACATCCACCAAATCAAAGAACACTCAATATGCAGCTTGTGTGCCTAACCTCAGTGGTGCGGATGAATAAAATGAGATTGCATCGTTTTCTACATTGAAGTCATGCATATTAACATGACATATTCATAAATCAACACATTGCAAAAAAAAAAAAAAAAAGTTAGGAAAGCTACCGATTGCGATTATAGTTAAAGAGCGCATTACCTCATGTTTCCTCAAAAAGGTGAAGCAAGATCCAGACTCCCCTGCTCTAGCCGTCCGACCAGCTCGATGGATGTATGTTTTCACATAGGGTGGCATGTCATAATTGATAACATATCTTAGTCCATCGATATGTATTCCACGAGCCATTCTATCGGTACCGATTAGAACATCTATGTTTCCCTCCTTGAACGCCTCCAGTGTCTTCCTGCAAGAGAGAAATTCAACTTATGTGTCAGGGTGGGAACGAGTTCAACATATCATCCTCCCATCAGCAGTAGAAAAGTAATTTCCAAACAGGCAAGTGTTGGTTGTTTTCTTCTGTTTGAACTCATATAATCCAAATATTATGAACCACAACTGAAGTAAGGCGGATCCAACTTGAGACGAGATTTTGATAAAACAACAAAAAATAAATCATATGTGGCTATTTGCTAACAACTCCACAATAAGAACCTTGATTTCCCAATTTAATCAAATCAAATATAGGTAAGTTACCTTCGAGTAGATTCACGCTGCAAACGTGAATATTCACTGTACTTAAATGGTAAGTCTTCAAAAAAACCCAGCAAAGTGCTTAGTCTATGACTTGATTCTACAGAAGAGGTAAAAACTAAGCACTTGTTTCCTCGCAGCTCTTGGAGAAGAACAATGAGAGACAGTGGTTTTAAGTTTGATTTACAGATCTGCAACAGGAGCATAGAACAAATATGAGTGAGCACGCACAATCGAATGTCTAGTGGTTCTTTTACACCTTGGATGCATCGACCGTGTTTATTTAAGTTAAAGGAGCTAGACAGACAAACCAGTTTGTAGGACTCCAGCTTTGAAGGGATCCTGTAACGTTTCTTCCCGCTATTCAACAACAAGGGATGGTGCAACTCAAGTTGAGAAAGCTTGCTAGGATCTTGAGTCAGCGTAGCAGACAAAACTATTTTTGCCAATCTCGGACAGCATTTACCTTTAAATCCACGCTCGACACCCCTATATGGTTGCAAGGCAGAAAATAAAATCCGTAAAATTCTAGGTTAAAATAAACTGCATTGTTAAATTATTAATGTCAGGAAAGAAAATATTGCAAGCAAGGTACAAAGGATACGAGAAAATATGTAACAACTTAATAAAATGTGGTAAGGAAAGAATATGAGCAAAATGTGACCCTTACAAAAATAAAGGAAAATATACGAGAATATAATTAGGGTAAGCAATTACGATCTTCTAATTGTAGTCAATGGATGTAGTAGAGCTTTCCCCGTGTCATGCCAGGAATGGTCTTGGCCACTTGAATGAACGAGCTGGATCACTGTTGGCAACCAGGATTGATAAGCCTCTCTTAACATCCTATCTGTCTCATCAACGACCTGCATCCCAACATAATAGATGAAGTATGAGGTACTAATGTCTACAAAACACCAAGGCTAAATTTGTCCTCACAGACAAATAGTACAAAGTACAAACCACTGATAATCTAAGTCTATAGTTCTCTGGAAACAACACTTGGACAATATATCAAATTATATAGGAAGCAAATGATAATTGCATGGATCTGAAAGACATCCATAATAATATTAAGGATTTAAAGCAAGAGGTGAATCTGTGGGCTTTGCCTGCTTGCCCACAAATTAGCGTAGAATAATCATATAATGATGCCATAATACTCAGTATAAGATATCATATGTAGCACCTTATTATATCTTTGGACCATGAACAAAGAAACTTGTTAACACGTTGTCAGAAATCAATGCTAGGGCATAATCCCCTAAAGATCTACAAGACAATGTAGTGTAGTCTGTACTGTGCATCACAACAGTGCAAAGATATTTCAAAGTTAAATAGACAATCCCATGTGAAGAAGGAAAAGGCGGACCAGGAAAAAGAAGTTCTCAAGAAAAAGTATAAACAGATGAAACATGACCGTGATGGAGGGCATGATATGCAAAAAGGGCATACAAATTGTTATTAATAAGCCTACCAGGTATTGAAGGTGCTCTAGGCTGAAACCCTTTGTCATGTTAATGTGATCCATCAGTCTTCCAGGAGTTGCTATTAATATATCAACTTTAGTTTGTGGTTCCATCTGGACATATTCCTCATCAATAGTTGGGTAAAGCTCTTGTTTGGGCTTCCTGATAAGATTGGAAATTTCATCTGCTATTGACGATTGACCAACTGCTGAACCTACTGACAGTCCCACGGCAGGAGCAATAGCATCAAAAACCTCTTTAACCTGAAATCGAATAAGCACAGGGAGCGCATATCGTTTGTTATATGACCTGGAATCAAATGGATAAACGCTACACTGTAGACTTGCGAGGCTAAATTTCTAGAGGGTAAAGGGAAATCACACAAACCTGCAAGGCTAAATCTCGTGTAGGCAACACAACCAAAGCACGTAAGCACCTAACTTTCCGAGTGGAGAGCGCTTGTACAATAGGTAGGGCATAAGCAAGAGTTTTTCCAGATCCAGTAGGGGAGTTGATACAGATATCCCTCTCAAAAGCACCAGGACCAATTGTTTCCAGCCATGCTGCTTCCTGGACCGGGAAAAATGATTCGATGCCCATTTTCTGCAAAGCCGCCACCAATCTACAACAGTGAAGCACCACCAGAGGGTTAAAATGTTTTAGTTTCGTAAGATATTCACAGAATATAATCGTATACTTCCTTAGTTCCTTATACAGGTTACTAAAATTAACTGCATTGAAAGGGCATTTGAAACTAATCGCAAGAGAACAATAATGCCAAGCACACAAGTTATTCAGTGGAATACCACCGCTCCTTTGCTGTTGCATATTAGTTTAACATAGTACTTTGGACCGCACAAATAGCAGAACGAACCCAGACCACTCAGAATCACAGTTTCAACCCAAGACTTTGGGAGGATTGGGAATCAAGGATTTGGAAAATTTTGGAAGATCTTTAAGACTAAGATGGCTTTGGCATCAGTGGGACAAAGTGCCTCGGCCTTGGGCAGGAATGTCCATTATAGAGGACAGTACAGATAGAGAGCTCTTCTTCAGGTCCACTGTTGATCGAATAGGAAATGGTAAAAACACTCCATTCTGGGAAGCAGCTTGGCTGGATGGCATGGCTCCCAAGTTACTGGCGCCTAACCTGTATCTAGTATCACACTTCAAGAAGAGAAGTGTGCATACAGAATTAAAGAACAACAACTGTATCAGGAACTTGAGGACGTTGAACAACCAGACTCTCATTGATGAATTTGTACTCTTGCAAGGGAGAATACTAGATGTCAGTCTAAATGATGATCATGACAAAATATTCTGGAAATGGACTGCTGATGGAAAATATTCTGCAAAGTCGGCGTATGAAGCTCAATTCCTACCACACATCTCTCTCCCATGGACCAACAAAATCTGGAAATCAAAAGCTGAATCCAAATGCAAATTTTTTGCATGGCTTGCATGTCTAAATAGGTTAAACACAGCAGACATCATGAAAACCAAAAACTGGGAAGCGGAGGATATGTGTGCGCTTTGCTACTGCATTCCTGAAACGGCCAAACATATGCTAAATGAATGCATCTACACTGAAGCAGCTTGGAAACTACTGTCAGATAGGCTAAGGAAGCCCTCTCTAAAGCAAATCTACTCCCCAACCAATGATTTAAAGGATATCGTTTGCAGGGTTTCGAAATGTGATAAAGGACAAAAAGAAAAAAGGCTAGCGGTTGGGGTCCTTTTATACTTCTGGTGGGGAATATGGAAGGAAAGGAATCGCCGGGTATTTCAGAACAGGGAGCAATCACACTCAAAAACAGTCGATAACATCCTTGAAGAAATCAGTTTGCTCTATAGCTACTGCCTAATGTTGTAGTTTTTCTTTTCTTGTCCTTCTGTTTTCTTTTCCTGGCAGCCTCCGGGTGGCCACTGGCCATTTTGCTGTACTGTAAGTTCTTTTATTTATCCTCTTAATGAACAGGGCAGCTCTCCTGCCTACTTTCGAAAAAAAATAAAAAGGAATCACAGTTTCAACGGCAACCTAGCAAAGAAAACTTAGCCCCAAGCCAATCCTAACTCCACGAGGTTGCACACTAAGTAGAATCCGCAGTGCAATTCACTCACACATGACTGGCAAAACAGAAATCAAAGCCCTACAGTAAATGTCGTAGTATTCTAGTGCTAGGAGCTGCAACCGAAACTAAACTAGCGAATCGCGTGTTCAAGTGATCAAGAGGACAAAGCGGGAGCAATGGGAGCGCACCTGGGGTCGAGCCGAGGGAGCTGCGAGACGGGGCAACCGGAGAAGGCATCGATGTCGACATGGTGCCGCATCCACGGCAGGTGCGGCACCCGGTCAGAGGGCCCCTCTTCAACGTCCTTCCTCACCATGGCCACCATCAGCAGCCAAACTTGCCGCAGAAGACTTCCGAGAGCCAAGAGGTCGAGGAGGAGTCCACGCCGGCGAGCAGCACCGCTTTGGAGAGGAAGTGGCTGCGGAGCCGGCGGGGAGTCGCTCGCGAACCGCGAATTGGCGGCGGCGCTGCGGCAAACTAGGGCGAGGAACGGGCGATGGTGGGCTGGACTGGACTGGAGTCTATTGGGCCTCTAACTAAAGTGATAGTAGTGGGTCGATGGCGGGGCTGAGATAGGCTGTCTTTTTCACTGGGCCTCAACAACAAGTAAGAATTTGGCCATGCAGCCCGCAAGGCGGAGGCAGTACCGCGAATCCGAAGATTCGGAGCGGTTTCCGCTTCCAGGGCAAGGCGGCGGCAACAAATTGGCTCGGCCGCGCTCATTTCATTTTTGGCATTCCCCACCGTTCCCACCCCAGCCAATGCTGTTCGGATGCCCTCCTCTTCCCAGCTCGCCGCTCGCCGCCGCCGCCGACGCCGGCGTCAGCGCGCTACCGAGAGCAAGATGATACCAGGAGGAAACGACGACAACGCCTCCCGCTGCCCCCCGCACCCCGGATTCGTCCGCGGGCTCTGCTTCCAGTGCGGGGAAAAGGAGGAGGACGCCTCCGCCGTCGGGCGCGAGATGATGACGAAAGCAGCCGCCGCTCGCTGCCCGCATCCTGAATTCGTCCTCGGGTTCTGCTTGCAGTGCGGGGCCAAGGAGGAGGACGCGGAAGTAGGGGGGCCCGGAGTCGCCGATGGGTGCATCTACTGGGGCCCGGCGCGGCGGCAGGCGTCGGAGACGACGGCCATCCCGCGCGCGTCCGACCTGCGGACCCTCCTGCGCGCGAGGAAGCTGACCCTCGTCCTGGATCTGGATCACACGCTGCTCAACTCGACAGGCTTCCACGAGCTCTCCCCCATCGAGAAAGGCAACGGGTTCACACGGGACACGAGGAGCGATCCGGCCACGGGCCTCTTCCGGTTGGACACCTGCCCCCTTCGCATGCTCACCAAGCTGCGGCCTTTCGTGCGGGGCTTCCTGGAGCAGGCCAGCGCCATGTTCGAGATGTACGTGTACACGCTGGGAGACCGCGAGTACGCGAGGGCCGCCGCCAAGCTGCTCGACCCCGACGGCGCCTACTTCGGCGGGCGCGTCGTGTCCAGCGACGAGTCCACCCGGCGGGACAAGAAAAGCCTTGACGTCATCCCGGGCGCCGACCCCGTCGCGGTGGTGATCCTCGACGACTCGGACTACGTCTGGCCGGAGCACCGGGACAACCTGATCCTCATGGACAGGTACCTGTACTTCGCCTCGGCGTGCCGGAACTTCGGCTACCCCACCATCTCCCTGGCGGAGCGGAGGCGGGACGAGAGGGACTGCGACGGCTCGCTGGCCGTGGCGCTGGACGTCCTCAAGCGCGTCCACCAGGGGTTCTTTGAGTCCGTCCTCGACGGCCACTGCTCCGACGTCAGGGAGGTGATCAGGGCGGTCCGGCGCCAGGTGCTGCGCGGGTGCACGGTGGCGTTCAGCCGGGTGATCCCGCTCGAGGTTCGCGCCCAGGACCACCACATCTGGAGGTTGACCGAGCAGCTCGGCGCCGTCTGCGTGGCGGATGTCGACGCGACGGTCACTCATGTCGTCTCCAAGGATCCCGGGACGGAGAAGGCCCACTGGGCGCGGGAGAACAACAAGTTCCTGGTCAGCCCGAAGTGGATCAGGACGGCGAGTTTCCGGTGGTGCTGGCCGAACGAGCAAGAGTTCCCGGTGACCCGTGGACACTGAACAAATTAGTCCTGTGGGAAGAATGGTGCTGCGAACCGTCGAGAACTGCATGCTTCAGGTTGTTGCTGACATTGCCTGCCAACCGTACGTGATGATCGCCAAGAATCATGTGGCGCGTTGATCCATGCCGGCCAAATTTTTGCCCTTTGAAACAATCACTGCTAACTTATGGTTACTATTACTGGAGAAGTCTCGCGGTTCAGTTCGCTCCTGTCAGTTGTTCGATAGTTCAGGGCAGTGGTGTGGGTAACTTGCAAGAGTTGCATACTTCAGATCGTTGAGATTACCCTGGCGTGTTACTGTTGTGTGGATTCACTCAGATATGTTTTGGACCAATCATTTTCAACTTTTAGTCGTCGAGGTGTCTCATTGTCACTTATCTGTTGCACTGACATTGTTAAGAATGTATTATGTTACTATCAGGGCTCAGACTACATAGTCTGAAGCTTATGTACAATTCACTTATACTGTCAATGATGTACTAGTGTGTGTTTTTCCTTTCTTGATTAAGACGCAAAACGATGGCAATAAGTAGCTCAAGGTGTGGGTGTCCGTTTCTTTTACTGTTGAAATGGCGCTTGGCTCTTCCTGCTGTTCGACTCGGTATTTGTTACGGCCTCGCGTCCGAGTCGGAATCCGCTGTTAGGCTCTGTCTTCCGTTCAAATAGGAGTAATCACCACACGGATTGGAATATACATGTTGCTCTTTGTTTCTTGATTCCCGAGACTCCCCAGTTCCCGGCCATGTCGAAGCGCAAGAGCTCGCACGAGATCATCGACCGCGCCGCCAAGCGGCTGGTGCCGCCGCAAAAGCAGCATGTTACCATTGGCGAACCTAGCTTATAATTTTAGGTAGGGCGACTAAGTTTACATGTATCGTTTATTCTAATATATATTATTTTTGTTTTATGTCCCTCTACATACCTATGTTTGATAATACATGGCAACTTTGATTTCTAATGTTTACATTTTGACTAACAAAATTTCATAGATGTAATATGACTTAACTTATGACATTTCGAACAACGAAAAAACTACGCGTATGGCTAGTCTGTTCGACCTAGCCGTCTGACCCATGTAAGCCTTAATTAGCCATTGAACATTAATTTATTAATCGATTGAACTAGTTAGACGTTTAGGTTCCCAGCCGTATGTATAGCAGTTATTTTTGAACAAGTCGAGAAGACAAATAGTGAAATAATGAATAGTGTTACAAAAACTTAGACAAGGAGCAATTATATATATATATAACTACCTTAGAAGATATAAGCATTTTTTACATAAATATCCTGTCTATAAATATCCATAGTATTGTGAAAAATTTATAAATTACTCTGAGCTATCAACGTTCTAGAATATTTTTCATTTGTGGTAACGTGCTTTGATGCTAAATTTATATATTGGGTAGAGATAGCACATATAAATATCAATCATAAATTATTCAAACATATAAAAAAATAAAGAACCTAGGACCAAAGAAAAGACAACTTCAATATAGTAATCTTATAAACAAGCCGTGGTCGTAAAACTGCACGTTCGGTACATATTAAAAATGTGTTTAGTTGGAGGGTTTGGATGATACGAGGCGAGTTCATCTCTGTTTTTTTTTATGTCAATATCACAACCTCAATTTTTCAAGAGCTCGTAATTACGACTTCATATCATTTTTTCTCATAAACACATCTCACATCTAAATTGTAAGGCGATTCCGAGTCGGGCTTAGCCGGTGGCAGACAAGGTATAAAACAAGTTGTTTTTTATTTCTAAAAATTTCCGACTCCGATTGGAATTCATCGCCCTCACAATCCATAAATGCTGGACTGCAGGAGCCAGTTCGCGCGTTCGTCGTGATCCATGGGGCGCAAAGAGGTACAGAAGGGAAAAGAGAAATACGAGCCACGAGAGGTGGGGAGACATCTTATGTTGAAGCGCAGGAGCTCGGATGAGGTAGATGACCGCGACGCCAAGCGGCCGGCGTCGAAGATGAAGCAGCGTCTCTACCTGCTGGTGGACGACTGGGAGAGGGGCTACAGCATCCGCAAGTTGGACGTCGATGCCTTCGACGCAGATGGCGGCGACAGCGATTGGCTGCCCGAGCACTTCACAGAGCTGCCGGTCGCGCGCATGGAGGCCGTGCGCGACAGTTGCATCGACTCAAACTTCGTCTCACACGACCCCAAGATCTTCGGCATGCAGCCGGGGGAAGCCAGCCCCGCCAGCCTTCGACGCGCACACACTAAGCCTGACCATCTGCCCGTGGCCCTCTTGCCATGGGGACTACTTGAACCCCTTCTTCGTCTCCGTCGGCGGCAAGCTCTTCCTGTTCACGAACGCCCTCGCCGAGTACCTCAGCGACCCGCCGCCGCACGGCAGCAAGACGCCGTGGTCCTGGACCGCCATCAACGCGCGGCCGCCGTTCAAAACCAGAAGCATCATCTGCTACGCGCCGCACCCGGACGGCCGCACCCTCTTCGTGTCTGCGGGTTCCCGGCCACCGAGGAGCAGATATTACATGCCGCCTCCGTACTCGGAGGAGGAGGAACACGGGCAGGGCACCTTCTCGTTCGACGCGGAGCGCCTCGAGTGGACGCGCCACGGCGCCTGGCTGCTGCCGTTCGCCGGGCAAGCCCACTTCGACGCCGAGCTGGAGTCGTGGGTCGGCCTCTGCGACGAGAGGGACGGCGACGGTTGCCTCTGCGCCTGCGACGTCGCGCCGGTCGCCGCCGAGTTCACGAGCCCGCCGGCTTGGAAGCTCGGCGGCGACAGGCTGTTCCGCAGGGAGCGGCAGCGGCTGCATCTGGGCGCCAAGCTCGTGCACATGGGCGACAGCAGGTTTTGCCTCGTCGAGGCCCTGACTCACGAGGACGACGCGCGTCGGCTCGACGACGAGCGCGGCCCGCTGCCGCGCCGGCGTGTCCTCCGCATGACCACGTTTGGTGTGAAGTTCGGTAAGAAGGGGGAGCTACGGAGTGCGGACCATGCTGCAGATGCCAGCCTGACAGCCTCAGCTGTCCACGCCACGCACGCCGCCGCTCCCACTTTGTGGCGTGCATTTTCTGCGCCACAGCGGCCACGCTGCGCCACACCGTTTTGTACTGCTTTTTCTATGGCGGCCAGCCGGCCACAACTCCTGACAGCAACCAAGCAACTCCAAATATGCTGTGGTCGCCACAACTGTGGGGTGGCGAGTTGTGGCATGCAGTCAAACACGCCTCTATATATGAACGTTCTCATGATTTATGGCAAGTTGGCAACCACGGGAACCTTGGGCATTCCGGCTCGAGGACGGTGGAGAGTAGAGGGGCCTCTAGCTTCTCCAGTGATTTTATCGTGATTTCTAATTAAAGGGAGTGCTTCCTCATGTGAAGGAAGCTGTTTCTAAAAGAAAAGGTGAACTAGAAAGCCACGAAATAGTAGTAGCTTCATCGGTTTCTTTTCTCCACCGCGCTCTCCTCTTTACATATTTAATACTAAAAATAAGAAAAAGCTACTGGAGAAGCCGTGTTGCTAGACATTTTTTCAAAGAAACCACAGACAGCATAGCCACGGCTTTACCAAAGAGGCCGGAGCGTGTTCATTCGGTCATTCTCTTCTGCAGTATAGCTTACACCTTTGGTTGAACAGTCCATCTAACAATTATGCAAGCTCTTCAAGATCAGTTGTTCTTTTCCATAAACGCAACTGCGGGAGTGTAAATGTCCTTTTGATGACAGCATGCATAACACAATGACGGGATGACCATATTATTTCGACATTAACATTTCAGCCTGCCACACGCTTTTTGAACTAACGAGGCCTATCAGGTCGTGAGCTGAATGGTGTTGCTTCAACCAGGCCAAAGTTTGGAAGCAAATACGGAGACATCTTCACTAAATATATGGTACAGATGCTAACATTACAAGCCTAAACATTTCTTCAGATGTCACAATGAGCAATTCAATCACGCTTCACGCGGTCTATTTTTATTTCTAGGATTGCAGAAATCAAACCCAAATATGAGTGTCTGCAACTTTGTTGTCACATATCTCAAGCCATGTTAGTGCTTCCCTCCAGTGCCTTCAAAAGGATGAGAAAGACGAATGCCACCGAATCTGACACGAACCGAGACACGTCTGGCTTCAGTAATGCTACAAATTCCAGATAAATTGTCAGGTGCAAAAGGGGAGAGTTTACGAATCTGTCGTTAGCGGCCAAATCAACCACACAAGAACACAAGAAAGCCATCTTTAGCACCCAAATCTGAACATTTTTCCAAATGTGTTACAATACAAGGATCCATTGGGAGAACCTATGCGAAACCAATGAGATTGTTCCCTTGCTAACTGATGGCTTTGAGATGCGTCCTAGGTGTCTCAGATTAAAAAATGTGCTTCAATTCCAGTGAACTTACAGGCTTTTCTTGGTGAGCATGACAGTATAAACAATATGAATATATCAAGGACAACACATTAGACAGATATACTACTAGGCAAACCTGCAGAAATGGATTATTACACGGAAAATGATTCGTAGTTCAGACAAAGTTTCAGCCTAGCCAAACTTATTAGGCTTGAATGATCCATACTATAATTTGTAAGCTTTCTTGATAATAAGCAGGTAAAGGGCAATGGTCATAATTTATGAAAGATAACATCAACCGCATCATGATATACTGGACAATAAGCAATACTATAACAAAATGAGATTTCATCTGTACACTCAATCTAAACGAGGAACTGTTATACAAGAGCAACCAAAAGTCTGATACTAGACAACAAGGAAAACAGTCTAGCAGGAGAAATTTTCCTGGAAGTGCTCAACCATCATCAAAAGATTAAGTGGCGGTCAAAACTTCTCTGCTTATTCAGTCACTTGCAAAGTAAACGATTCAAATGTTTTCCCATGTCTTACCCTTGTATGCAGGTTGGAGAAATAGATGTCATCCAAGTGGTTGCTGAGGAACAAGTATGCCGTTTTCATGTAAAATCTTCACTTGATTCGAAGTGTTTTCCCATGTCTTAACCTTGTATGCAGTTTTCATGGAAACTCTGACATCTCTAATTGCAGACTCCCAATGGAAACCGATTGTCAGCACTAGGCAGAAAGTATAAAACAGAATTCAGGAACATAGATCTTCTTAGCCAATAATAACATAAACATAAAGTTTTCATCTCTCAAGCATGAGCTTTCTAGACTGCTATCAGGGGTCCCAATTTTGTGCTCCATCATAGCTAACGACAATACTAGAAAGTACCTTGCACAAACTGAGATTAAGCTAAAATTAATATGATGCAACCTCAACAACAACCAGCTCTGACCTGGATGTACGCTGATTCAGGTAGTATATTTTCTACCCCGGTGACCATGTAATGGAATCTGCACTTTATATAAGTACAACGCAAACAGGCAAATGAATCAAGTGAAAAGGAAGGATATACAGATGATATATAAAAAAGGGCAGCCCGGTGCACGTAGCTCCCGCTTTGCGCAGGGTCCGCAAAAAAATTAAAAGAGCCTGTCGTTACCAGAGAAACCAAGTCTATTATTATAGGTACCAAAGAAATAGAGTAAGTGGACACACCAAAGAAATAGAGTAAGTGGACACATCAAGCAGTGGAATTATCCTGTAAGTACTAAAGTTAACAAGCAAAAAATTGAATCTAACACATGTATCGTGTATATAGTTTGGATTGGAGGACTAGAGGTCTAAATCTAAGTGAGTTGCTTAAGAACAAGTAAACTTGCATCAGCATCAATAGCTCAGGACATTGTATCGTGATCAAATATCTCATGGAAAAAAAATATAGCCAAGATGAAAATTAACTGCTGACACGTGTTTTGTCCATTGTTAGTAAAATTAAGCTACAATATATCACATAATAGTTCTAAAAGAACTACAGAATTTGAAGAATTCAAAGATTCAAACTCAACAGAATTAAATCATGCCCGGTTTAATTGTACTCATGGGAGGAATTTGCATAGATTCCCACATATAATCCAAGAGTAGATAACAGATTTCCTGAATATAGAATATCTTAGCCAACAAAATAAACATGACGCATACATCTTCAAGCAAGTGATGACCTTCCCAGGTTGCTATCGGGATACTAATTCTTATAGCTTCCCATCTGACAACAGTTTTATTACTGCATAACTTGAAATTATAAATAAAGATTGCATTCAGAATCCTGCTTTTGAACAAGGAGAGCTTGAAATTGTAAGTTCAGGATAGATCATGGATCATTAAGTATTTTTCTATCCAGAAGTATACAATCACTACGTTCTGGGATCATCAAGTGTTATTCTATCCAAAAGTATGCTTTCTTGGAGAAAAGGAAAACGGAGGGCAAAAGTTGAAAGCAGAAATAGGCACAACCGTTTCAAAAGGAACAAGTGAAGCGAACTACATCAACATTACATCCAAACCAAGTGGAATTCCAGACTGCTACCAAGTTTTCGTAGCACTTGCACAAATCAATTACGAGAGATCATGGATTATGTTTCCTCCAAAAGTATAGCATCATAATTTATATGTTCTCAGAAATTAAGAGAGCCATCCTCCGGTAAAATTATGTGAATACAGGGTAGCATCTTTTCTAGCAGTGTCACCATGTTTATATATTGAGTGCTTAGGTATAATCTAATCTCAGGTGCCCTTTTCCTACTCAACTACTCCAGTATATTATCTTTCTTGCAGAATAGATAAATGGGGAGCAAATAAATAGAAATGACTATTTTGAAAGAACAACTCATGAGCACTACATTGACATTACATCCAAACGAGGTGGAATTGAGTAACCTATAGAACTGGCCTTCATTGTGCCCCGTTGCACATTTGACAACCTTTTCTGTCCTAAATCAATTCATTCACAGAGCTAAATTTCAAAGAGAGTACCATCCATCCATCAGTGTGCACTAACACCATTCTCAGCATTGAGCCCATATAGCACGCCCGCATATTTCTCTGTTGAGCCAGCGAAGAATGAATCTTTGAGCTTCCAGAACGCGCAGGACGTGACCAGGCTATCAGACCCAGCCTGGTGGGACTCCCCGACGCGCTCCACATCGAGGAGCTCGGCGAGCTTGTTCAACCCACCGTGCAGGCTGTTGCAGAACTTCATGAGGTGCTTTATGTCGTACACCATCGGGAAATATATCTTCATCAGCTTAAAGAAGCCTGCTTGCGTGTCCGGAAGGCTGCTGCAAGTGAGGATCTTGAGCAGGTACCCAAAGTCGTATCCCGCGTGGAACGTCACCCAGTAGACGGAATCGTTGAGCACGACGCCGGAAGACATGAGAAGCTCTGCGAACCGGCGCGCGTCAACTCCGCGCTCCGTGTTGCGGCGGAAGTCGATGCCGCTGCGGCGGAGCAGCTCGATGGAGTCCGACGCGAAGATGTCGCGCGCGTCGTCGAACTCCCGGAAGTTGAACTGCCATACGCAGCGGCGGCGCCCGGCTCCGAGGGCCGGCAGCTCGCCGCGCGGGCCGGAGAAGGTGAGGCCGAGCTGGATGAGGTGGAGCATGTCGACGTTGGCCTTGAGGGTGGCGTAGTTGTAGTCGGCGGGGGAGCGGAAGGCGCCGACGGGGCGGCATACGATGCCCGGGAACTCCGTGTCCATCGCGACGAACGGGAACTCGTCGACGATGTCACGGATCAGCGCGAACTCCTCTTCCAGGTTGTCCGCCCATACCTCCCGGATCTCCACCGACTCGTCGCCGCCGTCCGGCTTTGGGATCAAGGCGGCCGCAGATTGCGACATTGCCATTTGCGAATTAGTGATCGAATCGATGGGTTCTAGGGTTTGGTCAGATTGGGGAAATTGGACGAGACGCTCGAGGAGGTAGGCGAAGCCTCTGGATTTTTAGAGGGCGAGGTGGGTGGGTGGGTGTGGTGGCGAGGGACGAGCTGATGCGGCACTACCGCTATCACATATCAACGGCTGCGATCAACATCCACACCAAATGTGCGGTTAAAAACCCGAATATCATCATGTACCTGCAAGTATCTTAAACTGAACTGGCCAAAACAGGATAATGTCTAAACCCGAAACTGTAACACGGTTTATTTGGGATAGGGAGCGTGTTGAGGCCATTAAACGTGATCGGTGACTTAAAAAATATGATGAATGATTAGTTATCTAATTTAAGGAGTAAAGATCTTGTCACTGGCTAACTACTCCAGGACACAGCAGCTGGTCACCTTGTGTTAAGGAGGCGCATACAAATTGCTGTGTCATGACTGTCCCTGGTAAAATTGGACGTGAGAATAGCTGACGGTGGAACCAATTGACACAGCGAAACCGGCCGAACCAAGGCAATATCATGATACTGATAGAAATTGATTTTTTGAACAGAATTTGGGCTGACGGATGCAAGCCGCGAAAGGTTAGCAACACCACTAACCAGAACATCAGGCACAGCACCGAGAAATATCGAGTATCCGAGAGTCGGAGCTTGGCTAAATACTGTACTTGTGTAGGAGGGAACAGACAAGGTCGGGGTAAAAAAGTTAATTTTTCTTTTTCGATTCGCATACGAATTCATCGCTCACGATCCACATAAATACAGAAGGCAGCGCGTGCCTTGTTGATCGTGATTCGTGGAGCACACGCCGCCATACGAAAGGGGAGAGGAGAGGAGAGGCAAGGCAATGTCGAAGCGCAAGAGCTCGGATGAACGCTGCGCCGGCGCCAAGCGGCCGGCGCTGCAGGGGAAGCAGCACCTGTACCTGCTGCTGGACGACTGGGACAGGGGCTACAGCGTCCGCAAAGTGGACGTCGACGCCTTGGACACCGCCGCCGACGACGCCACCGACCTGCCGGCAAAGCGCTTCACGGAGCCGCCGGTGGCTCGCATCGAAGCTGCTGCGGAATCGAGGTTCCAGAGCTTCGTCTCACATGGCACCAAGATCTTCGCCATGCAGCCCGGACAAGCGAGCCCCGCCCTCCCTGTCTTCGACACGCGCACGCTGGGCCGGTCACTCTGCCCGTGGCCCACCAGCGACAGGGATTACGGTTTGCCTCTCTTCGCCTCCACCGCCGGCAAGCTCTTCGTCTTCATGGACGACCTCACCGCCCTGTACCTGGGTCGCGACCCGCCGCCGCACGACAGCAACAGAAAGTCGGTGGCATGGTCATGGACATCCATGAACGCGCGGCCGCCGTTCTACGCCAGCCGAGTCGTTTGCCACGCGTTGCACCCGGACGGACGGACGCTTTTCGTGTCCGCGGCCCCCCGGCGATACAGGGACAGGGACGACAGGTCAGGCACCTTCTCCCTGGACACGGAGAGCATGGCGTGGACGCGCCACGGTAGCTGGCTGCTGCCGTTCGCCGGCCAAGCCTACTTCGACGCCGAGCTGGAGGCGTGGGTTGGCCTCTGCGGCGAGCGAGACGGGGCTGGGTTCCTCTGCTCCTGCGACGTCGAGCCTGTTGCCGCCGAGTTCACGCGACCGCCGTCCTGGAAGCTCGGCAAGGACAAGCTGTTCCGCAACGAGCCCGAGCGGCATATTGGCGCCAAGCTCGTCTACATGGGTGGCAGCAGATTCTGCCTCGTTGAGTTTATGTTTCACAAGGACGACGAGCATCTTCTGCGCCGCGACCCGAAGGAGGCCGGGCGCCGGCGCGTGCTCGATGTCACCGTGTTTGGGCTGAAGTACAGCAAGGAGGGCCAGCTTCGTGCTACGCTGCGACGAGCTCGCTCCTGTAAGATGTACAAGCAGCCTCTTGAATATGGGATGTCATCGGAGCCTGTGCATTCTGGCTCTGATGAGTTCCAAACGATGATCTTGGCGAGAATTAGGCCTACTTGTAACTCTTTGTAGCCCAACGTAAATAGGCCTGGCACCTCGTCATGGCCAAACTTTTGCTGATTCTTCTTGAATGAAAAGGCAGAACAACTGCCCATGGTTACTTCAAAAAAAGTTCCAAAGGATGATGATGGCAGGGCGAGAATCGAATTTACCGATGTATTCTATACCCATCTCTCTCTTTTTTTTTTCCCTTTTTTGTATTTGTACACATCACTTACAACAGATGATTGTTTTGAAACTTTCAGGTTCCTTATTGTGCTGAACATAGTACAACGATAGTAGCTCGACGGATTCAGTGCTGCTACATCGTCGACGGTAACTGAATGATTTCGAAGTATATATATGTTCAGCATAAAATGATTTCAATGCGCCAGATCAATCCAATTGTAAACATCGCAAGAATTTCTGCTATGTAATGATTCCATCAATTACCAATGTACAGTGTCAAATTAAACAATCACAAGTTTTTAACCTCTCTCTAATATATATATCGTAAAAGTGTACGACATCAGCGTTCACACATTTTGAAAGAAAAATCATGGTATAAGTGTAGTAAATCACGTAGAAATATATATATATATATTCTTGCGATACATAAGTGGTCATAAAATAAGTTATTCTATGACTGGCTATATAATAGTAAGTTTATTCTGCGGGTATGTGCATTTTAGTTCACATCTGCACAGACCCCTAGTTGCAACACGTAACATAGGCCAATTGCAATACGCAGTACATCGAGTTACAACGTGGTCAACAGTTGCAACCCATATTGTCCACGATTGCAACTGACGACTCGCCGAAGTTGTAACTGATGTCATAAAATATATTATACATTCCGTTGCAACTGGCGTAAATCGTGTTGCAACTCGCCATTCATTTCGTTGTAACCGAGATGCGTTGCAACTGGTGTATTGTAACCGTTGCAACTGCATGTTCCCATCATTGCAACTACGGGGGTCTGTGCAGCGGTGAACTAGAGTGCGCATATGTGCAGAATAGACTCGCCGTGTGTGTGTGTGTGTGTGTGTGTGTGTATATGTGTGTGTGTAGTTAGTGACTTATTATTCTATAGCCAGTCATAGAATAGCTTATTCTGTGGCTACTTTTTATCGTAATTTACGACATTCGTGTATAGTGATTTACGATATTTGATACGTGATTTACAACACTTTTACCATGGTCTTTACTTGTAACACATGTGTGAACGCAAATGTCGTAATTTTGCTTCAATTTATCGTAAATTCGTAATAAAATTATCGTAAAACTAAAGTGGCTATAGAATAAACTATTCTATAGCCGGCTATAGAATATACTCTCTCTCTATATATATATATTCTCCCCAGAATGGTCTTCTCTTCCATTGTTTGCCAGAACCATACCGATAGGAGAAGAAATTAGCCTTATGTAAAAACATCAGCAGTTCAAGTAACGATTATACAGGAGGATTGCACAATGCTAAAAGGAAAAGAAAAATTCTCGTGCGCTTCCACATGGTCTTCCATTCCTTGGCTTGCATTGCAACCATCATGTTCTGAACCTTAGAGCCAGAACGCCCAAGGTTCCGGTGGTTCCCACAAATCATGAGAGCGTTCGTACATCTTACACGACCGAGCCCGTCGCTGCGTGGTCCGCAGCTCCCCCTTCTTACCGAACTTCACACCAAACGTGGTCATGCGGAGGACACGCCGGCGCGGCAGCGGGCCGCGCTCGTCGTCGAGCCGACGCGCGTCGTCCTCGTGAGTCAGGGCCTCGACGAGGCAAAACCTGCTGTCGCCCATGTGCACGAGCTTGGCGCCCAGATGCAGCCGCTGCCGCTCCCTGCGGAACAGCCTGTCGCCGCCGAGCTTCCAAGCCGGCGGGCTCGTGAACTCGGCGGCGACCGGCGCGACGTCGCAGGCGCAGAGGCACCCGTCGCCGTCCCTCTCGTCGCAGAGGCCGACCCACGACTCCAGCTCGGCGTCGAAGTGGGCTTGCCCGGCGAACGGCAGCAGCCAGGCGCCGTGGCGCGTCCACTCGAGGCGCTCGGCGTCGAACGAGAAGGTGCCCTGCCCGTGTTCCTCCTCCTCCGAGTACGGAGGCGGCATGTAATATCTGCTCCTCGGTGGCCGGGAACCCGCAGACACGAAGAGGGTGCGGCCGTCCGGGTGCAGCGCGTAGCAGATGATGCTTCTGGTTTTGAACGGCGGCCGCGCGTTGATGGCGGTCCAGGACCACGGCGTCTTGCTGCCGTGCGGCGGCGGGTCGCTGAGGTACTCGGCGAGGGCGTTCATGAACAGGAAGAGCTTGCCGCCGACGGAGACGAAGAAGGGGTTCAAGTAGTCCCCATGGCAAGAGGGCCACGGGCAGATGGTCAGGCTTAGTGTGTGCGCGTCGAAGGCAGGTATGGCGGGGCTGGCTTCCCCCGGCTGCATGCCGAAGATCTTGGGGCCGTGTGAGACGAAGTTCGAGTCGATGCAACTGTCGTGCACGGCCTCCATGCGCGCGACCGGCAGCTCTGTGAAGTGCTCGGGCAGCCAATCGCTGTCGCCGCCATCTGCGTCGAAGGCATCGACGTCCAACTTGCGGATGCTGTAGCCCCTCTCCCAGTCGTCCACCAGCAGGTAGAGACGCTGCTTCATCTTCGACGCCGGCCGCTTGGCGTCGCGGTCATCTACCTCATCCGAGCTCCTGCGCTTCAACATAAGATGTCTCCCCACCTCTCGTGGCTCGTATTTCTCTTTTCCCTTCTGTACCTCTTTGCGCCCCATGGATCACGACGAGCGCGCGAACGGGCTCCTGCAGTCCAGCATTTATGGATTGTGAGGGCGATGAATTCCAATCGGAGTCGGAAATTTTTAGAAATAAAAAACAACTTGTTTTATACCTTGTCTGCCACCGGCTAAGCCCGACTCGGAATCGCCTTACATGCTCAAACTCAAGCACACAAATCTGATCTGCGATTACGCACAAGTCTGATGAGGACTCATTGCGGCTCCGGAGTCTCAAACTATCACAAGCCCTATTGAATCGATTCGGTGGGGATGAAGGTACGTGAGGAAAATGGATGAAGAAGCCTCTGGAGGTCCAGCTCAACCTCTACCGGGTAAAGCAAGGGCAAGCAATGGTCGACGACGGCAGGAGAAAAGGAGCCGGCGGCGGTGCTAGGATCCGGATGCGTTTCGTTAGATGGGAGAGGGGAGTAGAGGCCGCGGCGGCGGCTGCGGCGATCCAAGAGTGAGTTGCGTGCTCGGTCTGTTCTTTTTTGGCTAAACTAGGGTTTGAAGATGATCGACGACGTCCATGTGATATCCAACGGATGAGCCGTTATGTGTGTTGGGTGCTGGAGACGTAGGAAAGTCTGTCGGGGCGCGGTGGGGTGGGGCTCCGGTAGGAGAGCGTGACCCACCGCAGGCCGTGGAGGCAGGCCTGCTAGTGGAATGGGCCTTTGTCGCGTAGCCGCGCATATAGATTGGGCCGTCTAATCAGCAGGCCTCCCTCCCTTTGAATTGACATTCGCAAAATTCCTTCACCAGTGTCATTGCCATAAATCATAGAGAAAAGTCTAATTCGCCTCCCTCAACTATTAGGGGTAGCGCAATTTTCACCCTCAACTATAAAACCGGATATCTGATACCCTGAACTCATGACCCGGGTGCAATTTACGTCCCTGGGCGGTTTTGAGAGCGGTTTTGTCCTACGTGGCGAGGTGGGTCCCACATGTCGGATGCCACATCATTTTCTTTTTCTTTTTCTTTTTTTCTCTCTTCCTCTCTTCTTTTTATTTTCTCTCTTCCTCTCTCCATCGCGCCCGCGCCGCCGCCCTCCCGCGCGCGCCGCCGCCGCCTGTGCCGCCCGCGCCGCCGCCCCTCCCCCGCGCGCCGCCGCCTGTGTCCGCCCGCGCCGCCGCCCCTCCCGCGCGCGCGCCTCCGCCTGTGCCCGCCCGCGCCGCCGCCACCATTGAGCAAGGGAGGCGAGCCGCCGTCGAGCAAGAGGACCAAGGCGGCGAGCTCGGCGCGACGGCCATGGAGGAAGGGGACCAGGGCGGCGAGCTCAGCGCGATGGCCATTGAGGAAGGGGAGTGCGACGTGAAGGCTATCGAGGAAGAGGAGCGAGGCGGCGAGCTCGGCGCGATGGCCATTGAGGAAGGGGAGTGCGGCGCGAAGGCCATCGAGGAAGAGGAGCGGGGCGTGACGGCCATAGGAGGGGCGGCGGCGCGGGCGCGCGGGAGGGTGGTGGCGCGGATGCACAGGCGGCGGCGTGGGCGCGTGGGAGAGAGGAAGAGAGAAAAAAAAAAAAAGAAAAAAAAATGACGTGGCATCCGATATGTGGGACCCACCTCGCCACGTAGGACAAAACCGCTCTCAAAACCGCCCAGGGACGTAAATTGCACCTGGGTCATGAGTTCAAGGTATCAGATATCCGATTTTATAGTTGAGGGTGAAAATTGCGCTACCCCTAATAGTTGAGGGAGGCAAATTATACATTTCTCTTAATCCTAGTCTCTTCTTAGCCACCGAAAAAACTCCGATCCCGTTTGTGCCAGCAACCAAAATTTTTTATCTGCTCTATGTCAGTGGTGACCGGTTTAGCCAGTCGAGCGCGCCCACGAAGAGCGGCGGCAGAGCCTGAAGCTCGCGCGGTCACGGCTGAGCTCGTTGTTCGTTGTGGAGCTCCTATGTTAGCTCGTCGCACAGCGTCAGCTGGGAAACTTCTAGCTTCTAGAGGTCGTCACCGTGTCTTCAAAGCTGCACACAAAAACATGTTTCTTGCGAAGCTATCTCACAAGCAGCTGCACCCCGAGTGAACGTGCGGGCCTGCAGTAATGCACAAAACAGAGAGCACCGAGAACTCCACGAACTGAAGATAAGACTAACTTCAACAGGATAGGCAAAGGGGTAGGCAAAACAAATTTGCATGTCTGGTGGCTCCTTTGCATCACGAAATGGCCTCCAACAGAGCAGGCAAAGCGCTACGCATTTTTGCTATTGAGGAGAGAGACACTGCAAAGATGCACTCCCTCTTCAATCGCATCGCTGCACCGCCTCGACTCCGGACGTTGCGCGGTGGAAATAGCAAGGGCTCCGGCTCCGGCGAAGGCGAGCGCCGCCGGCGGTAGGAGGCGATGGCGAGGGCTCCTGCCCCGCAGCGTGAGGGAGGGAGGGCCTGGGGAAGTAGTAGGGCCATGGCGAGCAGGAGCAGAGCTCTCCTGCCAGCGTGATGCCGCCGCTAGCCCGCCTGCCCGCGCGACGTAGCGACGACCGCCTGCCTTAGCGCCAGTCCGCGACGCCGCCATGAGGTCACCCGCCCCGCCGCGCCCGTGCGACGCCCTGCGCGTCCGTTTGGAGGAGGAATCAAAGCCTTTCGTCGACATGGCCGGCGGGTGACTGTCGCCGCATCCGTTGTCAGTTCCGCCCCACCTAGTGAGCCCCGTCTCGATTCCTTGCACCCCGAAGTGCGCATCAAGCTCGCAAACCTCTCTGACTCCGTCTCCCTCCGAAGCTGGAGCCTAGCTCGCCAGATTTGGTCTTCTCCCCGCCGCCGTTGAACCGTCGCCGCCACCCCTCCGTCGAGCTCCCTCTTTCAGGCCTCCCCGTCGTCGACACGCACGTACCCGAGTTCCGCGCCGGCGAGGTGATGCTCGTGCTCCTCTTGGTTTCCCCCCTTCTCCCTCCGTTTGGCCGGAACGCGTGCTTGCCGCCGTCGTTCCGTGCGGGCACAGAGGCGATGGCTGCGCGCGAGGGCGCAGGCGCGCGGGCACGCGAGCGCGGAGGGGCGGCAGCACGTCGAGCGGCGGCTGCGGCGCGAGGCGAGCAGCAGCGCGGGGCGCGCAGCGACGCGGGGCGAGGAGCGGCAGAGCGGGGCGCGCGGCGACGCGGGGCGAGCGGCAGCGACGCGCTGGGCGAGCGGCGAGTGGTGGCCCGTGCGTTGCGTCTTCAAAATGCAGACGCTGTTGGAGTCTCAGAAATTTTCCTCTTCAACGCACGAGCCATTCTCCCGTTTGCCTCTCGAAACTGCGTACTGACTGTTGGAGTCAGCCTAAAAGTGCAGCTCGCCACTGAAATTCAGTTCGAAAACCAACCAAATCCAGACCAGAGATCATGAAAGTTTAACACAACGACGCGGCTGTGTGCCTGGCGGGGGAGCACGAGTACGACCACGACCCGTCTGGTGGTGGATGTGGACTTCCGGTCGAAGTTCGAGGTGGCGCGGCCTACCGAGGCGTATCGCGCGGCGCTTCAGGAGATGCCGGGCCGCTTTTCGTGGGCGCGCTCGACCGGCTTGGTGCGGCAGAGAAAGAAGACAACCCGTCATTTGTTGGGCAAAACCGGTCACCGCCGATATGGAGCAGAATAGACTGACTCCAACAGCCAGCCGAAATGCATATATGCCTCACCAAACGTACTGTGCCTCACCGAATCGTGTCCCAACAGAGAGCCCAAACGCATCACGCAGTTTGCGTTCAAGGAGAGAGACATCGAATGCATTTGTGCGGGGCGACAGCGGCATGCCGAGGAAGAGCGCCGGCGGGAGGGGCCAACCAGCGCGTCTCTGTCCCGTGCCCGCGCCGCCATCTCCACGCCGTCTCGCTGCTGGAGAGCGCGAGCGCGGAGGCGTGGAGTCGCGTGGACAGGCTTCTGGGCTCGTCGTCGACGTCCACCGCAGTGAGCTCGGCAAGGCACGAGCTGGTACCTCAGCGCGTCGCAGGACGAGCTTCATCGTGGGAGAATCGGGTTGGCCCGACGGACGGCGGCGGGGAAGAAGCTTGTTCCGGCGAGCTGTGCTGCAAAAACATAAAGATAAGAGATTAGGGAGATGCGCCGTCGAGTTATGCATCCCCGAGTGCGAGGAATTGCTTCGGGGCTCACCGGACTTGGAGCAATCGACGACGAAGTGGACAGAGTTCACCCGGCGTCCATGGCGAGACAACGGCATCGATGGCGAACGGGGGAGGGCGCGCGGAGGCACGGCGCGGGCAGGGCGTCGACGTCGCGGGGGAGGGCGCGCGGAGGCACGGCACGGGCAGGGCGAGCGTGGCGGCGCGGATGGAGGCTGTGGTGGCCGTCGCGGTGGCGGAAAGGTGACCTGGGCGCGGGGAGAGCTGCGGCGTCGCGCGGGGCTGCTGCGGCAGCGCGACGCGGAGGGAGGCCGCGGTCGCCGTCGCAGTGGCGGAGAGGCGGCCTGGGCGCGAGCAGCGGCGTCGCGTGGGGCTGCGGAGGCGCGGAGGGAGGCTGCAGTCGCCGTCGCGGTGATGAGCAGCGGAGGAGGTGGTGGATGAGACGGAGGCGCAGAAGACGAACGCCAGCAGCGCCGCGATGATGAGCAGCGACGGGGAGAGGTTGAGCGACGAGGACGAGGGCGAGGTCGCCTCCTTGCTCGCGGATGCGACGCAGGGCCTCGCTGAGGTCGCGGCAACCGCAGGCGAAGGGGACGCGGCACCGGCAAATTTTTTGAAAACTCTTTAAGTTGCTCTTAATTTTAATCCTTTGCTTGCCAATATTCTGGTAGTCTTCCTTAAAAAGGCACCACAATGACCCGCTTGCCCTCACTACCGTTGGCAAATAGAAATAAAAGCAAGTATTATGAGGCTACTTCAGCCGGTGAAATGGAAATACACATCAGCATGGTACGACGTGGAAGAGAGAGGAAACAAGAGAGAGAGGGAAGCGGCCGACTCACCAGATGTCGGCAGGCGAGCGGGCGAAATGCATTGATTGGGAGCTGGCTACCGCTTCTCCTTTCAGCTTCATGCACGTCGCACCAGCGCATTAAAGAATTGTGAGACCTGCCGCCATCGCTTCGGCATCTCAGCTGAACTAGGCTCGCCGGCGTACCATTAGCCCTGCCTTAAAAGAAGGAAAATCACTTCCGCTCAAGAGCCCGTAGGCTGTAGTATTCGAGGTCGTCTACACAACGTCGATGTCGTAAAGCAGCTCCTTCCTCCTTTTTTTTTATATATATATGAGCTCCTTCCTCCTTGAGTCGAGCGACCCATCGAACCAACGTATTGTTTCCAGTCGTCTTCCATTTCCCTATATGAGATTTGGTCGATCTTCTCCATCTCAGTCCTGAGATTTGGTCGCAACTTGGCCAAGCCATTCGTCGAGCTTGTAGGAGATTTGCAAGTACAGTTTGCCGGTCGTTGTCTTCCTCGCCGGCCGCGAAGCTATTGCAAATTTGCACGTCCTATTCTCCACGCATTGAGCTCGTTTGGGGAACACGGCCACGGCGCTCAGAAGCTTGTCGGCTTAAGACCCGCATGGCGCGCGGCGCTTGCTGCTACCAATATATTAAACGGGTTATATATTGATAGCGGCTTCCAAAATAACTAAAATGAGGCTATAGTGCGACATAGCGGAAGAGACGTGAACACAAATAGCAGCAGACCCCAAAACAGCTAGTATAGCGCGGTAGCTATAGCTAAGGGTGGGTGTTCGGTCATACCCGAAATTTCGATCCGGTTTTTTCGGTCTTTTTAATTTGTGGTTATCTAGAATCGCTACCCGAAATGACAATAAAAATTTGGATACTCAATAACTGTAGGTACCTAAATTTCGGTTCGGTCTTTGGTTATACCCAAACTACCTAATATTAGCATTAATTTTCAGAAAAATTAAAATCTATTTGATTATACTTAAAATACACTATGTAATCAAATTGATAATGAGTTACGATTATATGATAGAGGAAAAATAAATATAGTGAATGAGTAACAAAGTATGTTACGTGATCATGACATGAGTATGTGTGCTACATTTTACACCTATCAATAATAATTCAGGTATTTTGGGTAGTTCGGGGGTACCAAAGGTACTACAAAATTTGAACAGTAAAATTCGTTTATCTAAATCTAGTACCCGAACAGTTATACGAATACCGAAATTTCGGTTTTTACGGTCTTAATTTTGGGTTTTTTCGGTTTCAGTGTTTGAGTATCGGTTTTCCACCTTAACTATAGCCGGTTATTTAATACCTTGGCTGCTTTTTCATGAGCGGGTTAGGGTAGACAGCGATGATGGCGACCAACTCGAGGGACTCGATGCTCAGCCCCCTCGTCCTGGATCGTGCCCCTTTGTGTTCGCTGCGAGCTTCGCGACCACCCCTGCTGGATCGCCCTTGTGCTCTAGCCTGATGTGGTCAATCTTCGGGTCTATGTCCATCGCCGACGCCACCATCGTCGGAGAACCCCATTATTCGCCTTCAGTGCCAGCATCCGGGGACACGAAGGGATCTTTTCATTATCTATAAAAATGTTTTCTCTTTCACTCCCATCTGTTTGTCCGTTCTTTTGTAATGTTTCGTTTGAATCTCTTTCGTCCATTTCTTCGTTATATGCACCTCTCACATGGACACGTAAACCTATTAGCATAATACGTAAAGCTTAATACTTCTCAATTCTCATGTCAAACCCACAACCGTTGCATCAGCATGCTGGAGCGATGCATGGCGCCCGCGCCTTCCGGCGGAGCCGCGCCGTGCCACGCAGCCTTGTCATGAAGCGGGTCTCTCCTGAAGCAGTGCATCATCTCTGAAGGAAGCCAGGCCATGGGCCTTGTAATAGGAATGAGTCATTTGGGCCTTGAGCCATGTAATAGGGCTAGTGGTCCATTGGACCGAACCGAACCTTGTTGCGGCGGGCAATATAAGCCAACGCCGAGTGGTGGTGGGACAGACAACGATGAAGAAACCAATCAGTTCATTCTTACTTTCTCCCTAAGTTTCCTCTGATATCCCAAATCCCATGCTATCCTCCTATCTGAATCCTCAGATCCGCTCCGATCCTTAGTAGGATCGTAACAATTGGTATCAAGAGCCAACCCACCTTCCAATCTGGCGCCGAAGAAGAAGATATCCCAGTTCGAATTGAAGACGATGACTTCTCTGGACAAAGTGGAGAAGCAAGGTGAAGGAAATCGAGAGCCTCCTCAAGCAATTGCTGGATGAATCGAAGCAACAGAAGGCTGCGATGGTGAAGATGGAAGAAACGATGGTCGAGATGAAGACGTCGGTAAGTGAGAACGCCAGAAGACTTTCGGAGCTGGAGTCAAGGACGACCGCGTCGGCACCACGCCCTCCTCCTCCTCCTCCTCCACCGCCTTCGAGGTTTCCGTGACCGCCGCCGCCGATTCGGACCACGGCAAGCAGATCCCCTCCTTCGACCGTCGTGCTGGGAATGGATCCTACCTCCGAAGCCGAGAACCCGGCGCGAGAAGAGAGGAATCGTGGAGCTGATGGGAGCATACTGGGTACACCTCCACCATCTCTACATCATGGTATGGGTACATCTCGTTCTGCACCTCCTACCCCCAATTTTCGCTCGGATCCAGTTTTTGCCAAGTATTTTGCTTCTGATGGGGAGGGACAACAGAACCATGATACTACTCAACCAATTCACGTTGCTGCTTTGCCTAAGAATTTGCCTAAGCTAGATTTTCCTACATTTAATGGGGATCATCCGAAGATTTGGCGCAGAAAATGTGGAGTTTATTTTGATGTCTATCGTGTACCTGTGTCCTTGAGAACTCGCTTTGCTACATTGAATTTCATTGAGAAGGCTGCTCTCTGGCTGGAAACTGTTGAAGTGCAACAGAGTATTGAAGATTGGGAAGTTCTGTGTGAGCTTGTTTTCTCTCGTTGGGACAAGGATCAGCATCAGATATTCATGAGACAGATATTGATATTGCGTCAGAATGGCTCTATGGCTGAATATATCGAGCGGTTTGAAGAACTGCGTCATCAGATATTATTGCATGATCCTTCTGCCAGTCAGGTTTTCTTTGTTTCCAGGTTTCTGGAAGGGTTAAAGGAGGATATCCGTACTGCAATCTCCTTACATCGACCAGCAACCATGGATGATGTGTGCTCATTGGCAATGCTGCATGAAGAAGAGACCTCACTGGGCAAGCGTAAGAGTTTTGGCAGGCATGATGATAGAGACTCTAGTAGACACTCTACTAAATTTGGATCCTCTCATCACATGGGCAAGGACAGTAAACATTCTGAGGACCATAAGAAGGAAGATTCTGTGAAATCTGATGATCGTGTTTCAACTCTGTTGGCATACAGGCGCTCAAAAGGCTTGTGTTTCAAATGTGGGGATAAGTGGAGTAAAACCCATGTCTGTCCTGCTCAGGTTCCCTTACATATCATTGAGGAATTATTGGAGGTATTGCAGATCTCAGGTGGCCCAACTCCAGAAAATCTCTCTGATTCTGATGATGGGGCTGACTTTATGTCAGTGGAAGAAAACCCTGGTACTACTCCTCTGAAGGTGAGGAAAAGAACAATGAGGCTACAAGGACTGTTGGGGAAACAACAGATTCTGGTGTTGGTTGACTCTGGAAGTGCTGCTACCTTTGTGAACTCATCTTTGGTACAAAAACTCAAGTTGAAGACTGTACCTATACCAGCTTCTAGTTACACTGCAGCAGATGGTGGTTTGATGAAGTGTGACTCATTGGTTCAGGGACTGCAGTGGTGGTGTCAAGGGAATTCCTTCTGTCAAGACACTAGGGTCCTTCCCTTGGGCTTGTATGATATGATCTTGGGTGCTGACTGGTTAGAGGAGTTTAGCCCCATGTGGGTGGATTGGAAACTGAAACTGATGAAGTTTGAGTACCATGGCAAGGAAATTTCTTTGCAAGGAGTCACTGATGATACTTCTCAGTGTCCAAAAATTTCTGGCAGAGGCTTAAAAGGGCTATTGAAAAGAGGAGCAATTTCCCATGGTGTGGAACTCACTGCTATACAGGAGTCTAATGAACTGTCAGTTCTGTCCATGACAGCTGAGGAACCTTCTGTTATTCCTGAATCAATTGCACAAATGTTGCAGAAATATCAGTATCTTTTTGAAGAACCACAGGGCCTACCTCCTAGAAGAGCTTGTGATCATGCAGTACCATTAATTGAAGGAGCTCAGAATGTAAGGCCTTATAGGTATTCTCCTCTGCAGAAGAATGAAATTGAGCGACAAGTTCAAGAAATGTTGAAGAATGGCATTGTGCAGCCAAGTTCTAGTCCCTTTGCATCCTCTGTTTTACTGGTGAAAAAGAAAGATGGGACATGGCGATTTTGTGTGGACTATAGGCTCCTAAATTCTATTACTGTCAAGAACAAACACCCCTTGCCTGTTGTGGAGGAGCTCCTAGATGAGCTGGCTGGAGCAAAATGGTTTACTAAATTGGACCTTCGGTCAGGTTATCATCAAACCAGGATGGCTGAAGGAGAAGAGTTTAAAACAGCCTTTCGAACACATCAAGGATTATATGAATTCACTGTGATGTCCTTTGGGCTAACCAATGCCCCAGCCACATTTCAAAATGTGATGAACACTATTTTTCAGAATCTTCTCCGAAAGTCAGTTCTAGTCTTCATGGATGATATCTTAATCTTCAGTTCATCCTTGGAAGAACACATAACTCATCTTGAAGAAGTGTTGACCATATTGGGCAGGCATAAATTTTATATCAAACAAAGCAAGTGTTCTTTTGCTGCACAGTCGTTAGAATATCTTGGGCACATTGTGACAGCTGATGGGGTGGCAACTGACCCAGCCAAAATTAAGGCTGTTGAGCAATGGCCAGTTCCTAGCAACCTCAAGGAACTGAGAGGATTTCTAGGCTTAATAGGTTATTATAGAAGATTTATTCAGCACTATGGGATGATCAGTATGCCACTGACTAGGCTGTTGAAAAAAGGAGTAACCTTCCATTGGACTTCTGAAGCACTGTTGGCGGTTCTTATGCGATAAAATTAAATTCATTAATTCCGCAAGCGCACGGATCACCATTGTAGCATTTCACCTTGGCGTATTCCAGGCTTATCGTATTTATATTTCCGCAGGGAAGTAGAGCAAAAGGGAGCTGAATAATAGCAATGCATTGGATAATTTGGAGAAAGAAATAATGTATCAACTATACTTGAGACGGGGGTAAGATAGGCATGATATATATGGGTGGCACACACATCCTCAAATCCAAGGTAAATAAAAGAAATAAAACGTAGTATACATTTGGGAGAGCAACGAGATAGAGTTAAGGCTACCTGTATGTTTATCTATTATTTACTCTTTCTAGCAATCTAATCTACAAAGGTTATCTACTCTAGTTAAGCTCATACACATACAAGTCATGTCGTTTCGGGGCACACACGTGCTAGGTTAACCGATGATGCTAGTTCAAACCTAGGGAACCGTATGCTATAATTAAGACCCTGCTGAGTCCAACCCGGACGTGGTGGATTACAGAGACAGGTGCAGCTGTCACATACACTCGCGGCTACCATCCTCCGTGGGCTGGGTGCCAAACGTGCATAGGCCAAGCTCTAAGCTCCATGCTTACAACCCGCCTAGAGGAACTACTCTTGATCAACGGAGCAGTCCTATCTAAGAATGAACAAGCACAGATTTCACACGACATCATCTCCGACGAAGGCACTCTCTCGTACTTGCTATTCCAACAATCACGAATCCCACAACAAGACTTCTACGAGCACTTACTTAACAGAATAAATAAACTAAATAGAAAAGAATTACTAAAAGAAACAAATAAAGATAAAGCTAATTATATAATAAATAAAATAATATCTCAAAAGAGTAAGGATACAAAGAACTATACCGAACTCCGAGAAGACTCCGGAAGCCGGAAGAGCTCTCACTCTACTCTACTCTACTCTAACTCCCAAAGCTACTACTAAACTAAACTAATGAACACTTGGATGAAGTGTGATGGTGCGAGTTGCTTCGGAGGCCGAGGGGTCTAATTTATAGCTTGTGAAGGCGGTGGGAGCACCCTGGCCGAAGCTGGAGAGGCGGTGGCGCCAAAGTCGGCCGGCCGGCCTAGGGGGGTGGCCGGGCGGCCGTCCCCTGTGGCGGTTTGCCACCGTCTTAAGCGTGGACGCTCCAGATCAGTCCCTGAAGTCGGTCTGAAGGTCGGCTCCTCGCTGGGGTCGGCAGAATTGAAGTGAGGGCCAATAAAGGCCCAAATAGCCCACCTTCTAGAATGGCGGTGGAATTCTGCTGGGCTGGCCTCTAATTATGCGTTGTGAATTATTTTCCAGCCCACTGGAGGAAGTCTGGGGCCTGCGGCCACCAAGTGGGGCCGGCCGGCCAGGGAAATTCCCTGGCTGGGCCCACTTTTCTCCATTATTCACTCCTGCATCCAAATATCCACCAAAACCTGTGGAGTAGCATTATTCCTAACTACTATGCACAAAATCTTGGTGTTATGTATTTATTTACCGGTAGGGTGGCGGTCAAATCATGGTTTAACGACCGCCAACAACCTCCCCAAGCTTAAACTTTGCTCGTCCCGAGCAAACTCAACTCAGGGTACCGGCGGATCAGGAGTTACAAAGAAGCGCCCCATGGGTAATAAAGATGCAACAACATACTCCCTAAACAGTGGTAAGTTTACGAGAGCACAAAATATTCATGAGTGTTGCAAAAATCGTGGGGCTTATATGTCACACCTTGTCATGCAGCATTGAAGACTAGAACGACACTTTTGGACAAGTAAACAATTCTAGCAGGTATGCATCTAGAGTTTTTATGTGCTGCAAGGTAAGGCGTAAAAATTCTCCTTCGTTTTGGGTGGCACTTCTCTTACCACTCCGATGTGAGTCTTATTCCTACAAGCTTCACTCATCCTACCTTCTACCAAATGAGGCTTTGTATGTGGAGCTTGGTAAGGAATGCACAAATATCATGCATATATTGTAAAGCTAAAGAATGAGTCTCAATCAACATAGCAACTCCATGTATTTTGGTTATAGGAAATAATGTGATGGAGGGGGAGAAAATAAACTCACACTTGTGGAAGGAGGTTTTGAAAAACATTGGTCCTTTATTTTGCTCAAGATGTTTATGATAAGAACCATATAGCCTTTGACTTTTGTCATGCAACCATGGAGGTTTTTTTTTTTGACTACTCCATGGTGCAAAGGGGCTATAACTTTTTGCATGGTTCAAGGAGACATTTTGAAATATTCTTGAGCTTTTTTGGATGGACCAAAAGTTTTGCAAACTCTGAAAAATGTTTGGTTGATTTATCCAAACATTCCCCTTTTTATTTGGTGGAAAGAAATTTTCGAAAACACACGCGAAGGAATTATGACCAAAATTAGGAGTGCTTAGTTTCAAGAGTACATCAAACCTTAACAAAACTCAATACATAAACAAATGGCTATGAGTGGGGCTGTTTCGAATATTATGATATAGCTCTGGTAGGTAAATAAATCCTCACACTAAGAGAAGTGTGCCAAAACAGAAGGGTTTTAGGTACTTGCAGCAATTCAAGAAAAACATCTCTGGATGAGACCATACTAAGAAAGTGCAACAAGTCCTAATCATGCCATATCACAATCCACAATGCTCAGACTTGGTGTAACAAATGCAACCCACGGAAATAAGCAAGACTCATGATGTGATCATGCTCAAATAAAAATAACACGTATGTCGGGAGTAGAGGTTGCATCTATGCGACACATGGGAAGCTAATTTGTAACTCGATCATCATTTCCCTTAAGTGTAGCATAACATCAAGACTCTAGCATTTATTCGAAACAGAGAGTTTATTTATTTATTAAGAAAGTTATGAATACTTATCTGGAGGTCCTCCCCAAGCTTGAGTCTTTGCAAGACTTGAGCTTGTATTGAACTCCTTCTTACCTGGAGGCCCTCCCCAAGCTTGAGTCTTTGTAAGACTTAAGCTTGATTCAGGCTCTTCCTCCTCCTTCTTGACCTACAAAAAAGAGTGAGGATGATACAAGTGGCTAGCCCTAATGAGCATCGTCGGGAATCCTATTATTTTTGTTGTTTTTAATTTTTCATATTTTTATTTTGTTTTTATAGTTTATGAAAGGAAAAACAAGTGCTAGGCCTAGCTAGGATAATGATTGGGATGGCCTCCCCAATCGGAGGGCTCTCATTTTACGTCTTTGAGCTAGACATTCTCTATGTCTTCAACTTGTTTGGACCTCGCTCGCTGGAGAATCTAGCTAGGTAGAGGTTCCTTCTTTCTTCCGCCACACTTTGATTGTCTTCTTTGTGTTGGTGGCGGCGACCTTTTCTTCAATAGGCGCCTTTGTTGTGCTCTCTTCGGTCGATACCGTAGCTGCCTTCTTCTTTCTTGAGCGCCTTGCTCTCCTCTTCTTAGGCGATTGTGACTCGCCTACTCCTTCTTGTGGTGGAGGAGCAAGAGGGGCTTGAGGTGTGTTAGGCGGCTGAGGCATTCTCCTTTGAGTCCTCCAATAAGTAGCTGGCCTTCTTGCATTCTCTCTTGCCAGATAGTTTCTCATATATGCAATGAGCTTCTCTGGCTGTGGCATGGGTGGAGTAATCTCGATCTTCTCCACTTCCCTTGGGTCCTTTCCATATATGACCCTCATTTGCTTGCATTGTTCAACCTTAGGCTTGAAGCTGAACGTCTCTTCCCTGCCGTTGAAGTCCAAGTGGATCTCTCCTGCCCCCACGTCGATGTTGGCATTGGTGGTGCTCAAGAATGGCCTCCCAAGGATGAGAGGAGTCTTGACATCCACTTCCATGTCAAGCACAACAAAATCGACGGGAACGAAGAGATTTCTGATCTGCACGGGCACGTCTTCGACAGTCCCCAAGGGCAGGCGTAGTGACCCGTCTGCAAGCTGGAGCTTCATGGTTGTTGGGGACAATGGGTGGTTTAACCCATCGTACATCGCCTTTGGCATGATGCTCACACTTGCTCCTAAGTCACATAGTGCCCGAGCGAAGCACCGGTCGTTGACCAACACGGAATGGTTGGCCATCCGGGATCTTTTCTGACCACATCCTTGGGGAGTGCAGCATCCAAGTCGCTCTCTTCACACCTGATGGTTATTGCATTCACACTCTCCTTGGGATTAACTTCTGGTTGCCCAGGAAGTTTACCCGCACGAGGAGACTGCGCAGCTGAAGCTATTTGCGCGATTTGCGTTTCTAGCATTTTATTATGGCTTAGCTGATTTTGCAGAGCAGTGCTGAACGACTCTAGCTTGGCATCTATGCTCTCTAAAGCCTTGTCCGTAGTAAGAAACTTCTTACTAATGATGTCATTGATCTTGACCTGGCCGAGAACTAGATCCTTAATAGAGGGCTCATAGCGGGAAAGATTTCTATTGTTACCTCCCTGATTCTTGTTGAATGAGAGGTCGGGTCTGGAATTCCAGCCGTAGTTGTTCTGGGAGCGGGTACCCATTGCCATGTGAGGAAATTGCATTCCTCTCTCGCATTCGGGCAATTGATGCCCATATGCCCAACGCTGCCGCATTCCTCACATGTCATGCGGGAATCCGCAACTTGCAGGTCCTATGGAGACTCCACCTTGCGGAGTAGCTGATCGAGCTTGATGGCGAGTATGTCCATCGTCTCCACTTACTTGGAAATAATGTATCAACTATACTTGAGACGGGGTAAGATAGGCATGATATATATGGGTGGCACACACATCCTCAAATCCAAGGTAAATGAAAGAAAAAAAACGTAGTATACATTTGGGAGAGCAACGAGATAGAGTTAAGGCTACCTGTATGTTTATCTATTATTTACTCTTTCTAGCAATCTAATCTACAAAGGTTATCTACTCTAGTTAAGCTCATACACATACAAGTCATGTAGTTTCGGGGCACACACGTGCTAGGTTAACCGATGATGCTAGTTCAAACCTAGGGAACCGTATGCTATAATTAAGACCCTGCTGAGTCCAACCCGGACGTGGTGGATTACAGAGACCGGTGCAGCTGTCACATACACTCGCGGCTACCATCCTCCGTGGGGCTGGGTGCCAAACGTGCATAGGCCAAGCTCTAAGCGCCATGCTTACAACCCGCCTAGAGGAACTACTCTTGATCAACGAGCAGTCCTATCTAAGAATGAACAAGCACAGATTTCACACGACGTCATCTCCGACGAAGGCACTCTCTCGTACTTGCTATTCCAACAATCACGAATCCCACAACAAGACTTCTACGAGCACTTACTTAACAGAATAAATAAACTAAATAGAAAAGAATTACTAAAAGAAATAAATAAAGATAAAGCTAATTATATAATAAATAAAATAATATCTCAAAAAAGTAAGGATACAAAGAACTATACCGAACTCCGAGAAGACTCCGGAAGCCCGAGAGAGCTCTCACTCTACTCTACTCTACTCTAACTCCCAAAGCTACTACTAAACTAAACTAATGAACACTTGGATGAAGTGTGATGGTGCGAGTTGCTTCGGAGGCCGAGGGGTCCAATTTATAGCTTGTGAAGGCGGTGGGAGCACCCTGGCCGAAGCTGGAGAGGCGGTGGCGCCAAAGTCGGCCGGCCGGCCTAGGGGGGTGGCCGGGCGGCCGTCCCCTGTGGCGGTTTGCCACCATCTTAAGCGTGGACGCTCCAGATCAGTCCCTGAAGTCGGTCTGAAGGTCGGCTCCTCGCTGGGGTCGGCAGAATTGAAGTGAGGGCCAAGTAAAGGCCCAAATAGCCCACCTTCTAGAATGGCGGTGGAATTCTGCTGGGCTGGCCTCTAATTATGCGTTGTGAATTATTTTCCAGCCCACTGGAGGAAGTCTGGAGCCTGCGGCCACCATGTGGGGCCCGCCGGCCTAACCCTAGGCTGGCGTGGCTGGGCCCACTTTTCTCCATTATTCACTCCTGCATCCAAATATTCACCAAAACCTGTGGAGTAGCATTATTCCTAACTACTATGCACAAAATCTTGGTGTTATGTATTTATTTACCGGTAGGATGACGGTCAAATCATGGTTTAACGACCGCCAACAAGCACATAAGGCTTCCTCAGTTTGAAGGATGCTTTAATCTCAGCAACCAGTTTTGGTTTTACCTGACTTTTCTAAACAATTTGTACTGGAGACAGATGCCTGCAACACATGTGTGGGAGCTGTGCTTATGCAGGATGGCCATCCAGTTGCTTACTCAGCCAAGCATTGAATAGAACAAATCAGGCACGGTCTACTTATGAAAAAGAGTGCTTAGCTATTCTGTTGGCTGTTGACCGTTGGCGTGCATACCTTCAACATAGAGAATTCATAATTCGTACGGATCAAAAGAGTCTCACGCATCTGGGAGAGCAAAGACTGTTGACTGGTATTCAGCACAAGGCTTTTGTCAAATTGATGGGCCTGCGTTACAAAATTCAATACAAGAAAGGTATTTCTAACTCTGCTGCTGATGCTTTATCTCGCTGTGATACATATAGCTTATGCCCTGTATCTAGCTGTGTGCCTTCTTGGTTAGAAAATTTTGTTTCTAGTTATCAAGATTTTCCTGAGGATAAACAATTGTTGACTGCTTTGAGTCTTCCTGACCACAACCAATCTGGGTTCACTTTATCTGGAGGAGTTATCCGTTATAAGAATAGAATCTGGGTGGGCAGTAATCTTCTGGCTCAGAATCACATTCTGCAAGCCCTGCATGCAAGTGGAGTTGGTGGTCATTCAGGGATTCAAGGTTCATAGAGTGAAATCACTTTTTGCCTGGCCTAAACTGAAGGAATCGGTAACTCAGTTTGTTCAGGCATGCTCAGTGTGTCAACAAGCTAAAACTGAACATGTGAAGTTACCTGGGTTGTTACAACCGTTGCGGTGCCTAAACAATCTTGGGCTGTTGTGAGCATGGATTTTATCGAAGGACTTCCTCGGTCAAATGGATACAATGTGATCTTGGTTATTGTTGACAAATTTTCAAAGTATGCACATTTTTTTCCTCTGGCACATCCCTTCAATGCTCTGCAGGTGGCTAAAATTTTCTTTAATGGTGTCTATCGATTGCATGGGCTTCCTGAAGCTATCATCTCAGACAGGGACCGCATCTTTACTAGTACATTGTGGAAGGAACTCTTCAAATTGGCTGACATCCAGTTGCAGATGAGCTCATCCTATCATCCACAAACGGACGGCCAGACGGAACGCTTGAATCAATGCCTGGAAACATATTTGAGATGTGCTGTGCATGCATCTCCCAAGAAATGGTTCTATTGGTTGCCTTTAGCTGAGTACTGGTATAACACTACCTATCAATCTGCTATTGCTCGGACACCCTTTGAAGTCCTCTATGGCTATCCACCTCGACATCTGGGTATCACTGATTTGAATGCCTGTTCTGTTCCTGACCTAGAAGATTGGCTCAAAGACAGAAATGAATTCACCAAGCTTCTACAAGGACAGTTGATGCGCGCTCAGCAACGCATGAAGGCTCAGTGTGACAAGAACCGAACCGAGCGTGAGTTCCAGGTGGGTGATCTGGTGTATCTCAAAGTTCAACCGTATGTTCAAACATCCCTGGCACCTAGAAGTTGTCAGAAGCTGGCATTCCGATTCTTTGGTCCTTACAAGATCCTACAGAAAGTTGGGAAGGTGGCGTACAAGCCAGACTTACCATCGCATACTCTTATTCACAATGTGGTGCATGTCTCTCAATTGAAGCGCCATATTCCTGCAACAGCAACTGTAAGTCCTGATATTGCAGTCCTTAACTTTCAAGCATCATCTTCTCTTGTAACTGCTGCTTGCTTGGACCAGCAATTGATCAAGAGGGGCAGTTCTACTTCTGTTAGTATACTGGTTCGCTGGCATGGTCTTCCATCATCTCTGGCCACGTGGGAGTCACTGGAAACTCTAAAGCGTGTACACCCATCGACAGCAACTTGGGGTCAAGCTGCTGCTTAAGGGGGAGGGAATGTCATGAAGCGGGTCTCTCCTGAAGCAGTGCATCATCTCTGAAGGAAGCCAGGCCATGGGCCTTGTAATAGGAATGAGTCATTTGGGCCTTGAGCCATGTAATAGGGCTAGTGGTCCATTGGACCGAACCGAACCTTGTTGCGGCGGGCAATATAAGCCAACGCCGGGTGGTGGTGGGACAGACAACGATGAAGAAACCAATCAGTTCATTCTTACTTTCTCCCTAAGTTTCCTCTGATATCCCAAATCCCATGCTATCCTCCTATCTGAATCCTCAGATCCGCTCCGATCCTCAGTAGGATCGTAACAAGCTTGCTCCTAGCGGAACCGCCCCGCGCCATGTCACGAGCCTGCTCCTCTGCTTCTCTGCACGAGCCTCCCTGCGTCGCGCTGTGAGAATTTGATTCAATCGAAGTTGATATGAGAATTTGATTCAGTTGAAGTTCAAAAAATGACACTGAATCACTGCTGTTTTGGTGTGCCAAATATCATGTACAAACTCTGTTTTCCTCTAGCTGCGCTTTAATCGGGTAATTTCGGGTACCCGAATATCAGTTCTTTGTTTTTGGCTAATTTCGGGTATTTATTCTGGAAACCCAACTTTTCAAAAATCTGATAAACTCGATCCGAATTTCTTGGGTAACCCAAAAGCCCAGTCCTACTAATACTGCCCTGATCGACTGCCAACTATCTATTGATGGCTCTCCTGTTCTGACAGGTCGTGTGCATATTGTCTCTGCCTAAGTTGACAATAGAAAGTTTTTGCAGCGTGCATTGCGGATGGTAACGGAGGAATCCAGAGGAAATCGATCTTAACAAAGCAGTTAATAACTTAATATGGAGGATGAAATTGATGACATGTTCTTTGCTGTTTGAAAGTTTTATGCACAAAAGAAAAGTTATTAGTGTGATCATTCGCAATTCATACTTGATATATAGAATCATACTCCGTGTCCGTCCGGTATTTAGCTTTGTACGAACTGTAAAATTTTGGTTCTTGTACTTACAGTGTTACACATACTTTGTTAGTCTGGCCGTTTACAGATATTCCATTAGTTTCTCAATTTGCTACGATCTAGATAGTCTGTCTCCCTCTGCCAGATGACTCAACCATCCGCCGGAGCAAAGTAGCACCGCCAGCTAAAGTCTCTGCCACGAGGCTTGTCTCCGCGATGCACGGTTTGGTTGAGCTGCGTAATTAGAGGCGCAAATTAGTGCTTATTTTGAAAATCTAGTTCATTTGGTTGAACTAAAGGGTTGAAGGGTACCTTTTTACAGCCCTACGCATAATAAACTTGCGCGTCACCGGCACCCGTCATGACCGTGTTTGAGCCACACCGCGTCTTCAGTCAACTAACTTAAAAAAAATACCATTGAAAAAAAACCTTCAAAAAGAACTGCCCTGCCTATAACTCCGATAAAGCTATCAAGCCTATCATGCTCATCTTCCAAGCGTATCAAGGAGGAAAGCACAAAAAGGATCCTCCAGTACCGAAACTTCGAGCCGCACAAACCAGCAACAACACAAACATACATGATAGTATCTTTCGAAACAAACGTATACTGAACTTAAGATCATTACACATGCACATATAACCCCTGATCAAACTGCCAGCAAATATATACCATATCAGATATGTCAAAAAGCAATTACAAAGGACAGGACTCCTGAATTCAACAATCAAAGCCTGAATACTTCTGCACAGACCAGAATGACATCTCCTGGTTCAAACTGCAGACAGCCCAAGTATCACCCACTTCGGCATACTTGCAGATCAAAACTTATCAACTCTTATACAAACCAGGTTGCCACCTCCAAGGTGCAGAATGCACATAGCCCATGTTAAGCATTACAAAATCACAGGTGCAGTAGTCATTCCTCTTAACAAAAGAGGTAGGTCTCTGGTGATATTATACACATGCCTTTTTTTTTGTCCACATGAATACTGACCTTATTGATTCTAAGACGACAAAGTATGTTTGGAAAATCTACTATGTAACAGCTACCGTTTGTCATTTAGCTCGTGATACTAGCCACATGATTTTCTGCAGTAACAGCTCAACTTTTCTGAATGACTCACTCTCGGCTTCACACTTCTTTATCTTCTTTAGATTTGAATCCTTGACGCTGCTTCTGCGCTTTTTTAGGCTTAGGCAACTTATCGCCACCACTGCTGGTTCTGGTCATGGCCTCCAATTGTCGTGGAAAGAGGATGTGGGTAACTTCAAAAACCGCTCTTTGCACTTCAGCAAAAAGCCCAGGTAAGAAACATTCGATTATGGCGAACACGTCTGCAATTGTGAACAGAATGATCTTCAGAGATGTATCAACTGAGTAATCAAGAATGTGGCTGCAGGAGTGCCTTCCAAAGGTTGTTGCGCTCTCTTCAGGTGTGGTAGCCTTATATGCAGAGCTTCCATTGTAATCAAAGACAGACTTCAGCGCTGAATTATCAAGAACATATGTCTTCCATTTTCTTCTGTTGCTGATAAAAGTGAGAGCTACCCTGTATATCATCTCGTTGTAAAGTTTCAACTGCTGCAATGTCTGATAGCAGGATATGTATTCACCAATTTTCTTCACATCATCAAGAAGAATGATATTATTCAGAATAAGATGTTCATACGCTATTGGGTCCTTTTCCATCAACCTAATCAGCAGGTTCAGTTCACCAGGAACATGATATCCTTCGAACAGTATATTGCGGATCAGAGAACATACAGAGGAGAAATCCTTCTTAGCACGTGCATCTGTCTTGGGTAGAAAATCACTTCTTTTCAGTCCGGAGAGCTTAAGCTGCTTGTTTCTTAGCCAGTAAAGATTCTTCACAGAAAAGTTTCCATCAAGAGACAGGTCTGATAAGTGAACCTGGTGGACCAAGTCTATCAGTGCCCTGATGATTGCAATAGCCAATTCACTGGGGCGAGTAAATCCCTTGTAGTCGGCGTCATGTTTGATCCCATATGGAATGGTCAAAACAACCATTCGATGGCTGTCAATCACCACTTTAAGCTTTCGGCCTTGTCATACTTACAGAGAACAAATTGGTGGTGCTTCATCAAGAACCTTGTCAGCATATCATCTAGCTGCAGCATGACAAACAAAATGTTCAGGAACACGATAGATGTGCTGTTAAGTTCAAATCCAATCAAAAACAACAACACTCCACTTGGTCAATATGAAACATATCAGACCAGCCCTCCTATTTCTAGCTGTCTTGTATGGATATACAAATTCACCATTCAAGCTTTAGAAAAAGATCACACATATGAACCTATAAATTTATTCATTACAATAGATTTATCCCTGAAACAACAATCAGTTCACCACTATGTACAAAAATTTACTAACAAGTAATAAGTTGCAAAATAGTGATATGCCAATAAGAGCTTTATAATATATTCAAGGCATAAAAAATGCACTGGTCATGTCAAACTCACCTTATTAAAAAAAATAAGATGAGGGGATAAATTCGCATATGTAGCTGCGACACAATGAAATTCTACTGCTTAAGTTTAGGCATCTGAACTCTTATGTGAGAACATGTATATACGATGAATCAGAAAATCACACATCACAAGCCCTTTCTCAAACTGAAAGAAATTTTGCAATTTGTAACAAGCAAGCACATAGAAAGGAAATACGCAAAGGCACATCTTTGTAGTATCAAAAAACTAACTGACTGCGAGCGCACTAAGTTTGACAAATCAAGCAATTAATGTTCCACAAAGCTGTACTATATTAACTTTCAAGCAGGCGTATGGTGATGCTACAATGCTATTGCAGAGTGTACAATCCTGCAGGTTCGTCATACATAACCTCGTTTCCTGCAGGGACTTATATATTTTTCCTAACTACATACTGTAGCAGTTTAACCATAGTACATGTATATGCATATAGCGAACCACAAAAGCACACCACAAGCAATTTCTCAGTTCTGTATTGCTAGAAAGCTGCAGATTCAAATACCAATAATTAATTCCACAAGAAACAGCTGCTCTTTTGTTTTAATTCACCATAGCATTGGCAAAGAAGTGTAAAACTGAACTGCCAGATCATCATGTCCCTTGCAATGTAACCCTAAACCCTTTCAATGCAGTAGGCGTAGCCGCAGATTGAAACAAGCAACAAGCGAGCATGCTCTAATCAAGAAACTCATTGCAGCCGCCTAATCGTCGCCTCCGCGCTTCCCCCTATCTCTTTCTCCACCGAACCACCCCCCCCTGCCCCCTCCATCCCCAAGAAACCAAGAAGCCCCTCTCCCTCGGTCCCCGCACAGCCTCCACGGCTTCTCCGCTTCGCACCAGTTCCCTCCCTAATACTCACCGTTAAACCACGTGCGCATCCCGCGGCAGAAAGGAGATAGATGAATCAATGTGCTTACCCGCAACTTGGAGAAGGCCGCCATACTGTCGTCGCCCAATCCGATTTGAAGAAGTCCGCGTCCGAGAGGGGGGTGAGGCGGACGGAGGCGAGAGACAGGAACCACTGCAACCGCCGGCGAGAGGAGGCGGTACTGGGCAGATTTCTGCCGGCGGCGAGAGGTAGGGGTCGTATTGGATGACCGTCTCCGAGGCCGATGGGGAATTTTCGGAGGATGTGGGATTTGGGCTCGGAGCGGGAAGCTTTTGAGAGGGAAGGATCCTATGCGAAGTGGGGCCGGGGAGGCCGTCTCCGAGGCCGATGGGGAATTTTCGGGGATGGGGTCAAACTGCTGAGCTGAGTTGGACTCGGAACGGGAAGCTTTTGAGAGGGAAGGGGCCTATGCGAAGTGGGGCCGGGGTCACTGACCGCTGGCCCCGAGCCCACGCATCATGATGCACTACGGAGCAGTATCGTTGAGGATCCGGTTTAGATAAATTTATACAACAAACGCAAGAAAAATAGACCGATGTCAATGCATAAGTGGTCATTGAGTGAGATGTGTGGAGAGGATGAAGTTTTGAAAAAGACCGGGTTGGAAGAGTTAGGACCAATGAGCCTCGAGATCTACTATATTGAAATGATAATATCAGATAATTCAGTTAGTTCGGTTAACCGGATTAATAACCGTAAATTTATGCGGTTAACCGTACCTTATAAAATTAATAACCATATTTTTTGGTTAACCGTATTAGTTAAAAGTTTTAAGTAATTTGGTGCGGTTAATTCGGTTAATCAGTTTTGTGGTTAACCGCGCCCACCACCTTTTATACTTTCACTCAAGCGATGGTTATCCTTTGAATCGTATTCCTATTCGGATAAGGATTGATTGCCAAAGGTCAGGTTCATGTATGCAGGAGCGTCTTGATCTTGAGGTACGTCATCAGGGTATGTCCAAGCGTCAGAGCTCGGACGAGCGTGGCGACCGCGCCGCCAAGCGGCCGGCGCCGCAACGGAAACAGCACCTCTACCTGCTGCTGGACGACTGGGAGAGGGGCTACAGCATCCGCAAGCTGGACGTCGACGCCTTCGACACCGACCTCTCGCCGACGCCCTTCACAGAGCCGCCGATCGCCCGGATCGAGGCCCCGCACGTGAGGGCCTGGAACTTCGTCTCCCACGGCTCCAAGATCTTCGCCATGAAAGCCAAGGAATCCAACCCCGCCATCCCGGCCTTCGACGCCCACACGCTGGGCCTGACCATCTGCCCGTGGCCGTCCTGCCGCGCGGACTACGTCATCCCCCTCTTCGTCTCCGTCGGCGGCAAGCTCTTCCTGTTCCTGGAAGACCGCACCGAGTACCTCGGCGACCCGCCGCCGTACGACAGCGAGGCCCCGTGGTCCTGGACCACCGTGATGACCAACGCGCCGCCTCTGCCGTTCTACAACGCGCAGGTTGCGTGCTACGCCGTGCACCCGGACGGCCGCACCCTCTTCGTGTCCGCCCGCGGCGGCACCTTCTCCTTCGACGCGGAGCGCCTCGAGTGGACGCGCCGCGGCGACTGGCTGCTGCCGTTCGACGGCGAGGCCTACTTCGACGCCGACCTGGAAGCCTGGGTCGGCCTCTGCGGCGACCGAGACAACGCTGGGCGCCTCTGTTCCTGCGACGTGCCGCCCGTCGATGCCGAGTTCACGCGCCCGCCTTCCCGGAAGCTCGGCAAGGATAAGCTGTTCCGCAAGGAGACCGAGTTGCACCGGGGCGCCAAGCTCGTGTACATGGGCGACGGCAAGTTCTGCCTCGTCGAGTCCATGTTCCACAAGGATGACAAGCAGCATCTGAGCCGCGACCCTACCACGATCGACCTCGATGTCCCCTACCCGCGCCGGCGCCGGCGTGTGCTCCGCATGACCACGTTTGGCCTCAAGTACGATAAAGCAGGGGAGCTGAAGATCATGCAGCGACAAGGTCACGCTTCTGTGACGTTTACGCGGCCTCATGATTTCACGGAGCGATTGCTGGAGCCTTTGGCATTCTGGGTCTAAGTTTGAACGACATGAATGCAAAAAATTGCTGTACGCTAATATGCAGCGACGAGGTCAAACAGTTTGCATCTCACATTTCACCTGACCTCCTCAATGCATCAGCTCGATGTTGCAATTATCCTGGCTGACTTTTGCACTGGCACAAACTCTGGTGAACATTTGTAAAGTGCATAGAGTGATCGCCAAAATTGCCATTTTGTGACTGATATTTATTCCAGACCCACCGATCATCTATATTCTACATCTGATATTTTTTTTTTTATGAAACGATAATCATGGATTCACCAGCAACTACCATGACGTAACACTGAGCATGAATTACTAATTCCTCCAAAAGAAGGCATCAAAGGGAAAATTAAAAGAGTAACTAACATACTGACTACCATGTAAAACAAAGTTTACAGTTGCAAACACTGAAATATTAACAAAGAGATCTTTAAAGAATGTTCACCCCTCCCAACTTTTGGTTCATCTCTTTTACCTACCAGTCCATAATCCTTTATGCAAGCTAGTAATCTGATAACACAGTACAATTCACATCTCTCAAAATCATTGCTACTGCAAACAATGTTGCCGAGGGCCGGCAATCTAATTTGCAGGTTCAACTTGTATGTCTCTGCACTTTGCAGCTGCGATTAAAAGAGCCAGCCGACATTTTTTTCATCTGACAAGTTACAGCTTGCTGCAGTTAATCCATCACCCAACTAAACCTCATAATTCCAACTTTTTATGGATTAAACTCATATTCTCCTTCGGTTTCATCTCAATGCTCAACAAATGTCCGGCAGGTGTTAATCACACATCACCTCTTCATACTTAATTTTTGATCCATCCAAATTCCTGTCTTTGTAAACTCAAAAGCCTAAACACTTTGCACATGTGGATGCATTTGGAACATAAAATGACAGATCAAGTAAAAATCATGCTGCAGAAGCATAACGCAGTACAAACGAACAGCACAGCATAATTTATTACTACATCCATATTGTTTTTTTGTTGTCGCTGACTAGCACAAATTGTGCTAACAAGCGACACACGCACACACAAATAAAAGGAGGCAGTACAGCTCAAGGATCCAAGAAGGTTTCATTTTTGGATTCAACTTCAACTATCCCTTAGGAAATTTCAAGGGAATAAGGGAGTACCCTTCTGTCATGTGTTTACCATCAGCACCAAAGCCTAAACGCCCATACATTATTGCGTGTACTATGTTTGCAGCTTTCTTGAATACCGGGAACCTGCGAGCCATCTCATCATGGTCACGCTCCATGTTATAAATCTTGCACCAGTTCTCATACAAGGCCCATATGGCTTCATCAGACTCAAGGTCCTTGTCAGTCACATCCAAACCAGGAACAGGAACACCTATCACAATGAGAAGACATCAGAAGCACAAAAAAGCCAGAAGCTATCAAGTAGATTCACAAAGAAACCAGGAAGTTATCAGATAGATTCCCAGTGTCCTGCCTATCTCTGCCCTACACTACGAGACGGCTACCACCAGAAGAGGGGAGGAGGATTGGCGTACCAGAACGGCGGCACTTCGAGGAACGAGCTTTTCTCCTGCTAGGAGAGCCTGAGCGGGCGGCGCGAGACGTAGCTGCCGCCGGTTCAGGACGAGATGCGGCGGCGGCCGCCACCGGCGCGGCACGAGATGACACTGCCCGTGCTATGTCTCGCACGGCCGACGCGTCACGGGCGACCCGAATCAGCCTGGACACCCTCGCTGCCATGGGGAAAAAAGGCAACGCACCGAGGAAAAGGCAACGCACCTATTTCTTTTGTAGGCTGGTGTTCTCTCTGGAATTAGATTTTGATTCCAAAATTATGCAAACCTAACTCGTGACAGATGGAATCTCCATCACCAATTAGGAACCATGACCCCAGATGTGGATCGATGAACAAAATCGAGATCACCTTGTCCAAGTTTTGCTGCTCGTGAGGGAGGGAAAGTATACGTCCGCTGGGCGCTGGCACTGGCAGGGCGCTCGTCGATCCAACAACATGGGCCTGTATTTTAGAACATCGAGGGTTGTGTGTGCGTAGCCCAACAAGAAAATTTTGGCGATCACTCTATGCATTTTACTAATGTTGGGCTACCCAGTCCCGACGCCAAGTCAACGAGAGCGTCTCCATCGCCGACGGCCCGTGCTTGTCGAAATAGTTATGTTCAGCTTTCATCTTTTGCTCCCTTTTCCTTTTCTTCAAGAAAGATAATAGTATACCGGAGTGATTAGGCAGCAAAATTCACCTTGGATCACTATACCTAAGCACTCAAGATTTGCTGTTGGCTAATATGCAGCGACGAGGTCAAACAGTTTGCATCTCACAGTTCCCCCAGTTCACCTGACCTCCTCAATGCATCAGCTCGATGCTGCAATTATCCTGGCTGGCTTTTGCACTGGCACAAACTCAGGTTATATCACCAGAGGTTACATTAGTAAAATGCATAGAGTGATCGCCAAAATTGCCATTTTGTGTGACTGATATTTATTCCAGACCCACAGACCATCTATATTCTACATCTGACATTTTTTTTCCATGAAACAAAAGGGAAAACTGACTACATGTAAACAAAGTTTACAGTTGCAAACAACACTGAAATATTAACGAAGGGATCTTTAACAAATGTGCACCCCTCCCAACTTCTGGTTCATCTCTTTTACCTACCAGTCCATAATCATATATGCAACCTAGTAATTATTTCTCTGTTTGATACCACAGTACAATTCACATGTCTCAAAATCATTGCTACTGCAAACAATGTTGCGGAGCGCCCTTTAGGCAATCTAATTTGCAGGTTCAACTTGTATCTCTCTGCACTTTGCAGCTGCGATTAAGAGCCAGCCGACATTGTTTTTTTCATCTGACAGGTTACAGCTTGCTGCAGTTGATGGCTATCCATCGCCAGTGATATGGATCTTGCCAGCACGTATGATCAATTGGGCTGTTTCTTCGTCCACAACAATCTGATCTCTTGCTAGCATCTCAGGAATATTCGGGGGCACAGCCTCAGCATTGATATATGCTCGGAGCAATGACTTGTACAGATCCAAGGTTGTCAAGTTTAATTTCTGAAGAACCTTAATGTATCTGTATGCATCATCAGCATTGCCTTTCTCCTCAAAATGTTTTGCAATGGCCTCGATTAGTTCAACTGGTGGTCTCCAATGGCAACTCTTCAACAATGATAAGCCTTTCTTCATGGCACCAACAGCTTTATCCATCTGCCTACTCTGAACATACCCCTCCATCAGTATCTCCCACGTCTTGTAATTAGGATGTGCGCCTTTCTCTAGCATATGGAAATGGAGCCTCTCAGCCTTTTCGATCCACCCATTCCTCACATAAGCACCAAGAAGAACATTTGATACCCGCACATCATGCTTCCTGCACTCTGCTTCCCAGCTTCCAAAGATCCACTCGGCCCGGCTGATGTCGCCAATTTTTGTCAAACACAAAATTACACTCATGTAATTTGCAGCAGGAATTCTACCTGGGACATTTTTACTAGCCTCCCACATTCTAATAATCCCTTCACTGTCATTCAGAGCCGCATAACATGTCATTATGAAAGAGTATCCTAAGCGCCCTGTCGATGACAGTTTTGTTTCAGCTTTCCTTAGGTAAGCCTGCGCTTTAGTATTCATTCCATGCATCCTGAAGATGTTGGCTAATGTGCAGTATGTACTCCAACCAACCTCGACCTTATCGTCATCCACCATCTCCTGGAACACTGACTCTACTGAGGCAACACCAGAGACTTGGGCACAAGCATTCATCCAAATGTTGTAGGAGAGAACATTCCTTGGAATGTTGTTACGTTTCATGAGATTGATCACGCTAAGGACCTTCTCATACTGACATGTTGCAGCATATAGTTTCATCATTTCATTGAATGAGTGAGGATCAACAGGCAGCCCACATCTCTGCAACTCGGCCATAAAGGTTTCAGCCTTCTGTACATTTCTTTCCATAACATAGCAATGGAGGAGAGCGAACGATGCAGCCCTTTTTGCAGCAGTGCTCTGTAGTTTCTTGTAGTATTCCTCGGCTTGAGGTGTGCCGTGAGCTTTAGCAATCAACTCTAGTCTTGCTGCATGATCCCATGGTGACAGTTTAAGGGAGTTGCATGAGTCCATCCAAGAGAAGACCTGCATCACAGATAACATTTGTTCAGCCAATGTCCTTTGTGATATTACGGCGTAACAGGCAGAAATAATTAGGCTTGTACCACAACTGTTACAGTCTTACAGACAGTAGTCCACAACTAATCAGTTGCCCACTTTGCAATCAAAATCTCAATAAGTGCGAACAATAAGCAAGCCTTTCTTCGATATCAACATTAGAAAGAACTCGAATTAATAACTTCTAAGCATACCGTAATCAGTTGCCCACATTGCAATCAAAATGTTGAACAGTAACACTATCAGTTAGCCGAATCCTAGTACGCTAAAACCAGAGGGCGGAGTAGCCAAGCTAGTGGAGCAGCTGCTCACCTCGAGTGCGTGCTCGTAGCGGCGCGCGCGCCGGAGCTGCGCGATTGCGTGACGGAGCTCCGGCTGCGAGACGTGGCCGCGCTCCTGGGCCCATCTCTCGACGGCAGCCGCGGCGGCCCCGTCGCGAGGCTGTCGGAGCCGGAGGAGGCGCCGCGAAAGGCGGCCGTCCTCGCTGTCGCGGGATGTCGAGGGAGGCGCGGAGGCGGAGCTGAAGGAGGAGGAGGACGAGGAAGAGAGGGGTTTAGGGTTTCTGCGGGAGGCGAAGAGGAGGACGCCGGCGAAGCGGGCGCGGCGCGCGGCCGTGGCCATGGGCCCCTGTTATCCGTGGGCTTCCTTGTGTGCAGTTCAGGTCGAGTTGACAACTTGACATTCGGGTCGCAGTTGACTGTCAACGTCTCTGTGTCTAGCCGGTTCCCTTCATTTTTTCCATCTCGTCGACACGGGCCGCGCCTCCGTCAACAACCCGCGCAGTCGGCGGTCGGCAGGCAGCCGCGGCGGCGTCTTCAGTCTTCGCCACTCAAATCGCCTCTCCACTGGCCACACCGCCCGCCTTCTCGCTCGCCAACCCCACGACTCACCCGACCCCCAACCCCGGGCACGCCGTCGTGTCCCGCGCCGACCGCCACCTGCCCCCACCTGGCTGCACAGATCAGGCATACTCCACCGCTCGTGCAGTCGCGCGAGGATCACAGTTAGGTTCACAATTGAGAAGATGCACGAGCCAACGCAAATTTTTTACACAAACTTCAATCCAAGCGCGCATCTTATTACTCCGCGCCACGCAAGGCGCATTATCCCACAGCCCAGGTTACAACTCCAGATATCTTAGCGCTAAACTACATACAATCCTATTAGCTGCTAGTTACTTCGGCTACTACACATACAGAGGCAACATGAGGTTGGCCTAACGAAGATTAACACTAGCTACACATCATACAACGTGAGATGTATACACAGGTGCAGAGCGATGCAGGTATGTGCGGCCACAATGCCTTTTCAGATGCAGGCACCGAGGGAATAGAAGTCGCACCCCAGATCATCGCTGAAGGAAGCTTCATCCTTCTCCTGCAGGTGAATTCAGACTGTTGTTAGATGAAAGCGCAGTGGTGAATTCCAACTGTTGTTTGATGAAAGTGCAATGGCACCAGACTACATATGATTTTTGTTCACAAGTTTATGCTCAAGTCATGTGATGAATGCTATGGAAAGGAATTCGTAAATGGGGAAATAAAGAACTTCATACCAATTTGATTATGGAATTGAGAAGGCCATCGAAACTGCAGCTGCTAGAACTAAGCTCGCTCTGGAGCTTTGGAATGCTAAAATCCGATGTATTTTTTGGTGTCAGTATATCTCCTGAGATGAGCATGTCAATCTTCGTTTGTGGAGCAGCTGTTGAAGCACTTGCACTTGCCTGTCCTATCATCCTGGCATCAATGCCATTATTTGATCTTTGGCTCGAAGAATGATGAGCTCCACTATTGCTCAGCAGTGAACTCCACACTTGCTTTGAATCCAGAAGATTGTCTGCACTCACTCCATCCATGCTCTGTCTCAAACTGCTAACGTTTCCAAAACTTAGGTATTTTGAGTTTTGGTTGCCACCCGGGGGCAAAAGTATTGTGCTACAGAAAGAGGTAGCTCCCACTTTGTTATCTCGTGCTACCGTCAGGTCATTTGAGGAACAAATATGTGTAGCTCCTGAGGATGTAGCACCCAACTTGCCTACATTATTGCCGAATGACCCATTCATAGGCAATCCACTGGCAGAATATGCAGATAAGGGAAGACAGCTCTGCTGGGATACACGAGAATCCATCAGACTGGAGGAAACTCCAACGATGCCCCCAACATGTTCTGAACTTCCAGAAGAAGTTCTAATCGATGGCTGGATGACAACATTGCCTTCTCTGCATTCCACAAGCTCTTGCTGCAGCAAAGGACTGTTAGTGACACTTTGGAGTGTGCTCGGTGCACAATTAGCCAGGCCATTCGTAGAAAGGATAGTAGACAAATCTTCAGTTTCTTCATTTATCCACTTCTGTGGCAGCTGGACCTGCCCAACTGAAGTTGTTAGACCTTGTGCCAAATTTCCTTGTTGATTGCCTGGTACGCTAAGGTGATATTTATTTGCACCACGAATGGAATGGCTTATTGTGGAATTGCTGTTTGCAATCTGAATGGACCTAGAAGCAGCCATCCCTTGAATTCCAAACGATGTTGGGTTACTTAACAACCCCTGTGGACTAAAAGATGACAGAGTTGCTGAAGAGGTAAATGTCTGATAACCCTGGAGTCCTTCAAATGCACCCATGCGCATAAAGGCGTCACTGCCTCCCAAAGCAGCAACAATGCCAGCTTGTTGTGACGCCACAGCACTCAGACGTTTAAGATAAAGTCTGTACTTCTGCATTGTACACAAAGCAAACTGTTTAGTTAAGCAGGGCTCCCAATTAGTTTGTTTCTCTATTGGGCTAATTTTGGGTTCAGTATTAACGTGCTTACTAAGTACTATTCAGTTTTAGTAGATATGATCGTAAGGCCAACATATGATCGTAAGGCCAACAGTATTACAGTACACTGAATAGAGCACAACACACTTACAGGTCAGAAAATATAAATAAAATCAGCGGGTCTATCATTCCCAAAAAATCAGAAGGGGGGATAAAGGGGGGGGGGGGGGGGGTGTATGCATTTAATTGTTTCATGATTCTTTCAAGTAAACAAAATCCAAGTCATTTCAAGGACATTGACGATTGCTACCATGAACACCCACTAAAGCATCTCAAAAACGTAAGGACGGTTCTTTGCTTCTTTATTAATTAGGACTGTGACAGTAGTTTTCTTTCAGACATTTTAAAAATGTCAGATAGTGAGCAAACTATTTATTTTCATTTATTTATCGGTTTTCAACTACATGGATTCTGCACATTAGTTTCTTGTCCTGTGCAAAGTAAAAAATATAGACTATGCATCTTTTGAACACTAAAAGTTGTTAGGATTTTAAAAGTTCATACTGCTGGGCCACAGGTAATATAAGTGCAGGCTATAGGCATTACCAGTACACTAAATTGAAAAATTTTGGGTGAGGGGCTTGCCTGTAGGTGACTTGCAACATTTTCCCTGGTGAGTTTCTCAACATTCATGAGCTCAAGAATCCTTTTTGGCACAGCTTCTGCATCAGTAAAAACAATGAGGTTGTAAAATCAGTTGTTATAAAGAACAAAACAGCATCCAAGTAAACAAACAGTGTAGTGTGCTTACTGTCAATTCCAAGGTGGTTAACAGCAGCAACAAATTTTCGGTGTAGTTCAACCGACCAAACTACCCTTGGCTTCTTTGGAGCTGAAGGGTCATCATTATCATGACCATTACTCTCGTCACCTTCATCATCATCTTCTTCGCTATGGTATTCCTTCCTCTTCTTGCTGGGCCTCCCACTTTGGTCAGGTGACCCACATGTAACTTGGCTGTGCACATGATCAAAATCCGCATTCGGTGGCTTATTGCACTCCTCATAGGTGTCAATAGTAGCTCGGTCACGGTTACCGAATTTCCTCCTGACAACATGCTGCCAGATATTCCTAAGCTCTTCAATCCGAACAGGCTTTAAGAGATAGTCACAGGCACCATGAGTTATCCCCTTCATCACAGTTTTTGTCTCTCCATTCACTGATAACACTGTATGGAAAATAATTGGTTAGCAACACACTTAGCATTCATCTAACACAAGGCTAGATGCACGGTGCCTAACATTTAGTCTAGCCCACTGATATAGTACTTTGTAAGAAGCAAGGATGACCTTAAACAGAGAGCGTATATTACTACGAATATTCGATGAACAATGAGAGCAGAGCAACGGGGAAAAAAAAGAGAAAGATATAACTAGGACTTACTTATGACAGGAAGGTCCATTTCAAGCCCCACAAGCTCAAGAAGCTTAAAGCCGTCCATATCTGGCATATGGACATCACTGATAACAAGATCGAACATTTTCCTGTTTTCCCTTAGCATCTTCAGTGCGATAACAGCCTGATTCGTTGTTGTCACTGCAGAAGCAAAACAAATTTATCTTACAAGTAACTTTAAAAGCTAGACAAAGATCTTGTAAATATTGCATGACCAAACCAGTTAATCCATACTAAAGTCGAAAACAGTGCAGCATTTATTTGCAGGATGATAGTGATTCAGGCTCTCTAGTGATTCGGGGATATAACATTTATTTACATGCTCGTTCATTTAGATGTAGAGAACACTGTGTGGCTACAGGAAGAAACTTTTGGTAACAACATTTAATCTAACATCATCATTTTTTTAAAAAAAAATTAGTGGGCATCATGGATTCAGATAGCTTGGCGAAACATGCAAACAGAACATCCAACAATCCAGAACCAGAAATAAAGGAAATAAATGGCAGGTTCAAAAATAAAATAAAAAACCAATCAAAGGCTCTGAACTGAAGAAATCCTTACCATGATACTGACATCGCCGCAGAAGGGTCTCAAGCACCTTGAGACACACCGGGTTGTCGTCGACGGCGAGGACCCGCATGCCGACGGGGAACTGGTCCCTCGCCCTCCCCAAGGCACTGCTCCTCTCCTCCGGCCTCATGCCAACCTACTCGAGCCAATTCACAGCAAGAATCCAGGAAACCAGAGCAAGAACAAGCTACAGTTGTTGCTCCGAGAAGACAGAAGAGTACTAACCGAGCCAATTGGAGCAAGCAAGAAGCAAAGCCAACAAGACAAGTTGGCAGTGGAGCTGGTCCAATCAAGAGACCAGTGGAGCCAATTGCAAGAGGACAGCAGCACCCTACAAGGAGCGAGATGTGGACATGGAGGGAGATGGCTTCCTCCCAATCCCCAGCAAGGAAAAGAGCAGCAACGAAAGGGGGAGACGGAAAACAGAACCAACCTACTACCCAACTAGAGCTGAAAAGGGCAAAGGGAAACCGCAGCTGGTGGATTTGGACTAGGGGGGAGAAATCAGTGGGGATGCAGCTTCAGGACCAAACCCACCACCACCGCATCATTATTGAAGCAAAGATGTGGGAAAGCAAAAGCGGGATTGGGAGTTGGAGAGAAGGCTGGATGGATGGATGGATGGAGGCCAAAAGAGATGGGCAGGGAAAGCAGAGCAACAGAAAAGCAGAGATGGCGACTGTTCCGGATGGCCACCTCACACGCTCATGAGTCACCGCGGCAAGTTCACAAGCACACCGACCACTCCCTCGCTGCTCAACCACACCAAGAAGGCAAGAACACAAGAGATTGGTAAGCTGCTGGTACTTGAAGAAACAAACGGGTGGAGCAGGAAGAAGCACTCTGGTTCCACGGGGTTGGGGAAGAAGAATGGAGGAATGTCTGGATGGGCAGGGCATCCTTGCGCCATGGATAGATATATGGGGTCAAAATGGTGGTGACAAGGCTACAACAGAAAGTGGGCCCCGATCATCCACAAGCAACAACTGATAATTACAGGTGAGATCCTCTGTAGTGCACAACCAAGAGATACCGGTTGCGTTCGCATCATCCGGTCCTTTTGGTAGTGCTACACTGCTATTCCAACCGTGGGCTGGGAGTTTTTGGTGTTTTCCTTCGATCGTTGTCAGCTGACGAGCAAAAACATCAGAGGGTTAGAGATTAAGCTAACATCATTGTCGACAATCACTAGCTGTCTAATTTTGCAACAAATGACTACATGCAGGCAGCTCTCTTACTTTGCCTTTCCTTTTCCTGCTCGTTTGGTTTGGCTATGCGACGTTTGATTACTCTCTCAATGATGCATAGCATCAATAAAGCTACTACTAATGATACAGTGCACAGTAACGACGTGACGGGACGTACACGTAGCAGGACCAATGATGCGTTGACATGGTCAAGCTTGCCCGTGTATAATCTGCTGTATCCGTAACCATGCATGCATGTATAACTGTATCGTAGTTCTAGGGAACGGATGGGACGGACATAGAATCACTTATCTCAGGCTACGGCTGCTAGCAGTCAGCCACACCACACTACAGCGGAGCATGTACTTGTACTCTAATATTCTGTACGCTGCAAAATACAAAAAGTTTTAAAAGAGTGTATGTATACTAAAGAAGCGAACAGTGATGAGTACGCATACACAGCACGTACGGTAGCCGCAGTCACTAGCTAGAGGGTGCGTGCCTTGCCTTGCCCAGGGAGGGGAGGGGAAGGAACGTACGACGCGTCGTGTCGTGCGGCATGAGACTGTAGCGTGGAGCTGGATACATGGACGCTTGCTACTCGCCCAGAAACCGCAACGATTCACTCACCTATACGTACTGTACGTACTACTGCAACAGTGAAGCAGCGGTACACGAGCGGCGTCGCCTCGTGCGTGTCTTCTAGCTAGCTACAGTAGTAATACTACTGTACTAGTACTTGGCCACGCCTATTACTATTCTAGCTAGTTAGAGACCAGTGATCTCGATCTTGGTCGAGCTTGCATTATTACTATTACATGGCCATTAAATCGCATTTAACCTCTATTAAACTCGTGATACGGCTTAGCGACCATTGGTTTGGACGACTTGATCGGCCGCGATCACGTAATAATGGCTGCGTCCCGGAGCGTTTCCCGCCCTCGCGCCGCCGGCGCGCGCGCGAACGGCTTTCGTCGCGGGGTCCGCGGCCACATGGATGGGCTACACGGCGCGTGTGGGGTTGAATTTTGCACGGACGGGGAAAGCCGCGGCGGCCTATTGATTGGGTGGTTCCTGGCATGGGGATCGCCTCCGCCGGACCGCCCGCTTTTGGGTAACAACAGGTGGGCACCACTCGTCTCGTCTCACCTCTGCCGTTATGTTGCGACCTATCCGGAGTTCCGGACCGTTCATTCATTTAACCGGTGGTGCCTTCCAATCAATATAGTTCTTGCATTGAGATAATTTAAGCAATACTAGTAGCTTCAAATTTCTTGACATAATATATGCAGTCAAAGCTTCAAAACCAGACCAGTAATGGTTTCACAAGCATTTTGTTTGCCCTTGTGATGAGAGATCCTTTTAGATATTCTAAAAGAAAAGGTGCATAAATATAAGAGAACATATCTGGTGGAAACCAACCTATCCGTGCAAACTATGGAAACTTCAATCTCAGCCACACGATGTTGATCCAAGGAGGCGCTCAGGGGAGGTGGAAGGTGGAAGGGGTGATTTGCAAAAGCGCATTTGCAAATCACCCCTCCCAAAGCGCATTTGCAAATCACCCCTCCCACCTCCCCTGAGCTTGCAAATCACCCCTCCCACATCTCATAAGCGCCAGCCTTGGATCAACATCGTGTGGCTGAGATTGAAGTTTCCATAGTTTGCACGGAGAGGTTGGTTTCCACCCGATACGTTCCCTAAATATAAACCTTCAATAAACAAAAGAGTGCATAATTTGTACCATATTAATATGCTCAAATCAGACTTTGCTCTTTTTTTTGTTTTTGTCATCGTCTGTTCAAAAAGTTGCAACGGCCAGAAAAGGCGAAGATTTTTTTTCGCTTCTCGCTTATTATAGTTCAAAACACTGAAGCGGCGGCCTAGAAAAATGGGAATCAGTGAAAATAAACGAGGCGTTTGGTGGAATTGTCACTTATTTTCGTAGAAAAAGCGACAATCGGGGAAAATAAGCGGAAACAAAAAAGGAAGGGGTATGGCTGCGTTGGTGATGTCACATGATGCCCTACTCCTGCCATGACAGCTTGCGAGGCAGATATCGTCAGCCATTTTCCTCGTCCCCTGATCGAATATAGTAGACCTCAGACGTATTACTACGGCAGCATGGAGCATTGACTCCGCTCTCTGTTGCGTACTAGCCCAGTCAATCCTAAGCTCCCACCATTCCTTCGTTTTCCCTCCGTATTTTACTTGTTGACGTTAGGACAATCGAAATTGAACTGTATATAGCACTGTCCTATCGTCAACTAATAAAATCAGGAGGTGGTAACAATTTGTAGCAGCGCATATGGTGTACCTACATCTACACGGAAGGTAAAAAATACTTGCAATGTTGGGCAATGATCTTGGCCTTATAACATCATATATACTCCCTCTGTCCCAATATGTAAGGGATTGAGGGGGTTTGGTTTTGTCTCACAATATAAGGGATTGGAGAGGTAAGTGAGGCCCATTCGGTAGATTTTTTTCCCCTCCCCTTCCCTCTCCTCCCCGCTGTCCACCAAACCTCATCCCATCTGCATCCCTCCCCGGCGGCGAGGCGTGCGAGGAGCGGTGGAGCAGAGCAGCCGTGGAGCGGTGCCTCGGGAGGAGGCCGTGGGCTTGGATTGAGAGCAGTAATGTAACACCCCAGCCCAGAGTACGGGCCCGTACGCCTACAGTGCGGGCCCCACCTCACAGCAGCAACTCTTACGCTTTCGTCCTCGCTTCGCGTAAAAAGATTAACCCGGTTGCTAGTGCACCTTGGACTGGGTATTTAAGTTGGTCATGCTCTCCCTCAACTTCTAATGTGGGACTAAACCCTTGCACACTAGCACTACATGCTCAGCTGCATTTTGGGCCGAATCTATTTGGGCCGGGCTTTCACAGCCTCCCCCCTTAGAACTCGACGTCCCCGTCGAGCAGCAGACCAATTTACCCCGAGGGGACAGATGTACAGGATCGCCTCTCTTGGCCACGTCCGTACGTCCAGTACTGGCATACGTCCCGTACGTCCAGTTAGCAGCGTACATACCATGCCGTGTCCCAGTCCGTCGGGCACACGCGCCATGCGTACGCACCTGCGTCCCTGCGCCCGTACGGCGACCGTACCCTTCTCAACTGACCCGTACGCGCCCGTGAAACCGCGAGAGTCGGCTCTGAATACCATCTGTAACACCCCAGCCCAGAGTACGGCTCTAGGCCCGTACGCCTACAGTGCGGGCCCCACCTCACAGCAGCAACTCTTACGCTTTCGTCCTCGCTTCGCGTAAAAGGGTTAACCCGGTTGCTAGTGCACCCTGGACTGGGTATTTAAGTTGGTCATGCTCTCCCTCAACTTCCAATGTGGGACTAAACCCTTGCACACTAGCACTACATGCTCAGCTGCATTTTGGGCCGAATCTATTTGGGCCGGGCTTTCACAAGTAATGAGGGGCATTATAGTCTTTGCATCCTGCTGCTGTTTTACTCGAAAACTCACCCGATCCCTTATAAATTGGGACGGAGGGAGTAATGTACAATCAGCATTCTCAAAAATCGTCAGAAATGTTGTGATTGAATTTACATGCAGTGTGGGGTCAAGATTCATATAGTTTTGGCCAAAGAAATGTGGTGTGCTCAAGTTAATTAATCAAGGAGTTCGATTTGCATATGCTGACCATTAATTTTATTACAATAACAATAAATTCGTCTAATTATTACAACACTACAACAGTTCCGATTACTCCATTTCAATGCACATTGGGCCCATTAGCTTTACATGAGAGTATGGGTCCGGAAGGGATTGCCGTAGTACTAGAGTAGTAATCATGCAGTCAATCGTTGATTAAGATTTTCCTGTGCTCGTGCATTTAGTTGCGTCGTAACTCTATGCCTGTACCATGTCAGAAAAACAGCATTTGTACTATTTCTTCTAGCAATGGCTGCGTGCCTTGCTCTGTTGCAACTTGCAAGATGTGCAACCGCCTGAATAGATGTGGTGATGAAATGGGATTGGAAAGATAATCCAGCGTCTATTCGATCGTTTCATTGTAGACATACCAGTTATCGTGACGTAAAAATAAAAGAATACAAAATACACAAGTTGTCCTAATGTAAAAGATAAGAGAGGATGAAATGACACGCAACACTCTTGCTTGTTCGGAGAGTTATAGAAAAGCAAAGATTTGTAACTGATCATAACGAGTATATATAGTTGAAATTGTATTAGCATAATTTCTCTTAATTATCAAAAAGAAAAAAGAACTTGCGATGAAAGATGAGTTTAATTGGGGACCGAGTCGTTGAAGGTCCATTGTCCAAGACATCATTTTTTCTTAAGAATAGATGCCTAATTATTGAATTTGTCTCGAGAAATCACTTAACCCTGTTTTGAATTGGATCATCTAGCGGCTAAAGTTTAGCCAATTAGTGAGCTAGTAATGCTTTAGAAGGTACCTGTTTGGATTCCTGGCTAATGTCTCTTCCTTTTGGATTTTTCTTGCCTTTTTTATATGTTTAGCTAAGTTTAGGAAGGTTGAGGTGACTAGTGGACTAATTTTTAAAAGATTGTTTAGTCATCCGTTTGAATCTGAATTGGCTAAACTTATCAGCCAGCTAAATGTTAAAGAGGTGGATCTAAACAAAACCTTAATAAATATATGCGTCCTTGTGATGGAATCCTTTGCATAGCGATTTAATTACTGTAAGTACAATTGCAGAACCGGTCCCTTGCCCATTCATTTGCGATCGATCCCAAAGCAACTATCTAGTGGAGACACACATTAAGATGCGAAGCAGGAAATGCGTTACTAGTACTACACGCGACTCGCTGCCTCGTTTATACTTTAATAAAGATATATTGATTGAAGGACAAACCTCTCAACAATGAGATGTGTATGTACAAACATATATTCCCTGACTTAATAGGATTAAGAGCCAGCTTAGTAGAACAATGTGTGGTTTGACCTTGCCATCAGGTACAGGTTTATTAAGTGCCACATACTAATATGGAATACTGATGAAATACTAACCTACTACTTCCTCCGTCTATAAATATAAACATTTGTTGACTTTCAGCCAACTTGTTTGACCAGTCGTCTTATTCAAAAAAGTTATAAAAATACAAAAATAAATAAGTCATATTTAAAATATATTTAGTGATAAAACAAGTCATAATGAAATCAATAATATTTTCATAATTTTTTTGAATAAGACGAGTGGTCAAACGAGTTAGCTGAAAGTCAACGAATACTTATATTTGTGGACGGAGGAAGTAATACTGGTGGAAACCGTATATCTGTGCCATGCGCCATGAAACCTTGGCTTTGTTGGTCAACAACTAACCAACTTAGCAGTACAACGGTTGATGATACTACCGCGTTTTTTTCATTTTTTTTCGAAAGGAATGATACCGCGTCATTCGTGCATGTGCGTTGACATTCCGTCGGTCGTGTAGTACGGCTTGAAAGGAAAAGCAGTCGCACCTCGCACGTACAAGTATGTATATATACTATAGGAGTACTTGCTCACAGCTCACAAAGCTGACACACTACTGAGCGGCATGCATTGCGACAACAAGCATCAACCAGAGTCGACAAGAGGGCAAATATTAAAAATCAACAAGCAATTAAGCAGCACCCGGACGGACGTCTCGGCGATGCACGGAGAGATAGATGACGTCCAGCATGGTGCGCGCAAAGCATTCGCCGTGGCATGTAGGAGTACTGGAGTAGTACGTGCATATCTCTGTAGCTTCATGCACGGTTCTGCACTGCAGTTGATCACGCGTTACGTACGTACGTGCTCCTGCGCTTCGAATCCTATAGGAGTTTTTGCCGCGCGATCGAGTGTAGCGTACCCCCTGCAATGCATGCATGCGTTCCCCGGCCGACGAAGACAGCGGCGATCGACGAGGGATCTGCAATGCCGGCCGGATCGCTTCGAGTATATATAAACTTGTTTGCTGCTAGCTAGCTAGCATGCATGGACGGAGACACGTACAGCACCGGTGATCGACCAAGTGCATACACTATCTATCTGTCTTCCATTAATTAAACCTCTGTACTAGTGTGTTGATTACGTACTCTGATGCCTATACGTACAGCAGCGTGCATTATACCTCTGTTTCATTATAATATGTACTAAGCTCCACTAGATACTAGCTAAGGATCCTGAATGCCTAGCTTTGTGATTACTATACGTACGTACGTAGCATCACAACGTAACATCCGTGGATGTTACGGTACGCATGGGGATTAGTTATTGTTATATATATTCTTTGATTCATTCGTGGCAAATTGAAATAATCGGTCGAGCGATCGACTAGCAGATCGATGGAGAGGACGACACAGCCAAATCTTGGTTGGATTCGTCGCATTTACACCTCCCGCGTGCCATGCAAGTTCATTTATACCCAAAATTACTTTCTTGGTTGCCGCTGTCAGGACCGAAGGACATCCCTCCTCATTCATCATCGTCACCACGGCACATGCACACGTAGCTCCTGCATACTACTACGTGCGTGCGTAATTAACGCTGGAGACGGTATATATATATACCGCACGTGGGTACAGCATACGACCGATCGGCCATTGCGTACGTAATATGGCTTATTTATTGTGTTGAACCATGAACAGAGAAACATACACTCCATCGATCGTTAAATCGTCACTTAGGTCTGATGCAAAGATGGAGCCGCAGCATATTGCAGGCTGGTCAAAGCTAGCGTCTGAAACATGGATAAAAACAGAAAGGCTGGATCGACTGAGCGTGCCACAAAAATTGCCATGCATCCAACACAATGTTTAGATTCACGATGTACGTACGCATATCAATGCAAGCTAGAGGTGGACCGCAGCTAGCTACGGATCGATGCTCAGCGGTGCAATTACTCGCTGAAAACAAAGCCATGCATGCCACCCGTAGCAGCACGTACGCGATCGAGTAAACACACTGCATATGGTGGTGCGCGAGCCTGCAGCATGGGAGCGAGATCTACATTGCACTGCAGGCAGAGAGAGGCCCAGCTGAGCTAGCAGTAACACACACAAGGGCAGTGGCTCGATGCCCGCGTGCCTGACCTGCCTGTGTCGTCGTCGTTCTCTCTCAAACGACAATGCACTGGGAGTCTGGGACAGATACATAGAGAGGCCGGGCAGGTGACCGTCGTTTGAATATATATCCTCTGTTTTTGGTTTCAAAACTTCGTCGTTTGCGCTGACCGTTTTGTCCTTGTGTGAGCAGAAAGCGGCAGAGGCTTTGTTTGTTTGTTTCAGCGTTGCGGATGAATACTTACACTGCACAAGCCCCTGCCTACCTGGTCCTGGTCCCGTGAGACCACCGGCCGGCGAGGGCGAGCAGCTGCTCAGCTGAGCTCAGTGGTGGGTCACGTTTCCTGCTGCACACTGCTCAAGCGCTCGCACCCGCAAAAGAAGAGACCTGGGCCAAGCGCACGTCCTACGTGTTTTCAGCTTCGGCCCGCGCACTTCGGCTAGTTTTTCCCCGAGTGACGACATATAACTGGGCCTGTTACTCAAGGCCCATTGATAACAAGCAACACGACCCGGTTTTTTTTTTTAACGCAAATGGTAGGAGCTCTCACTGCCACAACATGACATGATCTCTGTCGTTCCTGAAGAGGGCACGAGCTGCTTTCTATCCAGCTTACAGTTCCCTTTGTTGCAACCAATTAGAATCAATTCTTTTGCACAATGAGTACATTACAAGTAGAGAAAAACGAAAAACAAAAAAATGAGCTAGAACAGGCTAATTTGTGGCATCCACACTATCGTTGCAATCAATTATAGTCAATTCTTTGCACATTGCAGCCACACAGTCTGTCTAATCTGAACTCATACGGATCATAAAAGCTACAGTAGGTGCTGCATTTCCCGGGCGGCATCAGACTACCGCATCGCTGACTTCTCCGGCTTCTTCAATTTTTGTACGAGCAGCAAGCAGGCAGCATGGTTAGTGGCATCTACTAAACAGTTGAAGGCTCATCTCATCTCTTTCCGAATCTCAGGCACTTGTTATGTTTCACTTCAGTCATGCTCGACGAAGGCAGCAACTGGGGCGCCTTTGCTGCTCTGTCTTTCGCGAGCTTCTCCATCGCGTTTATGAACTTGCGCAAGTGGCGGATGTATTCTGGATAAGTCTCCAGATTGCAGTGACCGCCGCCTTTCACCCATAGAGGCTCGTATTTTTCCTTTGCGAGCTCCCACAGGCGCTTGCCATGAGAGAAGTCGACGATATCGTCGGCTGTGCCCTGCCATACGAGTCAGCAAGTTCAGATCAAACGAATACACCGAGGAGCATTTGAAAACTTGTGGTTTCATGTGGCACGGCAAGGCAGCATTCAAAAATGTGTTTTTAATTAACACAATTCTATTTGGGAACGGATTTAGCCAGTAACTCCTGACTAGGCAACGGTGTACATATCAAGGCCTACAAAATCCATGGTACGCATGAATTAGCATGCAAAACGAAGCCATTGCAGCAGTATGTGAAGCAGCAAGTCACCCTTGTTCGACATTTGCATATCAAACAGAAAAAAGATACAATAATTTAAAATAAACTTTGAGACAAAATATCGTGCCTCGAGAGAGGTTAGTCATATTGGTTTGTTTATCTTCCTTTCTCAGAGCAACAGATTCATTTTACAAGGATTTCGTGGTTGTTTAAAGAAAAATAGGACTTCTACCAGCCTAAAATTAAAGAACATCAGCATGTTTTTTTTTTGTTACTTTCTTGCTAATACCAGCATATGTTTAATATACAGATACCTATGAGACAATGCCAGTGGCGAACTGAAAAAGGTGACCAAATCCATAGAGAACAGAACCCTAAAAGTTTAAGACTACTTCAATAAAGAAAACTAGGTTAAAAGCTTACTCACATGTATTACCAGGACAGGGCATTCAACCTGCTTTATTTTGTCGATGTTCTGTAAATTAACCAGGTTAGACTAATAAGTAAACATACCGTGTCAGCACAGATGAAAAAATCCAAATTATGTTCCAGATTTACCTTGAAGATATCAAACCAAAGTGTCACTTTCACTGGATACAGGACCCGTATGCCTGAGAGTATACCACTATGAAGGACAACTCCTCTTAATTTTTCCAGACGTGAGGCCAAATGCAATGTTGGTCCACTTCCAACTGATTGCCCATACAGGATTAAATCCTCTTCTTCTATCCCATACTCCTTTTTCAAACAATCATAAACAGCCTCTATGTCGTAGTATGTGTTGTACTCTGATGGCTGTTGGACCAGAAAAAGGGCACGCGGTTAGTAGGTATTCCAACGGGGAAAAACAGATACAGCTAATGTAAGTATATAGACAAGAACGTGCGTACCATAATTCTTTTTGTTCTAAATTCAAGTCTTTAGTTGATAAATCTATGTGTGATAATATGGGACCATACACACATGCATTTATTTGCTTGTCAGAGCAAGTTCTGGAGTAGGCATCGATCACCTATAAGTTGAGGCTGATGATGGGCCCTTAGTTTAACAACTTTGATAAAAGGATGACAACAAGAACAAAGGTACCATCATGGTCTAGAATGGCAGAAAGCAAAGGTGACCCTTTTCTCGGGGGGTGTTGATAATATGAAGGATAAAATTGAACGAGATGAACCAGCCATTTGGCTGAGTCTTGTTCTAGATGAGGCTAAGAAGATATAGTGTCCAATAATTACTTGATTTGAGGAAGTGTGCCCATACATCTATTGAAGAATAATATGGGGTTGATTAAGCTACAAGGATAAAGAATTGTCTAATCAAACAGTTGCTACTAACTATGTAGCACAATCATAAACAGGAGACATCATGATCGCAAAACAGAAAGAAAGAAAATAGCGAGAATACGACGTGACGATCTAATCCTAGAAACTTAACGGCAAATTGAAGCAACTTGAGAACCACGTTTCAGCTCTTAAACATACTTAAGCTTTCAGGAACTTACTTTTCCTGTAGAGGCACCATAGCCTGAATAGTCATAGCTGCAAAAGAAAAACATGATAACAGCTTTAGTCACATGTAACCTACAGATGTGGTTGCAAGGGGAAAATGCTGGCATGGTTATCAACCATAAGTCCATAATAGTAAGTGTTTAATTCATGTAAAGGAAAGTCAGCATCCCATCAGATCAAGATAGCAACATTTCTTGTCGTGGGGAAATTTCGTTTCTAAAAGTCCAACAGTTGGCATCAACTAGATCATTCTGAAAGTAACTACACCAATCGAACTGCAAATGGAACTCCGACTCGATGCAAAATTCTGCAGAAATATCCCTGCAGATTTCTAAGGACTATTGGAAACAACGTGCTAGAATAAGAACCTAATTCCCCGGTCTACGACATAAGGGCCAGGTGCTCTTTTGCTAAAAAAAAAAATTCAACAATAGAAAGCAATATATGAATCAATTCCAGAACCACAACATCAAAATGGCACATAAACGAACCTAATTCCCCTCCCCGGTATACAACATAAATATTAAATTTGACACAATTTTAGCATCACTGCCACAAAACTATAGTACATTCTGGCGCTCTGTTATAGTGGTCCAGTTAAATAACTGAGTTTGTTGAAAGCAAGACTCGAGGGACACCCGGACCCGGTGCAGCAGCGCACACCAGAATTCTGAACAGGACCTGACTTTAAAGTGCAGCAGTTGATTATGTTCAAACCTTCTTAACCTGAACTCACATTGAGATCGGTTTCATGCCGAATTGCAGCCTCTCAGAATAATTATGAGATCTTCCCAAATCAACTGCAAAGTCCCAAATCCACGAAATTATTATTTAAAAACAGCTGGCTGACTAGTGGAAGTGCTGAACCCCCCTTGGTCGTGCAGCGATCAAACTAACTCCCACTAACTGGAAGCTACTACAGGCGAATCACGAACAGCCCAACAAACGTACTGTACGAAGACATAAAAAAATCATTTGCAATGGTTGGTTAACAACCATGCCTTGAAAAAGAAAAAAAACAAAGGTGCAATTAAGCTGAGCACATCACCTACTAGAAGCTGGCAAGGACGCCGCTTGAATGCACCGAAAAAAAAAACGAACGGAAGCAATGGCTTCGTCCTGTGACTGACCTCATGATGTTGACGCGGAGGTGCGCGCGGAGCTCGAGGAAGAGCCCGAGCATCTGGCCGAGGTCGGCGGCGTTGCCGTGGGAGTAGAGCAGCGTGAGCCGCGCGGCGGGGTGGCGCCAGAAGGCGGCGACGATGCGCGTTCCGGCCCTGGTGGGCAGCGCGCGGACCTCGACGCCGGCGTCCGGCGAGAGCCCCGTCATCTGCAGCAGGCCGGCGGCGGCGTCCGGAGCGGGCGTGACCTCGTACGTCGCCGGCTCCGGCGGGAAGAAGGCCAGCCGCGCCGCCACCGACGACGTGACGTTGCCCATTCTACCCTTCCCCCTCGCCTCGCCGCATGAGCCTCGGCGGACGCCAATGGCCGCTGCCTATTCCGGGTGGAGATGGAGGCCGCAACGTGAGGTGGTGCTTGTTGCTTGCGGGCTCGTTTTCTCCGTCCTTATGAGAGGAGGCCACTGGACAGGTGGAGTGTGACCGCCTCAAGTGCTGTTTCTTTCTTTTCTCAGCTTTCGTTTAACCATTTCCTTTTGTTTTCATTTCCTTCCCTCTGCTGGATTTGTTTGGTTTGGTTGCTTGCGTTTTGCGTCGATGTACTACGTGTGGAAGGGAAGGCGGACACGGAATTCGTTCTCGATGTCTATACATCAGTTTTGCATCGCGTAATAGTTTTTAGATACAGGTGCTTGTGTGTATAAGTCAATTATGAAGTTTTCTGGACAGCAAGCAACAGACGCCGACTAAAATTTGGTGACAAGCATGCATGAGGTTGCTGTCGGCAGAACGCTTCGAACATGTGTTCGCTTTAAGCGGTACAGATGCACATTCAACCATTGCATTACGTCTCCTTCATATGGAGTACAATAATAATGATTGAGCGAACCCGTACTAAAGAAACCTACTCCTGGTCCTGGGTCTTGACTAGGCAGCCATCACCGAAGTAAATGGAGCAGCACAAACTCGCAAGGAACGTTCGTTAACTCAGCATCGTACGATTTGTGTATGGTCATCGCACCAACGAACAAAGTTCTTCCTGATCCTGATGTGTCGTTGCATGCAGCTAAAGTTACTGCTGGTAAATAGAGTCAGATCCTACTCGTACTCGAGTTGTACGAGTACGTAGTGAACTGTTTTTTCCAGGAGCCGAGGACGACATGGAGGCTGACGCCTTCCTGACTGACTCCAACAATGGGAGGCAAACCCATTTTTGCCTCCCCAAACACCACTGTTCATGAGGCAACAGGCTCCAACAGCTTATGCAAAGAGAAGATGCAATTTGCATCGAAGGAGAGAGACGATGGAAAGATGCACTACCTCTCTCCTCCGAGGCATTCGCTGGAGCGACGGCACGACAGCCGCCCGGCCCGCCCCTGCCTCGCGGCTCCGCCCTGCCGATCTCCTCGCCGCGCCACTCTTCCCGGCGCTGTGCCCGCACCCCCCCCCCCCCCCCCCCCCTCCCACCCGCCGTCGATGGCCTGCTCGAGAGGATTCGCCGGGGGCCGACGAGGGCGACGGCGACCTCGCCCTCCAGGCTGCTGCTGCCAGGCGCGACGAGGAGAAGCCGGAGGAGGGCGAGAAGGTGGTGGTGGAGCGCCATGGCGCGGCGTTCGGGGCGGAGGCGCACGGGCCCACGGACATGGACGGCGGGAGGAATGAGAGTGGCGAAGGAGAGGATCTCGTACATGGACGGTGGGGAGGAACGAGAGCGGCGGAGGTCGGCGGGGAGGCGACGGCGTGGAGCCGGGCTGTGGAGACGGCGAGACGGCGGTCGGCGCGGAAGGGCGTGGCGGAGGCGCGCAAGGCTGGGGCGCGGCTGGGGCGGGCGCGGAGCGCGGCGGCCTGGGCGTGTTGGCGGCGGGCGCGGGGCGCGGTGGCCTGGGCGCAGAGCACGGTGGCCTGGGCGCTTCGGCTGGCGTTGGGCGCGGGGCGCGGCGGCCTGGGCGCGTTGACGGCGGGCGCGGAGCACGGCGGCCTGGGCGCGTCGGCAGCGGGCGCGGAACGCGGCGGCCTGGGCGCGTCGGCGGCGGGCGCGGAGCGCGGCGGCGGTCCCGGAGCGTGGCGGCCTGGGCACGCGGCGGCGGTCACGAAGCACGGCGGCGGAGGAGGCGAAGGAGGCGGCCAGGGGATTGAGAGAGGGACAGTCGATGCGATGGCACGAAATGCAACATCTGTTGGAGAGAGGGTCGCGCAAAGGAGACGCAAACAACTATAGACGAGAGGCAACACTTCTTTTGCCTCTCCAAAATACATCTTATTACACTTCTTTTGCCTCTCCAAAATACATCTTATTGTTGGAGTCAGTCTGACAGGGGAGAAGTGCACTGTGGTTCGCTGCAAGTGAAGCAACGAAATGGGGCGGTCAAGATTCGGTCAAAAGCAAGGCAAAGCACAAAGGACGCGGTGACTGACGAGCGATATGATGAGTGAGCGAGATGCAGCTGAGCCGACTGATTGCATTGCTGGGGCGAGACCTGGGTGAGAACTGTGGAACGGTCCACGAGCTAGCAGCAGCTGCCTGTCACTCCTCAAAATTATCGCTCATGCTGCAATCAGCGCCTCTGTTTATTCTCCCTTTTCATGCTCAACGTTTCTTTGGTGATGGAAAGCTAATGATGTGTGTACATGGTCCCTTGTTTCCCTCGTGACATTGCATGGCTACATGCAAGTGAAAACGTACTCCTATTCAGTGAAGTAGTAACATAAAATGACGCACACTGCACAGAACATTCTCCTTGTGCCAATCTTTTGAAGACCCTGCTGATGAATGATTGCGTGAAAAAGAAAGAAAAATGCATGTAGCCCTCGGATGTCTAACCCAGGGAAAAGATAGCGACGTTGCATGTCTCGAATCAACACCTTTTGGTGCAAACACAGACTGACAGACGTAAACTTCGTAGCTTTGCAATGACCAGAGAAGCAGACGCAATCACGCAACCATGTGCACAAGCCCCCAATGGCTTCGCAATCAGCTCACCTGCTTGGGAATAGCCTCCTTTTTCTCGTTACTTCTACGAACCATTTTTTTTTTCTTGCAAGTTCATTTTTTTATTGTTCATACAAGTAAAATAAAAATTATATGCCGCTAAAAGTGTTCAAAAAAGAAGCGAGCAATGGCCTTTAGCTGAGGAAAGCATGCTCTACATAGCAACAGTACAATGGCTCTTCTTTGCGTGATTCTCTCTTTCTCATACGTCTCAATGTTTCTAAAAGTCAACAATACTACTCGCTATTCAGCCAACACTAGAACTATCAGTTGGATCATGAAATTATTTCCTATGAAACTGTTATTTTACAGTCATACTGTAATTATACCCAAAAAATGGTTTATCAAACTGTTCCAGGCAGGATTTCTGAACTGTAGTTCGCGTACAGTAGGTTACAATTGGATCCGACCATTAACCCAGAGACTGCATAGACAAATGCGCACTTACACCAACGTGGTGTCAAGAAATGGGACCAAAGAGCTCATCATTCCCTTTACCCTTTCTTTAACAGCTGGGACCCACATCCAAAGTATCCTGGGAGGACCGCATCCACCTCTGCCTCAAGCGGTCAAATGGCGAAAGGCAGCGATCAACGGGACTATGGGTGGAGGTTACCCTTGCTTGGCTGCATGTTGTGGGTACTCGATTTGAATACAGGCAAGCAACCAAAACCATCCAGCTAAGCTAGTTCAGCGCTTCAGGCCTCATTAACGTCCAACAAGGTATACCAAATCTCCCGAAATGTGAACCCAATACTTAAAGGTTCATTTTGGCCAAAGTAACAGCAGTTACAAATCTTTTATATAACGGTTAAGTCTTACTCCTCCTACAAGGCTACAACCCATTCATCATGGTAACTTTGGTCTGTTGTGACTTCAAGAATTAGTTTATAACAACCACAAAAAGATCACACTAGATTAAAAAAATGACATGTTAATTTTTGACTTTGTATTGATCGGAATGATCTTCTGTACAACATAACTAGTGACATATTTACTGTGTTAGCACTAAGCATGCCAAATATGTACAATAGGGGCTTGTAATCTTACCAATGTTGTAGCAACTACTTCCACACTTTGACAGCACCGTCTCTACTAGCTGATATCAACCTTTGGCTCGACAAATTGAAGGTTGCCAATGCAAGTATAGCATCACGGTGGCACCCAGCTGAATCTGCAGCGGCCATCGCTAGCTGAGTCTTGTGCGACTTGGACGCTGTTGTAGGCTGTTTGCATATTTCCTGGACAGAACACAATACCTCTGTTAGTATCGACAGTTTATATATCCTTCGTCAATGAGATAACCTGGTAGGAAATGCAATAATGCACAGAAAGAGACCATCGTTTCTTCCAAATACATCTAGACTGCCACTTAAATTTAAGCAAGCAACCAATCGAATAATAATGTGGAAACTTGCTGCCGACGACTTGATGTTAAAAGTCGTACATGGATGACTTTACAAGGTTTTTTAGAACAGGTGTGCCAGGTAAATGAACTACCCAACAAGGATTGAAAGTTACCTGCACAACTTGTACTCCAAAGCTGGACCTTATATCGTAAGAGTAGAACTCATCCCTTTCACTTCCTTTTGCCGGAATAGCTTCTTTCTCCGAGGGACCAGCAATACAGAAGCTTTGCTCAGGTCTTCAAAATTGTCAAATAAAAAAAAAACATGATTACAGGTTCTGGAGATTAACTTATGAAGAAAAAAAAGTGCAACATAATAAAACTGAACCTGGCCTGGTCCCAGTAACGGATCTTCAAGTCTGTTCCGCCTGTCAATAGGTCACCACCTGCCAAGGGAAGCAAAGAGCGGATGCCTGGACGGCGTACAGGTGGGTCATTCAATTCCTCAATTCTGTACTTATAATTTCCTGCTCGTCTCACATCTTTGGTGATTGTCTTGTTAAGAAGTCTTGATGGTCCCTTTGGCAGCATAGCTTCATTCTCTGCGCTAGCCGTTCTAAACACCTGCATGTTTGTTGACCATTTAAGATACAACTGCCCAATTCTCAAAAGCACAGATTTTTTTTTTTACCATGCCACGAGGCAGATGATTAGCTAAATAAATGTGCAAACATTCCACTTTCGAAATCAGAATAGCCTTTTAGGATGCCATTAGTTAATATCTGAAAATGATAAATCTGTGGATGGGATATTCTACCGAAAGTGCTCAGAAAGTACAAATCAGAAAAGTTTTTTACCTGGTGGCAGCTTCCATTCTCAGCATTCCATAGGGAAACTTCGTTGCAGCCAGCAGCAACAAAAACCAATGGCCTTCCAGCAGAAGATATTGAATTTGGTGGTGGTATAAGCAAGCACAGTTTCTCTATTGGGCTTACTGTGGAATAGTGCCACGAGTTAACAGGAAGCAAAAACCTATTATCCCACAATGTAAGAACACCTCTTGAAGAACCTGAGATAAACCAATTTCCACACTGCCCCACTACAAGTGCTGATATGTAGCCCTCCTCTGGTGAGGATTTGTACGACCAAGATTCTGTGTTAGTCCTCGCATCCCATTGATGGATACCACAATACTCAGTGCTGAAAAGGACAGTTGGGCTGAAGCTGTCCAAAGAACAATTTACAACACTGAGAATTGCGCCTTCTTTTATATCTCTCTTTTTTACATCAACAATGCCCGAATATCGTTCCACGACACTCCCAACGCCACGTGCACAATCAACAGAAAACAAGTGTAGTGTTCCATCACTGGCACCAACAACAACCTGTGAAGTACCATGAAGCATTGTTGTAGATAGAGCTCGGCTATTACCCGTGCTATATGTTAATCTCGACCTGAAGGCAATGTCTTTTTCTAATTTTCTTGTATCCCATATCTTGACACTCGAGTCGTCGGAAGCAGTCACAAAAAAGGTATTGTCATTAGATACAGCAATATCATTTACAGACAAGCGATGCTCCTGGAGATGTGCCACTAGAACTCCACGAGGCCTCCATCCAGTCTCCACATTTACTGCTGATCTTGTGAAGGACGGCGATCCTACAGTATCAGAGTTTGAAATGCCATCCCCTTGCAAAGAAGAACTTCTCTTGACAGAGTCATTGATGCTCAAATTTTGCAGCTTGCTACTAAAATGATCATCTCTAGTCTGAACACCGGGACGGTTTGGTTCTAACCAAGGTAGCCTAACCGAAGCTTTATAAACTGAATCAGAGACCATGTGTGTTTCTCCTAAACCACGCTTATCAGTGGAAACAGAATATGATGGTATTGCTTTATTCAAATCATAAAAGGAACTATTCCCAGAAGATGCATGTAGTGCAAAGCCAGAATACAATGATTTATCAAAAGAAACTGAATCTTTCATGTCCAAGGAAATGTTGCTGGAAATATTGGGGCCCCGCAATCCTGCAACATCGTCGATAATGGTTGCAGACCCACTTCGTGCTGTAGAACCACCATGTGCCGTGAGTTCTTTTATGGCACCACTTTTCAGTAAAATGTCTCCAGTATCTTGAGCATCCTCTAAAGCTTGGTATAGGACTGATTTTGAGACCGGAGGCTTAAGACATGAAAGAATGGCCGCTTCAGATGACAATGAAGGTGGCTCCCTGTGTAGGAAATGCCTTAGATGTGGAGAAAGATACACATAAGTATCCACAGATCCTAAGCTCTCACTACAGGCAGCAACAAGTCTTACAGCAGACCGTTTAACCCAATTGATGGGATGGCACAAAAGGGGAAGAACCTTTCCGAATAGACCAACAATAACTCTTTTCCTCAAGTAACCACTTTTACACATCATGGTTAAGCAATCCAGTGCATTCACAAGGACAGCCTCCATATTATCACTTAATGCCTGTTCCAGATATGGCAAAAGGTACTCCTCGACGCTTCGTGAACCAATAAAATAGCAAACAAAGACAATCTGACCAAAGAAAACTGCACGGAGCTGCTCATTCTGGTCATTTAGAAACGCTGGCAGTATAGGAAGAAGAAAATCATTACTTTGCTTGTGTCCAAAGAAGTAGCACAAATAACCTATATCCTGTAGAAGAGCTCTACGGACATTAGGTGTTTGCTTTGGTCCCATTACCAACTCTTGCACTATTTCATAAACCGATTTCCTCAGATGTGCAAGTTGGCCATCCATTTTATCTTGCTTCTTCACTGCAGATTCTGCAGGCTGTGGTCTCAGAATCACTGATTCATCAAGAGGCCCAACATCAGCTATGCTACGAGAACGCAGAAGGAATCTGTAAGCTGTCAAAGCCAGCTTATGAATGTTACTAGCATAGCAAACTCTAACACTCTCCTCAGTATCATCAGGGAGCAAAGAGAGCATTGGAAGAATGTACTCCGGGAATATCACCGCATCACTGATAGGAAAGTCTTGAATGAGACAGAGAACATCACATAAGGTTTCCAAAGCAGCGCAGCGGACAATGGCAGCTGGATCTGAGAGCATTGCGATCACATAGGGAACCACTAGCTGTAACCGACTATCATCATCTATGTATGTGGAAGAAATCCTCAGAAGAATGAGACTGGCCCTTCTCAGCTCAGGTTTTTTCACGCTACGTATGCATGAGCAGAGTAATGAGGCCAGCAAGACCATGCCTTCACAGCTCACCTTGGAATCCATCTGTTGGAAAATGTCAAAGCTGTATGTATCCGATTGGCCATCATACCCAGACACTAAGGAGCGCAAATTACTCTTTGAGATAGTCTGTACATGGGATACTACATTAATCTGGCTCATCAAACCATTGCCTGCTTGCTTTGCTTCTTGATTAACCAGCTGCAAGGAGTGATTACCACTTCCACCAGAAATGCTAGATGCAACAAAATGTTCCAAGTCGTCTTTGGCTTTTGTTCTAGTGGGGTTGCTCCTTTGCTCCACTTCTTTGAGAAGAGAACTGAGGTCTCCCACAATCTGTTGATGGTCCACAGGAGTGTTTTTCTTAACTACAGATGTGCTTTGCGTAGAATCTTCTGGTGAGTTTAACATTTGCCATCTGCCTTTTTTCCCATCTGGTTTGCTATTCTCACACAAAGTAGATCCTTGAATTTGTTCAATAGTTGAGTTGCCCATCATTATTTCATGTATCTTTTCAAAATTTTCTTGAATCTTCTCAACCTGTAAAAAATTTATTCAGCACTTGTTGTGATGAATAGTAGCCGAGGCAGTGGTTATAACAAAATTGAATAATCCTTACCCTGGCATCTGAGTCAAGTGGAACAATATCTGAGAAGAACTTGTGCAGAAATTTCGAAAAATAAATTGGGAACACAACAGATCCGTATTTTTGCAGATAGTCTCTACATGATAGCCTTTCTTTTGGGTCCAACTGTATCATGTGAAGTATCATGTCACGAATACCAGGATCTTGTATCTGCAAGCACAGGTTAAAAAAAAACTTGTGGTAGGGTATATCTGCCTGAAATCCAATAATTCTGAAGTAAAAAAATAAAGAAGAAGAACCAGCAATAGAAACGTTGGCAACTTTTACAAGTACACAGTTTTCACAAATATAAATAAAAACCAACAAGATGTCCCTCGAGACAGACAATTTCATTTAGAACCAAACATAACCTCTTCATTCAGGTCCTGACATACTACTGGAGTACTGAGTATGGACATTATTACAAGGCATGGTGAAGTAGACTGCATGCTATTTGTTGGTATTCACTAGTGCAAAAAATAAAAACTGTGAAAATCCACAGAAGCCATGAAAATGTGCTCAAGTGAAGAGTGCATTTGAGTGCCTCTATACTTAGATTTCACAACTTGGAGAGAAAAAAAAAGGGGGGGGGGGGGGGGGGGGGGGGGGGGGGGGGGCATTCATCCAACAGGCTCGAACTACGACTCATATATGCACAATAGGTATGAACAGACCAGCTTTCACCTAGCATAAGTCATGTATTTGAACATTCCAATTTTTATTTTGTACATTAAGCAGAACGAGTTAATGGTTCCATCCAAGATGGCATGCAGGCAATCATGTGGCAACAAAAAATAGTATACAGTTTTTGACACGTACGAGCAACCCAAAATAATATATTAGAAGAATAATAGCGCTTGAATTGATTCCAAACAAGCCATTCAACCATTGAAAAAGATCACAGGAACAACATAAAACCTTTTCTAGGGTATGCACGGGGTCATACTGACCACGCCGATAAGCCAGAAGTTGTGACAGCTCAAAAAGTGGCTGACCTTCTAGGAAAAGTTCAGCAAGAACACACCTGGAAAAAGGACAAAAAAAAATTACCATTTAATCATCGGCATTAAGAAAATACCAATTACATCTATTAGAATTCTGACATGGCAGAGAACTGCAATAAAATATGGAACTGACGAAGAAATTAACCAAAATCATTCTCAATCCAGAGTACCAGCAACCAATCACCAGCATTTGGATACTAGCTATTCAGGCCGTTGAAAAGCTAAAAAGAAGCTCCTACAAGTTCTAAGTAAATTTGCTACTAAGGTATGCAAGCAAATGGCAAGAAAAGCAATATCTGTGAATAAGCATGAAGCCTTGAAAGGATTTACATTGTATCAGCAACAAATAGTAAATTGTGTTTCAATGGAGCCTGTCTCAAGGATTAAGAATAAAGAGCATTTAACAGACACAAACAATAGCAACTACATGGTTGATATTAAACCACAGTTTACACATTGACTTGCGAGAATTGCCTTCCAATAACCATCAATAGATGAACAGATATTAATTCATGCCATGTTCCACTAGGTATCAGATAGCAATACAGCCTGTGAGAGCAAACAGGCAAGTCAAAGCAAAAGATAAAGGTAAGCCAACTATTCGTGTATGATGAGAACACACATTGTCGTACCATGTTAAGGGGTCACAAAGAAACAAAAACTACTCTTAAAACAAACAAATTTAGCACGAATGTGGCACATACCCGAGAGAAAATATATCCATGGATGGTTGCAGAGGTGAATCTGCTACAATTTGGGACTCCCCGCCATGCTCGTAAAATCTCTGGGTAGATTGAATTCGTTTATAAAATTGCAAATGGGCAATGGAAAATACTCGTGTGTAATCAAAAAAGTCGTGTCAAAGCAGCAAATAGCATGCTACTGCCTTCGACAACATCACAAAAGAAAAATGAATGTTCTACAGAACAGAACTGCAATGGCAACTATTTCATCTTCAGTAACAATTCAAGAACTCAAGACACAGAAAACTGAAGATAAGGAGACCAACTAAATGAGACCTCCACTGCGACAATATATACTAAAGTTTTATCATCGTGTAAATTCAGGATGCAAAAATATATACCAAAGTTAGCGACATATGTAACAATTGAACACTGGAGAAAAATAAATAAATTGTAACAAAAGGCAATATGGTTCACACAAATATCGAACGCTTAAGATCAAGGGACTCACTTCAGGTGCTAGATAGCATCTTCGCCTTCCTCCAGTGTCGAAGTAAAATGAAAAGTCAGATGGATCGTCATCCGGAATGTATGTTGGTTTGAAAGAGGCGAAGTCCGCGAGATATAACCAACTCCAAGAAGTAACAAGTACATTCTCACATTTTATATCACCTAAACTCAAATAGAAAGCATATGTAAGGAACAGCAGCTCAAAAAGTTACAGCCAAGATGAATTAGAAAAAACGCTTCTCACCATGACAAACTCCCTTGCTATGGCTCTGCTCCACAGCATGGATTAACTGCACAACCAAGTAATCTAAAATGACAACTGTCTTGGATTTTTTTTTTAAAAAAAAAGGACTCTTACACACACTACACTGCTAAAATAAGTGGCACAACTATTACTGCACTTTATTAAATATATGACTCCTAACGGCCACCAACAGGATCAACTTCAGCACTTCCTTAAATACTGATTACCATCCAACGCACAGAAAAGAAAGCTAGAGAGAGGCCTCACCTGAAAAGCAAGCCATTTCTTTGCAATCTGACTGAGGAAAGGTCGGGTACTCAGACGGTCGTGCAGGTTGTTGAAGAAGTACTGCCTCAGGAGATATGCCGCCTTATCCGTTTGCAACCAAACCTGAACACAATTGGAAGCCAAACAGCATATGAACTCAGACAGGAGAAAATAACATTAACCAAGACATTATCTTCACATCCTGGAGAAATCGACATTCATGTCTTTGATACTTCACTACGGTATCGTCTAATGTGAAAATATCAGCAAATAATATGTCCCGAACTTTGCACCAAAATTTAACCGGACCAGAGAACCTAACAATAGTCCATGAACCCCCAAAGATATCACTTCCGAAATCCCTACAGCCTTAGGTGAACCAACAAACATACGTGTATGGGGTATAATATCCGCTAAACCCTACCAATTGTTCGCCAACGCTACACAATGCATCAGAGAACAATATCAAACGCCCCCGTTCGTAACCTACAGGCAGAATTGCAAGTAGAAACTGCTTGAACAACAATCGAAAGCCCTTTGGTAGAATCCTCACCTGGAAGGGCCATACGTGGGATCCCTCGATCCCCTTGAACGCGTTCCTGATCCTCTCCAGCCTCCGCTCATGCTCCTGCGATACACAAGCCACAGATCTCAGGACGCAACTCGAAACCAAATCCCAATGAATTCGCGTGGGGCGCCAAGTGGATAGAGGGAACCTAGGAGTAGCCGCTGTTACCTTGAGGTCGATAGGCTCGCCGGCGCGCTTGAAGTAGACCTTGACGAGGAGGAGCCCCTCGTCGTGCTTGCAGCGGACGGACTTGAGGAAGCGGCCGCGGCTGACGACGTCGAGGAGCACGAGGTTGTAGGTGGACGGGAGGTCGTGGAGGTAGTACTCCGTCGCCGACGCCTGCGTCGTCCGCGCGATCTTATTCCCCATCGCGCTCTCCGCCGCCGCGACGACGGAGGGCGGCGGCTCGCCGGAGTCCGGGGTTTGTGTTGCTTCGCTTCGCTTCTCGCTTTGCGGGGTGCGTCGTGGCGTTGCGTGGAGCGGAGGCGATCGGGTAGCGTGCGATCGAGTTGGTCGTGGCGGTCTGGTGTGTTGGGCTCGACCACGCGGGACTCATACGTGCGTATGTGTGCTGGTCTGAGTTGCCGAATTGGATCGACTCCCGTGCCAGGTTCGCACGCACAAACGACTTCCGTTCCGTGGTGGATGCTACAAATAGTTCCTGGTCTTTTCGCACGGAAAAGTTCTGTTCCGTCCTGGGTGAGAACAGGAATAACAGCACGAAAGAAGAGAGCGAACTTCATTCCCACCAAATCTTTTGCTCGTATTCAGTCAAAAACAAAATATATTGCTCATATTAGCAGATACTCCGTTCAAAAATTGCTTGGGATTTGGTAAGTTGCTTTTTGCTTTCCTAAACGTCAGCAATACTGAAATAGAGGGATAACATATAACCAAAGATCGTTCAGATTTATGTCAGCCATGCTAGGAACGAAAGCGGGCATAAATTGCGTGGGACGCAACACATAACTTGCCTCCGTTCATAAACTATTAGTTAGTAACACTTTTCACTGAACGTACAAAGTGCAGGGCAAAAATCTGAACTGTTGCACACGATCTGGCAGTAAAGCGCTAAGCAACACTGTTGTTGAGAACACAAGGCGACGAAGTGCTTCATGCACACATTTTCTTTGAATGAAGAAAACATTTTGATCCTGAAGTTGTTCATTAAATATACAAATGATGATCTAAATACATCAAAGTCAGCATAAATCAAGAACTGAGGTGCCAATACACCAAACACAAGGATTGGACCTCAGATCAGTTCATGCCATTGGTTATCTAATACGACTTTGGACTCCACAACAGAAAAGTCATGGGATACATGATTCATGGTTGTTAGCCACGGTCCATAAGATTAGGTTGTCGTACTGTTGGACTAGCCTTGGGTAACACACGGTTCGACTACGCATCCATTGGCAGTATCCAGCATTGGTCAACAAAATCCAACCGTCAAACTCCTGCAAACTCATATGGCTTTTGTCAAGAGCTAAAGGGCTGCTAAACATCCTGCAATGTAACCAACGGTCAGTCTTGAGATAGGTGGATGAACGTAGTAACGAATCCATAAGAAAACTTTCTTACAAGTAATATCTAGGCTGCGTTCGGATCATTTTAGAGGGGTATAAAGGGGTCACATCAAAGATGCCGGCAGCATTTATGTGTACTAATCAAAGTCAAATTACAAAACTAAGTTCAGGACCCCCCATCTATTTCGCGAGACGAACGTAATGAGGGTAATTAAGCGGCGATTAGACGATAGTTACTGTAGCATCACTGTGTCAAAACATTGATTAATTAGGTTCATTAGATTCGTCTCGAAAAATAGCGCTCATCTGCAGAAAGGTTTTGTAATTAAATTTTATTTAGTACTCCTAAATAGTAAGATTCTTTTTACTTTAGAGGGGTATAAAGTTTAGAGGGTTTTTAGAGGGGGAACCGAACGCACCCCTAGTGCGTTAACAGGGAGCATCCTCACTTCCATTACCGGATTCTGAAAGGGAAACATAGTTAGTGAACAGGAAGACACTGAAGGAGCCTTCGGACACCAGCAAAATGAGTAATAAGAGAATAAGGTAATAAATACCCTGAATAGCTGCTAAATTCTCTTCTTTGTAGACCCCAAGAGGTGAGCCATGCACAGATAAGAGCATCTCACCATTCTTCGGCAACCTTACAGTTTTGGGTGTCATGCCTAAGGAAAGTCGGTTACTCATAGCCTGTTCCAGGAACATATTAAAACACAGAAGGTAAGTTTACAGGAAAAATTCAGAGCTACTCCTCCACTTGAAGGATACATGCTACTATAGTGTTAAAAAGTGATACAGTTTGTTTGCCAATTGTCCATGGCAGAAAGAAGAAAAATACAAACCCCGGGTGTCTGAAAAGCATCTGCTGCACCTGCCATTTGACCTGCAGGTAGTTCACTCCAGGCCTTCAAAGCAACAGACACTTATAAGAATAGTGAAGTCAGGGCAGAAATATCAAGTATCACTAAGTGCAGAAGTACTTACAGAATCACTAAAACCAAAACTAGTGCGCCCAAACAGGTTCGTATCAACTGCAAAAATTGCATGAGGTGACAAAACAATTTTAGTTGGCTGTTTACTAATTAGTGGCCATAAAGTAAATAGATCATTGCTAGGTAGAAAACATGCTCAGACCTGAATTCCCTGGGAACTGGAAACCACCAACAGTTGGCAATGATGCGATTGAAGCTCGCAAGATTCTGTCATCTACAAGGTCTCCAACTACGCATGTTTCACCGTCATTCCATTTCAGCTCAAGCGCGCCATGTTTTTCAGTATGAGTATGGGCAACTGATAAGTTGGGCAAGTTCTCCCGAAAATAATCCAAAGCCTTTGCCTCTAGTTGCTCACTGGAGAAATACGACTGCGCCAGTTGCAACCAAGAACGTGTGCTCTCACCCTCTGCTTCTTCAACAGCTCTGATGGCAGTGATCCGACGCGCCCCTGTATATTGAGGACTCTGGGTTAGCAATAGCATCATAAATTCATAATTGCTATGTAAAAGATAATGAACAGGCATGCCATGGGTTGTTTATGCGTTGAGGTAGTGGGAAGACAACAGGGAAAATAGGATAGTGGCGATCAATGGGAGTTCAAAAGTCATTATTTGAAACTTCTCTTCTTGTAATGCAACAGTTGAAGCCTTGCCGTTTATTGCCATTGTTTCACTAAAACGGTGTGTTCTCTGATTATTCAAACGCAGAAGGCTAACCTAGCTAGTTGTGCATCGTTGTGGGTCAGCAAAAGCAATCGTGGGTCCCGAGATAATTGGACGCTGCGAGCAGAAATACCCGTAAGTGAATTACAACTAGCGCAAAATTCTTTTGAGCAACGAAACCTTTGTATCATAAATCTTGCCCAGCATACAGAAACTAGAAGGCAAATAAGCTCTTAAAATGCATCAATCAAGAACCGAGGTGTAGCGCATGCTGCTGAGCACTGGCATAGATGGGAAGTGGGGGAGAAGGGTTAGAGCGCCGTACGTTCTTGGCTGCTGACCTGTGTCAGCCTCTCCGCCAACGGAGCGTCCGCGCGTGCAGGCTCCGGCGGCGGTGATGGCGGCTGCGGCGGCGGCGGCGACGGTGGCGGCTGCTCTTTGGCGGGGGGCGCTCGCCGTTTCCTCCTTGGCGGCATCCCGTCGGCTCCGCGGCGAGCAGGATCTCGCGAAGGGAAGCGGGGGAATGGGGGAGGAGGATTTGGGGGGAGAAGCGAAACCCTTGCGAAGGGGAATTTCTTTTCTTTTTCGGGAGAGGAAAGGGCAAAATTTTTTGAACGGGGAAAGCGGGGACGAACTGAACTGGAGTCGTCTTTTATTCCCGACAGTACGCTCCGGGGCGTGCGGCAGGCATGAAGGCCGGGCAACAAAATGGGCTAGGTAGTGGGTTGGGCCAAAATTTGTATAAGTTTCAGAGAGGCCGCGTTCAAATTCCGGAGAATGCAACTTCAATTCAAAAAGAAAGCAAAGCAAAACAACCATGAGAAGACTAAAATGCAAAGTACCGAGCCAACACATAAACTCGCCTGATTGTTCATGTGTTGAAAAGTTCATATATTTCATTTTTGTGAAGTGCTTTATATATCGAACACTCGTGCACGAGCAAAAGTACTCTCCCTTGACCAGCAAATCTTGAGATTCCTGAAGGCATCACGGATCTTGTTGTCAATGAGCATGCACCAATCCAAAAAAAAAAAACCGTAAATACACATGTTGAGTCGGAGAGATTAGGCAGATTCCACCTCAAGGCACTCGATTTCAGAAGGTTCATATGTTAAGCATACTCGAGTTTTCGAATATCCTAGCAAAGTTCAGTTTGTACTTGAATTTTTACATGCAGCAGTCACCACTATGTCACTAACATTTCAGGGAGGCTATATGCTGGTGAAAAGTATCATACCAGAGACAAAAATATTTCACACGTTCTTTTAAATTCATGGCGAAAGCTATTGGTCTGATGCAAAAGTTGGCATCGAGGTTCCATTTCAGCAGGCCATTTGTGCCCGACAGCACCTCCTAAGCCTCTACCAATTAAGCAAGCACCAAGTTGCCTCTATTCATACTGTGGTTTTCTCTTAGAGGAAGGAACATGAAATTATGCAGACAATGACACCGACAAGTGCACAAGGGATGCTTCTGTTCCTCGAACCCGTCATGCACGATTCCTCCCCCGTCTCTCTCAATCATGTGTCCTTGGAAATTTTGACGGCAGCAAGATCAAAAGGGATGCAACTGGATATGAGTTATCCTTGTGCCCCATAGATTTTGATGCCCCACCAACAAAACGACGAACTATTTGCCCCTGGCGAAAGAAAGAAAAAGGAGTCTGTAAAATGGCTAAGATTGTTAAGTTGCATGCACCAACCAACTCATCCAAAAGCCTAAGCTGATGGGAAGAGGTGTGCAATTCACTTATGGTTCAACACTCCCCCTCACGTGCAGCTCTCGTGGGCGCAAACGTGGAATAGGAGCGGCGCAGCGGAATATGCGGTCACCAGGACTTGAACTCAAGACCTCTGGCTCTGATACCATGTTAAGTTGCATGCACCAACCAACTCATCCAAAAGCCTAAGCTGATGGGAAGAGGTGTGCAATTCACTTATGGTTTAACAAAGATCAAGGAATCTATCTTGAATGAATTTGTGGTGCATTTTACACATCCAGTTGATGGATATGTTGTGTTCAGATAAGTCAGTTGTTGGGTCTACATAAATGGAGTACTAAGATCAATGATTCAACAAAAGAAGGAATCAAAATGCAGAGGTATTACATTCAGAGTTCAGAAACAGAGGAGGGTGAGCTTTTGCGCAGTCATTGTCATCTCGCTCCCTGGTGAACGCAACAGTGCACCACTGGTGTCAAGAAAAATGGCGATATAGGAGTAGCAGAGATGCTACTACTCGGACGCCTGCCCTCTGCCGCTGGTGTAGGTTGTCGGGCCCGAGCAAGCAGACCGATCAATCAGCTGCAGCCGCCGCGGGTTTCGACAAAACACTCGGACGCCTGATGTTCCTTGCGGGTTTCAGAGTACTGACCAAGGCTGGCATGTCGTGCACAGGCACAATCCGCTTGTGCCGGCAGTGATAAGGCGAATCCACCCTAGTACCATCCTGTCACCGGCTCCAGTTGAAATCTGAATATGATCCTGGCAGTATCATCACTTACACCACGTCATACTGCCCCTTTCGAGCGCTTCTGGGTCAGTGAACCAATTTGAAGAGTCAAGGCAGAAGCAAATCATCTCATGTCAGGTCCAAGGGATGGTGATCGCAAGTACCTTAACCAGCTTTCATGTTTATCAAATGTCTATAGCTGATATTTGAGCCGGAATCTCACACATCAGCTTCGCAATTAGTGTCGTACTGCGAATTAGAGAGTTCTTGACCGATATTAAGAGTCGTAAAAATAGAAGTTATTTTACCAAACTATCACCAAACCACAGATTTAAGACATGACTTCACAAAACTATAGATTTCGTGTCGATTTTGTCATAGAATTACAGATTTTATAGGCATTGCTTTCTTAACTCGACAAGCGGGTCCGAGTCTCTGAGCAAGAATTTAAATTATATGTAGTTCAGTGAAACTATAGTTTTCTTCTTGTAAAGTCATGTCTTAAATATGTAGTTTTACGATAGTCGTGTCAAAAACATGTAATTGTAAGAAATGTACTCATATTAATAGCTACTAGTAGTGCGTTTGCTCGCAGCCGCAGCCGCAGCCTTGCACACCTAACAAAAGTGTGTACAGGCACCAAACATGAATACTCAAAGCTAGTGCTACGTACTATACTATTCTAGTACTGTACACGTACCAGTGAAAAACTCATACAATCAAGACAAGTACGGTACGGAGTTCTTCACATCCCTCACTCACTGCCTGCAGGGTGCAGCCGTGTGCAGCGCAACGAGCACACGCGTACGCAGCCGCCTAGTGGTCACTACTGTACTCATCGATCACGGCGCAAGAACAGAGAGGAGGCAGAGAAGCAGACAGGGAACAATCAAGTCGGCATCATCTAGTAGGAGTACTAGCTAGTAGCATATCTCCATGGAGAAGTTGGAGTCGAGCAGCTCCTCGATCATCTGGTCCACGTGCTGCTCCTCGAGGAACCGCCCGCCCCACTCCGCGGCCGGCGCCGAGACCGAGGCCGCGGCGGCGGCGGAGGCGGCGGCTGCCGCGGCGGCCTCCCTCTGCCGCTGCGCCGCCTGCACGGACGCCAGGTTGTACCGGTGCAGCTTCTCGACGAGCGCGGCGGAGAGGAACGACGAGGACGAGGAGGACGGGGCGGCGTCGGCGGGGAAGTTGGTGCGCGCGCGCGGGCCGCACATGATCCGCGCCGCCTCGTCGTACGCCCGCGCCGCGTCCTCCGCCGTCTCGAACGTGCCCAGCCATATCCGCGTCTTCCTGCAGAAATTCAAGCAACAGCAGCGTGAGCAACTTGCCATCGCGATCATGAATTCATGAGGAGGTGGACGGGTGAGGTGGTCGTCGAGTACGCACAGGAGTGGGTGGCGGATCTCGGAGACCCAGGAGCCCCAGTGGCGCTGCCGCACGCCGCGGAACCGTTGCTGCGCCCGCGCCATCAGCCGCCAACGCCAATGATGAACCTGCTCCTACTGATGATGACTGATGTATACCACCGGTTGCAATGGAGGAGCCCCTGCGATCGTGCGCTGCTTCGGCTTGGTTCCTTGATCCTGGGTGTGCTCTGCTTCGGCTTGGTTCTTTTGTGCTGCGTGCTCGTGTGCTCTGCTTCGGCTTCGTTCCTTGGCGCGCTACAGAGAGGAGGAGCTGCGCGGGAGTGCGATTTGTGACTCGCGAGACAGGGAACGGGGCCTATAAATAGGGAGGGCGAGGTGCGAATCTTCAGTACGCTTGGAAGGCTATGCGATGGGGCCCACACGAATGGCTCTATGGCCACTGGGCCCGTCCAGTGCCATTGTTGAGTTCATTGTGGTTTGATTGGTCGTCTCTCTCTCATGGGGAATGGGGATCCTTTTCCTTCCCTTCTTTCTTCCCCTGACCAATCGTAGTCGAAGTCATCACTCACCACACTCGCGAGCTGAACTACCCAATCGTGTTCGACTTTCGGGTGGCAGCCGATTGGTGGGAAACCACTGTAGCAACATGGTGCGTACTGGTAGGTTCTCTCACGTCCAAAAGATGCTCTAAGCGTAGGAATAGCATGGCTGCAAGTTCATGAAAAGGAGATAGTGCTTCATAGGCGAGAATTTTCTCGCTCCGCTGTTGTATGCTACTACTAGTTGCCTTCATTATTTCCCTCTCCAGAGACAAGCGGGCATGCTTAAGGAAAGGATACACTGGCCGTGGCAGTTTCCGTGGCCTCAACCGGGAACGTGCGAGCCAGACAAACAACCGCACATGCAATCACACCGTCGCGTGACATGCCGGGAAAAGGCCTTAGCTGCTGCTGAATGGTGATGATAGGTCGGAATCTATCTCCACTCCAGCAGGCAGAAATTCTCCCAATTTCTCCATGGATGCATATGCATGCATGCAATGCACCCACGTTTGGTGCGCGCTATCCACAGCCACAAACCATATGAGCAGGGCCTAATGAACAGAGGACGACACGGCACATGTGACCCCCCTCCGGATAGCTCGTGTACTAAAATGAAACGATGAAAGGGAGGTCGACGCGACTAATGGCCATACCGCCATAGGCCAAAGAGAGAGAGGATCATCCGCCGTTAGTTGAAACAGCACGGACACATGTTGCTCGAACTTTCTCGGCTCGTCAAGCATGTGCCGCCCATCTCAATCGATCGATCGAAGAGGAACGCAAAAGGTTATCGTCTGACGACACTGTTTCGAGACTGCAGCCATCTTTGTCTCAACGAGAATGACCGAGAGCTGAAAACATGGCAGGAAATTAAGCCAAGGGAGGGATGGTCCCTCTGTATTTCTTGCTACCGCCAATCGCAAGTTGCATGTGCAGCTGATCAGCTCGTGCGCAGCCACTCTGCTTCGTTCACGCCTTCACCGGCGGCGATGGAGTCGGGCAGTAGCGACCTTACCGTGGCGCCAAGTTCCAGAGCGGCCGCCTTGGGAAGAAGAGAATCGCGCGCAGGGACGACGAGGAGCCATGCGATGCGCGCGCGCATGTGCGGCTTGACATGCGACGCACTTATCGTGTTCGTCAGCCCACGCGATCCTACGCACCCCAAGACTGAGAGCAGCCTACGACTCAGCGGTTAGGTAGATGCCTTCCAAATGGTCTCTTGAGCACGTCGAATTGAGCGCATGGCGCAGGCAGAACCCATGTCTCTCTGCTCCGCTGAAGGGGCGAGAGAGAGAGAGAGAGACCTACCTGGTCGTGGACTCGTCAGCTTCAGTCTTCAGACCATTTGCTCCCCCGCCTCCCAGATAGAAGCGGTTGGTTCAGTGCGAGTTGTGTTGGAGATGACAGATGAGTGGCTTTCTTCAGTTTCAGAATTTTCTCTCAAAGCCGGTAAGCAGCTTGTCCAGTTAGTTAACCATACGACCGGTAAGCCGCTAAGCTAGTGACTGCCCTTCCCCCTTCCATCGGCAAGCTTGAAGGTGAAACCTGATTGCCCGCTGAATTGTCAGACTTGTTGGAATACTGAATCCTGAGGCTACAAGTGGTTCAAACGATTGCAACGTAAAAGGATTTTGGAACTTGCAGCTAAAAAGCCTACCGCATATTGTACATTTTCGTAGCTGAAAACGGGACAAATTAAGTCTGTTTTGGCAGTGCTTTGTCCTGTTAGGCAGCTGCAGTGCTGCACAGCACAGTTGTTAAAAAACCTGCTCTTGTGGCAATCACTGTTGCATTGCCATGCAGTGGTCCATGGATCAATACCAGGCACAAATCTATTGAAATCTTATCTCGATATCCACTCATTCGTAGGCCGCCAGTACCTCAGAAACTGAGGGTGATTCCAACAGAAGAAAATGCTGGCTCGTTTATAAAGACAGCAACAAGACCAAAAAAAAAAAAACCCAATGACCATACCACATCCTTTGCAGTGGACACACTGTTCTTTCCGGATGGCTATTTTTTTCCCCCTCTTGTTTGATGTAGCGGTTGCAAAGTTTTTCTGCACCGTCTGGAATCTCTGGATCACACTGAAGTCTGAAACCAACCTCGTCTGTTAACGCCGGCTCCATGCACACGCTGAAGGCAGGCCTGACGGCGCAAACAGAGTCCAAGTGCATAAACAACTTGCTGCTGAATCTGACATAGTCATGTTACTGTCAATTACGAGTTCCAACCACTCTATCAATTCCGCAATAGACAATACCTGAACGTAAGCTAGCTACAAGAAGGACATTTCAAGGCAGTCAAAATATTGTCAAGTTGATAACCTGATGCCAATTTTCTTTCAGTGCTCCGCGTTCTCAGCAAGTATTTGCCGTCACAAGTATGACCATGAGAAACAGCTTGCCCGTTTAAAGATAGTTTTGTATGTAGCTCGCCCGTCATTGTCCTGCAGGAGTACTTGTTACCTTGCAGAAGCCAGGGAGGTATGATGGTTTGAATGATTGCAAACTGGTTTATCGTTGGCCAAATGCAGTCCTTGTCGCTCGCCTATGATCCGCATTTCGTGGGATCTTATTTGACCCAAGTGGCTGCTCATGATTGGAGGAGATATTTCTTTAGGATGCTACCAGTTAGTTGAATTTTGACAAGAATCGGTACGTGCTAGGAAACCTCAGTCAAGATTTTGCCCGTTTTCTTCCCTCCTATGGTGATGGACCTGATGATTCCTTTCAGCTGTATTTCAGATTTTCAGGCGACTGAGCTTAGCTGAAATTCTACTGGACTACGCAACAACTGGCGCATGACTTGGTGAATTTCAGGATAGAAACGCGCAATCCTCTTCCATATTATGTAACGAACTGAAAATTGTCTGATGAAAGGGCACGGCAAATATGACACGCATCAGGGATCATGGCAGACAGCATGTAAAACACCCATGTGGCCATGATCTGCCGATGGCGACTCGTTATCTGAGCTAAGTAACACAAACGATGATAATCACAAGCAAGCAAAGCGCTGTTCCGCGGCCAATCAGTCCCACTCATTGGGAGTTCTCGCAGACACGCGAGATGCTCAGCAGATGCAGCTGGGGTGCCACACGCGCTGCTACTGTCGGCATTCAGAAAATCTCGGTCGGTTCATGCATGAACGGAGCCCTCCGTTCTTATTGACCTTCAGTTCCAAACGAATATGAACCCCGGCGAACGCAGGGACAGCATCTGAAATCCCCATGTGATCACGGAATGATCCGTGCCCATGATGGCGATGTTCGTACCATCATGACGATGACTGGAAAGATTCTGCAAAGCTTAGCTAAGATTAGCCCTGCAATTTTTCCTGATGCATGCACCTTTATTTGCAGCGTTTTGGAGTTGGAGATGGTCATCGAGCTGTGTTTGAGGGGGACGTTTCTGTTTCCTTCTTGTTGTTTAGGCCGTTATAAGCTTTTGTCTATTTATGTGGCGGCTTTTAACGAATAACATTGCCAATGCTAAAAAGTCCAGAAGCGTATTAAAAATATTTCTCCTAATTGTGCCCTTTGCAACTTGCCTGAAAATAATGAGCATATCTTCTTTCGCTGTAATTTTGCAAGGGCAGTTTGGTTTGCTTGTCCCCTGGGCATGAAGTCTGATGTCATTAGAGGCTCTGTTTCTCATATTTTACATTTTCTTTTTAACAGCCTCTCCGATCAAGAAAGCAAAGATCTTGTATGCTACATCTTATGGCATATCTGGAAAGCTAGAAATGCTCTTAGATTTCAGAAAAAAGAATGCTCTATTCATACAGTTATTTCTCAAGCTATTGCTGACCAAAAGGCTCAATATGACGCCTTCCAGATTGAACATCTCTCTATTAATAACTCTTATACATACAACAGAGCAACTCACGGTTTTCAAAGCTCCTTTTCTTCCAGTTATTCTTGCAGGTCTGATGCCTCTTTCGTATCCGGGAAAGATGCAGGTCTAGGCATAGTCATCTCCTTCTATGGAGATCATCTCTGGACCATTCACATCCAAGCCAGAACTTCTGAAGCAAAATCTCCTCTTCATGCGGAGACTTTAAGTCTCTTTCTTGGCCTTCTTGTTATTCAATCTTTGCAGGTTCAGGAGTGCAATTTTCAATCGGACAACAAGGAGCTTGTTACCTGTTTGCAAGAGCAGCAGGCATCCATATCAGAATGGAATCTGACTCATGTAATTGCAGACATAAGGGAGATAGCAAAGGGCTTGAAGATCAGCTTTTCTCATATTCCTAGGAATGAAAATAGCATTGCAGACTCTCTAGCTAGGAATGCTATCTCTTCTTTCAGTGGTCTCAACTACTTTAGATGTACTAATTATCATCACTATAGTTCATGTCCTTTATGGAAAAAGTTATGTCAATGGCCTTCCTGGGCTGAACCATGTAAAGTTTGTTGCATTTGAATAAAAATGTTGCCCCTTTTTTGGGGCGTCCTGCCTTCAAAAGAAAAAAGCTTTTGTCTACGATTGTGGTGGGCTCAGGTGCGATCTGGACGGCCCCGGAATTTTCGGTTACGACTTAGAACGCATATAGCAGGATCTAGCTACTACTAATACGACGGCGGTTGTTATTTAACTACCTACTTGGGAAAAAGGTTGGCGCGTTGCATCGACTGAAATGGAATTTTCGTGCTACGGAAAAACTTTTTCCATTCAGGGGCCTTTGAGTTTGAACCCAGATCACAATCCAACAAATTTAGCCCGTTATAATGTTACGAGGCCGCCAAAATATTTGTCGACGGCCTACGTTAGGCCAGCCCAAAGACTCGTCTGATTTCGATAGGAAGGGGTTCAGACTCCAGCCCAACAAGCCCATGTTGAGGGAATGGGCACTATATAATCCGCATCGCCCACCATTGTGACGCCTCACGCGTCTAGGGTTTTCGCGCCGCCGCCGCCGCTTCTTCGTCTCCGCCGCAACGATGGTGCCCGCCTTGCTCTTGCCCTCGCTTCCATGCATTTCAGCCTCTAGGTCGATGTTTCCAATGTTTCGCTGACACGGTTACTTGTTTGCTTCTGTGGCTGCGCAGCCGTCGCACAAGACCTTCCGGATCAAGAAGAAACTGGCGAAGAAGATGCGCCAGAACCGCCCCATCCCCTACTGGATCCGCATGCGCACCGACAACACCATCAGGTGACCGCCGCGTCTATCCCCGATTCGTCTTGTTTTGGATGTCGCTTAGGCGTTCGCGTGGTGAAACTAACCCATCTGCTGCTGCGTTTTGTATCATTTCAGGTACAACGCGAAGCGCAGGCACTGGCGCCGCACCAAGCTCGGGTTCTAAGCATGGAGAGGAATCCGCTGCTGCGTGGGAAATTTAGGGTCTAAGAGCAATCGTCTTTTATGGATGTTTCAGTGTTTTTGCAAGCTAGGAAGTGATTCCAGAATGCTTTTATAATGATTTTGGTGATGTTAAGGGTGTTGCTTGTACTCTGTTGTACTCAGGATACCATTGCTATGCTAAGTAAAGAACCCTTTTCGCCCTATGGATGTGTTGCAGTATGCGAGGCTTAATTCTGATTTAAGTTTGGTCATCATATTTTTGTTTTGCATGGATGGATGTGTTGCTTTCTCTTTCTATGTTGGCAGTATGGATTTGTCATAGTAAAATTTTGATATTGTGCAAGAGTTGACTTTAAAGGTCGGGGAACAGATATAAGAGTATAGTTGCCTTTTTTTGGCCGCTGCCAAAGTTAGTGATTATGGCTAATTTGGTTAGCAGACCCTTGAAAAATTGAATTGCCTGATTCCATTTGCTTCTTTGTTGATCAAGTGTGGGTTAATACATGTGAAGTGTACATGATGGGTGGGTACTGTTGGTGTGAACTTGTTTTGTCCATGCTCTAGGTGAGTTGAAGATTTTGATAATTTGCTTAAACAGATGTTTGATGTTTGGACTTGCTAGTTACCTTGTTCCTTTATTCCCATGCCTTGACCACACTAGTTTGGCCCAATTTCTAGAAAGAAAAAACTCTGGTCATATGTCATTGCGCTGACTCTATTGGCTTGTATGCTGTGGACTCTCCCGAAGCTACAATGCATTGTTTCTGACCAGAGGCTTTGTCTGTTTGCTAATGTCAATGGTTGATTACAAATGTGGCATGCTGCTGAAGAAAACCTTGGTTGATCTGAACCAATGACCAAACTGTCTGTAGCTTATAAGGTACTCCTATATGTTTTTCTCCTGGTGCAGCATTCTTTGGATGCACAAGAGGTGTATTGGGATGTTTTAATTGATGCTGAGCTCTTTGTTTTGTGGTCTGGTAGTGACCAGACATCAAGTTTCCAATGACTTTTCATGTGTGATGTCAGTACTTGATTGAAACATTTCATCTTCATTAGGAAATGTTAAGCTGTACTAATGCTTTCTAGGGTCCTAGAATGATGTATCTTTTTTTTTTCTCCTGAGGTTGCCTTGGTGGTGCCATCCTTTTACTTTGAATATGCAACAGATATTGATTAGCCTCCTTATCTTCCTTACCCTGTGCGTCAGTGTGAGTAATGGTATGATGTCGGAATTATTTTCTTACTGTTGTTTAGCTTACTGATGCATCGAAGGATGTTGTATTCTGAAGTTTTCGGAAACGGAAAAGCTAGGCACCGCAATTGTTGCCACGAACCGTTGATTTTGTTGGTCGTTTGGCCGCGTACTCTGGTTCTGTTTTGCCTTCGGCCTTTTTGTCATATAATTATGGTGCGCACTCTGAACATTGTGCATATTAGAGGGGCAAGCAAGCTGCTTTGTGAAAACCGTTGATCATTCCTCATTTCATTCCACTTCGATTGGGTTGTGAGTTGCAAAACGAACTCTATTCTTACGTAAGCAGCCCAAGATAGCAAGAGAATGCTCGCTCTAGGAACGAACCACCTGTAGAAGTGGAACGGACGGCGCGTGGACGTGAACATCGGATGGCGGATTGGGCAAGGGAGCGGCCCGCCGCGCGGCTCGCGTCGCCTCCGTTGCAACCGCCCGTCCTTGGCCCGGTCGTCGGTATAAGAGTGTCCCCGTCGGGTCAGGAGCATCTCGTCTTCAAGCCGCGCGCGGACCGAGAGGCAAGGGCAGCCCTACCCCCGGCTCCGTCCCGTTCCATGAAGGCCTAACCGCCGCGGGCAGGCCAGGGCGACTTCCGGGAGTCTCCCCTCGCGCCACCGCCGTCCGCTTCCTTTCCTTTCCTTTTTAATAAAACAACAACAACAAACATGGCGTCCATCTCCCTCGAGGACGTCCGCAACGAGACCGTCGACCTCGTACGTAATTATTGTTGCCTTCCTCCTCCTTCCTTCATCCTGTCGATCTGTCGTTAATTAATTGAGATCATGCTCGGTCTGTCGTTAATTAACCTGATTGTCTGCCAATGCAGGAAACCGTGCCGGTGCAGGAGGTGTTCGAGCACCTGAAATGCAACAAGCAGGGCTTGTCCACCGCCGAGGGCGAGAACCGCCTCAAGATCTTCGGCCCCAACAAGCTGGAGGAGAAGTCCGAGAGCAAGCTGCTCAAGTTCCTGGGCTTCATGTGGAACCCGCTCTCGTGGGTCATGGAGGCCGCCGCCATCATGGCCATCGTGCTCGCCAACGGCGGCGGCAAGCCCCCCGACTGGCAGGACTTCGTCGGCATCGTCACGCTGCTCGTCATCAACTCCACCATCAGCTTCATCGAGGAGAACAACGCCGGCAACGCCGCCGCCGCCCTCATGGCGGGCCTCGCGCCCAAGACCAAGGTCCTCCGGGACGGCAAGTGGAAGGAGGAGGACGCCTCCATCCTCGTCCCCGGCGACATCATCAGCATCAAGCTCGGCGACATCATCCCCGCCGACGCCAGGCTGCTCGACGGCGACCCGCTCAAGATCGACCAGGCCGCGCTCACCGGCGAGTCGCTCCCCGTCAACAAGCACCCGGGCCAGGGCGTCTTCTCCGGGTCCACGGTGAAGCAGGGCGAGATCGAGGCCGTGGTCATCGCCACGGGCGTGCACACCTTCTTCGGCAAGGCGGCGCACCTGGTGGACAGCACCAACAACGTGGGCCACTTCCAGCTCGTGCTCACGGCCATCGGCAACTTCTGCATCATCTCCATCGCCGTGGGGATGCTGGTGGAGATCATCGTCATGTACCCGATCCAGCACCGCGCGTACCGCGACGGCATCGACAACCTCCTCGTCCTGCTCATCGGCGGCATCCCCATCGCCATGCCCACCGTGCTCTCCGTCACCATGGCCATCGGCTCCCACCGGCTGTCGCAGCAGGGCGCCATCACCAAGCGCATGACGGCCATCGAGGAGATGGCCGGCATGGACGTGCTGTGCAGCGACAAGACCGGGACCCTCACCCTCAACAAGCTCACCGTGGACAAGACCCTCGTCGAGGTGTGCGGCAAGGGCGTGGACAAGGACATGGTGCTCCTGTACGCGGCCCGGGCGTCCCGCGTGGAGAACCAGGACGCCATCGACACCTGCATCGTGGGCATGCTCGCCGACCCCAAGGAGGCCCGCGCCGGCATCAAGGAGGTGCACTTCCTGCCCTTCAACCCCGTCGAGAAGCGCACGGCCATCACCTACATCGACGGCAACGGCGACTGGCACCGGGTCAGCAAGGGCGCGCCCGAGCAGATCATCGAGCTGTGCAGGATGAGCAAGGACGCCGAGAAGAGGATCCACGCGCTCATCGACAGCTACGCCGACCGGGGCCTCCGCTCCCTGGGGGTGTCGTACCAGCAGGTGCCCGAGAAGAACAAGGACAGCGCGGGGGACCCGTGGCAGTTCATCGGCCTCCTGCCGCTGTTCGACCCGCCCCGGCACGACAGCGCCGAGACCATCCGCCGCGCGCTCCACCTCGGCGTCAACGTCAAGATGATCACCGGCGACCAGCTGGCCATCGGCAAGGAGACGGCGCGGCGCCTCGGCATGGGCAACAACTTCTACCCGTCCACCAGCCTGCTCGGGGACAAGCAGTCCAGCGAGATGGGCGGGCTCCCCGTGGACGAGCTCATCGAGAAGGCGGACGGCTTCGCGGGCGTGTTCCCGGAGCACAAGTACGAGATCGTCAAGCGGCTGCAGGACCGGAAGCACATCTGCGGCATGACCGGGGACGGCGTCAACGACGCGCCGGCGCTCAAGAAGGCGGACATCGGGATCGCCGTCGACGACGCCACGGACGCGGCGCGGAGCGCGTCGGACATCGTGCTCACGGAGCCCGGGCTTAGCGTCATCGTCAGCGCCGTGCTCACCAGCCGCGCCATCTTCCAGCGCATGAAGAACTACACCATCTACGCCGTCTCCATCACCATCCGCATCGTGCTGGGGTTCATGCTCGTCGCGCTCCTCTGGAAGTTCGACTTCGCGCCCTTCATGGTGCTCATCATCGCCATCCTCAACGACGGCACCATCATGACCATCTCCAAGGACCGCGTCAAGCCGTCGCCCACGCCCGACTCGTGGAAGCTCAACGAGATCTTCGCCACCGGCGTCGTGCTCGGCACCTACATGGCGCTCGTCACCGTCCTATTCTTCTACCTCGCTCACGACACAGATTTCTTCACGGTCTGTCTGTCTTCTCCTTAGAGATTGCGTCTACCTACAAGGCTGCGGATTCCATCCGCGTGCTCATCAATCTCTCCTTCCTACAGGAGACTTTCGGCGTGCGTTCCATCAAGGAGAACGACAAGGAGCTGATGGCCGCGCTGTACCTCCAAGTGAGCATCATCAGCCAGGCCCTCATCTTCGTGACGCGCTCCCGGAGCTGGTCCTTCGTGGAGCGCCCGGGGCTCCTCCTCCTCTTCGCCTTCTTCGCGGCGCAGCTGGTGGCCACCTGCATCGCCGTGTACGCCAACTGGGAGTTCTGCAAGATGCAGGGCATCGGCTGGGGCTGGGGCGCCGCCATCTGGGCCTTCAGCGTCGTCACCTACGTGCCCCTGGACGTGCTCAAGTTCATCACCCGCTACGCGCTCAGCGGCAAGGCATGGAAAAACATCAACAACAAGACGGCCTTCGTCAACAGGAACGACTACGGCAAGGGCGAGCGCGAGGCGCAGTGGGCCACGGCGCAGCGGACGCTGCACGGCCTCAACCAGCCCAGCGCCACCGCCGAGATCCTCGGCGACAACAATGGATACCGCGAGCTCTCGGAGCTCGCGGAGCAGGCCGCCAAGCGCGCCGAGATCGCGCGGCTCAGGGAGCTGCACACGCTCAAGGGCCACGTCGAGTCCGTCGTCAAGCTCAAGGGCCTCGACATCGACACCATCCAACAGAGCTACACCGTGTAAGATGTTGGTCGTCATCACCGAAGGAGGATGGGTTGTGTATTTCTTCCCTTTCTGCAAATGTTCAGCGACAACTTCTCGTTTTTTTCGGCATAGACATTTCTTATCTCATCTGTGTATTTTGTGGGAAGAGATCCGAACACTGGTCATCTGTTCTTACCTGGGGTCTCCACCGGTGTTTGGGTTTGTTTTTCATGTAACCAGTAAATTCTTCCTGGATTCATCTTGTATTTTAGCAATCTTCAGTTCAGTGCTTCCCGACTGTGTTTTGCTTGCATTTGTTGCTATACACTACCATGCTTCCATCTAGTGAGCTCACAGCTTCAGAGGAAAGATTTAGAAACAGAAAGATATTCCTAACTACTCTGCAGTTGAATTCTGTTGTTCATTAGGGTCTGTAATGGTGATGAAAAAGAATGTTTGCATTAATTAATCGAGTTACAGCATTACAACGTCAAAACGTTGGTAACAGTTCCAAAGCATCGCCTACATGTTCAGCTACACTGGAAAATTCAGGATCACAGCACAAACTACGTACTTTGTCATACAACTTAACAGCTTGATTTCTATGGTACAAGTTTCCATTCGTTCTTGCAGATTACAATAGTCATGTCTCATTAACTAAAACCTGCCTCATCCTATAGCAGAGGCTGCAGTTTCAGTGAAACGTATACACATCTGAAGTGCTCCACCTCAGGCCTTTCGGACAATCACATGGCGTTCTCTCTTGTACTCCACCTCGTCCCTTTGATGCATGATCACAAGGGCTCTTCTGACCTGAAACAGTGTAAAGCGATAATTAGAACTGAGTGGTTTTAACTTACATATTGCTCCAGGAATATATGTTATGGAAGACTCCTCACAATGGATTCATTCATCCCCATCCTAGTTAGTTCATCGATCAGACGTCGCTCAGATATGTGGCTTCCAATGCCCATTCTCCTCTTTATTTGTGCTTCCGCTTGCTGTTAGAACAAAATGGTTGGCATTCAGAAAGAAAAAGCAAAGTAGAAGAGCTAAACTTCGCTTAGAGTGGCAAAGACTAACCTTGATCTCATTTGCAATCTCTGGTGACAGGTTCAAATGCTCGTTAATTCCAGATCTTGCAGCATCAACAGTGGAGACATTAAACAGTCTAAATGCCTCTTCAACATGCTCTGGTGTAGCCACGCTTGTCCTAAGAGCCATCAAACATCACTCATGAATGCAAGAAAACAAGCAAACTAGAATCATAGCACATGAGAATGAAAATATAAACTCCAAATGTAGAATGTAATCTAGTACTTACAATCTCATCTTTGCTAGAGATTCACTCAATCGAATGATGGCTTCGAGCTGCCTAACAGTGATGGGTATCGCTGCAGTCCTACCAGTCTCGTGAGCTTGTTGTCTCATTTTCTGCACAACGAAAAGATAAATGAGAAGAAGATTCTAAACAACCGTTAAATTGTGTGAAACATGCAATGCATACCTGTCTAATTTCGATATATTTATTCTGTAGCATCTCAGCTGCTTTTTCTGAAAGCCGTGGTTTGCAGGTCACACGGCAGTACTCAATGTACCTAATGAATTTAAAGATTATGCATGAGAATCCAAGAAAACTAGGTCACATATGTACAACAGAAAATGCATCGGCAAGTAACCTTTTCAGCCAATTCTCTCCTTCACTAGCATCTGTATTATTAGATGAAGCAGCAGCACCACTGGCATGCACCTTGATGATGTGACTTGCTATTCGCTGCAATTTGAAGTCGCATTTAGTCACTGAGCTAGTACTCAAGAAAAAAAATGAAGATTTTTTTTTTCTGTTTCATACCTTATCTTGTTCATACATCCTGACATCTTTAACAATAAAAATTAGATCAAATCTAGAGAGGATTGTCGTCTGGAGATCAATATTATCTTGTGCGGTCTGATGGACAGAAAAGGACAATTTGTCAAATAGACTGTAACAATTTTTTTAAAAAAAAAATGCAGAAAACTGGGAAAGTTATTAACAAATTGATTGACCTTAAGATCATCATAGCGTCCTGAAACTGGATTGGCAGCTGCAAGAACTGAGGTCCTTGAGTTGAGTACTGTTGTAATGCCAGCCTTTGCAATAGATATCGTCTGCTGCTCCATGGCTTCATGAATTGCAACTCTTGAATTCACAGCAGAAAACGAGAAATGGTTTCAGGAGGGCACAAAAAGATGAAATGTAATATGTTTTATTCTAGTTTCGACCAAAATATCAAAACTGATGTGTACCTGTCTTCAGGTCTCATTTTGTCAAATTCATCAATACAAACCACTCCACCATCAGCCAAAACCATAGCCCCACCTTCCAAATAAAACTCCCGCTGTACAGAAAAAGGAATGCATTTCAATGACAGAAAATAAAAATTAGACTAAACAATGCACTGCACAGTGAAGTCAAACCTACCGAGCTACTATCTCGAGTTACAGAGGCCGTAAGACCAGCTGCAGATGAACCTTTTCCAGATGTGTAAACTGCAATCGGTGCTGTCTTCTCTACAAACTTGAGGAACTGTTGAAACATATAAATTCAAGTCATTAAACTCCTAATAATTAGTTGAGTAGTCTAGAAACCTCGTGTGTTGTCAATAAATTACTAGATTTAAGGATTAGAAGTATCATGATTTCAAAGTTCATGCCTTTCATGACTGATGTGCAACCTGTCATGTGACTAACTAAATACTTGCCTGGGATTTTGCTGTGGACGGATCACCCAAAAGCAAGACATGAATGTCTCCTCTCAAACGGACGCCATCCGGTAACCTCTGCAGAAAACAGCAGAATAACAACAAACATTACCAATCAGCAGTTGGATAGACATCAGGCTTTTTTTTTTTGAAGGGAATAGTGGCAGGGTGGTCTGCCATTTCACTAGGCATTATTCAGAAGATATTAGTCGCTTGTCACAATTAGGTACCTTTTTCGATCCTCCAAACAACAAACATGCAATTGCTTTCTTGACATCAGAATGGCCATAAATTGAAGGGCCAATCATTGAGCAAAGCTTGGCATATGCATCTGGTCTCTGTGCGAATTCTTTGAATTCCATTTCCTACAAGTTGGCAGGACAGTCAGCCTTATTGATGAATCCAATTCATCAGTAAAAACACTGGAAACTCACCTCATCAAGTGTGAAATTTGAAGGACCGCTTGAGTTATTGTCTCGATTTTGCTCCAATCCCACAACTCTAATGTAAGGCTGTTTAACACCAACAGCGCCCTTCTGGCTGCAAAATGAACAAAACAGGATTATTAAGATCTACTTGGTCCACATAATAACAAGGAAACAAGATAAACTTCAGTTCATCATACTTTGCAGATGCCTGGTAGACACTGTAGATACCAACTACAGTTAATCTCGTCCCTGGAACTATGGTCTGAACAAGGTGCCTATCTACAGAAAGCAGCACATTCCTAGGAAGTTCACCAGTTGGAACATCCTGCAAACCAAAATTAACATCAGGGTGTCTCTGCGATTACTTAACTGAATAGAGGAAAGACTAAAAAGGAATACAAAAAACTAACCTCAGGATTTTCCTGCAACTTGAGGGTCTGGAGGTCCACATACTTGCTTTTATCTGGAACTGCAATCCAAGGGTCCAAGGGGCAAGGCTCTTCTCCAGGCTAAGGGAAAACAACCAAGACATACACAACCATTAACATACTAACAATAGTCTGATAACAAGTCTGTCTACAGTATCCCTTTTGTTGGACGTAAGGTTGTTAGGAGTGGGATGTGGATGTATAAAGTTTCTTGTTTCCCAATATTAATTTTTTTCTACATTTTTTGTTGTCAATTTTTGGTATCGGACCTTCTGGCTTATAAGTCTGGGAGTGCTAAAATTACCCCTTTACCAGCAAAAGAAATATCTGACAACAACTGAGTGCGATTATCAGGGAACATACCTGTGGAACATGGTCGCATGATCTAGGGACAATAGCACCACCGAGGCCTGGCCTGCACGGTACTGTCCGCACACTGCGGCAATTCTTGCAGACAAGAGTCACATGAGTGGCTTTGGCTTTCACTCTCGATGCAGCAATTGCAATTCCCGCGATCTTCACCAGCTTGGACATGTAATCCGCCTGATTTTTTTTCCAAATTGTAATTAAAATGGACTCTCAAATAAATACTCCTGGAACACAAAAGTTTAGGATTGTTTGACCACTGACCCCAATAGACCTCATCGACACGCAGTTCTCCTTGGACGACAGGAAGATCTGCACATCACCAGTAACCGGCTCCTCCATTTCCCCAGTCTCGCCAGCGACCTTGGACCGAAGGCTTCCGAGGACCTCAGCTGCAGCCGTCTCAAACTACCCGAATACATATAATGAGTTCAATATAACTGAACATGAATTACAAAAACAAAAAAAAAAAAACGCACCAACGGCAAGTAATCAGCGGGCGACTTCCGGATCTTGTCAGAAAGCTCGGCGTCGAAGGCATCGAGATCCTCGATCGCGACGGTGACATGGTCGCGGTTGTGCACTAGGCTCTCGCTGAATCAAATGAACACACAAATCAGCTTGAATTCACGAGGGAGGAGTCAGATCTGGAAAGGGGGGAAGGAGCGGGAGCTTGATGGGGGACGGACCGGTAGGGGAAGTCACCGGTGGGTCCCGTGAAGCCGCGGAGGAACTCCTTGAACTTGCGGAGAGCGGAATGGCGGGTGAGGTCGGCGGAGGGGTCGCCGCCAAAGCCGCCGCGGGGGAATTGCGCCTGGTCGCTGTAGAACACGGCGCCCTCGTCCCAACCCGACATGGCTGTGGCTTCTGCAGCGGAGGCGGCGCGCGAGAGAAGGATGTGGGTGCGGCGGCGGCGGCGATTGGGATTTGGGCAGACGGCGAGGGGAGGGCAGGTGGCGGGAAGAGAGTAATAGAGGGGGCTTTGGCGGGAAAGCAGTGGAGATTTTGGCGGGAGGCGGCTGGCGGGTTGTTAGGGTTGGAAGGAGCTTCAAATGCAGGCTGGTTTGTGAATTCAGGCGGGAGGATCGTTGGGCCGGCCTGATGGAAGGTTTAGCCTAAAGAAGAGTGTATTGGTACGGCCCACTTGACCAGTTCTCGACCCAGGATGGCATGGGCTTGCATCCGCCTGACACGTGGACCAGAAGGCACATACATAGCATGATTTTCGCTTCTCAAAACAAAATAAATCCCGTTCTTTTGATATCTAATAATGAAATGGGACAATATTCTCAAATTTTGTAATTTAATTTTCCGTTCTGTATGCATAAAACACTTTCATTGAGAAAACATTGTCATGTCGGAAATTCGACCACTCCGAATAGCAAACCATATGATCAACTCATTTTAGAACCATGACGATTCAATTAGCACTTGAAATTGAGCTATTATGCCTCATTGGAGGGATATCCCCTATCCGTACTAAAGTGTCATGATTTTGATGACTACCTGATATTTTTATGTACACAACTTTATTTGTCATGTGTATACAGTGCCCCCCCCCCCCCCCCCCCCCCCCCCCCCCCGAGCTATGCATGTACTTGAAAAAAACAACGGTATAATCTATTACTAGAACATTGCATTTTGAAAAATATATTCCAAAGACCTGCGACCACTTTTCATCTAGTATACACTCAGGATTAAAAAAAAGGGCTTTAGAGATCATGCCATATCGCAAAAAGCTTTTCGATATTCAAATGCTTAGTGTAATTTTGGTCATCTTAAAATTAACTCTCTCTCCCATTTGAAAAACACAATGAACCACAAACAGGAGCCATCAAACCAAATTTGCTTTCTATATAATTTATACCCCATCCATTACACATTTTGTTTTATTATTTTTTCTTAAGTTATTTTTTTAGATAATGGAAACTGTTTATAAGTTCCCAGCCTCTGCAAAGCACGCAGCCCGGTTTTTGAGTCATTATTACAAAAAATGGTGTCAATTTCCAGATCGACCAGAAGAGCTTAAAACGAAAAGGAAAATAAATTAAGGAGGCTCAAGTCTATTATTAAATCTCCACCCATTAGAGGCAAAAATCTCCAGTGCAGCCACCTCCAGCTTAACGCTGACCCCTCGTATGTGGTCTCTAACCTCCTCAGGCTGCAGCAGCGCCCAGTACCGCAACCAATAAGCTCCTCTGAACAGTGCCTGCATAAACGATGTATATTTTACATTATCAAAACAAATATCATTTCTACATCGCCATATCGCCCAGCACATGGCAGCCGCCCCCGTTAGAATTATCTTTTGCTTGTCAGAGTTAATATGAGCAAGCCAGTCCCCTGCAATATGGGCTAAAGATCTAGGTGGGCTAAGACCTGTAGCTGAATGAACTACCCTCCAAATGGTTTTAGCATGATGACAGTCAAAGAGCAAGTGTTGAATCGTTTCATTAATATTACAAAAACAACACTTTTGGCTTCCCGACCAGTTACGCTTTGCTAGGCTGTCTTTAGTTAAAATGACTCCCTTAGCAAGGTACCATAGGAAGATTTTAATCTTTGTAGGTAGCTTCAACTTCCAAATTAACTTGTGGCGAAACTGAGTGTCTTGATTCGTTAAAAGTAAATACATTGACCGGGTCGAAAATTGCCCAGTTCTATGTAGTTTCCAGGACACTATATCCCTTTCCTCAGTTAATCTAAAAGCCGAAATTTTAGCTATTAGGTCATTAAACTCAGTGAGTTTTACCCCAACCAAGGTGCGTCTAAAAGATAAGTTATATGACGCACCCCCCATAACACGTGCTACTGTATCATAAGGATTATAGGTAATATTGTAAAGATTTGGGAAAATCTCACAGAACGGCCTTGCTCCGAACCATGTGTCATCCCAAAATCTGACTTGGGAGCCATCTTTAACATTAAAAGATATACATGAGAGGAACTCATCTTTGACTTTTAAGAGACCCCTCCAAAAATGAGAGTCTCCTTGTTTAATCCCGACTTGTGACAAAGTCTTAGAACCTAAGTATTTGTTACGGATCAACGATTGCCACATGCCATCCTCGTTAAGCAATTTAAATAACCATTTGCTTAACAAACATTTATTTTGGATTTCTAAGTCAATGATGCCAAGACCGCCTTGATCTTTTGGGCGACATAGAAGGTCCCATCTAACTAGGCGGTATTTATTTGTATTTTTACCTCCTTGCAAGTAGAATCTGGACCTATAAAAGTTTAACATGGTGAGGACCCCTTTTGGGATTTCAAAGAAAGACATCATGAACATTGGAAGACTGCTGAGAACTGAGTTTAATAACGTTAGGCGTCCACCATAGGACAGGTGTTTCGCCTTCCAGCAGTTCAGCTTCCTTTCAAATCTTTCTTCAATCATTTTCCAATCACTATTAGAGAGTTTCCTATGATGCATTGGGATCCCTAAATAACGAAACGGGAATTCCCCCACATTACAGCCGAATAACTCCATATAGTCATTTTCAAATGCTGCAGCCTCTCCATAACAGGATAACTCACTCTTGTGGAAGTTTATTTTTAGACCGGATAATTGTTCAAAGGCGGTGAGTAAAAGTTTCACATTCTTTGCCTTTTCCAGGTCATGATCCATAAACAAAATGGTATCGTCTGCATATTGTAAGATAGACAAACCATCATCCACAAGGTGAGGAATTATGCCCCTAATCTGTTCATCATCTCTTGCTCTTTTAATGAGAACCGCCAGCATATCGGCGACTATGTTGAACAGAATCGGTGACATTGGATCTCCCTGACGGAGACCCTTTTTCGTTTGGAAGTAACGACCAATATCATCATTAACTTTGATACCGACACTACCCCTCTCGACGAATTTCTCAACCCATCGATACCATTTTGGGGAGAAACCCTTCATACGAAGGGCTTGCTGTAAAAAAGACCATTTGACTTTGTCATAAACCTTTTCGAAGTCTATTTTAAAAAGAACTCCGTTCAATTTTTTGTATGAAGTTCGTGAATAGTCTCATGTAGGACTACCACTCCCTCCATGATATTTCTCCCAGGGATAAATGCCGTCTGTGAAGGTTGAACTACCGACCCTGCCACCGCGTTGATTCTGTTCGTGCCAACTTTTGTGAAAAAATTAAAGCTGACATTCAACACACAGATGGGGCGGTATTGTTGGACTTGCTTCGCATCATTTGTTTTTGGTAAAAGTGTAATTATACCAAAATTTAAACTATACAACGGAAGCTTTTCATCATGGAAATCTTTAAAAAGGGCAAGTAAATCCCCTTTAACTACTTCCCAGAATACCTGGTAGAACTCAGCTGGAAAACCATCAGGCCCGGCAGACTTATTATGTTCCATTTGGAACACAGCCTCCTTTACTTCATTTTCTGTAAAAGGGGCCGTAAGGATCTCATTCTCCAGCTCTGTTACCTGGTTAATATCCTGTACTTGATCCTCCCTAAGAGCAATATTACTCAGTTCAGGAGGACCAAACAAGCTTTTGTAATAGCTTGTTATATAGGATTTTAACTCTTCGTCACCCATAACAACCCCATTTTCTTGTTCTAACTTGAAAATGTGTTGTTTGCGGTGCCTGCCATTCGCCACTAGATGGAAAAATTTGGTGTTATTATCACCCTCCAATAAAGTGGTAACCTTAGCACGTTCATACCATTTTATTTCTTCTTCCCTCAGTAAAGTGGGTAATCTTTCTCTGAGGTAATGTTTCATGTTGAGCTCATTATCATCTAGAGGAGAAATTTCCGCTTTCTTGTCGAGAGTATCGATTAAAGCGATTAATTTCTTCTTCTCTTTCTTGTAATGGCCTGCAGTATTTTTTGCCCAACCTTGGAGGTGTTTCTGAACCGCTCTAATCTTGTTCTGCCACCTCTGAAGATTGGTTTTTCCTTGATTGGTAGACCGCCAGACGTCAGCCACCATTTGAAAGAAACCTTCCCTAAGTAACCAGCCCCTCTCGAATTTAAATAGAGGCGGGCTCGATCCATGTGTTGATACCCCTGTGTTAAGTATTAGCGGGGTATGATCCGATTGACCTTTATTCCTCGTTTCCACGGTGCATAATGGGAACTTCTCTTCCCAATCCGTGCTTACAAGTACTCTATCAAGCTTCTCATGTGTCGGATCATCACCATGAGGTCCATGACCGACCCAAGTATACTGGTTACCGGACGTCTCGATTTCCTTAAGGTCTAAAACCTCAATGACCTGGTTAAAAAGGTTCAGCCATTTCGGATCGAAGTTGTCCTTACTCTTGTCTTGAGGTCGTCTCATAATATTGAAATCCCCGCCGATTAAGCAAGGCAGAGTTTCATGAGAACAAGAGTTTGCCAATTCAGTAAGGAATGCCTCCTTGTTTTGATGTTGGGCCGGTCCATAGACCACATAAAGAACCCATTTGAATCCATCGTCCTTATTCCGAAGAGTGAACTTAACATAAAAATCACCTTCGGAAATAGAACCAATATCAATTATTGAGAGGTCCACTCCCAGAAGTACCCCTCCGGACCTCCCATGTGGTGCCATACTATGCCATATAAAATCACGGCCAGCACAAAAGTTTTTTAAGGTCGAATCTGGGAATTCATCCCGACCTGTCTCCATGAGGGCTATAATGTTAATTTGCTCCTCACGGACCATTTCCGCCAAATATCTGTGTTTAGCCAAGTCAGCAAGACCTCTGCTATTCCAGAAAATTCCTTTCATTGGATACACAATTTTGACGGAGTTTTTGGTTTCTTTGAGGGTCTAAATTTCATTTCCTTTTTACCGGAGTTGGACTTTTTCTTAAGTTATAAGGCATCGAAAAAAATGATACTCCCTCCGTATCATTTTTCGATGCATCTTTCTCGCTTCCCTGTACATCTTTAATTCAATGTAATTTCTCCTTATTTTCTGTGCACTCAATTTTTCTATCTCTCATTCGTAAGACAAAACGTCTTATAATTCTAAACGGAAGGAACTATATACATAATGCAATTACTTAAAAAATTATATACATAATACGTTTGACATTTCATTGAGCGGCTTGTTACATCTATCAGCTGCTTCCATTGCGGTCAAAAACCAGTGGCTTTAATCGCAAAAAAAAAAAAAAAAAAAACAAGTGGCTTTGAAAAAAGAGAAAGGGAACAGACACGCATTATCCGCCTACACAAGTCCCAGTTTGCGACGGAGACACGTAAGCCATCGCCATCCAACCACTAGACTCCGTCCGCTTGATTCCACGAACGCAGGCATCATCTCGTGATCTCCTTGGTACAGTACCAGGAGGCCGCCCGCGCCTCTGATCTGCTGCTTCGTCGCCGTCCGGTGATGTCTTCCGCCGCCTTCGCCGTCTCCTCGCCGGCGGCTCCCGCCATAGCTGCCCGGTCCAAAGTACAGCGGGCGCCATCCCTGATCCCTAACTCTTGCTCATTTGTTGTTTTCTCGAACCGTGGTCTGAAGAATTTGACAATTGGTGCGTGCAGGTTCTCGGAGGTGGAAAGAATCGGGGGAGGAATGGCTGCCGCGCCGGGATCACGAGGAAGGTGATCCCTTATAGTGCTTGTTTTTCGATTGCTGCTCTTGTTTGATTAGACCCTGCAGTTGATTTCATGAATTGCCTGGGTTTTATGTTGTGAGATGGCGGTGGGTATTGCCATGTGTCATACGCAATTCAGTAGTGACAATTCAGGAACTGGGACTGCTAGTGGAGTGCTGGTCCTTCCAAATTTCCGGTGTTCCTATGTTTATACCATTTTAATGTTATCAGTTATAATAAGTTCGTGGGTCCGGTCAATAAGAGGTTATGATGTCATTCACTTTCGGCTATGTTACCCCTAGGTTTTTGCCTCCATATGCTCTGGATTTGCACAATAGAAGTGTCGCAGCGCTTGTTAGGCAGGGATATAGCAGCATTTTAGAGAACTTCCTTTTGTTTCAGCATTCCACTTGTAGGAAAACATATTATTATCAATAATTTGCTAAAAATATTACGCTACTAGCTATGTTCTCCAACTACTACTATCATAACTTTACACGAGAACAAAGTCACAAACAACTGTTAGTGCATGAGCTAATATCGCACTGCGGTAGATCCTTGGAAGTATCTTTTTACGATGTAAGAAAGGGTCCATGTTACTACATCCAGATCCAGTCAACCTATTCTTATAGCAACCACTGTATAAAGATGTCTTCTTATATACTTTCATAGTTTTACTGTTATGGCAGGAACGCTCATTATTTCTTGTTTGTATTTACCCCATAATACAACTGACAGTAACACTCATGATCTATTTTTATATGATGCAACTTTGTTTTAAACGCTTGGTCTTGTGTCAACCTTTCTACATCACTTGATAGGTTCTTTTGTTTTGGATTCTGACAGTTCCATTGTTGTTTTGTATGCAGAATTTTGGCCGTGTCATGATGGCCCTTGCTGTAGATGTTACTCGTTTTGATGGAGTGCCAATGGCCCCTCCTGATCCGATTCTTGGAGTTTCAGAGGCATTTAAAGCAGATGCAAATGACCTGAAGCTCAATCTTGGTGTTGGTGCCTACAGAACAGAAGATCTACAGCCTTACGTCCTCAATGTAGTAAAAAAGGTGAGGCTAGTCATTATCAACATCTAATTTGTACTCAAGGTTCCTGTTTTCATGAGATATTCTGCATTTTACAGGCTGAAAATCTTATGCTGGAGAAGGGTGAAAACAAGGAGGTATGGTGTACTGTTCAATTGAACCGACATGATTATAAGAATTTGCGTTTTCCAACTTATATGTTGTTTTATGTATCGAAAAGTGGCATACTGAAACTATGGTTTATTATGCAGTATCTTCCTATCGAAGGCTTAGCTGCATTTAACAAAGCAACAGCAGAGCTATTGTTAGGAGCTGACAACCCTGTCATCAAGCAAGGAAGGGTATCTACTACGAAGCCCTTGATATTTGTAAACTTTAGGAAACATTCTGAAGAGATGGTTTTCATTTGCTTATTTTTGTTTACTATATCTAACAATATCTCCTGTTGTAGGTTGCTACTCTTCAGGCTCTCTCAGGGACTGGATCACTGCGCCTTGCTGCTGCATTTATACAAAGATATTTCCCCGAAGCGAAAGTACTTATATCATCTCCGACCTGGGGTATGGATGCTGATGGACCTATTGTTTATGATTTCACATGCCAAATTTATGAATCTTGATTCTTTTTGTTGTTTTATGGGCGTGTTTCGTCGCCAAAGTTTCAATTTTGTCATATTTTCATGTCAACAGGGAACCATAAGAACATCTTCAATGATGCTAGGGTACCTTGGTCAGAGTACCGGTATTATGATCCCAAGACTGTTGGTTTGGATTTTGAGGGAATGATAGCCGACGTCGAGGTATTTTCAAGAATTTCATTTGTATCCAATATACCTTTTATTTACTTTTGCTCTCAATCCTTTCATGGACAACTCTATTATTCCATTGCGAGTTCATTGTATGCATTGTTTTATGAATCAATTGTTTGTTTATGAAATTATGTATGTTCTTACTCTTTGCACAATAGGCTGCTCCAGAAGGATCTTTTGTTCTGCTACATGGATGTGCTCACAACCCAACAGGAATAGACCCAACTCCTGAACAGTGGGAGAAAATTGCAGATGTCATTCAAGAGAAAAAACATACACCTTTCTTCGACGTCGCGTATCAGGTAACTATTTTCACTTGAGAACTTTCTTTTTGTTCATCACGATTTGTCTCCTGCTGAACTGCTAGGTTTCTTTTTAGGGCTTCGCCAGTGGAAGCCTTGATGAAGATGCATTTTCCGTCAGGCTTTTTGTTCAGCGTGGCATGGAAGTGTTTGTTGCACAGTCTTACAGCAAGAACCTTGGTCTCTATTCAGAAAGGATTGGAGCAATAAATGTTGTCTGCTCTGCACCAGAAGTTGCAGATAGGTAATCTTTCATTTTTACTGATTTCTTGCCTACACAATTTTGTTTCTGCTACATTCCTTGGTGCAAATGCTTCTGTAAACTCTCTAGCCACTCTGGACTGTTCTCAATCGATGGTTAATGATAAGTTTTGACAATCACCGTTTGCAGTAGGCCCTTTGTATGCAAGAATTCGTAGGCAGTATCATTCTATTATGGCATTAGAATCTTATTTTGATCTGGTGTTACTGTGTCGCTTCTTTGCAGGGTAAAGAGCCAGCTTAAACGATTGGCACGTCCCATGTACTCAAACCCCCCTATTCATGGGGCTAGGATAGTTGCCAATGTTGTTGGTGATCCAACTTTGTTTGGTGAATGGAAGCAGGAGATGAAGGAAATGGCAGGACGGATCAAGAATGTAAGGCAGAAGCTCTATGACAGTTTGTCTGCGAAGGATAAGAGTGGCAAGGACTGGTCTTTCATTCTGAGTCAGATCGGCATGTTCTCGTACACTGGCTTGAACAAAGCACAGGTAACACAATTTCCAACTTTTCAGATGGCTCAACATAGTAATTACTGATTCCACTATAGTCTGTTTGCAGAAACTGTTTGATTTCTTCTTCCTTTTTCCACCCTTCACTGCAACACAACCTCTTTTCATTCTTCTTGCAGAGTGACAACATGACAGACAAATGGCATGTATATATGACCAAGGATGGGCGAATTTCTTTAGCCGGGCTATCCCTGGCTAAGTGCGATTATCTTGCTGATGCCATCATTGATTCCTTCCATAACGTCAACTAGACTGGAGTACGTTATTAGAGTTGAGGCCAATGTGTTGTGATTAATTCCATAGATGTCTTGCTGGGATTTTTGGGTCCTTCCAGCTTCGAGTTCTCAGTTGTGCCCGGTTTTCTGTAATTTGGAGAAATAATTTTGGTCTGACAGCAGACTCAAGTGCTTGGCTACTTGTGACACCATTACCTGCTTAGAAGCAGGGAATACCTGTTGAATTACATAACATCATTGGCGATCAGCCACTGCCACTCAGACTTTAGTACTCTGTACCATTCATGCTTCCTATTGTATGGACACTACCATATACGAATACGAGATACCCTTCCCTTAGTTTTGGATCAACTGTAATCATGTATAAGTTTCCTTGAAACAGTTGTGTATTTTGTAGCTGTATATGCAACTCAAGCATGTGCTCTGTACCCTGATGCGTTTAACGAATTTTCTTTTCCCAGTGGCCGAGTGCGACCACCTGAACGTGCGGTTTTATTTACGAATCATGCACGGGTTACCGTGGTTAAAATACGAGAACCCATGTTGGTGGGAATTAACAAGAACTGACTGTGACGGGGGCCTGTGATGGTTCCCTTGTTTTACTGTGAAGTTGCTTACAGTTTTTGAAGTTCTGTCGAATCAATCCTGGACTCTTGCTACGGTCACCATGTCCAGGCGGCGGTGCCCGTCGTGCTGCACACCATGGTTCATGGAGCGGCGGCGGACCGGCGACGTAATCGGGTTCCGCGCGCCATGAACACCAGGGGCCAGGGCGTGCCCTGCCTCGATCACAGTCTGAGACGGCCGGCCCCCGGACACATGAGCCGCGCCGTGCAAACTGCAAATGGTGTGCCTGCGCGTCTACGCCTCTACGGCATCGTGCCCATTTCGCACGGCATCGTGGCAAGTGGTGTGCCTGCGCCTCACGTGACGGTGGACGCTCCCATGTCGGCATCCATCAGCTTTCATTTTCTCTGCCTGTCTGTCCCGTTGTCCGATACCTCTGCTCCCGCCCCTTTCCTTCCAGAAGACTCAATGACCGGTGGGCCGAGACGGGAGTAACGGGCGCACCACTGGGCGGAGTTTGGCCGCGGAAGGTGAGAAAGGAATTAGGTGCTCTCTCTCCCACTCTCTTCTCCGTACTGGCTGCTGGGTCCACGAGCGATAATGACAAAGGCGAAGAAAGCAGGGTTAATTGATAGTGAGATTACGAATCCGGGATTTCCTTATTTTTGGAGACACCTTTTTCTTATTAGATGCTGCCAAATGATGCTCGACCGTCGCGGTGCACCCAGCAAAGGCGACTGCTCCATTATTTTACGTCAACTGCAATCGAGATGCCGAGCATCAATCATGGAGCCGGAGATTATTGGAGGCTTAATAATGGTGGGTGGGATTAGTAAATGAGGACGCGCCGGCTGGGCCCGGGGCTGTTGCTGGGAAACCGCCTCGCAAGCCGTGGGAACGCCACCACAGCTGTCACTTGGCCCACCACCACCTCCGCTTACGCGGCTCCCACGGCAACTCAGTTCCTCTCCTTTTTCTCATTTTCTTTTTCGCCCACTTGCTTTTCCTGCCATAGTTCACGGAATTGCCCCTATGTTGGAAAATATCTACAATATTGCCAACCACGCCATTCATGATAGTATATTGTACCGAAAGGCACAAATATTATTTAATTTGGAAAATATCATTAGTGGCAGGCAACACAGTTTACCTGTATATAAGCAATTACCTTTTTTTTAGGGGAGTATATAAGCAATTACCTGATTATACCTGCAAAATTACGAGCAAAGAAGTTGAAAAAAAAAATCTTACCCAATGGCACGGCATGAAAATTCCAAGCAATGCCAAGGGAGCAGACGTAACGTCACCAATAATCGAGCCGCCCATGTCGGTCACCGATGAGTCACGACCCTGAGCCGAACGCGCGTGGGACCCACTCAACAAAGGCGGGCGGTGCCCACCTCACCAGACACGGCATCCGCAGCCGCCCGTGCCAGCATCCAACGGCGCGGGCCGCGGCCACGCAGAGCAAAAGATCTCCCTCACCACCCGACCACGCCAAAAAGAAAAAAAAATCGATTTGGGAACGGAATTCTGGCCACGCACGCATCTCTTCGTCTCCGGTCCATATAAGCCGCCTTCGTCGCGACCCATTCGCCTCGCAGTTTATTCTCTCCTCTCCCTCCCCGCCTCTTCTCCTCCGTTAGGGTTAGCCTCGCGGCGGTAACCGCACCGCCTTCCTCTCTTCTGACTTCTCCTCCCCGACGAAGTCTTCGTCTCGAATCATCTGCAGCCATGGCCACGGCGGTGCTCAGATCCCACGACGCGCTGAACAACCGGATGCATCTAGATGCGTTCACCCCGTCTCCGACGAAGCCCCGCCGCCGACGGAGCCCGAAGCCGTCCGGCGCGGCCTCGCCGCCCCCAAAGGCGGCGGCGGTAGCCTCACCGGCGCCCAAGACGGCGGCGGTTGCCTCACCGGCTCCAAAGGCGGCGGTAGTTGCGTCACCGCCCGCTAAGGGCCGCCGGTCGCCGCCTCCGAAGGCGGCGGCTGCTAGGAAGCAACCGTCTCCGACCAAGGAGAAGCCGAAGCAGCGGTATGTTATGGAGGAGGTTCGGATCCTCAAGCGCGGCGAGGAGCCCCCTGCTCCCGCCCCGACGCCGGCGCCAGCGCCGGCGCCCGTCGTAGCAGCACCCGTGGCGCAAGCAGCGGCGGTGAACAAGCGCATCGTCCGCTCCACTAGCCGGATCGGGCCGCAGGCGCCCGCCGTCGTGCCGAAAAAGGTCGTGGCGGCCGCCGACGTGGCCGTCTACGCCGGGCCGGCTTTCGCTTCCGCGCCCGAGCCGAGCTCCCTCCCCTTCCCGGCTTTCTGCCTCCGTCGCGCGGAGACAGAGGCCACCCGCGGCTTGCGGTACCTCCTAGGCATCGGCCAGGTCGCCTGACGGCCCCTACAGGCCGTCGCCGGACCAGCGTCCGCTCATCAAGTCGTCTTCTGCTTCGTCTCTTCTCGTCTTCCTCGTCTCTGGTGGTTCCCTTGGATGGATGGATGTAAGGATGGATCGATGGATGGATAGCGCCTGATGGTCGGTTGGATCCGACGAGAGCTTCTCCGGATCAGATCTGCCGGTAACTGTTCCGATCAACCTCTTCCGGTATTTTTTCAGAGGAAGGGTTGATGAACGAGTAACCGGATGTTGGATTTGGTGGTGGTTAGGTTCACAGGATACTTGGTTCGGTTCGCTTCAACGACGCTTCTGCGTCATTAGGTAGAATAATTATGAGTAAAGAGTTGGTGGATTATAGGGTTTGGTGTTAGGTTGGTGTTGGTTCATGAGTTGATCTAATTAGTGTGGAGATTAGTTTGTTTGGAAGGTAATTTGTAGTAGACCTGAGCTCATATGATATCAGGTTAGAATCGTTGGAATAATCAGTGTCAGGTGTGGTTCAGATTTGAGTGGTAGATGTGGTCTTAGATAACTTACGAGCTAAGTTATGCAGTGGTAAAGTTTCCTATGTAAGAAGTTTGTATCGTTCAGTTCAGTTGTGATATATATATCAGTGGTCAATTTAGGTGACTTGTGGTTTGCATGAGCTTCACGCCGAATGCCGATGCTCGTAATTTGGTTGAATTGGTTGATTTATCATGTTTTAGTTCTGAAGTTGAGAGCGGTTGCTCTTGCTGCGCTTGCACCCGAAGTGTCTTTCATTTGCTCTACTTGTGGCCTGAAACAAGCATCTTAGCTGACCTCTCCGCCGCGTTCTCCAAACCTAAATTGACTCCGTCCCATGGACGCCACGGGAAGCTTGAGGAAACGTCGCCCACGCGAGTGAAACCATGAGCGGTTCATCTTTCGGTGGGCATCGAGTGGCTGCCGACCTCCGGGTCTGGCCGCTCAGAGAGGGCGTCGTTACACGTCGCGTTCGGTAGCACACCGATCGCCTAGGTTCCTTGCAAACTACGGAATCCGTCGACGCCGTTTGCCTGCTTTTGCGTTGGCTCTATGGGTTGGGACTTCGGACAAAAGCCAACCAAACCATCTCGTTGGGCACTCGACCTCTAGTTAGGCTGATTCGGCTGGTGCAGAGCTAGAAACAACCTAAACTGCATCGTCAAAATGATACGGTTCGCTTGCTGATGACACTGAGAAATCATCAGGCCGAACCCTTTCTCGTACAATGGACTACACGAGCGAGTTGCTAGAATTTTTCAATGAGCCACGGAAGAATCGTCCATTTTGTTGCAAACGTGTCACGCATCAACTTATGTCAGTGACAACTCAACTGAATAAAAACATAGCGCGTAGAAAAAATTACTCCGGAGCGCGAACATACAATTTCATGACCAGCATGTAGTTCACTAGCACCAATTCAAGAAAGCGTTGAACACAAACATGATATCTACTTAAGAATCAAAAGACCGCTAGTGGGTAAATATGACCTTTTAAAGATGCATCGTCTTTGATGTAAAATACTGAGCACGGAACCCATGGATTCGTGGGAGTATCTAGGTCAAAGCTGATTAAGTACTCAGTGCGTGCATCGCACGAGATTCAGGAAGCACGGCAAAGACCTCTAAAACAGAACAAGGTTTCACTACATCACAAGAGTTCAGGACCAAGCAAAACCAAAACTTCGTGTTGCAGGAGACCACATGTCTGCATAAGGATACAACAGATGCTTGTGATTCGTTACAAAATTTCAGATTGTGGCGACATGGGAGCATTGGGAGGCCAAGAAAACCATCCTATGCATGAATTCTCCATGTCCCATTAGCAGGACAATGCAAATCGAAAACTTAAAACTTCTCTATTCATGAAACAAGACGCAAAGAAAAGTGTAGACAAATGGAAAGGAGCAGATCAACCACCAACGTTAGAGCAAGATACAGCAGCAGACAAATGTATAAGCTGCAGACTAACTGGTTTAGAGAAACATTGACTAATAAGATCATACATGAGGCAAAATTAGTGGAAATGTTGCTTGGAATGAAATGAAATACTTCACAGTAACCATTGTAGAAAAGAACATGGCAAACTAGGTCGCAACTAATGCTATTGTGCTGGCTCTGACTATGTTGGATGTATATCCAATATAATGTTAAATGATGTTGCTTAACAGCTTTACAATATGGAACTGTCTTAAGACTGCATGTTGTCAGATTCTCGAAATCAAAACAGTGGTACTTCACTTAGCACATACATACTCACGATGATGCAATAAGGAGATAATAAACTTCCACAACATAAGTGGAATCAAATAAACGATAGTAATATAGTGGATTGTGAAAATTATGGAAAACTGTAAGGATCCATTAGCAGCTAGAGACAAGGGGCTCTTCTCTAAGGGCAGGTACAATGCTACACGTAAGCAGTCTCATAGCCCGTCTCATGCAACTCTATATAGAATTTTTGATGAGGTGGAAGAGAGAGAGGGTGGTGAGAGAAAGAGGTGGTTGTTTCGCGAAGCAACCACCTCATGCGCTAAAATTTAGAAGTATGAGACGGCTTACACACCATTGTACAAGTTATAGTTGCCATGCAACTCATAAATATTCCTTTTTTCACCCACAAATTGAGGAAAGGTGTAATTACTAGGAAACAACTAAAACAATCACCCATTATACATGTGGTCTGATGAAACTGTCTGAAAATTACGAGACAGGCTATGAGACAACACCGTTGTACTTGCCCTTAACATTCTGTCATATCGCTAGAAAGAACTTGAAGCAGAGTCGTTACTAATCTTACATCTCAATGTATAAAATAGCAGATTGAGCAACTAAATAACACACGTGAACAAAACAATTCATTCTATTACATCGTGCAAGGTGCTAGAATCTTTCATAAAGCCCAATCATATAACCCTAGTAACCGTTACAACAGTTATTAAGGTTCCGTATACCAAAAGATGACAAAAACTAAACATTTTGTCGCTACAAACTTTTCAATGTCCATAAGGCTCACCTCTCAATTGAGTGATTGATTCCTCAGCAGGGATAAACTTAATCTGCTTTCACCGATGAGAACAGATAGTGGACAAAGCAGAATGAAGAAATGAACCCAACAGTGCCGGTGGCCAGCATAATAGCAATCACCATGAAGAGAGAGTAGCCAATGTAGAGGGTCGCCGACACTGGTCCGCTCAGGCTTTTGAGGTCAAAAACAAGGTAGTTGATCGAGTACAAGAAAATGTAGATTGCCACCGATCCAGATGAGAAGAATGACTTCCACCACCATTTCCAGTCCTCAACGCAGAGGTGCATGTAAGTCAGAACCAGGGAAACCTCAGCGCAGACAATGACCAGCAGCAGCAAGACAATGAAGAGGAATCCGAAGACGTAGTACACACGCCCCATCCATATGCTTGACATGATGAAGAAGAGCTCGATGAATAGGGTGCCAAAGGGCAGTGTGCCAGCACCAAGAACCAACAGCCATGATGGGTACTTCTGTGGAGGAATTTCACGAGGGATCTGGTTTGTGCGGACGGGGTACTCAATGTGAGGCGCCTTGGCACCAAGGAATCCACCAACAAGCGTAAGTGGCACGGAGATGCAGAACCAGAGCAGAATCAGCACAACAAACAATGAGAAGGGGATGGCACCAGTGCTCTGGCTTCCCCACAACAGGAAGTTCAGTGTGGTAAGGATCAAGAATGCAATGCCAGGGAAGAAGCAAGCCACCCTCCACGAAACACCAACCCAGCCAGAGTGATCCCCGCACTTGATTGTCTTCCATACACGAACGCCAGCATAGCCTGCCAGAATTCCAAGGATCATGTAGAAGAACAGCATGCCTGTGATCAGAGTACCACGGGAAGCCGGGGACATGAACCCAAGTGCAGCAAACAGAATGGTCACAACCGCCATCCCAAGGATCTGAACACCGTCCCCAACCATGACGCAGAGCAGCGTTGGGTTGCTTGGCGCCCGGAAGACATCACTGACCACAAGCTTCCACCCAGAGAGCTCCTCATTCATCTGCGCCTGCGCCTCGCTATCAAGCTCCTCATACTTGGTCAGATCACGCCTCACAGTCCTCAACAGTATGACAAACACAATACCAGCGAGGAACGCAATCACCATGAGGGAATTGAGGATGGAGAACCAGTGCACCTTGGCCCCCTCCATCTTGAGGTAGGCGTCCCACCTGGACGGCCACTTGATGTCGCTCTCCACGAAGGTCACCTCATATGTGTAGACGATGGGCTCATTCTCCTTGATACTCATGGACACGGTGGTTGGGTCGCACTTGATCTTGCTGGGGTAGCGGTCGTACATCTTGTGCGACTTGACGTCCTCCGGGTTGTGCTTGATGCTGCACGGCACGACCTCGAAGCCAACCACCATCCACCCCGAGGAAGACCCGGTGCTGCCGTCCTTGCCGGTAGCGGGGACGACGTCGGTGGCGTCGGCAGCGCCCATGACTCGCGCCACATTGGCCTCCTCGTACTTGTGGACGAGGACGGTGAACTGGAGGTGGTTGAAGACGTAGTAGTCGACGCCGACGCGGATCCCGACGGGGTAGCCGGTCCAGCGGAGGAAGTAGTCGTCCTTCTTGGTGTAGCGGATGGCGGGGAGGTTGTCGAGGATGAGGTTGACCTGGTACATCTCGTCGATGCGCTTCTTGAGGAGCGAGAAGGCGTCGGGCGCCAGCGGCGCGGAGCGGCAGAGGAAGACGTCGGACTCGTTGGTGTACATCTTGAAGCGGTAGGGCGAGTTCTCGATGCGGTCGCCCATGAGGAGCTCGCCGAGGTTCTCGGCGCTGTCCTTGACGCCATCGGGCGGGGTGCAGAAGGGGAGGCTGTAGTAGCTGAAGGGAATCTCGGTGTCGATGGAGGTGAGCGAGTTCACCTTCACGTTGAGGGGCTCGCCGGGGTTGTACTTGTGCGGGTAGCTTCCCGGGAGGTAGAAGCCGCGGGCGCCCGGCGCCGAGACGAGCGCGGCCGCCGCGACGAGGAGGAGGAGCAGCGCGCCGAGGCGAGCCATGGCCGTACTTGGATCTGGATCCGGGGGTTCTGATTTCGCGGTGGATCTGGGCGTCGATAGGGGTCGGGATGGTGGGGTGCTAGTGGTGGCCCCCACTCCGGCGAGGAGCTCGCCGGAGGAAGGGGAGGAGGGGGGTGTCGGTGGCGGCGAAGCAGATCTGGAGGCGGGTGGGGGGAAATGACAAGGGAGAGAGAGGGTTCGGGGGCGGTTGTCGTTTATACGGCGTGATGGGCCGCGTTGCTGGGAAAAGAACGGGGAGGATTTTGGGCGTGACGAAGATCTCGTGTGAATTTCCCGCGTTGCCCCTTGCCCATCTGCTGGGGGTTTTGCTGATTCCCGGAACTTGGATGGAATCTGCGTTCTCTCTTTGGGGGCACCGGACAGCAAGCAAATGGCAGCAGCTGAAGCTTCAATTTAGAAAAATGGTTAAGTTTGCAAGGCTGCAATGTTGTTAGCAATTTTGCAACGTGATTAATTTGCGACGCAAACTACGCAGTGGCTCGTGGAGTTTGGCTGCTTCTAGACATGTTGTGCACTCTGTTCTTCAGAATTCAGATTCAGATCTGGTATGTCATTGTCGTGATTTAGATCCACTCCACCATGATGGTTTGGTGCATGGTCAACAGTCTCCTTCGTTGGACTATGATTATTTTTTACATCAAGCTGTATTTCTTAGCAAACTAATCATGTATGCTCTCTCCGTGACACTTGAGACCGCACAGTCAGTAGAGCTGGCTGTGTCGTCAGTTTCCGTGTTACTGTCACTGCTCCTAACTCTGGTTGATCTGAATTAAAGGAAAAGTATTTATTCTCCTCGTCGCGGCACTCAATTGGTAGCCGGTCGGTAGTATTGCAGCAAGCCAGCAATCACTCTCACCATATGCAGGGTAAAATGATTTGGGACGAGACCAACTCCAGATCGTTAGGAGCCTCAGAGCTGTCACGGAAGCATTGTCAAACGGCAACGAACTGTGATGGAACAATTATTCAACCTACCACGTCCAAAGCTCGTCGCCAGCGAGCAGATCCGGTGTCACATCTCACGTTCACGACCCGTCAGGAGAAGAAGAGGTGGTGGTCCGCGCCGCGGGAGGACAGAAGTAGTACAGCCATTTCAGCGGTCCCTGCTGTCGGCACCGGCTGCATTGCACGGCAGGAGCACGAACGCCTCGCCGGGTGGAAAGCCGAGTGCAGCCACTATGGCGCACGTCCAGCCTCGAGTAGAGTAACCAGCGGTCGAGCCGCGTCTGGCAGACTCTGGCGCCGTGCGCATGCATGGGCACCCATTCGGCGTACTGCTGGACGACACGAGCAGTACCGGATCCATCATCCATCAGCTGCAGAACGATCATGAGGAATGTCAAACAGCAACATCCTGTGATGCAGCCATGGGCCATGCCCATGCATGGTTCGAGCTGTCAACATGTACCAGGCTGATGAGATGAGTCCTCACCGGTGAGCAGATCCGGCGCCCCGTTCACGGACAGGTGCGCCGGCGGGAGAGTGGGACCCAGAGGGAGGGAGCCAAATCAGCTGACGGCCGTCGTTTGCCGTGAGGACGATGTGACCGGGCTGCGGGCCGCTCGAGCAACGGGCTGGGCCCGGGTGCACGGCTTTCGTGCGCGCGACGGCCTGCTCGACTGTCTAGTCTGACGGGTTTTTTCATCAAACGGCATGCGTTTCTCCGGCGTCCTGCTGCCCTGCGGCTCCCAAATTTCCCGCACGGCCGCACCTCCCGCGAACTCCCTCCACCACCTGCTCTCTATGCCCCCTCCCTCCTCGATCCGCCCTGCCCCCGACCCCGCCCCTCCCCGCCCGACGCCTCGCCTCATCGCCGGCTCGCCTCCGGTCACCGAGCCGCGATACCCAGATCCGTACGCCGCGGCCGGCATTTCCCGGGCGCCGCAAAACCGCGGGATATCGATCGATCCTCACGCCGCCTTCGCCACCGGCTCTCCTCCACGCCCGCCGGTAAAGCCTCGGGACTCCTTTGAAGCGCCGCCTCTGACCTCTGTGGACGTATCTTCTCCGAGCTCGGCCTCACCGCTTCTCCATTTTCGCTTTTGGAATCTCTCACTCTCCGCACCCTTCACTATCGCAGGGACGTGGCCCGACGGGATATTCGGCGATCTGGATCGCCCTCGTCGTCTCCTGTCACCGGAGTCGAAGGCGCGTCGGGTCCCTGAACCGATGTCGGTGTGCTCGTCAACATGGCCTCTTTGTAACTCGCCCCTCGGTGAGTCCGCTCGTTGCGGTTCTCTCTTCGATTGTTCGTTGTCGTTCTGAAAGGAGAATTTTGGAACATTACGACAGGAAGCGCAAATCCGAGTTTATCTGATCGCGGAGCGCGACAGGCGATTAACCGTGCCGCAACTATCTGATTTGCCTGCTGACTAAAGAGCACATCAACTGTCTGCTCAGCTGTTCAGGGGCAGTCTGCAATAACAGTGAGTGATACTTGAAATGTTATGCTAACTTTGGAGAAATGAACATTGCCGAACCGCAATACTAGCACATTGTTTTCTTTTACTTAGAGAAGCTTAGGACGATGCCACTGCTTAAGTTTCTGTGACGGAACAATTTGGAGTTGTGATTGACCATTTATTTAAGGCCTTTTTTATTTATTCAGTATGCATTTATGTATGTATTACACGATGATCTTACTCACTGCATAAGCGGTAGAAATACAAGCATTGTTTTTCTAACCAAATATTTTCTAGAGTGCCAATTATTCAGAAAGGTATTTCTTGCTAGATAGTGGTTCCTGCTCCCCCAGTTATCAGGTTATGTATTATAGGAAGTAGTAAATTAGTTGCTTCTGGTGGGGAATATGCAAGAACTAACACTTTCTTATCTGCACGATAGGAATATGAGGCGTGCTACAAATCAAAGTCTTGACTCAAGAACACAAATGGCTTCTTCAAACGGTCAGGCTACACGTAATGGGTCTCAAAGTGATTCAAAGCTCGAGCTCTTTGGTTTTGACTCTCTGGTCACTATTTTGGGACTTAAGAGGTGTGTCCACTTGTTTTATAGTTTTCTTAGTATTAATTAGAGTTTTAGAATCTTTTGCCATCATTTATATCCACTAATTTTTTTGCGGTACAAATTATAATTACCCAACATGTGATTCATTATGGACAGTATGACCGGAGAACAAGCTCAGGTACCATCAACCCCGAGACACGGCGATGAGATTGGGATTACCATTGAAAGCCCTAAGGTTTTCCCTATCGAAATGCTTTTCTATGCTGGTTCAGTGCTATTTCTGAATTCTGTTAACCATTTAATTTCGTCTGTTAAAAAGATGAGCTGTTTTTCCTATTTTATTGGATTTTCTTACTTCTTAAAAGATGTAAAATAGGACTGATAATCACACTTATTCTATTTGCAGGAAATGGAGCCTAAACTTGGTACTCTCATGGGTGTTTTCATTCCATGCTTACAGAACATCTTGGGAATAATATATTTTCTTCGTTTTACTTGGTATACAGTTCTATACCTTAATATCCTGTACATATAGAGAGTTGAAATGGCACACATGTACAATGTATTCCTGTTAGTCGAAATGGTACACTTGTATTCATGTTTCATGTTACTGTGTATTTCCTAGTTAGTTATTGCAGTTAAAGAGCTCAATTCTGGTAACTATATCTGTATATTTCCATGTTATCGTGGACTATGTACTGCAAGTGTCCCTTTGTAACAAATAACCTTCATATAACATTCATGATTTGTTTAGTTATTACTGTGTAACAGCCTGTGTTCATAATATCACCATGGTTTATATACAGCAAGCTTAATGTGATACTGTGGCTTTATGTAATCCTACGATTGAATGCCTTGTAGTTTTTGTCATCTACTCGTTCCAAAGTTTGTGATTCATGAAATCCTTGCTCTGTTATGCACATATTACCAATCTGTTCGATTATTCCAGAATCGACTGTTTGTTTCTGTTTAATGTAGGATCGTGGGTATGGGAGGCATATGGCAGTCACTTGTTCTAGTCACATTTTGTGGTACATGCACATTTTTAACAGGAATATCATTAAGTGCGATTGCGACAAATGGAGCAATGAAGGTATGTTGAATATGATTAGATTTTGTAGTAGGCAATAGGTCCTTAGAGTCATGCTTTCCTTGTATTTTCCTTGAATCAGGATTATATGTCCTTCCTGTCCTTCAATTCGACTTTACTTGTATTTCCTTTCCTTGAATTAGGGTTACATGTCCTTTCTGTCCATGAATCAGGCTTTGCATGCCTTCTTTGTAACTGAAGTTTGTACAACATGATAGATAATGAGTTAAAGCCTGAAACAGCAGCAGACAGTATATTTTTATTTTTGGATAACTTCAGAGCTGGAAAGTACTTTGTACGATAGAGAGATTTGCAGTCCATTCCAGTCCTATATTTTCTCATTTAATCACTTGTTAAAGAATGAGCAAGATGTTGTTCTTTGCAGTCCGCTTTGCCGTTCCACATACTTGGATGCTGATGGACTGATATTTCCTTTATTTATGACCTCAGGGCGGTGGTCCTTACTACCTAATTGGCCGTGCACTTGGTCCGGAAGTTGGAGTTAGTATTGGGTTGTGTTTCTTTCTTGGAAATGCAGTTGCTGGAGCTATGTAAGTCTGCATTATAGCGTGCCAATTATTCAGTGTTGCCATTCCCAAGTATTTATTTTCTCTTCTGCAGAATCTGTTCAAATTGAAATCGTGTTCCTAGGGACCCAAACTCCAAACCCTGAATCCTGTTTGTTGTTGTTTATCCATATAGATCACAAATAAAAGGTTTTGTTGTAAAATCTTAGTGCGATCTGTGGTCTATCAATTTTTCTGGTTTAGACTGAAAACTTAGCACCATATGTGATAAATGTAATTTTTCAGGTTGAGACTGAAACTTTATGTTGGTAAGAGTTCTTGAGAAAATAAAGCATAGTTGGTAAGCAAGGTCAATTAACTGGATATCATCTGTATTCGAAAATAACTGGATACAACTGTGGGTTGCTCACCGTTGAACCAAATCCACTCTATCTGTATTTGTATAGACTAAAGCACCTCATGGACTACGCTCTTGCATTTGAACTCAAATTTGGTCTATTGAATTTTAATCTACGTAGCAGTCTCACCATACACACACACGCACACATATACATTGTAGCTCTTATATGATTTCACTAAAATTTTCGGTTAAATCTGTAGGATATTAAAAGACATCCAAATATGTGGATATCCCAATTCGGATTCAAACTATTCAGTTCGTATTTACATTCGAGGATATCCAGATGCGTTTGCAAATTAAAATATGGATAATAGCGTGGAAATCGTATCCAATCTGTTTCACCCTGATAACCTATTCTGTTCTTACTCGGGATCACTATTTCCAGGTATGTGTTGGGAGCTGTCGAAACATTCTTGGATGCTGTTCCATCTGCTGGTTTTTTTCGAGGTACCTGTTATTCTGAATCCTAATATGCTCCATCTGCCTCTTTCCCTTTCATTCTCTTTCCTTTTCATCCTTTTTTCATTTCTAGCCTACCCCAACTTGCTCTGGACTGAAAGGCTTTGTTGTTGCTGTAGAGAGTGTAACAGTGGTCAATAATACATTACCAAATGGTACAGCAGTAGGTGGCGCAACAGCTATATCAACACCCAGCTTACATGACCTCCAGATCTATGGTGTCATTGTGACCATACTGCTCTGTTTTATTGTATTCGGTGGTGTCAAAATTATCAACAAGGTGGCACCTGCTTTCTTAGTACCAGTCCTCTTGTCAATAGTCTGCATTCATATTGGCGTCTTCATTGCACCAAGGCCTGATGCTTCAAGTGAGTACTTGTTTGAATATCATTGTCTTCGGTTTCTTTTCTTGTTCTGAATTTATATTGATTTTTTCCTATGTAGAGGGGGTCACTGGGTTGAGTATAACTACACTTACGGACAACTGGAGCTCAGAGTACCAACGTACAAACGATGCTGGAGTCCCTGACCCAAATGGTTCGGTATACTGGGATTTTAAGTGAGTAATTTTTTTTCCTTAAAATCCTCGAGTTTTTAAACCTTTCAACTAGTGACATGCAATTTGTTCATCTTTCATCATTCTCTATAATGGACGAATGCTAACAAACAGTTTTTGTATCTTTTCAGTGCGCTATTAGGACTCTTTTTCCCAGCTGTTACAGGAATCATGGCTGGTTCAAACCGATCTGCTTCACTGAAAGACACACAACGTTCAATACCAGTTGGAACATTAAGTGCGACAATCTCAACTACTGTGATGTATCTACTATCTGTGTTTCTATTTGGAGCATTGGCTACAAGGGAAGAGCTTCTGGCTGACAGGTTAGATATTACTTAGAGACATAACTTCCACTATTTTGCATTCTAAATGCCTATTGAGTTCACTTAAAATAAAAATGCCTACTGACTGTTTCCTAGAGGCGAATGATCACGCCTTGTCATTCAGTAACAATTGGTAATTTTTACTGAACTTATCCTTCAAGGAAGCCGTACTTCTACACTTGTAGAAATAGGCCTTATTAAGTATGCTCTCTGTTTCAGATTATTGTTCTAGCTATCCTATGTCAAACTTTTCTATTTCTGACCAATTATTCTATGATTTCATATGATTTAATAACATGAAAATTGTATATTATGAATGTGTTTCTCATTATGGATCAAAAAAAATAAGTCTTGTGTTGTTAATCTATATGAATTCCATGAATTGGTGGTCAAATATATAAGTTTGTCTTAGGACAAACCTCGAAGAGGAAATAATTTGAAATGAAGGGAGTATTGAGGAAATAATCAATATTATGTGTCATTTTTGGTAGCACTATTTGCTTCCATGATTAGATTAGTAACCTGCAATCAATCTTGTTGGAACGCCTTTGCCAACAAGTTTGTAATGGCTGTTCAATTTGACAGATATGTTTCTTGCTGTATACTTGTTTTGTATCGGTATTGTCAGAATAATGAGTGATATTTGCATGGGACAATTGCTTCTTTGCCGAAAGAAATTGCATAAAAATGGCAAAAACAGTTTGTACCTGAACCACTGTATTTGAATACAATTAATAAGTGTTCATTTACTAATGGCTCGGTGACATTATGATGCGATATCATGATTTCAGAATATTTTGTAGATTGAACCTCTGTTCATAAAAATACATTTTTTGTTATTTTACATTAACTACCTCTATCCTGTGTAGTCAGCTCATAATATTATGCTTAATAATGCAGGCTTCTTGCTGCAACGATTGCTTGGCCTGCTCCAGTAGTAATTTACATTGGTATTATTCTGTCCACTTTAGGTGCAGCGCTACAGAGTATGACAGGGGCTCCAAGGTTACTTGCAGCAATAGCAAATGATGACATCCTTCCTGTTCTTAATTGTTTCAAGGCTTATGAGGGGTCTGAGCCTCATGTGGCAACTCTATTTACAAGCTTCATCTGTATTGCTTGCGTTGTGATCGGGAACTTGGATCTAATTACACCCACCATCACTATGTTTTTCCTTCTGTGTTATGCTGGTGTGAACTTGTCATGCTTTCTGCTTGACCTCCTTGATGCTCCTAGTTGGCGCCCTCGATGGAAGTTTCACCACTGGAGCCTTTCTCTGATCGGTGCATTTCTTTGTATCGGTATGCTTACAGCTTACTATATTTTCTTACATTTACGTGACCACATTTTTTCCCTGAAAACAAGTACTTGTTATGATATAACATAATAAATTGAATCCTTGAGTTGTATTAAATATCTTAGAAGGTTCAGTCTATTGAGAGCTATTTTTTCCCCTAATTTCCAGTTATCATGTTTATGATATCTTGGACCTTTAGCGTGGTCTCCCTTGCTCTTGCAAGCCTCATCTACTACTATGTCAGCTTAAAAGGAAAGGCTGGCGACTGGGGTGATGGGTTTAAGAGTGCATACTTCCAACTCGCCCTACGAAGTCTCCGATCTCTGGGAGGTACAATCATTCATTGCATGAAAATAAGTATTTGTCAACTGAAGTATACCATGTTTATAATTCCGACCATTCTCTTGCAGCAAATCAAGTTCATCCTAAAAACTGGTACCCTATCCCTCTCATATTCTGCCGTCCTTGGGGTAAACTTCCAGACAACGTCCCATGCCATCCAAAACTTGCAGATTTTGCCAATTGCATGAAGAAAAAGGGCCGTGGGATGTCAATTTTTATGTCAATCATTGACGGTAATTACCATGAATCGGCTGAAGATGCAAAGATGGCACGCTGTCAACTGAGTGCCTATATTGACTATAGGCGTTGTGAGGGTGTTGCAGAGATCATCGTAGCACACTCTGTATCTGATGGTTTTCGCAGCATCGTTCAGACAATGGGCCTTGGCAACCTAAAACCAAATGTTGTTGTGATGCGTTACCCTGAGATCTGGCGTCGCGAGAATCTGACGCAGATACCAGCCACATTTGTTAGCATCATTAATGACTGCATTATTGCTAACAAGGCTGTTGTCATTGTGAAAGGGCTCGATGAGTGGCCTAATGAGTACCAGAGACAATATGGGACCATTGACCTATACTGGATTGTGAGGGATGGGGGATTAATGCTTTTGTTGTCTCAGCTCCTACTCACAAAAGATAGTTTCGAGAGCTGTAAAATTCAGGTCTTCTGCATAGCCGAAGAGGACAATGAAGCTGAGGAACTAAAGGCTGACGTAAAGAAGTTCTTATATGATCTCAGAATGCAGGCTGAGGTTATCGTTGTGACCATGAAGTCATGGGAGGCGTGTGCCGAAAGCAGCACTGGTGCTCAGAAGGATGATCCTCAAGAAGTGTATACAAGCGCGCAGCGTAGAATCAGAACGCACTTGTCCGAGATGAAGGAAGCTGCCCAGAGGGAAGGGCGGTCCATGATGGAGGATGGCAGGCAAGTTGTGGTTGATGAGCAGAAGGTTGACAAGTTCCTCTATACAATGCTGAAGCTGAATTCTACCATTCTTAAGTACTCCAGGATGGCAGCGGTGGTGCTTGTGAGTCTCCCTCCGCCACCTCTGAACCACCCAGCCTATTGCTACATGGAATACATGGATCTGCTTGTTGAGAATGTCCCGCGAATGTTGATAGTCAGGGGTTATAGAAGAGATGTTGTCACACTATTCACGTGATTGCATACACACATGAAGGATTTAGCTCCTCTTCCTTTTGGTGGTGGTAGAGATTTGATGGTTGGGTACATGCTGCAAAGTATCCTACTGCTGAAATTGACCTGGAAGCTGCTGAGTTGTTAGATAAATTTTACATATAGAATTTCTTGAAAAGAAATTTAACATATAGATGCACGCATAGCATTAGATTCATTCTTTTTTGGAAGAGAAGACTTTCACACTGACTGGAATTACCTGGTTTAGAGATTATGTTTAGGGAAGCTCTTCTCCATAGATAAAAAGGATTCATGTTTTTTTTTTTAAATCCTGCCCTATGTAGAATAGGACGATACGTTTTTGTTATTTTTGAAGATATAATTACATGTACATATCTTGAACATGTTAAGAATTAACAGGAAAAAAAAGGTTAAATTGTGTTGTTTGAGGCAGAAGAACTATCAAGCTGTCTCCCTGTTTTCTATTAGAACTAATTGTTTCAAAGCTCCTGAGAGGACGGGGTCAACATCAAGCATCAGCGGCGCTGGTTCATTCTGCATCTACTAATTTTATTCACCCTCTCTCTTCTTTAATCGGATATTTCAATTGATGCGCATGATAGTGTATCTGTTGCAGCATATTGCATTAACTAAGAACAAAGAAAAATAAATTTACATCTAACACGTATATTATGTTGTTTCTTAGGCTATCTAAAGCATTAATTCTTGCATAATTGTCAGCAATTATATCATGGTTTTGTAGACTATGATATTGTGCACATTTGGCTCTGAGTCCCATCTCGACAGTCGCCACGCCAAAGTTGCGGTGCGTCAGCGTTTTGCTTGGTTCACGCAAAGCTTTGGGCGCCATTGTTATTGCCCATCGTTCCCTCGTGCTCGTCGTCCCTATTTGTCGTGAGTATGGTGAGTGTGGTGCTCTTTTCTGGCGCCACAGCTGTGCACCACACCATGGCGTGGCAAATGGCGGCCATTATCCAAGCACGCCTAATTATTTTGTGCAGGAATTTTTTCTTCTTTAACTCCCATGTCATAAAAGAAACTAGATATTTCCACTAAAAGCTGTTAGGAAAGTACCAACCTCCGTTCACAAATACTTGACAATTTTGACTTTTTCAATCACCTTTTGACTATTCGTCTTTTCTACAAATTTTTTTGCTGTTAGATGGAAACAAAATACATGCTTGAAGTATCTTTTATTACAAATCTATTAATACAATTGTTAGCACCGATAACTAGAAATTTAAAAAGTTATTGTCAGTTAAAACGTGAACAGTAAAAGTCAATATTGCCAAGTATTTATGAACGGAGGTTAGTAGCTACCAGCATTACCAGATATATGACTCCAAAAGTGAGTTCAAACTCTGAATACCAATGGATGAGTTGAAGCCAGTCGCCTTTCTCGACCCTTCCCGTTCTCTCCCTCTGCTACAGTTGCGAGAGGCGAAAAGGGGGCGAACTCCGGTTCCGGTGGCGATTCCGCTGGTCTCCTCCATCTCTGGCGGCCGGAGAGGCGCCGGAGATGGGGGTGGACCAGGGAATCGACGTGCGGATGTATATAGGTTAGGTTTGTTTAGGTTTTGCTTGTCGGCGGAGATCGTCGGCGAAGCTAGGGTTAGGTCTAGGTTTTGCTCGCCGGCGGTAGTTGTTGGTGGAGCTAGGTTTAGCTGGGGGGATCTTCCTCTGCGGCTTGTTTTCCGTGGCATCGACGACGAGGCGATGGCGTCGGCGCTGCTCGTCGGAATAATGCTCCGACTCCTCCTCGCCCCGATGATGCTCCACTCCGGCTTCATCGGCGAGTTCGGGAGCTGCTGTACAGGAGTCCGGGCTTGGAGCTTCGTTGCCTGGCAGGTGATGTGGTTCTGTCCCTTTTGCTTCAAGGATGTGGGACGTGGTTCCGTCCCTTTTGCTTCTGGTGGATTGCATCTCCTTCTGGATCTTCTCTTCTTCGGCGTGTGGGAGTTGATGTTATCTGTGGCGTCAGTCTTCTCTTCTACTCCGGCGAAGAGATGGCCTTTGGCCATTTCGTTCGGCTTGTTCGTTCAGCGATTAAACGGCATGTTGGTTGATCCAGTATGCTACTCATGGTGCCATTACAAAACTTTATTGTTTCGTCGGAAGGATGGACGGCTCCGGGACGTCTTCTCCGGCCGCCGGCGACGAGAACAGCAGGAAGGTGTATTACAAGGACCTGATTGTAATTTTTGTTTTCTTCAAGGGTGTCTTTGTAAGTTGAATGATGTAATCCATCAGAAATGAATGTTAAGCCCGGTTTTTCTCAAAAAAAAAACTCTGAATACCAATGTGCACTTCAAATCAAAGTATAAAAAGGGAAAGGAAAACATGGAAAACAGTTAAAAGCGGTTAAACACCAAGAAAATTCCTGCTGCTCGTCACCCTCCGCCTAACAGCAACGCCGACGTGCGACCCGGTCGACTCGATTCCCTCCAGTAGTAGCCATCAGCAACAGCAACAAACTCCTCCGCCTCTCCGCCTCCACCAACCAGCGCGAGATCCGGCCAACGCACCGCAACCGCCCTCGGGGGCGCCGCCGTCGCCATGCCCGCCGCCTCTTCCTCCACCCACCACCACCTTCACCACCGCTCCCGGCTCCGCTCCCGCGCCGTGCCGCTACTCTTCGCCGTAGTCTTCGCCGTCCTCGTCGTCACCGAGCTCCTCCGCACCAGCACCCGCCACGAGTTCTCCCCGTCCGCGGGCCGGCTCGGCTCCGCCTCCTCCGCCGGCGCCAACCACACCGTCGCGCAGCGCAAGATCCTGCTCGACCCGGCCTTCACCCCGCGGCTGCCGCCCCAGAGCCCGCTCTCCCTCTCGCTCTCCCAGCGCAACTCCCTGCCGCCCCGCAACACCGGCCGGTTCCCGAGCCTGCCCGATGGTCACCTCAAGATTGTGCTCTACGTCCACAACCGCCCGCGTTACCTCCGCCTCGTCGTCGACAGCCTCTCCCGGGTCGAGGGAATAGGAGAGGCGCTGCTTATCGTCAGCCACGACGGCTACTTCTCGGAGATGGACAAGATCGTGCAAGGCATCGACTTCTGCCAGGTGAAGCAGATCTTCGCGCCCTACTCGCCGCACCTCTTCCCGGATTCCTTCCCCGGCGTCACCCCCGGGGACTGCCAGAGCAAGGACAATGCGGCGGAGAAGCATTGCCAGGGCGACCCGGACCAGTACGGTAACCACCGGTCCCCGAGAATCGTGTCTCTGAAGCACCACTGGTGGTGGATGATGAACACCGTGTGGGATGGGCTGGAGGAGACCAAGGACTTCGATGGACACATTCTGTTCATTGAGGAGGACCACTACATCTTCCCCAATGCGTACCGGAACGCGCAGCTGCTTGTGGATTTGAAGCCGGAGAAGTGCCCCCAGTGCTATGCTATCAATTTGGCACCATCGGATGTCAAATCGAAAGGTGAAGGCTGGGCGAGCCTGGTTGCCGAGAAGATGGGTAACATTGGCTATGCCTTCAATAGAACAGTGTGGAGGAAGATTCATGCCAAGGCTAAGCAGTTTTGCTCATTTGACGAGTACAACTGGGATATAACGATGTGGGCGACTGTGTACCCATCGTTTGGAGCTCCTGTTTACAGTCTGAGAGGACCTAGGAGAAGTGCTGCACATTTCGGCAAGTGCGGCCTGCACCAAGGCCAAGGTTCGAGCAATGTCTGTGTAGATAACGGTATGGCAGCTGTGGAATTGGAGGGTGTCGACAAAGTCCCTAACATCAAAGCTGATTGGCCAGTCCATATCATCCGAAGGCAAGAAGGGTATCAAGCTGGTTTCAAAGGATGGGGTGGATGGGGTGATCGGCGTGATCGCGACCTATGTTTGAGTTTTGCATACATGTACCATGTTAAAGACCCATCCTCTGCATAATGGGGAGTATAACACACGATTTTTGGCACAACTGATGCCACTGTTGTAGTATTGTTTGGTTCACACTTGGTTGTGCTATAAGTTTTGTAGTGTAGTTTCTTTTGGTGTTGACAGGCACTGCTACTAGACTTAGGTCGCTCCTCAACTGTATGATTTACTTCAGCCCAGTGATAATGATAAAGGGTAGTTTAAAGCTTTGTTTTCAGCATTTATTACTCAGAAATCATTGTCTGTTTGAAGTATTACTCTGTATACATACTTTAATGTCTAGATAATTTTTGAACTGTGGGCAGTGACTTACTGTTTGAATTCATATTAGTCCCTGCTTGCATGTTTTGCTAGCACTTAATCAATTGTTGTATCATCAGTTCTGACCATTACTTCATATGAATTCATTCTACTCGTCTTTGATAATTAAGGATTTTTGAGGTAGTGAATTTTGGGCTAGTGCAAACATAGTCACTGGTGGGCCAAATATTGAGTTTTTCTTGTTTTACGGTTTGTTTGCTATTACCAATGGCATTTGTGAACTATAGTTAGCACAATCAGAAGTTTATGGAACTTGAGGTTTGGGGCCAAGTGAAACTATGATAAGCTAGTTATCCAATAAATTCAGTTTAATAAATAATGCGCAGTACTCTCGCCAGTCGTAATCTTAGACTTTGTGCAGCACTGCATCAAACTATTTTTTTGACAATATAACTGCCTGAAGATTTATTAGATTCATCAGATAATCATGATACCTATATGTTGCAAGGAAAAGTACTTTGATTTTATTTGAAAGAAACAGAACAAATGGTTGAAAAAGAAATTGATGATCAAAGCATAAGTTGGATTTTGGAGACAATGGTAAAATTCATAGTGGAATTTATCTGTTGCTTGATAGGGTACACTAGCAATGCCTTACTTTAATCCCTGTGCCTCGCTGCCTCATTTAGGGTTGGTTGGGCTGGGCTATAAAACCCATAATTTCTTATGATGTGTTGCTTGGAATGCTCTTGTATATGTAATGGTGGTCAAATGCTTTTTTCTGGTTTTTATGAAGATAAGTTGGTTTTAAGTTTCAGAATATGATAGGCTTGACTTAGCCTGGGCTGCCTGGGCTCAGCACTTCGTTGGTGTAGCTCTGAGCAGCCTGCTCATCTCTCAGTGGGCTAAATATTCTGTTAATGTTAATAAAGGTTTGAAGTTGATTGTGCAAGAATTGTACCCGGGCCATTCTATGTAGGAATTCCCACGAAAGATGTACAGCCTTCTATTTCTTTGGTGGTAAGATCTTTTTTTGCGTGGATAGTGGTAAGAGATCAAATCTGACACATTTATAACACACTGAATTCTGTTGTTATCTTGTGTTCCATAGCTTGAGTAGCATGCTACTGAATACAGAGAGATGACCCCAATGCAAAGTATGGGTTCACATCATAAAACAAAGATCAACGACGTAAATCGCACCTTTGATATCTCATCTTCTTTTGACACTGGGATGTTTTCATCTTATTTTGGTTCTTTACAGATTAGTTTCTTCATGTAGTTTTTGTAAAATTTATCTCATTTAATTTTGCCTTATGCTCCATCGAACAGGAAGGAAAGATGCAACCTGCAATATCAACGGAGGACAAGGCGAGCATCCTTGACTCTTGCCTGTCGTGATTCCTGCATCCAAGTGAACATGAACATTGCCCCTGATTCCCCAAATGAAACAGCTCCAACTTTGTGTCACATCTTTCTGAAGTTGCTGGGAAGTTATTGACACACTCATACACTTCAGTACATATAGAACTCAGAGTGCGCCCAAAGGAAAAGAACTGTTCTTGTGACGACATCTTTGTCAATTGGAATCTGGAGTACACATGCTCCTCACGATTCTTCATCTTGAGTACGATCAGAACACACATGAATTCCAAGTCCAACCAGATAAAGGCGCACACTCAGGTGTTGTCTGGATTCAGGAACACCTGCCATTAGTCGTATCTTATTCGTGTATACTGCATTTGCTTCATTATTGACCTCTAATATTAAAGACCCATGTAGCCTGTGATTAGCTTACATAATCATCCCTTCATTTGTACTCTACCGAGTGTAACAGCGAGCAGCCGGATGTTTCCGGCCCATGTTTGACAAGGAACTGAAATAACTTCCTTTTTGTTTTTGGAAGAAGTGCCAATGTTACTAGGACTGCATTATTGCCGTCTCCTTTAGATAAAGAAAGAGATCACAATCACACATGGAATTTGTGAAACTGAAAGGAGCAAGGAGCAATGGGGCAATGCTGCGTGGGGGGTGTCAGTGGCGCAATTGGCACTTTCTCTTTCACGTCGTGATCGCAGGGTCTCGCTCTCACGCGTCCTCTTGGATCCGTGCGCCCACCCACTCAAGCAAGCAGGTTCCAGCAAAAGCCAAAGCGCGCCATTGTTTCTGCCTTCAGCTAGCGTGTAGCTGAAGTGATTTGCCACACGCTTAAGTGCGGAACTCATGTGTTTATGGTTATTTTGTCATCGGTATTCTAGAATCTGACCTTATCATCTTCTCGTGATGTGGTACAATCAACTAGATTGTACTCAGTCCCAGAGTGTGCATTCGTTTTTTTTTCCGAAGAGGAATAGCGTGTTTCACTGTTGTTCGTTATCGCATTGTCATCACGTTAACCACGGCTGCTGACAGGGCCGCTAGGCCATTTGGTGCGTGGGCGCCACAAACAATGTCGAAAATGGCTGATCTGCTCCGACTGCTCGTACGCTTCAATCCGAACGGCATGCTTTCATGACTTGAGAGCCTCGATGGCTTCCAAAGTACGATGTACAGGACGATTGAAATATTCCGTCCGGGACATCGTTCCTTCTTCGCGTTAATTAGTCAAAGCTGTTATTTTCACGTACACGAATTGAAGAAATGTGATTGCACTGGTACAATATGTGGTTTGTGGTGGTGGAAAATGCGTGTGGGGAATGCGACATGCTTTTGTTGCTGGATTTGATTTGATTTTTTTTTTGTTTCGTACAGTGGTGATTGTACCTTGATTTGAAATGAGGATGTGGATCGAGATTATCCTCCGTTCCTTGTATAGCACTGGTGCTCTCCTCGTCACATGCATCTACCTCATGGTAGTATGACAAACAACCATATATCTCTTCTGTACGATACACTCAGCATCCAATGAAGTGTTTATACGTGTGCAAATAACGCGCGACCACTCATCATATATGGATCACATAAATATATAGCGGTGTCATCCCTAGTTTGTGTAGAGGTTGTTGGGCGATCAGCATACCATCAGCATGGGCTGTCTTCCTCCTCCTTCCTTCCCATAGGCTATTAGATACTACAAAGCTGCTGCTCTGCATCGGAAAAACGAGAGATGAGAGTGACGATTGGTGGGAGATGGCTGCCTTCCTCCTCCTCCTCTTCCTGCTCCAGATGGAGGGCATCCGCATACACCAATCATCTGTAGCTTCGGAATCTTATAACGTTTCAGTGTCAAGTAGCGCATGCGACACAATCATCGATCAGGACAGGAAGTAGCTAGCTAGCTGCTAGACAGGTTAGTTGCAGGTGGTGTGTCGTTGTCACCTGTACGTCCGTCGCTCACGTACGTGCGTCGACGGTGGATGGTCTTGATGGCCGGGATGCTTCCCGGCGTGGAGTGCGCCCGGCGGCGGCGCGTCCGGCAGGGCGGCGCGGCGGAGGCCCCGTGCGGGACGCGGCGGACGTCCTTCTGCCTGTACGCCGGCGGGCACCACCATGCGCACCTCGGCTCGTCAGGTTCCAAGGTACCTGAGTTTTGCTGTTTTGTTCATGGTGTTTGCGTACGTTCTGATTAGTTGAGCGATGAGATGATTTGCAGGAGAGGAATAGCGCGTGCAAGGGGATGACTGCGCGCGCGTGGACGCTGGACAGCAACGCCCGGGAGGCGAAGGAGAGGCTGGATCAGAAGCTGCGGAGCCAGAGAGAATCTGTGGTCAAGAGGTGGGTTTATTTACTTACCGCTGTTCCTTGGTTGTTTGCTGTAGATAGCTGCACGTTGTTCAGAGCCATGGGCATTTCCACTCCTAGCTAAGAGAAGGTTCAGAATTCATCAGGCGTTGAGTACTTACTGCTAGTAACAGGGATCGTGATAATATCAGGCGACCAGTAGGCATGTGAGGTTGAAAATCTTCAAGCACGCGCTGTTCCTTTTCCAGTAGAGACGTGGCAGGGTGCTTATATGCGCGAATCTAGTCCCATGCCTAATAAGTTGGTTAGTTAGATGCTCTGCAAATAAAGGATCAAATCAGCATTTCTCTTTTCCCAATAGACGAGATGCTCAATTATTAAAGCAACAGTAGCTGATCCATTCCCTGGTATCGGTAATCAATCCTACACGAGGCACTGACAGTGATGCATGGTTCAAATCGCTGCAGGCGTCAGAGCACGGGCACCTCGACGCTCCAAGCCGAGGCGACGAGCAGCGGCGGCATCCATGGCACCAGCAACCGCTCGGCTACGACGAAGAGCGCTGAAGAAGCTCAGACGACGACGACAGCGACGGCGACGGGCGTGCTGCAGCGGGAGGTGCTCGCCGCGAACGGAGGTGGCTTGGCGGCCAGAAAGCGGTTCAGCTGGAGCCTCGGCCGGCTGGCGCGGAGGCCGCCGGAAAAGGCAGCGGAGGAGTGCGCCGTGTGCCTGGAGGAGCTCCGGGCGGGGAACGTGCTGGTGCACCTGCCCTGCGCGCACCGCTTCCACTGGGCCTGCGCCGTGCCCTGGGTCCAGGCCGCCTCGCGATGCCCCATCTGCCGCGCACAAGTCCACCTCCGAGAGCTGCGACCCGTAGCAGGCAACGCGGTCGCTCCTGCGTAGACTGCAAGACGGCCATCAGATACGCACTGCTTGCTGCAGGAACACCGCAACTTGCACCCAAAAAAAAATAGAAAAAGAAGCAAACTATAAACTTATGCTACTGCAGGACTTGTAGTATGAACGGCTAAACAGAGTCTGGAGGGGCGCCAACACTTGTTTCTGGCTCTCTCATCGCACAAGACCATGCAAGCCAGCGGCCATTATCACGGAAATACCAGAAGGGAAATAATACAAAAGATCTCGCAGCAAAGAAGGCCCGCTTTGATCTTCCTGTCAAAGTTTTCGCGTGACTTGTCCACGGCCTACGCAATCAGCCGCCGGGCGTCCTGCTCCTCCTCGAGGCCCGACGCCAGCAGCAGCCGGCGCCATTCCTAAGCGCTGATGGCGAGAGTCCCGGCCTTCAAGGCCGTCTCGATGCCCTCGACCGTCATCGGCGCCTCGGCGTTCGTGGTCGCGGCAGGTCGATCCGCCGCCTGCGCCATGGTACCAGTATAGTGGATCGATCGATCTGCCCCGGCGCGCTGATGCTTTGTGCGCCGCGGTTTGGTCGTCCTCGTCGGCTGCTTCTCGTCCGATCCCTGTCTCTGATCCCTCTCCCGGGCCCTTTTGCCGCGGAGTGATTTTATTTTATAGTCAGAGACGAAAGAAGCTCGTGAGCAACACGTCCAACTCGAACTCGGCCGCAAGCAGGAAGAGGAGAACGCACGCGCCGCGCGTGCTTGTCCGACTCGATCAGGAATAAAATTGCACCGTGCATGTTCGTTGGAGCAACACAAACGAGTTCAGTTCTGGACTCAAAACCAGGAGGCTTGGCCCATGACCGGTCTCTCTTGTCAGCCCAGTTGAGCACTGCGATCCAGCTGCCGCTGAAGCCCCTGAACCGTCCGCGCAGAATCCAACGGCTGCTCGGCGTCGCGTTTCCTCGCTCAGGAGCGCGGAGTTTAGTCCCACCTCGGCGCTCCAACCAGGAGCGGGCGGGCGAGCGCCTACATAAGGAGACCCAGGTGCAGCGTTGCTCCATACTTACCTGGACGGGGTCGATGGGCGATCATGAAGGCCCATGGCCTAGATCAGTGGCCCACATTGCACTTAGTGGGTGCGCTGGTCTACCATCTCCCCAAGTGGGAGAGTGGACGTCATAATTTGTGGTAGAGGGGGTACGCGTTCGCGCGGCCCCTGCCAGTTATCTAATATTAAACTTTGGTCCCTGGTCGAGGTCTGAAGGGGTTTCAAAGGGAAAACACTTGAGCGTATTCTTTCAAAAAAGCCCTGTCCTATCTCTTTAATTCTCTTCGTTGTGTTTCTGCAGGACTGCGTTAACTAGATTTTTAGCATTGTTAGGGTCAATGCTGTATTTATTTGCCCGTTGAGACAATGGAGCATATGAACCCAGCGGCGAAGCTTCAGCGTCATGGAGAATAATTGAATCTAGAATTTACACATCTACAGGTTGTCATACACTGAATGCTACAAAGGCTATATACAAGTCTCGGTATCTTGTAAATCAACAGGAAACGACACATTTGTCGTATAATTTCGCCACTCTTTGGAAGAGAGACTTGCGGCGTTAACTGTCAATGATGACAGGATCACCGATGCTCCACTGAACCAGCTTCCACCGTGCAGCCACAGCGGATGCCGAATTTGCCGAGGCGCAGCTGGAGGCATGACAGCATCGCGGTCTTCAAGATGCAACTTCGCAGACATCCCCACGGCACAACGGGCACACCCTGCGGCATTTCAACCACAAGAATGAAGAATCATACGAGGGCATGCTAAAGGAAAATGAGGCTGACAATCGCTAGCCAGTGTTAATAACCATCACAAAACCAGGAAGGATACCTGTGCACTTCTTTTAGCCACTTGTCAACACATAGCAGATGAAACTCGTGTTTGCACGGAAGAGTTCTAATCTGTTCTCCGTCCTCATACTCAGTTAAGCAGATATGGCACCTGTTGAGAAAAGCAGGATGGTACTTGATTCCAACTGTGTTCCAATACCCAAATTTAGCAAAACACCATAACTCTAAGACCACGAGGCATATCTGATTTTACTGTTAAAAGGTTCCAAGGTATACAAATGAGCTTTAACACTAAAACCCAAAATTAAATGTCAAAGGCAATTCAGTTTCCAAACCCCAGAAAGGAATCTAACCTTTCAAATACCATAATGCTGTTTATCCCCATTTATCCAGGCACGAATAAGAAAAAAAAATGCATGTATGAGACTGTCTAATGATAGTAAAACCACTGAATAGTGGAGCTGCTCTCTCTAAAAATAGTACTACAAATCTACACAACACTTAGTATCATCAAAAGGATCAGATTCTCATCCATTGTCTCATTATTCATTTCTCAAAAAAAATTATCAGTATGAGCAGCTTACTTATCTCAAACATGTAACAATATTAAGACAACATAAAAATGATGTTCATTAAGAGGACTTTCTCTTTTTTTATCTCTCTATTTTTGAGGCAATCCTCATAAGTAAACCAAAACAATATTATGCATAACTTTTGGCAAATAATCAGAGATTAGAATGACGAGAAGCTCACTGTTCCATATCATCATTGCACTGGGGTGTCTCAATTTTTTTGTAGCTCTTACATGGCAATGAATTAACTACAGATTCAGGAGCCTGAACCGAGACCATGGAAAGTGAAAGTGATGCAGGTTGGCGGTGAATTTCATCCAGCACCTGAAACGATTGTGCAGTCAATTAGTACATAGCTAGAGGAGTAATGTGCTGCAAATAGCAACAAACAGCAATGAAGTTCACAGCTCAAACACTCCCAATAATCTCCTAGTTCAAATAATTCCCCCACAAAATTATATTTAAATAACATCATATATTTGTTGTATAGCACCAAACATGCCTGGACCATCCAACAATTGTTTTCAAACTTCCGTGATGTGCCTTGTATAGCACCAAACAAAAAATTTCAATTATCATACATACACTGCTTGTATTTGACCACACTGTTTTGTTATTTTGATGATATTTACTCATTTGAACAAAAAAATGATGGAACATGCAATTTCAAAACTATGCCAGACAATGCTTTGAAATTTATCGAATTTGAAAACCACAATAGATAATGCTTGACATTATATCAAACTTAGTTCTTTGAATTTTAATACAAAGGCCGCAGTAGATTAGCATCCTCAGATTAAAATCTCAAACAGTCACTATAAATAGCATATCATTGTCAAAACTAAAAATCACAATAAAAGCAGAAATATGTAGCCCTATATTCTCTGTTGTGCTACTAGAATGCTGATGATAATCAAATGAGCATGAAAGAAGAGACGGACCTCAAATAATGCCTCAGTTAACATGACAATTCTTGATATACTTGCTCGGGCACTAGATTCTTCAGCAATCAAGAAAGAATCACAAGTGCATCGACCAATTTGATGAATCCCCAAGGGACAAGAAGCAGTACTTTGTTCATTACCACTATCAAAAACAGCACGGCGATGCTCCCTAATCTGTAACAAAGAAGAACAGTAAGTCAAGAACACGTGACATGAGATGAATCCCCTCCAAAAAAAGGTGTAACAGCAAAAACACATGACGCATCAGGCATAACAATTACCCGGGATCTTGAGTATTGGCTTACTCTAATTGAACCATGGCGTCTGCGATGAGAGTATCTTGATTCCTCCAACTCTCCAAAAAGGTCATCACCAAGATCTAGCCACGTGCTATAAAATCCCAGGTCATCACTATCAGATTCTGGATGACCTCTAGAGCTACGCCTGGAAAACGCATCCCATAGAAGCCTTCTATGGCTCCTCCTTGTTTCACTGCTGCTTGAATCTCTAGAGCGTCCAAGACCGTCATTTGAGAAAATGCTCATCATGTCATCATGTAATATACTCCCACCACTCTGACCATGTGGCCCACTGAATATGGTAATTTCTGCTCTGGTAGGGACTGAATCTGGGGTTGATTCTCCAGCACTGGATGATGCAGTTGAAGCATTAGGCGATATAGATGTCAAGCTAGATTGAGATAAATCTGAACTTTCACTTGACATGACAGCTGTGGGTGAAGTCCCTTCATGAGCTATCTCTCCTAAATCAGCAATAATCCTTTCAGATGTCATCAAGGTGTGGAAATCCGATTGAGAAATTGAGCCATCAATTTCGCTAGTGCTGACTGTGTTAGAAACATTTTCTAGTTCTGATCCTATAGAACTTATTCCTTCCCTCGATGTTCTGTCAACATTAACAGCTTCATTACTGAAATTTCCCCTAAGCAAGACATCTTTTCTGGAAGAGCTTTCAAGGCCACTTGTTTGAGCGTTTTCAATCCCCAGGCCATCTTCCTTGTTTTCATGACAGTTGAGGTGATTGAACCTGAGATGATGGCTTATGGTGCTGGAAGAGGAATGCACTCTTGGATCTGTTTCACTGGATATATGGATATCCTTAGCAGCTACAGAAGAACGAAAACCCATAACATTCGTTGCTTGCTCTGATTGCTGAGATTGTACCTGTAGAAAATCCCTTCCTGATGTCAGATTATAACATTAAATACAATATAGAGATAAAATGCTATCTCCCCCTAACTGAAATTATGAAATAATAAAACATTTTCCCGAACAACAAGCATTTGAACAGAAAACAAGTTCCATATTTCACAGATTTGCTTCGATCTGTCATTCATAAGCCCAGCCCTTTCGTTAGTTCATTGTGCACTGACAAACTCTGTAAGACATTCGCCCTCCATTCATGTGCATAATGGAAAGGTACATGACAGGAGGTGTTCACAAAATATTAAGTCCAGAGGCCATTTCCATGATTTCATTTCTCGCATATGTACCATGAATTTTCAGTCAATTTGGCAACTGCTCCATACTTTTCAATAATTGAAGAAGTAAAAACGACTCAAAAGACCCAAGAGCACGTCATGCTTCTCGTTTATAGTCGAGCGTGATTTCCCTAAACCAAAATTACTCCCCCAAATCACCAGCCCCAGTGCCACACAGGCCACAGCCGAGGGACCGAAATTCCCGACCCATCGCGGCGAATCCGCCTCTGCACAGTTCGAGCTTCGAGATGCAAAATCGCGCTCTCAGGCATCTCGAGTCAAGCGACAGGGTGACACGGTACTGAAACTACCTCATGAGCGCGCGAGGACGAGGCCACCGCGGCGGGTCTCCCTCCGTCTCCGTCGGCGGCGGCCGCTGCAGAGGATCCGGCGCCGAAGCACCCCCCTAAGCTTAGGCGCGCCCGGCGGCGCGACGGCGCGTCGGCGCGGCTGCTCCCGGCGCCCATCTCGCTCGCGCTTTTGGTTTTTTTGGGTCTTCTCTGTGTGAAAGAGGAAATTGCGAGGCAATGGCTAGGAAGGGCGTGTTTGCGGGGTCGTGTCGCTTTATATTTTGCAATATTTAAAGAAAGTACTGATATTTTATTTCTGACTGCAAGCTGGAAATTAATAGCCTTGTGGACAAGAAGCTCTGGTCGTTTAGCATCTCAAGTCATTGACCGTGAGTCAAGAAAAATGGCATCCGAAATATAATTCCTCTGAATAAATATCGTTACGACAGCCAGTACAATTCAAAATAATTCAAATATATGACGTTAGAACAGCTATATGTTCGCTGTACTAACATTTTTTTATATCTTAATAATTATATTTGTCTGTATTTTCCAATTAGCCTCGGCTTTAACTCCTATACATGTGAAGGAGTGTTGATAGCGGAATAATCATCTTTCTTGTCGATTTTCACTGCAAAAAGTATCTCCTGTCAAATTTTTTCTGTGAGTTCATCATTGCCTTGTAGCTCAATGTAATCCCATTAGGGTAGAGTGAGAAGAAAAGCCATGGTAGACAACCAAATGATCCTTAATCATCTGAAGGCATGTACACCCATGCATCCTCTTGCTTAGATTAGAGTCGGTACGTAACCACACCGTTTCATGCGTGCAAGCAAGATAGATTCATGGGCAACAAACACAACGTTGCTTTGTTTATATCAGACCAGATGGGCACTGATGATCACAAACTATTTCCATGCAATGGCATTCCATGTTCTTATTCCAGATTCAAAGCCCCGAAAACAATTGGATTAGGTTGCTACGGGCTTTTAATAAAGACTGCTGGTTCACCTCACCAGTCCAGAGATGCATGCTGCATTGCTGATTGGCCGGTCGGCCATGTCGAGTGGTGTGAGTCCGGCACCATCTTTTTTATTCTATCTCCTGTCTACTTCAGTACCGAACCTTTCATCATTTGGTGTACCAGCACCAGAAGACATCTGCACGGCTTGCCTGCATCTCGTGTCGCGCTATGATTTTCTTTTTGAAAGGCCATTCTGTGTTATGATTTGATTCCTTTGTTCGGGCAGGCTCTAGAATTCAGACAACACTGCGATATTCCTCGCAAAAAAAAAAGAAAAAAAGACAACACTGCGATAAGAGTGCGTGATAACATGGGATAGTTCGTCATAGTTTTATCATCAGTTGTAATTGATCCATGGTGAGCAGTTGCTTGCCTAAGAACAGTACTGCGTTGAACTCTCACGCGCAGTTATCATCAGTTGGGAAGCCTAGATTCTGCGTGCTTCATGATCCAATCCAGAATTTCGACAAATGATGTTCATAAAGAGATCGCCTTTCAGAGATGAACAAGGAAGACGTCCAAGCACAGAAACAAAGAAACCAATCTCCATAAAAGATACAGCGCAACGAACTGAAAATCGCTGCATCTTTCTCCCTCCATCTCAAGTCACTACCAAGCACCAAATTAAGCATACTTATCAAGCCCTCGCAGTGATATCCAAACGGCCAATTTGTCTGACGAGAGATTTCTTTAAAGGAAAGACAGTGACAACGCCACAACAGTGCTGGCAGCTAAATTGACCTCATAACCAACGTCTCAATCTACTCATTAATCGTTATTCGATACTGAAATGAACCAGAGGTTATGGGTAGGAATTGATACATTATTGCTAGCTACATCAAACGGAAGCAAATGCAAGAGGTTTAGGAAATGGGTCGGTACGCTTTACCCTTCAGACATGACAAAGGCTGTTTCTCGTCGAATGTCCTGTTGCGGGCATCAATTTCTGCAGACACTGGGTGTGTTTGTTTCATTCCCTCTAAATTTTAGACCTATCACATAAAAAAGAATCTTCACATTTAGAAATATTTTGATTAGTTTAATGACAAAACCTTTTTGACATATGGGTGCTAATTGCGAGACGAATCTAATGAGCCTAATTAATCTATATTTTGCTACAGTAACCATCTTCTAATCGCCGCTTAATTACCCTCGTTAGATTCGTCTCGCGAATTAGACGGGGTTCTGAAATTAGTTTTATAATTTAACTTTGTTTAGTATATATAAATAGTAAGATTCTCTTTGATGTGACCCCTCTAAAATTTAGACCCCCTGAAAACGAACACACACATTGGCGGATTCCGGCTTGAACTGACCCCCCGTGATTTATGCAGCCGAAAATTCAGTAGTACAATGTCTTGTTGAAACAATAATATAACGGGCTGATGCTAGCCAATCAGCATCACATACACGAGTTCATGTTGGCCCTACAATTCTTCTATTAGCACTGAAGTTCCAGTGCCACTGCTAAACAAGAGAGCAGATAGCTTAAATAAATCTTTGAATTAAGAAGAAAATAAATGACTCTTTCTCTCTCCATTTCATTTTCGATTTGCTACCATTTCCTACTGTCGAGTTTACTTATGTCTCGTGTACATGAAGTTCACTTTTCTACGCTATTACGCGATATTGCGTGCCGGCTAACGACGAACGAACTGCCGCCTAATCTTAGCCTGGCTTACCGGTTCGGCAATCAGCATTGTCATGTGGCGCCGCAGGGATTTGACTTTGAAGATTCCTTGCTGATGCTGATGGGTGCCTAGTGCTAGCTGATCGACCTCTTCCTTTTTCATTTACCAAAAAACTTCCGGGCTACCATTTCATCTAGACAACGATAAGCAAACCAACAAAAAGCGAACAATGTGTACGAAAACTGATTTTGGTTTATTATTCTTTTTTTTGGGAGAGGTTATTATTCATGTAGCCATGTACTTAACGCGGATACACGCATCCGCAGCCTGCTCCAGTATCCTTGTACACGCGGCTTCGTCCTCTCGCGGAAATCGTCGCATGCATCACGGGTGCTGCTGCTGGCAACGCGAGCCAGGACGAAACAGGTTGGCAACCAGACGCGCTTCGAGGTCAAAGAGATCGAGAATGCAGCCAAAAATCCGAGTACCAAGGCCGCCGCGAGCACCTCGGCAAAGCAGGAGCTCAGACTCCTCGTACTACTAGTACTTCGGTCGTAGCAGCAGGGCTCTGCACTCTCTTCACCCACTGCATCCATCCGGTCCTTCCATCTCCACGAGCACCGATGAATCGCCACACGCCGCTGCTCATCGCCGCCATGTTCATGCTGCTGCTGCTGCTCGCTCCCTGCGCCCTCTCGTCCACGGCGTCGCGTCCTCCTCCCGGCCCAGGTAAGCCAATGCACATGCACGGCGGCAGCCGTATTTGGTTCCTTCTCATCATGTTGTGATTAGCGAATGGTCCAAGGCCTCTGTCTCGCAGTTTGGACACGAGACGGTCAGGACGAGCTGCGCCTGCATGGGAGAAGGAGGGTCAAGGCAGCGGCGGCGCGGTGGCGGCGCTTGGGGCAGCGGTGGCCGGGGAAGCCTCCCTCGCCCAACCCCAACGGCATGACCACGATGGTGAAGCCCGCGCCACCGCCGGCGGCCTATTAGATCGTTGCAGCCAAGCAGGAGTACAATTGATGCAAGTGCAAATGTGCAACAGGGAGCGTGCGTGAGTTGTAGCAGTCTCTGTTTCAAAAAAAAAAAAGGAGAAAAAAAGGGAGAGTTGTAGCAATCTCTCCTCAATTACAAAGCTTGTCTGCTGAAAATAAGAATTTAGGCTGTATAAATTGCACAAAAGCACTGCTTCAATCTTATCTTCATGGATGTCTGTTACACTCCAATAGCTACAGCAAGGCATTTACGTTCGCAAGGATCATCCCCGTGATGTAATGAGACTTATTAAGCAGAGAGCCGGTCAGCAAGTAGCACGCCAGTGTTAGTTTAGAATTTACATTACAAAGGACTAGACATTAGTTGCGTTGCCAATGAGCATTTTAATCGAAACAATCGTCAGAACGCGTGCCCGAGAATTTGTAATGACGCCATGGATTCCAAAATCGAGATGCGTGTGCTTATTACCACTGAGTGATCACAATTACAGCAGAGGTGGGGGAGCTACTTCGACGTTCCACTCGCGTGCGGTGCGGTTGACAAGGGTCAAACCCGGCGCGTGGGCCACTGAACTGGAAAGCCCAGAACGTTTCGAAAACTTCCGCCGACCTGGCACACGCCTTGGTCTGCGAACTCTTCCGGCGCTTCCGGTGCTCGCACCCTACCTCACGTCGCCGACACAGCGCCGCCGCTCTCCTCACCCGCGCGCGCCGCCGCTCGCGTCCATGGTACGTGCTCCCTCCTCCTCCGAACTCGAACTCTAGCTCATCCCCTTCTCTGCTCTCTGCGCCGCCACCAGTTTCACTTCTCCTCTTTCGCGCCTAATCTTCCGCAGGACTCCTCCCCGCCGGCCGCCGCCGCGCCGATGGCGGCTTCCGACCCGCCGCTCGACGACTGCCTCCGCCTGCTCCGCGGTGAGCGTGACGAGCAGAAGCTGGCGGGCCTCCTCGTCGCCGCCAACGTCTGCCGCGCGGGCGACGCCGCCGCCGTCGCCGAGGTCTACCGCGCCGTCGGGCCCCGCTTCCTCCGCCGCCTCCTCAACACAGGTAAGCACTGCCCGTCAACACGCGCGCCTCGTTGTTATCCCGCGGGGGGGGATTGGTGGTGGGTTTTGGTTCATTCTCACCGAGGTTTGTGCGGCGTTGCAGGGTTGGGGAAGGTGGAGGGCGGGAAGGAGGAGGAGAGGGAGGCGTACCTGCGCCTCTCCGTTACCGTGCTCGCCGGGCTTGCGCGCGTCCCGGAGGTCGCGGCCGACGAGGGTGTTGTCTCGACTGTGCCCCTCATCGCAGAGATCGTCTCCAAATCGTAAGAAATTTCCGCTTGGCGACATTCAGCTATTCAGAATTTTTGCACACAACCTCTTTATAATGCTTGCTTGTGTACACATTTGCTGATGACTGTAGCTAAATCATGTGCTGCAGGACTGATCCGGCAATAACCGAAGAATGTTTTGAACTTCTGTCACTTATTGCAATAGCCTCTGAAGATGGGGCATACAAGTTTTGTGAGCCTGGAGTAATGGACATGGTCTTCCTTCAGATGTCAAGCTTACCAGATGGTATGCTTGCTCTCATTGATCTCATCTGTATGCAATGCTCTTGATCCGTTCTTCTGTCATCCTAGGGAGGAGTTAGCAACGGTACTTTAGATGCAAGCCTTAGCTCCCATATTCTAAATTTGTGCATATGGATAGGTGCTGGATTGCTTTCAGTACTCTGTCTTTTGAGAAGTGGACTTAAAAGTTTGAGTGTCAAATTTCTCATAAGGCATAACCTTTTTAAATACGTTACAATTAGCGCTTAGCAGTCAGCACGTTGGGAACATAAGTACTATTTTGGTTTCATGAACTAGTTAAAAAAATTGATATTGCTTAAGTTGATTGTTCGGTAACATAATTATATTCTGTTGAGCTAGCTGAAATGCTCAGTTGCTTATAAACTTCTGGATCATCCTCTTTGTAGGTTCGAAGTCCATAGAGCTTGCCGTTAACCTAATGCAGTTCATTGTTCATAAACTCAGAGCTGACAATATGAGTGTGGAGAAACTGCAAGGCATGACAAGCATGGTACGAAATGATGAACCAGGATATTTTACATGAATCTTTCTGCGTTTCTTGATTCAGCATTGCTAAATTGACTTGATGATTTTACCTACAATCTTCAATGTAATCCAGGTGACTTGTCTTGCTAGGCTTTTTGCTGTTCTTCATACTGCAGTTAAATTTGATGCCCTACACATGCTTACCACCCTTCTGTCCCAAAAAGAATCTGTAAGGATTACCATTTTGCCTCCTTTTGTTTTATTTGAAGTGTGTAAATCTATTTTGTTATGCATGATACTTGATCTATCCAATGTTTTCTTTTTCTGTAACCTCCTATGTTTTGATTTGTACTGTAACACTACAGCCGCTTCATGATTCTTTGAGGTCAATGCCGGCATCAATTTGGGAATCCGACATCCGAGTTGGGATCACTGCTATTCTCCAAAATCGTGTTGGTATGTGTGGCATTTATATTTAAGTTGTAGTTCCTGTCAGATTGATGAGATAACCTTGTCATGTAAGTTTAATAATTAGCTGTTGCAGCCACCAAGGATGAAAATTTAATATGTGCTACTCCAATATATTGGAATTATTTGTTTCTTATGTTTACTTGGCTGCCTACCATTGCATTTAGGAGTGTGTCATTACCCCTATCTTTTCATGTACTAATCGTTTTAGTTCAATTTTTTTTTTTGAAGAAAGGGTTGTTATATAAACTGCTTTAACAGAAGTTCAGTATATATTTATTTTAAGGTATGCTGTGCTGCAGAGTAGGAGAATGAAACATAACCATACTGGTATTTCCTTCCCTGATGCTCCATGACGTTGAATCTTTTGATGCTGTTCAGTATCCTCTGAGAAGCTGCATGCCCTTCTATTGGCGGAATGCATGATGTCGATACTTGGTGAGGATTGGTTGTCAAAAGATTATGAAATCCAGGATAACCAGAATGTGATGCCTGTTGACAAGTAAGTTTCACATTATCTCCTGTATTATGTGCGATATGCCTTTACATTTCTGAACGAAATTTGATTTCTGCAGGTTTGTATTACTTGTCCTAGAATCTGCAAGAATTGAGGTGGCTGTCCTTCTAAATGAGCTTGCTTATTTGAAGTACGAGTCTTCAAAAACTTCTCAGACAGATGATGCCATCAGTCAGAAACAGAGAAATCTGGCTATACTATTTTCGTTAATAGAAAGAATAATCAAAATGATATCTAATGCCAGTAGTGGTGAAGGTATGTTTCCATCATCTCGACTATTTTTGGTTCCATTGGAATCAGATAGGAAGATTGCAGCTCTTATCTGTTGGTGCAATTATCTGATGGTATTTCCCCATTGCTATGTCACCATTCTCTGAAAATGGCATGCCATGTATGCATTTCCTAGCAGTTGCAAAACATGCATCAACATGGAGATGTACATGTGTAGATTCAACACTCTTAAAGAAACCTGAACAGTCTAAAAGCATTACCTCATAGTAGATCTTTTTTTTTTTGGCAAATACCATTGCACACCAGGTGCTCTAATCTGTGAACGCGTGCTTTTGGCAAACGAAAGGCAATGCAGTTATTGGTTCAGTGACTTACATTTTCTATCTCGTTCCGTTAGTTTTCTCTTTCTCCAATCTTTCTACCGAAGTCAATAGCTAAGACAATGTCTCATATTGAAATCCTACTATGATAACTGCAGTCCTCATCAACATTTCTCTTTCACAACTGCATGCAGGCGCACCAAGTCAGACCATCCGTGAGAGTACCATCATGCAGGCAATTACTGGATTAAATGAGACAATCAGTTTGGTCTTAGACTTTCTGCAGGATGCAAAGGTACACATTCTTCTTCAACTGAATATAATCATTGTATTGTAAGACATCTTAGAAGATGACAACATGACAGGATCATGGGCAACGGAAAGGTGATGATCTTTTGGCTGCTGCAAGAATCGTAGGAAGGTGTGCTACTTGCCTCTGTAGTATATATTTTTCCTCTTTTTAGAATTACATTTATACTTCCCTCTTGCAGTTATCTGGCGGAAGCACCATATGCCTGCAAGGAGAAGACTAGAAATCTACTGGAATTTATCTTTTCTATAGAAGGTCAAGATGAACCAAGGTTGCTTCTTCTCTATTTTGTGCTCAGCAGGTGTACATTTCTTTTTCCATTCTGCAATATATTGATGGTATAAATTGCTATCCTTGCAACAGCCCCTTCTATTCTATTTGCTTCATGCTTCCAATGTTATCCCAAATAACAATGGAGTCTGATGGATGTAGAATTTTGGCGTCATTTGGCGGCTATAAGACTGTAAGTAGGCTAATTTCTGTTATTTTCTGAAACTTTGTTAGTTCCTTTACTATGTGTTCCTCGATTTATTTTTTATGCTCCTACTTAGCCTAGACCGTCTTGCATGTTGCATGCCCCTTGGTAAATCTGTACGTTCTCCATTCCTGCCGGCATGTTATTGTCAGTGTATAAAAAAGATGCCTTTTTGTCAGTGACAGAACGAACTTGGTATACAGATCTCTAGAGCCAATATCAAGTAATTATACCTATTCATGGTTTCATGCTATGTTTTAGAACGTCATGGGTTTCCTATTGTACCTGCTTGGAACCCTGTCAGAACCTATTGTTTCTTGTGCGAGGTTTATTGATTATGATGGATACATATGAGATATTTGTATTAATTGTTGGCAACAACATCTCACGCAGTGTGGTTAGCATTCAGTTTTTTTATGGGGTGTGACAACATGATCTGTTTGCTTGTCTTTACAGGTTATAGATTGCCTTATTAAAATGACCGAGCAAGGTGGGATAATTGACAACGGAAGCATGTTTTTGGCGTGTGATACCATCATAAACTTCATGTCTAGTGTAAGTGACTTCATTGTTTGAAAGTTCTTATTCTTCGTGCCATGAGGAAAACTAATATCTTATTGGTACTATTATAGAGGAAAAATGCTCATATTCCAGTGGAGTCTCGTTTTGTTCGCCTCCTACAAGCACTGGTCACGTGGGCTGGTATACTCTAATTTCTTACATAGTTTGAAATTTGAATAGATATCTTTGAGTGTCATGTCATATATATTGTATTCTGTCAGTTGGTTTTCAGTTTGTAATCATTTCTCATTGTCTGGTTCTGACAATTCCATACTTTTGTTAAGCTGCAAAAAATATTCTGACCAAAATTTTGGGATAAGATGACTGTCTTCAGCATCTAAGTTGTATTGAAAATTGCAACCATAATCAGGCACACTTCAAGGTTTTGTGATATATGATGAAATCAACGTGCTTCGATCACTACCTGTTGTGAGATTCCTGGCATCTTTCCCCATGTGTAGTCTGGAACAGTATCCTAGTTGACATGTGACTCTTTTATAGTACAGTAATATCTGATACTGATTGCTTGCGCACCTGTTATAGTTGCCAGCAAAGATTATATCAAGCTCAATTCTAATTGTTTATATTTTACAGGAACCACAGATGCCTCATCAGTTATCATGACAGCCTCCTGCCTATGCACTATGGTGTTGGACTTGACATCTGAAGAGTTCCTGTTGAGCTGCTATGGTTTTGACACCATGACCCTTAAGTGTTTGTCAGAGCTCATCATCAGAAGTTTGCAACTGGTAATTAGTCTTTATTAATTAATTGGACTATTCCATTTCGGGTCCGCATGTTTGCTATAATGTTGCTTCTAGTCACCCTGAATTTACCGACAAACTGATGTTGTATGTTGCATGGCAGGATACCCCTGCTGATGACAGGGAGCAGTTCAACCAAAAGCAGATCATTTTATCAGGTGAATATCCTAATATTTTTTACATATAAGATAGATAAGTAAAGCTCATTCAATGTGCATGAACCATAAATCCAATTTTCCATTTTGGGATATCGGGTGCAGGTTATAAAAGATGGGCTGATCGTTTTCCACATGTTAAAAATGTTGTCGAGCAGCATGTATCTGTGTGAATCATGTAATGTACCTTCGAATAGCGTATTCTTGGAGGTTAGGATAATTTTTAAGAGCACTCAGTGACAATAGTAGACGAATATGGATCAGAGCTATCAGCAGCCATCACTAGTGACAGCTGGCATTGTATGCACCATCAGTAGCGAAGCAAGTGTGTTTAGTCAGCGCTGAATGCACGAAAAGGAACAAGGCGCTGTGGTGACAAGATTTTTGCTCCACTATTTTGTACAAAACTCATGTAACAATGAAACTTAACATACTAGTGTAGTACCCAGAATGAAAGTTTTCTTCCGTTCTGCTTTCATCGCTGTGGTTATCGCACTCGAGAGTCGACAGTCGAATGCAAAGCACCTGTACACTGTGCGAGCTCTATGAACGATCTCCATGCCCAGAAAACCGCCAGGGTAAACGTATCAGCATTTGCAAACACTAGAGTCGAGTTGATAGAATTGATTTTTTTATTTTATTTTTGCAAACGAGATAGAATTAATACTGAAGTAATTACCCACCAAGAACTTAGAATGACATAAAAAGATGCCAGGACAGATCAATGTGTGTAAAAATTTATATACACAAGTGCACTCCCGTGGCACCAAAATCTGTTGCATTCACCTCATCACCTGGCAGATCACCTCGCAACCTGGAAATCTCAGTACCCCGATTAACAAAGCAATGTGGAGACATTCGAAATTCAAACCTCATGAAGATTTACATTAGAAGATTAATCAGATTTAAACATTTCAGCCAGAATCTCGAGTCAATAAATAAAATAAAGCATACGAAGTACAAATTCAGATCACGGCAACATAAACAGGTTCTGAGTGCAACTAATGCTAATATGCAAGGAACTTAAACTGACAGCCAAAGATCACATCTTGGACTCCGTACAAGTTTACATTCCTCTAATCACATAGGGAATTTCCAACTCGGCAGAGTAGTAAACTGACTTGGCAGCCCCCTGCACGGCTTCCTCGGAGATCCCACGGCAACCTTTAACTGCCAAAGACTCTAATTTCTGTGACCGTGCCAGTTCAGCCATTCCTTCATTTGACACATTTTTGCATTTATGGAGAGTGAGACTTGTTAAGCGTGGAGCACGAGTTATGGATCTAATCCCAGCGTCAGTTATCCTCTTGCAATCCACAAGCTCGAGTTTTTCTAAGAATTGGGCAGATGAGATCCCATACATCCCCTCATCATAAAAAATGCTGGCACCATTTAGCATGACAGCACGAAGTGGAGAAGACTGAATGAGTTCTACAATACCCTCCTGCGTGAAGCCTATTTCTGTTGGATACCGACTAGAACAACAAGCAAATGTGAGCTCAACAACCTGAAGCATAGGGCAGAAGAGAGAGAGAGCCTTCAAGCTATCATCAGTCAATGGTGTCCTGAACCTGAAACTATTATCAACACCACAGCGCAGAGGCATTAACCGAAGTGATATGCTTCTAAGGTTGCTGCAGTTTTGGAACAGTGCAATCATTTCGCTCTCATCTAGACCAATAACATAGTCAAGGGAAAGTTTCTCCAATGCTTTACACGTCCTCAATAGAAAACGTAGACCAATCTCTGGCTGAGTTATAATCTTGGCCAGCCTCAAATCCTTCATGTTCTCGCAGCAGATGCCATCATACTTATGCGGGTAGCGAGCATTGTACGAGGGATCATGCATCCCTGGTAACCAATAATAATCGTTCTTGACATCAAACTCAAACTTCTGAAGCTTCATCCATCCGGGACTGAATTTTAGGAGGTCATAATGGCTGAGTCCCTCGCAATCCTTCACAACAAGCTCTACCAATGATCCTGCCTTTCCAAGGTACTCCAGCCACTCCACGCCGGTGTTACCAGGGCACCATAGTTCTGATTGTTCTGGCTCAGTCTCATACCACCTGCCGGCCCGCTCGAACTCCTGTTTGGCTAGCACTGTTTCCATGCTGCGTACATTTATGCAGTCGGTAAGATGGAGAGTAGATAAACTCTTGCACCCAATTGCCACCGATGAAAGCCCAGTTGAGCTTATTGCTGGGGCAGATTTCAGCCTCAGGGCCATGAGCTTCTTGCAATTTGCCAGATAACCGAGACCAGAGTCATCAATGTATGAGCAGAAGCTTAATGTCAGATCTGTCAGTGAGGGGCAGTGAGATGAAAGCACATGAAGACCCTGGTTGTCTAACTGATTACCTTGGTCAGACGACCAACCAGAGTAATTGATCTCTACTTTCCACAAGTTAGGGAACCGGGAGCACAGTGATGACAAGGCTTCTGTTGCAGGGTTAAGGCCACATCCAACACAGATAATACCCCTTTCATCTGCCTCAACTTTGTACAGCCGCTTCGATACAAGAGAGAGAGAATTAAGATCACTTGTCCTGGTAATCCTCTTGATGATCTCTGCAAGCAGTGGCTCTGGGAGATCCTCCATCGATCAGGTATTCAGAGTGATCGACTGAAACTGGTGAATTAGAATGAAGCATACGGAGTTAATCAGAAAGCAGTAGCGAAACTAGTAACAGTTCCAAAAATAAAAATTTACACCTTCACACAGAACATTAAGGAAGACCGCAAATCATGCTTGTCAGAATAATAATAAGTGTTATGCTACTCACACCACCGTTTGTAGGTAACAGAATTCAGAATGATGTCCTTGCGCTACCTAACTGATAAGTGTAACGGCACTAATCACTGTGAAGGAGATCTAAGGATCAAGATGCAACCGCATATGAACCACAGCGACCAAGAACCTAGCTTTTTGAGTCACAGATTAAACTAGGCGAGACCGCGACCAACTATCTAAGGAGGGAAGTAGGAGCCGAGGGCTGACCTTAAAGAGTCACGGACGCGACGACTGAACTTACGGTGGAACTCGGCACATCCCCCTACCTTCTAGGGTTTGGTGGCGACGGAGGTGGCGACGGAGCAATCGGAGGTGGCGGCTGCGAGCCTGCAACGTCTGAACCGGGCGTCGCTTCCAAACAGCACACCCGCGAGGGGAGGACGAGTAGATTGGGCTTTGGGCCTTCGGCTTTGCCACCGTTTCGGAAGCTAGGGCCCCCCTTCACTGGGCCAAGAAGTATGGGCCATTGCGCCAGTTTTTTCTTCAGATTTTTTTAGCTTATTCCGTACAAGAAAATGTCTCTGCGTACTTTAGGGGGGAAAAAACAGTGCAAAGGCATGAGCTGAAGTGAGAGGCTTCAGTTGCTGCAGCTCCTCGCATGGGCGATGGCTCATTGAGTCATTTCCTCAACACTCAGGCCAGATTGGCGTGTCATAGATGTCTTTCCAAAACTGAAGAGCGGATTTGCATTGCATTCACCCCCAGCCTGCGCCTGCTAACTTAATATCCCAATTCCCAACTCCCAAGTTTGACCATCTCATACAAACACGATCTTCTTTAGTTTTAAGATAAGAAGAAATACAGCAAGGGCATTCCACAGAGAAACGAGGAGACGAGGAGACAGAGACCACCAAATACAAGCCCCACCATGCATAAGAAGCTTGACAACCTAAACCTTGACTCTTGAGCTGATGAAACAAAATAAAACATACTAAGTACCTATTACAGACTTCTAGTCACTGGCAACATAAGACTGACTTCAACAATAGAAGCCATTTGTGTGATCCAAATTGAGAATTGCCTGGCATAAACAGTGCTTTGCATTGCCTTCTGTGGACACCATCTCCAACAGCCTCTTGCATTTCGAGCTTCCACCGCCGCACCACGCTCTGCTCGCCCGCCGCCGTGTGACTCGCCGCGCGCCGCTCGACCAGTGCGCGCCCCGCCGCTGCCGCCGCGCCCGCCCCACGCCCCGCCTCTCGCCCGCCGCGCCCCTCCTCCCCCCCCGCCGCCGCGCCGCCGCCCCGCGCCCCGCGCCCCTCCGCACGCCTCCCGCTCTCCCCGCTCGCCCACGCCCCCGCCCCCGCGACCCTCTCGCTCCCCGCGCGCTGCCGCGCAGCGCTCCACCCGCTACGCTGCGGCCCACGCGCCCTGCTTGTCCGCCGCGCCCCGCCGCGCCGAGCGCGCCGCCGCGCCCTGCGACCTGGTGACCTCCAAAATGGATTCATTAGCATGTCTACAAGGTCAATGTATGATCAATTTCTCCGATGTCGTCGTTTGTGTGGCCAATTTTACGAATTCGTGGCTATTGGTGCAACCAGGAAAAGGAGTGTTGGGGAAGAACGAGCGCTGCTGGAATGCATAGCAGGAGAGAGAGCGTCTATTTTTGGCTTCCCTCTCCCTCACCATCCAAAATGCCTTCTGTTTTGCATAGATTGTTGGAGAAGAAAGATGTCATGCACCGTGCAAATTGTGATGCATATATGGCTTTGGCTATTGCTGTTGGAGTCAGCCCAGGTTACAACTGCACTTCCATACTACATAGTAGTATAGTCTAAAAACTTCTGACAAGATTATGGGTGTGGGGGAAAAAGAGCCAAAGATTATGTCCACTAGCACGCCTTTTCCATAGCCTCAACTTTTATTAACATTGTTTTAGTTGTAGCTGTCAGCAAAATATTTGGCGGTGCTTTGTACTTAAATCCAACCTCTTCATTCACTTTAAACAGGCTTCGGATTCAAGCTCGTGAGAGTAGCAAACTGAAGTGGCAGCCCCTTGCACACCTTTCAGAGAGATCCTGCGACACCCTACATTTTTATGTTCTCATTCCGTATATCATTCCAGAGGTACTACGACGATATTCGGATAGGAAAAACGGATAGCCTGTCATGAAACCTCGCCATGTAAGAAGTTTGGACCAAATCTGGTCAGAACGCCACAACAGTTTAATCCTATCTTCAAAATTACTTCCCTGATACTGTAGTACATTTTCGTAACTTCTGCTAATATATAAGCAATGAAAGCTGACAACTGTCCAAATATTCCACGGACGACTTATTTTCAAACATCGTGTGTGCCGAGCATGCGAACACTTTGTTCATGCTTAGCTGTCGCACGAGCGGGTAAAAAAGATGTTCCAGAAAAGCATATATCCAAGTGCATCCCCGGACCTATCTCTATACACTAAAGAACAGGCCTATCAAAATGGATTTGCTAATTCTTCCAAATCTCAGCACCCAACAGCGCTATTTGTAGTCGGAGTCTGGATGGATACATTTCATGTGAACACACTCTATCCTTCCTTCTTATCTTTTTCTCGATTGCAAAGCAACCCAAAAGATACCCGAAATACAAATCCAGCTAAACTCCTCGAATTGTCAAACAAAATAAAACATATGAAGTACAAGTTCTGATCAGGGGAACAAATCAGGTTTTGATTGTACCTTCTGCTAAATGCCAACATAAAGGAACACAATTTGACAGCCAAAGATCCCATCTATAATTGCTTTAGCATATTCATTCCTTTCAGACTATCGTGGCTTTCGAGCTCGGCAGTGTAGTGAACTGATCTGGCAGCCCCCTGCACAGCTTCCTCAGAGATCCCACGGCAACCTGTAACGGTCAAAGACTCTAATTTCATTGACCGTGCCAGCTCAGCCATACCTCCATTCGACACATTTTTGCATTTTCGGAGAGTGAGACTGGTCAAGCATGGAGCACGTGTTATGAAACGAATCCCAGCATCAGTTATCCTCTTGCAATCCACAAGCTCAAGTCTTTCTAAGAACTGGGCAGATGAGATGCCCTTCATCCCCTCGTCATAAAAAATGTTGGCACCATTTAGCATGACAGCACGAATTGGACAAGACTGAATCAGCTTTATAATGCCCTCCTGCGTGACGCCTATTTCTGTTGGCCAGTCAGGCGAACAAAATGTAAAGGTTAACTCAACAACCTGAAGCATAGGACAATAGAGAGACAGAGCCTTAAGGCTATCATCAGTCAATGCCGTCCTGAAATCAAAATTAACACCATGCCTAGGTATTAACCGAAGTGAGATGCTTCTAAGGTTGCCACAATTTTGGAATAATTCAATCATGTCCCTCTCATCTAGACCAATAACATAGTCAAGGCAAAGTTTCTCCAATGCTTTGCACGTCCCCAAGAGAAAACGAAGACCAATCTCTGGCTCAGTTATAATCTTGGCCAGCCTCAAATCCTTCATATTCGCACAGCAGATGTCATACTTATATGGGTAGCGAGCATTGTATGAGCGATCACGGGCCCCTGATAACCAGTAATTGCCGTTAATCTCAAACTCAAATTTTTGAAGCTTCATCCATCCTGGACCAAACTTCAAGAGGTCAAACTGACTAATTCCCTTGCAATCCTTTATCACAAGTTCTACCAACGATCCTGCCATGCCAAGGTACTCCAGCCACTCCACCCCAGTGTTCCCAGGGGACTCGAGTTCAAATTCTTCTGGGTGAGTCTCACCCCACCTGCCAGCCCGCTTGTACTCCTGTTGGGCAAACACAGTTTCCATGCTTCTTACATTCATGCAGTCGGTAAGATGGAAAGTAGATAAATTCTTGCACCCAATTGCCACCGAAAGAAGCCCACTTGAGCTTATTTCTGGGACCATGTTCAGCCTCAGGGCCATGAGCTTCTTGCAATTTGCCAGATAACCAAGACCAGAGTCATCAATGTATGAGCAGAAGCTTAACGTCAGATCTGTCAGTGAGGGACAGTGAGATGAAAGCACATGAAGACCCTGGTTGTCTAACTGATTACCTTGATCAGACGACCAACCAGAGTAATTGATCTCTACTTTCCACAAGTTGGGGAATCGGGAGCAAAGTGATGACAAGGCTTCTGTTGCAGGGTTAATGCCACATCCAATACAGATAATACCCCTTTCATCTGCCTCAACTTTGTACAGCCGCTTTGATACAAGAGAGAGCGAATTAAGATCACTTGTCCTGGTAATCCTCTTGATGATCTCTGCTAGCAGTGGCTCTGGAAGATCCTCCATCGATCAGGTATTCAGGGTGGTCGACTGAAACTTGTGAATTAGGATGAAGCATACCGAGCTAATCAGACATCAGTATCGAAACTTACTACAGTTGCAAAAGAAAAAAGTACATCTTCACACAAAACATTAAGTCCTCGCAAAAAAAAGAACACAAAACATTAAGGAAGAACGTAAATCATGCTTGTCAGAATAATAAGAAGTGTTACACTATTTTCAGCACAGTTTGTAGTTAACAGAATTCAGAACACTATCCGTGCGCTACCTAATGGAACTGGTCACTGCGTAGGGGAGCTAAGGATCATGACTAGGCGAGACAGCGGCCAACAATCTACGAAGGGGAGTAGGAGCCGAGGTCTGACCTTAAAGAGTCACGAACGCGACGACTGAACTTGCGGTGGAACTCGGCACATCCCCCTCCTTTCTAGGGTTGGGTGGCGATGGAGGTGACGACGGAGGAATCGGGAGGCGGCGGCTGCAACGTCTGAACGGCGTCCCTTCCGAACAGCACGCAGGCACGCTCGCGCGAGCAGGACTATAGAGGGCTTTGGGCCTTCGGCTTGCTTTGAGGAACTAGGGCCTCCTTTCACTGGGCCAAGAAGTACGGGCCATTACGCCAGTATTCTTTTCAGATTTTTTAGCTTGTCCCGTGTAAGAAATTCTCACTGCTCATGCGTGAAGGGAAAAAGAAAACAACAGGGCAAAGGCATGAGCGGTGAGATGCTTTACTTGCTGCGGCTCCTCGCATGGGCGATGGCTCACCGAGTCATTTCCTCCACACTCAACGAAGCCAGCTGAGACATCTCATCAGACAGTAATGTCATCATATCTCTGCCTCCAACTCAACGTAGTCGCGTTCACGAGTCGTGGATATATCCACGTCCCCCGTTAACAGAGACCGTCTGATTAAACAATGTGATGATATGGTTCGTTGGATGCGAATCAAGCTGGGACTTACCACAGTTACCTGTACCTGAACTTTCACGAACTCTCTCGGGCTCTCGGCCCTCTCTCGCTTCCTTTCCCAGCCAGAACTCTCTGCTGCTTCCACCACCGCCGGTCCGCCGCATTCACCCCTCTCCCTCCCTCCCTTCCTCTCCCAACCATGCTGACCAACTGCTCTGCTCTTGTCAGTGTAGTGCCATAGTATGAGTTTGACTATCAGTCTAAGTGACTAAGTCACGCCTCATCAATCTTGATAGCATTCACTTGAACGGCACGGAGAACTGAAGTCTACACCTATACTGTACCCACATGTTCAACAACCTAACTATTCTACCAAAGACATTGAATAACCAAGCTATATTAAGAGATTGATATTGTGTTTTATATCTTATAATCATTCTTGCAAATGAGTCTTCCATTCATCAATTATAGCGATGGACATGGTACCTTGCATGTACAGGACTTTGTATAATTATTATTAGCTGCCTAGTAGAAGTTTGATTTGATTTACCGTGCTAACTGAATACATGTCGGTCAGTTAGAGTATATAGTCTCTAGAGAAGCTTCACACTATAGTTTTTTATAATACATGGAAGTCTGAAATCTCATAATAGATTTGTAAATTGTTTGGTCAGATATGATCATAAATTTCCCTCTTTTTAATCATGACTATTCAAAGATTTAATTTGGTATATACGTGTGTAATCCCTACTTCTTTTCCATCAACTGAAAAATGAGAAGACCAGATCACTCAATATAGTGCTGTATAATTACTGTAATCTCTATGGCACAATCTGTTTTTGAAGGTAATATCTATACTCTCATAGCACAAAGTCTAAGGCCCCCCGACCGCGTTTTGCCCGACGTGGCCGCCTTCCCGTCGCGACGCGTCACCACCGGCCGGCGTGGACTCCTTCCGCACCCGCCACGCCACTCTCCGTACGTCGGTTCCCACCGACGGGCCAGCATGGGCCACGACGAGGCTGGCCGCCCTGGTGGGCTCCATTGAACTTGGGCCATGCTCGCCATCGACGCAGCGCTGACCCGTGCCCGGGCCTGGTTTTCCGACCAGGAGGTTCCCCGGCGCGAGAGGCAGAGGGAGGGAGGTGGCGCAGCGGCAATTGAAGGATAACATCACGCAGGGGAGCAGCCTCACTCACCGGCAAAGAGAGAGAGCACCTCAACGACATGCCGGCCCCCATGCCGCGGCGCGCCAAATGAGCCTCGAGCCCTCGACCGTGGGCTATGCCCAACGCCGACGGGGTGCCCGACAGGTGGCAGCCAGGCCGGCCCAACGGCGAGGCCGACGGAGAACTTGACCAGTGTCTCGGCCTCATTTCCCCACCTGAGGCTTCATCGGCGAGAAACTTGGGTAGAGGGGGAAAGAGGCGCAAGCTTGCCGCGACGAGAGGCACATGCACCATGAGGATGGCGGGGAGGGAAGGAAGAGGTGGCGACGCATGGGGACGAACTGCCACGGTCGTGCATGCTGGGGGAGGTGGCGGCGTGGTAACAACGACGCGAATCCGTCGCGCTAGCTAAGAGGGGTGGAGAGATGCAGACTGAATCAGAAAGAGATGCTTGTGCGTTGCTGCCTTGGAAGCTCCGGATGGAGTAGTGAGGACTTTTCTGGAGAGAGGAGGATGAGCAGACGGATAGAGTAGTGGGGATTTGTTTTTGGAGAGAAGAGGATGAGGCAGTCGATGAGAACGAGGCCGGGTCACTGCGGCTGGGAGCCAAGTGGGCTGTGTCCTTCACGCGTGGCAACTATCGAGATTTCAGAGAAACATATGGAGACAAGAGCACCACGTGGCTGGACTATCCACAGCTCCAGCAGCTTTTGATATTTTGTTCTTCTGGGCTTTTGATGCCAGTATTGTTGATCGTTCTTAGCTCTGCTGCAGCCCTGCATACCAGGCCCAGCTAGAAAGTCCCAATCCAAATGTACATGGCCCAGCTAAAAAAGTGCCGATCCAAATGCACAAGTTGCAGCTCAGACGGGCGCGGCGAAGCGCGCCTGATGTGCCTAGTATATTGGTGAGTAACTGCATGCGTGGAAGGAGATATCAGGAGAGTGGGGAACCACTGGATGGTTGCGCGCATGTGAGGGAGGTAACAGCCGGTGGACAATGCATGCATACATAACGCCTTGGCGACCACTCAAGGCCAGTTTTGCCGATTGCTGCCGGAGAGAGCGCACGGATTAGAGGCCTCCCGACGCCACCGGCTGAGGATCCGTCAATTTCGGGCTCGCACGATACTTGGATGACTTTTTCATAAGATGGATCACAGTAAATCTTTCCTTCTTTTATTGTTGTGCCGATCCCTCTTCCTGCGCATGTCCGTTGAAACTGAACAATCGATGTTCACTCGCGCCCACATATTTTGTTCTTAATTTCTAATATAAATACAGGGTTCACGACTCGATGGTACTACGGGTTAATTAAAATATACTACCGCTGCTGCTAGGTTTTTATCCTGAACTCCCTCAAAAAGAAAAAAAAAGTTCTTATCCAAGCCTGAAGCTCAAAAAAACCAAAATCGCAATAGGTTCTGTTCGCCCGGACGGACAAGGAAGGATAGATTTCCTTGATTTATATGCACCATTGGAGCCAAAATCGCAGTAACTTAACACGTTATCAGCATTATTGGAGCCTTGATGTACCTTGCAAATGGTACGCGACCCGATATAGCTTTTGCTGTTAATCTACTTGCAAGATATAGCTCAGCACCGATTCGAAGGCATTGGAATGGCATCAAGCAAATCCTCTGATATTTAAGAGGAACTGAAGACCTTGGATTATTTTTCACGAAGACTGGAGAATTAACCCTTGTGGGTTATGTTGATGCTGGATATTTATCTGATCCACATAAATCAATATCTCAAACGGGAAATGTGTTTTTATTTGGTGGAACTGCAATTTCTTGGAAGTCAACGAAGCAAACATTAGTTGCTACATCGACAAATTATTCGGAGATCATCGCATTGTTTGAAGCTGCAAAGGAATGCGCCTGGCTCAGGAGGATGACAAGCCATATAATGAATACTTATGGAGTGACGTACACTCTATCCCCTACAATTATCTATGAAGATAATAAAGCTTGTATTGCACAAGTACAATCGAGATACGTAAAATCAAATAGGACAAAGTATATGTTACCTAAATTCTTCCACACGCATGAAATGCAAGAGCAGGGAGAGCTTTTGGTAACACACGTCCGATCTTGTGACAATCTTGCATATATGTTCGCAAAAGCGTTACCTGCTCGCACTCTCGAAAAGTGTCGGTGTGGTATTAGCATGAGAAGACTTAGAGAAAGCTTGGAACAGGGGGAGAACTTCTCTAAGTACATCACATTCCCGAGTTAAGTGAGTTATCTCGAAGATAATTCATATCAGTCATGCAGATTGATAAGCATTAATCATGAAGATTAAAACATTGTACTCTTTTTCCCTTATGAGTTTTTCACATGAAGTTTTCTCAATAAGGTTTTTAACAAGGCAATATGTGCAATATGAGTGATTGTAATATGTGCTCTTTTCTCCATTTTTCTCACTGGATTTTTAGGAGTTTTTATGAGGCATACTTATCACGATAAAGAGCTCAAATGGGAGTGTTGTAAAACTCTTATTGAGCCAGGCCCACCTTCTAGAAGAAGGAGTCCTGGCCCATGTGGACGACTTTACCGAATCTGGACCCAACACGAAGTTAGGGTTTCCCCCTTATAAATAGTTGAGGAGACCCCCCCTGTGTACCTTGACACCAGAATTTCATAATAAAGAATTTCGTCTCCTCTATTCCAGTTTTACTTTTCATTATCTGTCATGATCTACGCCGTCGTTCCGCCGATAACTTAACAATTTCCTTCTCTCAATACAAAGACACGCAGGTCTCCTGAGTATTCGAGGAAAAAAGAAGTTGCAACTACTCCATGCAGCTGTAAGAAAGGCTACCTATGCTCCGTTTTTTACAGTCTGCTTTGCAGCTGTACTAATATCTCAAAGATACCATATTTGTACCGGTAGTGAGCATCGTATGAAGGATCACGAGCCCCTACACGCCAATAATTGTCATTGATCTCAAAGAGGTCATACTGGCTGATTCCCTTGCCAAAAAAAAAAAAAGGGCTGATTCCATTGCAATCCTTCACCACAAGTTCTTCTAACGATCCAGCCCTGCCAAGATACTCCAGCCACTCCACACTGCCTACTTTCATGCAGTCAGCAAGATGAAAGGTAGATAGACTCTTGCACCCAACAGCCACTGAAGAAGCCCACTCGAACTTACTGCTGGAGCGAAATTCAGCCTGAGGGCTGTCAGTTTCTTGCAATATGCCAGATAACCAAGGCCGGAGTCATCAATGTATGAGCAGAAGCTTAAGGTGAGATCCGTCAGTGAGGGGCAGTAAGATAAAAGCACAAGAAGGCCCTGGCTATCTAACAACTGCTTCCCTCGATTGGATGTCTAACCAGAGTAATTGATCTCTATTTTCCACAAGTTGCAGAACCTGGAGCATAGTGCTGCCAAGGCTTCTGTTGCTGGGTGAAGGCTACATCCAACGTGAATGGTACCCCTTTCCTCTGCCTCAACGGTGTAGAGATGCTTTGACACAAGGGAAAGAGAATTCAGATCGCTTGTCCTCGTAATCCTCTTGATGATCTCTGCAAGCAGTGGTTCCGAGAGACCCTCCATTGATTAATACAGGTGCAGTACTCTAGGAATCGCAGGGTTCAGAAGTTATCCATAGTATACTGCACTGAAATAAGGTGATCAGAGCTAAGCATATGAAAGCAATGTTCATTTCAAAGCAGCTAAGTTCATCAAGAAACATACACTTGTGATCAGCTTCTAAACCTTCCTGTTAAAATTTGTTACATTTGTCTTAATTCACTGAGCTTGCAAAGAAATTATAAGCAGAACCAAGTTTAAACACCCTAGGCATCTGACAGTGCCGGAAATGATAATAAAGGGAGCCTACACCAAGTCCTGCGACTTGGTAGTACGTCTGAATCAAACAAACACCCTAGGAAACGCAAATTTCTTAAAAGAATATCAAAAGGGGCTTCCAACGAATCAACGAATCAGTAGTGCACGCCTACAGATGACAGATTACACGGAATTTACGACTGCGTGGCCTGTAACAAGGCCTAGCCGCTCATTCAAGAAATATCACCTGGCATTCTCCTGGGACTGCTCATGCGAGCAGTGAGCCCCCAAATGCAATCGCAACACCACAGTTGACGAAGGCTCCTCGTCCATGGATAGTTGAACTCTGCGGGCTGTAGAAGCCACTAATAACTCAACAACGTTTGGTGCTTAATTTGATGCGCAGGGCCAAAAAGAACATCACGTAGTGTATGGTTGTCTGAAACAGTTACAGTATACAATGTCTGAAACAGAATTGGGTCCTGAATAACATAATGCAGTGCTCTCGCAGTGGCAATCATAGGTTCCTGAAAAGCGCTTTATATTTTACTCGCTCTGTGGCTGTCGAGCAAGCAAGCAATGCAACAAATTTCACAATACTTTGATCCTGTTGCACGAGAGCGACACAAAAAAGTGAGAATTTCTTTTGCTTCAAACCTAGCAGTTATCTATCCCACAAAAATGATTTCAGTCTTCAGAATTGATCCAAAATAGCAAGTCGTCCACTGAAAACCATCCTCAGAAAAGGGCACACTAATGGGGCATTTTTCAGCTCCTTTTTGGGTTGAGGAAGAAAAAGGTTAACGAAAACAAGAGTTGTGATAGCTTAGCTCACTCTTCCCTCAGGCACCGATGGCCAGGAGATGCTGCTTGGTGATTCAGACTCCACGCCGTAGATCGAGGACGAAAGAAAATATACTATTAGCAAGCTTGTTTCTTGTGTTGATTTTGCATTTTTATGCCATCCCTATCCGATCCGTTGCTTTCACCAACTTTTGCAAGGAGAGGAGGATGATGAAGAGGCCTTTCGATGGTGTCCTGATTCGGACCCACACGGCACTACTTCAGTCTTCACCCATCCTTGGACCCGTCGTCTCTTTCCACAAGCCAGGCGACTGCGTAAGCGCTACGAGCACCAAGTCGGATTCTCTATATCCAAAAAAGAAGAAGAAGGAGAAGAGATCGTGTCTGACAAAATATCAATCAGTCAGGACTCAGGCTCTAGTTATGAGGAAGGAAAAATATCATAATTAGATATGTTCCAAGCCAGATAATGAAGAATCCAACTCGTCTCACCAATGTTGAGTACGCCGTGTGCTGATTTCAGCAGTCGTTTGAATGAATCGAAGTGACGACATGCAGATGCACACAAGCTTCGGGTGCATGCGTGTGGCTTATCCTCGGCTCGCTCGGCTAGCTGTGGAAAATTCAACCGCAAAATCGACATTTTTTTTCTTCTTTGGTTGATTACGACTGCAGGTGTGAACTGGTGCTGCTTGAGAATCTGCTTATACAAAAAGAAAAAAGAAAAAAAAAAAGCTAAATGCGCGGCTACAATTCCATGTCTATTTTTCTATTCGTTGGAGAAAGGACCGTCCTTTTCTATATTCGATCGAATAGTCTCCCAAATCATCTCCGAATGATTATTACATCAACCGACCTTCCTTGCCGGGATCTTCGTACGTATTTCGTTGGTTTGTTTGTTTGACAGCGTCGCCGCGCTTGCTGACAAAAATGGCTAGCTTAGTGACTTGTTGGGTAAGGCAGTCTTCGGCGTTTATGCTCACTTGCTCAGGAGCATTTCTGCAAAAGAAGCTCGAGAATTATCACCATATCTTTCACGGCGAAGAATGGTTTGGCGAAAGTGTGCGCTGCAAACTTGCAGATGGAGATAAGCTACTGGAGTCGTAGCTGGATATACCATATCTGAAAACAAAAGGCGATCGATGCGTTTGTGGTGCAATCAATCTTCCATTGGCTCGGAAAGGAACGGCGCCGGCAACGAAGCTTTAGTATCCGGCAAGAATGGGCAAAAGACATAAAGGTTTCGTCGACCACAAGTCTCGACACGAACGGGCGCTCGCAACTTGCTGCTAATTTCTGTATACGCGCAAAGTGCAAATAAAAAAGGTGGCCGGAGTAGTTGCGCGGCTTGCGGTTGTACAGTCTACGGCAATCACTTTCTTGTGTGGATTAAGCACTCTTATCGGCTCTAACTGGTTCTGGTTTGAAAAGCCAATGACCTTGCCGACTGAAGCACACATAAATTCACGGTTGCAGAACTGCGTGTAACGCAATAATAACTCAACGTCAGTGCCCATGCATCATCGACCTAATGCGTCGACCGATGACCAATCCATAAATCCATGAATGGACTCGGCCGGCCGCCTCGTCGCCGGCCGGTCGCCATCGACGGCGCTAGCTAGCTAGGTTGGATCGGTTGGCAGGTAGAGGATGGCGCGGTCTCCCGCCAATTAATTAATCAGATCTGATCAGCCATCGGATCGGCGGCAAAGGTACGTACAGCGCAGTCGCCATTGACATTTGCCTCGCGTCGTTGGCAGCCCTTCGATCGCAGTCATGGATAGTACTGATGGAGCGGTTGCGACCTCGGTCGCTCGCTCATGGAACACATGCGGTTTTGTTGAGGGCTTTTCAACATTATTTGCTTAACTAACATTGCGCTTGACAGGCGGCAGATCAATAAAAGCTATTTTTTTCGAACTGTGTATCGATCAAGCTAATATCCTCGCCAAAAAAAAAATAAATCAATCGAGCTAATAAACGAGCGAGCTCACTAAATAACAGTGCACATGAATGGAGTAGCATTTTTCTAAGGCTGTTCAGGAGGTCCATCTTATTTATGGACATTTGTTAACCGGATCACGTTGCATATTGAATAAGGATAAGGCTCTAATCGTTGATTATGTTTTCATCGGTCTCACATTACCAACTAATAGCGATCAATAAAATCCGAACACACAAGTTGTCCCTGACGTGCAGTCACAGTGCACGTTGCGCAGCTAATTAACCGCGCACGCATCAAGTAAACTTTTAGAGCATCTCCAGCAATAGACCTCAAAACAAGACTCCTACTTTTATTTTTCAGGCCGGCATGCAAAAATAAGGGCCTAAATTCTAGTTTCAACTCCAGCAGTAAACTTATCCAAGACCCTATTTTGTGTGAGATCTAGTAAAAAAATAGTAGGACCCATGAATGAGAGGGAGGATTGGAGGACTCTAGGAATAGGGGCTTGGAGATAGAGTTTGAGAGGGCATGCAAAATGAGAGGCTAAATAGGATCCTTGCTGGAGTTGATTTTTTAGCTCAAGCTCCTAAATAATAGAGTAGAGGCCCAACTAAGGGCTTTGCTGGAGATGCTCTTACCTACGTACGAGCAGTGCTTGTACATTAGGCCGGGTTCCAAAAATCGAAGATACTATTTTTCGTGCTACGTGCTGCCAGTATATACCATCGAGCTCTTGTAGATATCTCGCGCGCACGTGCGGACATGTATTGCCGCTGCCTCCTCTATCGTATCGAGCTGTGCTGTCTGCCTGACGTGTGTTAGCAGTGAACGCTCACGACTGAACGAACTGATGACGAGTGAGCGACCAGTGGAACAAAACGTGCCTGTTCCTAAGTCGGTTGCCGCGTCGTGTCGATAGGATACGCGCAGCCGGGGAATATGGAGCTGGACCAGGTGTCACAACCCACGCCACTTTCGCCGGCCCTCCTTCGAACGCGTGTCCGCCTCGAGAATCACACGACGAGCTCCGCCAGTTCGCCAGCTTCGCGGGACCACCTGCCAGCGGCGGTCAATCCTTGCTTGCTTCATCTAAGTAACGCGCGCCTACGTACGTCATGATGGTGAGAGGAGGCGGGTTAATCAATTTTTACCCTTTCAGCTTTGTTGCTGTTAATCACGCCTAGCTAGCTGCTTGCGGGTAGCTCCTTCCTACGTACAAGTGTACAACCTTCTCATGGAAATTTTGTAGACCTGGGCGTTAGGTGAAGTGGCGCGTCTTCTCGCGCTTACTCGATCATACTAGCTGGCGACCTTTTTTCTTTTCCCTCGTTGACCCAGCTGGCTGCACGCCACCTATACCTCTCTCTCTCTCTCGATGATTTTGGCACGCTTCTCACTTCTAGAATGTCACAATGGCGGCAAAGTTCTTACCAAGCTATTGCAGCCAAATTTTCATTATGCATGCGTAGGCTGCTGAGATGACACCCGACAAGTGCCTGCCTGGATTTTACGCGCCCTTGGCAGCAGCAGCGATGAAAGAGAGAGGGCCTCTGTTGTGGAGTGAGCACGTGGACACTCTCTACCTCATGTAGCAGTATCACACTCTGACAGAAGCGTGATTTGTCTAGACAAGTGAGGTCTGATTCTGGAGTTTTATTTTATTTAAAAGGCAAAAAGGACACGACACGGGTATTTATTGTGTTCGTTCAGGAAAGGAAAAATATCGCGAGGCTCAGGAAAGCCAATGGCGCGATGAGATCAGCACTTACGCCGTGCATCATGGTCTCGCTGTTAACGACCGACCGATCCAAGAAACCACAGCCGCTTGTTCGAGCAGGTCCCCTTGCCCCTTTTGTAAACTTCCTCTCAAAAGCCTCCAAAAGGTTCTCCTTTTTTTCACCTAGTTTCTTGTAGTACCATGATTAAACACCTCCAGTCTAGGAATTTTGAATGTTGTGCAGCATTTTCATCATCAACACTAAAATAAGAGATATACATATAGCTGACCCTGTCCGTTCGTTAGGGGGTGATTTGCTATGTTTGATTTGCTCTCAACTAACGCGGGGAAAACGAAAAAAAGAAAAAAAAAATCATCGTGAAGGAAGGAGTAGCCCCGTGACCAGGGGAGAGCCCCCCATCGAACAGCAGGTACCAAAAAAAAAAAAGGCGAGAAACAGCACCCGTAAAAAATCTGGGTGCGTGGGCCACGTGCTTTTCTGTTTCTGGGCACCTCCTTAAATACCTCGTCGCCCTTCTCCTCTCCTCTCCTTGTTTGGTTCCCACCGCGCCACACGAGCAAAGCAATCGCCTTCCTTCCTTCCTTAATCGCCCCTCCCCCAGCCGTTAATCCACCACGTCTCCCGCAGATATTCCCAAGAATCTCCTCCCATTGCCCTCCCACTCGGATTCCTGCTCGCTTTCTCCGTCTCCGCCCGCCTCTGCCGCCAATCCTCCGTTCCTCCGCCTCGGATTCGATCGCCTCCCTCTCTCTTTCTCTCTCATCCGCCTGCTCTCGTCCCCTGTCCGCCGAGGACTCGTTTGCTGTTCTTGCGCTTTGCGTTTCTCGTTTGGGATTGCTGCACCCGGACATGTGCGTGGAGGGCCTGGAGGACGCAGGAAGGCTTGGTTTCGGAGACCAGCAGATCGACGACAAGCCGGAGGATTTCGCGGTACGTATCCGAACTCTGCTTCTCGATCACCTCTTTTCTTTTTAAGAGTTCTTGATTGATGCGGTATTTGTGATCTCCGCTTGTCAAATTCGGTGCGTTTCTTCTTTGGTTGGTGATTCGTGAGGATTGCGTCTGTCGTGGAGTGATCGGTTGAGGAGAAGAAAGGAAACCGAGCTGTGGTGGTTGCTTCCGGTTCACTCCTTTCGGAATGCTTCTCCGTTCCTTCACTTTCTCCCAATATCCGGAGCAAAGCAAAGTAGGAGAAATTAGTTAGCAGTTGTTTATTGGAGTACCGCTGGAATTAAAGACCAAACAGTAATACTTTTTATCTCACGCACTAGGTGTGAAAGGGAAGATGCTTTGAATCGTTCAACGGGGAAATCTTTCCGGTACAAATTCAGGACGTGTTAAAAAATGTTGTTTTTGTGGTTGTCCTTGCTGGTAGGCGAATTGTTTGTTTCTGCATTGCGTTGTTCCTTCGTACTTTTGATTCCGTGACGACTTGTGATACGATATGTGCAAGTGGTGCGGTTGTACATGCAATCGTCTGTCCCAAGCAGAAGAAATCAGTACTGAAAAGTTCACTAGGTAGAAGTACTTGATTCATCATCTAGTATTTTTTTAGCATGTAAAAGTAGAACGATCGGTACTGTAGTTAAGTTCAGTTAAAACTCTACTTCTATCTCAATTCAGGTCTAGAAAAAAGGTTTAGGGCCACCCAATCGCTGCAGCGCTGTATAGATATGAGCTCTGTGGAGTAGCTATTGTTCTCCACGCTTCTCATCCTCCTGTTTGGGTGCTTTCTTTACAACCCTCAACCCTCAGGGATCCATGTTCAAGTACATAATATCATCTGATGCCTGTACCCTTTAAACCTTAATGGGGTAGCTTTTGTTCCTTTACGTGGTACTGATGTTACAAACAGGAAGTGGACTATGAAGTGGTGCCCAAGAATACACATGTAGGCTTTACATGGCTCTTCTAACTAGCTCTAACAGTGAGTCACAACTGGCGTTTCTGTTGTCCTATCATAGTGTTGCAGCTGTTTTCTCCTTTGTCAAGTCTATGTGATGTTAAAAGCTTTTGTCTGAGAGACAAGCTGCCACGTAGTACCTTAGCGCATTCTTGGATGATTTGTTTATGATTGCTCTCTCTAGAAATGGTTACTTGTAGCCTTTCCCATCCAATAAAGATTTGCCTGGTGGTATTACCGACTTGGCCAAATTGAACTTTCTATGTCCCTTTCAGTTAGCTGTGTTGCTACTTACTGTAAGTATCGCGCTTTCTACAAGATATTGACAACATATCTCTAGGGAATTCCAGTTCTTGGCAGAGTAGGAGTGTGACTTTTCATCTCATGGGATTGGAATAAGTATATTCCTTTCCATGGTTTTTCGATTGAATCTTATATTGTGGTTATTTTTATTACATTTATTTATTTATATTTCACCACTTAATAACTCTTTGTGGGTAATCTGCAGATGGAGAGAGTTTGTGAGAACACTGTATCTGTTGACTTCAAGCAGACTATGTTGAGCACCTTTGTCCCTTTTATCAGATCAGGAGATTGGTCTGATATCGGATGTCGCGATAACATGGAAGATGCACATGTGTGCATCTCTGATCTGGCAAAGAACTATGACTATAACTCAGCGGATGATGAAGTCATTTCCTTCTATGGGGTAATTGTCGGTTCACTCGTCAATACTTCATTCATGCTTGTCTGCTTCTCTTGAGCAGAGATTCATGACTTTTGGACCCAGTGAAATAATTTTCCTTTAGTTTAGTGCAGTCCTTGTGCTATAATGGAGCTACTGTATTGTTGCTCAGCACGTTTTTTTATTATTATTTGGGAGTGTGCAGTACCATTTGGAATTTTGCTTCCCCAAATAACCTTATGTTATGTTCTCTAGCTGACTTTTACTCCTGTTCACAGGTCTTTGATGGGCATGGGGGCAAAGAAGCCGCCCAATATGTTCGTGATAACTTGCCACGGGTCATTGTGGAAGATGCTGATTTTCCTCTTGAGCTCGAGAAGGTAGTCAAGAGGTCATTTATGCAAACTGATAGCAAATTTGCAGAGACATGCTCAAATCACAAGGCACTTTCATCTGGAACTACTGCTCTCACTGCAATGATCTTTGGAAGGTATCCCTTCACTTTTAACCAACTCTAGTTATGGTTTTCTTAAATTATTCTGCTGTTGACGACTGATGTAATGGTAAGCTCAGTTTTTGGATATGATACTTCTAGGTGCTCAACTATGACCAGGCCATTTTTAGATTCAGATTAATATGCTTTTTTTTTAAGAAAAAAATGGAGGCTTCTGTACTCAAATTTCAGGATTATTTCAATTATCTTTCTTTCTAAGCTACCCCAAGGGCATCGTAATTCTTGCAAACCTTCGTATCCTTGGTCATGACATTCTGAACCTTCTTCTCTAGTGCTAGAGCCTTGTACCATCAATTTCAACTAGGACTGCATGATGTCACTACAGGTTCCAGTAGTACTGGGATCTAGAGTAGACAGTTCTTTGACCTTAAAAGACGCCTGTTTTTCAGTTGTTACTGATGCTAACACTTAGCGCAACTCCGTGCAGGTCCCTTCTGGTGGCTAATGCCGGGGACTGCCGAGCTGTCCTTTCGCGGCGTGGCATTGCCATTGAAATGTCGAAGGATCACAGGACTTGCTGCGTCAATGAGAGAAAGCGCGTGGAATCACTTGGTGGCTATGTCGATGATGGTTATTTGAATGGTCAGTTGGCAGTCACTAGAGCACTTGGTGACTGGCATCTCGAAGGCATGAAGGAGCTGGGTGAGCCAGGAGGTCCCTTGAGTGCTGAACCAGAGCTGAAGATGACCACCCTGACGAAGGATGATGAATTCTTGATAATAGGCAGTGATGGCATCTGGGACTACTTCTCAAACCAAAATGCTGTGGATTTTGCACGAAGAAAGCTCCAAGATCACAATGACTTGAGGTTATGTTGCAAGCAGATCGTCGAGGAGGCAATGAGGCTAGGGTCCAGAGACAACCTAACCGCGGTGATGGTATCTTTCCACCGGGAGGCCCCTCCTCAGATCAGAGTGAACAGGATAGGAAGGGTTGCACGGAGCATATCAGCTGAAGGGCTTCACAACCTTAGAGTGCTCCTGGAAGGCCAATGATTGCGCTATTGTTGCCAGTCTTGATGTTGTTCTACATTGCTGAGTGTTAAGTGTAAGTAGCGATTTCGGTATCTTGGTTCTGTTTAATTGTCGACATGCCGATGGCTATTCTTGCCTGAGAATAAACCGACGAACCGGATGTCTCACTATCCTATTGTGAGGTGTTGTAAATAATGAGTTGGAGCTAGGTAAGGACGAGTTAGCAATGTGCATCCAGGGGGCTTATTTGGCTCATTATGCGATGTTTTCCCCTGATTTTCTGTAAATAAACCATGCTGCGAGTATGTAATCGAAGTGATGTTTTATTATGTGATGGCAGTTGGTCACTCTACTGATTCAGAATTTAGCCGTTTAGCGATCATGTTCAGGCTTTTTGCTACTATTAGAGATCAGTTTGTGTCACTGTTCTTTTTTAATTGACAGTGCTGCGACTGTCCTGAGTAAGTTCTGTCAGTGCTATTTTAACCTTGTCACACAGCCGATTATGAAATGGAAAACGTTGCACTAGAAACCAAGAGACCTGATTAAGCACCTGAATCAGATCTGACAGGGTGACATGGACACAAGTTGATTGATTTCGCATCGCACTATACGATAGGCACAACAAACCATCGAAATCAAACGCTTACGAAGTGCTTGTGAACTTCGACCTCGGACTGCACATGCGCGTGCTTGTGAACTTCGTCAGTTCGGTCAACCGAGATCCGCTGCCCGTGCGTCAATACAGCTTTTGATGCATGATTTGCAGCTAATCTTCTGTCCGTGCGTCAGTATCAGTCTACACCTCCTGCCCTAGCTTTACACTTATCCCCAAACGGCTGCACCTTTTGTGCCATGGTTGCACGACCAAGGTCAATGTCTCATTGCTTTCTAGTAGCCTGCAACAGACATCCCTTTTTTTCTCTCAAGGCATTTGTTGTTCCCATCCAGAAACGCCTAGCGCTACGTCCAGACGAGCCATCCCAGCTTACCAGGCGTGCTCGCTTCTCCCAGCGTTCGCTTTCTGAAGATTGGTGGCGAAACAGGCACGCAACTTTCCAGGGAGTGATGTAGGCGGCGCCTGAGACCAAACAGAAAACCTGACAAACTTTGTGATGGCGGTCACCTGCGTTTAGTGCTTGTAAGTTGTGCATTAGTGTACCTAATCCAGGGACCAGTGGCCTAAACATGGCCCTATTTTCGTGCCGGCATCCTTCCCCAAAGGGTGACAGGGGTGGCATAAACAAAGTTAGCGCCTTGCATGGATGTGTTAACGACAATGGTACAGACAGCACAGGTATTTTATATATAATATATGTTGTAGTTGTAGACAACCCACTCCTGAATCCTGATAGACATGAGTACAACAATCACTGGGATGGGCCATGGTTCTGTTCCAAAGCAAGATGTATAAATATGACATGTCATAGGTCAAATGGTTCAAGTTCAAACCACTTTGCCTCTCTTGCTAAGCCTCTACTTCCAAGTTCCAACTGAGCTGAGGTTTTAGTACTCTCTCAAGTCTCTTTCGGGTTTCACTTTCTACAACACACAATGAGGACTTCCTTGGCATTGGCTGCTGCCGTCTTCTTGCTTCTGGTGCTGACGACCATGGAGGCTGAAGCCATTAGGTTGGATGCCGAGAGTCAAGCTGTGGTCAGCCAGCAAATGTCCGTCAATGTAAGTGATTCTAAATCGGTGTTTGAGATCTCTGGATCCGTTCATGTGGCATGGTGATATCTGCTGATGCTAACGTTGTGCTCTTGTGATTTATCAGAAACCAAGCGAGAATTTGGCGAAGGATGCATCCGGCAACTCGTTAGACGAGACGAAGAGAAGCGTCTCTGCAAAAGATGTCAGGGCGACAGCACACAAGCTGCCTGAATTCCACGAAGACTACTACGGAGCTAGCGTTCATGAACCTAGACATCACTGATCTGAGCAAATGAAAGCTTCCCGGCTGCTTTGCTCATTTCACCCCCACTCTCTGTGCAAAATTAGACTAGCTAGTCAGCAGCTGTAGGCTGCCATAGTTACCGTAATATGCGCTTGATTAGCGAGCAGATAGTTTTCTTTTTACTTTTCATTGCTAGATGCAACAACAAAAAAAGAGCAACAATTTTGATGTACTAACTTCTGGCCAATACGAAAAGGATCTCAAGATTCTGTCAGTGAAACTGTGCAAGCTATTACCATTAAGATAACATCAGATGCTATTGTGGTCTTGTACACCCAAACTTTCAGAGTATCTGAAACTTCCGTAAGAGCAGGCATTCACTCCTTACATCAATCAGTAAGAGCAGATATCCATTCCGTAATAGCAGAAATTCATTCCTTATAAATTTCAGAGTTTGAACACTATAACTTCCATGTTCAGACGAGATAGCATTCAAACTCTGCAAATAGTATTACATTGTCCCTGACACATTCCAGGCCAAACTACTGTGTTTACTGGATGAACTGCTGCTGAGCTGTTGTGCATGGCGATTGGTCGGCAGTTGTAAATTACTAGTACAAACCGCACCGACGCACACTACTGAGTAGGAGTAGTGATATGCGGGCGAACGACGTCGGTAGTGGGCTGTACCAACTCCAACATTCCAAGCGTACTTTGAGGCCGGGCGCAACCGCACAAGCGCACAAGTGCTGGGCGTTGCCGGATATGCTGCAGCGTTCTTCGCCAGTACTGTCCTTTCTGTCCGTCCGGCACGGCACGGCGGGCTATAGTATTTTCGGCTTGTTTTGCCACATGCCTAATTGTAACTCCATGATTGAGCGACTAGCTAGACAGCTCTTCAGCAGCCGGCAGAGGCAAGTGCCGTGGCCCGTTGAGGATGACGTTATATAAAGAGAAAAAGGAAAAGGAATGTCCATATGATGAGTTATTTACTTTTTTAAAGCATATGATGAGTTATTTACTTGTTTGATCGAGTTCCTATTGGCTGCTGCCGTGGGGCACGGGCGAAGACGCTGCTGAGTTGTGGTGGCGCTGCGGCAGGCACGGCGAGCGGGTTGGTTGGTTGCCTTGAGAGTGTTTGCAAACTCAAACTCGGACCGTGTGGGCTGGCCAGGCCCAAGGAAAAGACGGCCTTCCTTGGTTTTGGGTTTGCTCGGCCTGCTCGTGCGCGCGGCTGGATCCAGAAGCACGAGGCCCCCCGAGCGACGAACGGGCCGAAGACGATTGTTTTCGGGCAAGTCTGCGAGCTGTTTTAGCATATTGCTAAACAAAGAAGCCCAATGATGCTCCAAGTGAAACCGTCGCTGTCACGCTGCTTGTACTGTGGATGGGAATTCGAAGACGCGAGAAAAGGCACTGATAGAACAAAACAAGCCAAGACGTAGACGCGTCTGTGGCGAAATGACCGACTTGAATTCAAAGACGCGAGAAAGGCACAGATAGAACAAGAAGTAGAGACCCTAGAAAACAAACAGACGAGGCCCCCGAGTGACAGACGGGCCGAAGACGATTGTTTTCGGGCAAGTCTGCGAGCTGTTTTAGCATTGCTAAACAAACAAGCCCAATGATGCTCCAAGTGAAACGTCGCCATCACGCTGCTGGTACTGTGGAGTGGAATTCAAAGACGCGAGAAAAGGCACTGATAATAGAACAAAACAAGCCAAGACGCGTCTGTGGCGAAATGACCGACTTGAATTCAAAGACGCGAGAAAGGCAATGATAGAACAAGAGGCACAGACCCTAGAAACAAAACAAACAGACGAGTAGTCTGCAGAAGCGGCAGCGAGCCACATGGCGGGGTATTCGTGCGGTCCCAAGCAGAGAACGATGTTTCATCCTCAACCAATCGCCGTCGCCGTGATCACCTGATGGCGGCCTGGGCTGTGCATTCCTTCTCGTGGTGGCTTCTTCCGCTGGGTATCGATCAATACGATCCCCAGCAGGCACGTACGCGTACCCTGTTCATTCAAGTGACCACGCGGTACGCCTGGAACTGCAGCAGCAAGAATTTCACGCAAATCTGCCACCGGATTCGTCAGCCGCCACGTGCGGGCCTTTCAGATGAAGCAGAAGACCAACTTGAATTCAAACGGATGCGCACCAAAAGATGCTGCTGCTGATCGAGCAGAATGAACAGCAAAGGCGTAGCACACTACTACTACCTGTTGAATTTTAAAAAAGCGGGCATAGACGAACGGGCCATCAGAGAAGCACATGGCGCGCTTTCGTGCCGCCCATCTCAACAACGGACGTTCAACAACTGCGTAGTTTAATCCATGGGAGCCATTGAAAAAGCTTCAGCGGAGGCGACGATGATCATGCATACATTACCTGGATACCATACGGATACTTAAAAAACCAGGAGGCACCACGTGGGCGACATAACGTACCATACAGCTGTGTCGCCTGGCAGAATGTTCGGGCGGCCGTGGCCGTGGCGGCACGTGGGCACCTCTCCGATCGATCTCTGATCTTAACCCGTAGTCTAGTAGTTAAGATTCTTCAATTTTTGCTAACACTGTGTACGTAACCCGGATGACGCCAAGCCTGGCCCTGGTGGGGCGCCGCGTGGTCTCTTATTACGGCGGCGAAATGCGGCACACCATGCAGCGGAAGCCGCAACATGTTCTAGTACGGTACAAAGCCGTTCGTGCTTTTCATCGCCGGCGGCCGTCATGTGGCTCAGGTCAGCTATGTACCAGCTCTCAACATGCCGTGTTATGGCGAGAATAAAAAAGATTCCGGTACAGCGAAAAAGGCCAAATTATGCTGTGTGCAAATTGGCCGGCGTTCCTTCCTTCGTCGCGAAGAATCGTCGACTCGGGTAATCAGTTTTCGTCGGTGCATAATTGCGCGGATCAGGAGATGGAGGAATAGGAAAAAAGAGAAAAGCCACCTTCTGCATTGTTATAACTTCCGTGCTCCTGGCTAAAAAAATCGCGAGTCCATACCAGCTAGTGATACGTGACAGCAGCACGATTAGCTTGGGATTAGCCTGGAGGCACTGGCATAATTATTATTTCTTATTAGAGAAGGATTAAAGTATTACGCGTGACTGCTAGCCGTTGGTGGCGGGTGCCACCGGGGAGGGTGACGCGGCTGGCTGCCGCACGGCCACCGCGTCGGGGGCCTCTTCTTCGGCTCGGCGCTCGAATCCCTTCGCGATTGCTGAAAGGAGCTCGATTCGCGCGTCTTAATTATTCTAACATTTTATTAGTGCGTCTTTAAGCCGAATCCAGATCACTTTTGATCACTTTTTCAAAACTTACCCAAAGGGCACATCATCATTCCTTCTATTCCCGTACTGCCATTGAGAACATGGCAGTTTTCTGTTTACTCGAGTCAGTTCCTGATGGGTACGGCGGTAATTTGACACAGCAGTTAACAGTTCCTCTTTTGGGTAGTTTGGGGAGAGAGCACTCCGACACCGTAGGCCAGCCAACGCAACACATACCCCGGCGCTCTAGATCTCTGTCAGTGGCCAACGGCCAAAGCCCAATCTTCTTTAATCCCTCTTCCACTCACATACTAATCACGAAGCAGAAAATCCCGTTAGCCGCGGGGAATTGCGAGAGGCGAAGAAGAAGCGGAAGCGACCGAGGGAGGACAAAAGCACATCTGTGCGGCAGCCCCCGTCTCTTTCGTGCTCCTACCCCCTCCTCTTCCTCCTCAAGCTTTTCTTCCTTCTCATCCTCTCGCGGGGGGCAAAAGGTGGTGCGATCTTGGTTGGGTTCACGTCGCGGAGAAGAGGTGCCCAGGAGCGTCGGACACCGCCTCCGCCATGGCATTGTCCGTCTCCGTCGTCCGCCTCGCGCTGCTGCTGCTCGCCGTCCTCCCGTTCTGCGCCACGCATCCGAGCCCGGCCTTCCATACTCCTCGCGAGTTCCAGTTCCAGAGGGCGCACCACTCAGGTCCTTTCTTCTCTCATGTTATTTCCCATTACCATTTCCTTTATACCGTACCTGGTTCGTTGCGGAGGCGGAAATTCTTGGTCTTTTGTTTCACTGTGATTTTGCTGTGATTTTGTTCCATCTTTCGTCCATTTCACCGGAAATATGGAATTTGTTTAGTTCCCTCGAATGAAGTCGGATTCTTGATGTGGAAATGCTCCCTCAATTTTTTAGTGCGCCGTGGTCCTCAGGTTGTGGCTCATCTGTTTTTTGTCCTTTTCTTTTCTTCCTAGGTACTGTATTTTCTTAAAAGAATCCTATGTTCTACCCTACCATTTGGCTTCTGGGGTATGCGTGCTGTTCTAGGTCAATCCATGCCACTTCTTGTAAGAAAAAAAAAAGAATCAAAAGTTTTCTTTCTAACTTGTATTTCAGTCTTGCAGTTACATTCTTATATACTGTGATTTTCCTTTCTGAAAAAAGAGAGAAGATGATGATAGTAGCATCTTCTGTTCTGAATTCTGTCACTTGTTTGCCGCGCATTACTCTTCACCATTTTTACTTTTCTGTTGCAAAACTCTTTTCTTCAGCTTCAGTGGCCCGATTTCAACCCCCAATGTTCCAAATCATTTTTTCCCCATAATTTGTTTCTGGGTCCAGTCTTCTGTCACTGTCACTGCGGTGCCTCCTTTACAATGTTGCCATTTTGTCACCTTTTAGGCATCTGAATGTTGTAATGCTAAGTGATTTATGTAGCCATTCCTTCTTGCAATTTTCTTTAAATTTAAATTTAAATAGTACAAGAAATATCAAGCTTCTTGCCTTTTGATTAGAGAGGGTTCAGTGTTCGTTGTGATTTTGCGGATTGCCACTGCTAAACGGAATGGCAAAATGGTATACAAAATGGTACAAATTTATCGGTGCAGCAGCGTGTGAAAATAACTTATGCGGTTGAAAGTTTGATATTTGTTACCAAATTGGTTACCTAAGCCTGACAAAGAGTTGTAATTGACAAAAGCAGATGGATATGGCTTGGTTGTAAGAAGGTCCACTGCTGAAGCTCCTGTTGACACAAATGTCACGACAAATAGCTCCTTTGTCTTGGCGGCAGAGAGGACGTACCGTAAGGATCCCTTGAATGGATTCAGGAAATATCCAGGTGGCTGGAATATAAGCGAAGTGCACTACTGGGCTGTAAGTGTGTTTGAAAACTATTGCATCTATGTTGTCTCTTACATCTGTTGCTTGCTCGATATTATACTCATTGCCCTGATTCTTTTGTTTTCAGTCTGTTGGATATACTGCAGCCCCACTATTCAGCATTGCCTTGGTGTGGTTCGTGCTCTTTTTCCTGCTTATGCTCGGGATTTGCTGCCATCACTGCTGTTGCCCGCATCACAGTTACAAATACTCTCGAACAGCATATGCCTTATCATTGATACTTCTAATATTATTCACTTGTGCTGCAATGTAAGTTATGTTCTTCTATGTTATGCCATTTTTCACGAGTCATCGCATACATTTTAGTGGGATTGCTGATCATGTTTCATTCGATGCACCAGTGCTGGATGTATTATGTTGTATGATGGCCAGGGCAAATTCCATAAAAGCACAACAAGGACTTTGGACTTCGTTGTTAGCCAGTCGAATTTTACTGTTGACAACCTTAGAAACTTATCAGATAGTTTATCTGCCGCAAAGAGGGTTGACATTGGACGATTTCTGCTGCCCGCTGATGTGCAAAATCAGATCGATGAAATTCAAGTAAAGTTGAACTCATCAGCTACTAATCTTTCTACTAGAACAATGGATAACTCTGAGAAGATCAATAAGTTACTGAATCGAGTGTAAGTGTGCTTCTAGCTATCATCACAACTTTCTTAATGATGCAGCTGATAGAAGAATAAATATTGTGCTCACATTTTATTTCAGACGGATCGCTTTGATTGTCGTCGCGGCAGTAATGCTTTTTGTGGCATTTGTTGGCTTCTGTAAGTGCCTATATTCTTTTTCATAATGGTCCAAAAATGGTCGTGGTTTTGTACATTTCTGTACAAAAGCAGGTTCTATTTATGCTAACATTGTAATGCTCGACTTTTCCAGTGCTATCCATCTTTGGGCTGGAATTCCTTGTCTCCGTGTAAGTTGGCATTTTTGTATATGATCATACTGACAAATGACCAACATCACATCACTCATTTTCTAGATTTTTCTGCAGTTTGGTTGTTTTCGGATGGATACTGGTCACTGGGACGTTTATCCTGTGTGGTGTTTTCCTTCTTCTGCACAAGTGAGTATCCTAACATATGCCATAATCTATGGCTTGCAACAAGCCATCAACAACACATCTTTCAGCCATCTACAGGATGCATCCGCAAACCAACATCATGTTGGATGGCGACTACCTATACAGAGTCATGTTGTACCTTGTTTATGGCACATCCCTTGCATCAGTCTAGGCACTGCTGCTGGTTATTATGCATTTGTTGAACTCCGACTACCTCAATTTCCCTATTACTTGGATTTTTTTTAGTGCTAGTTTAAGTGTACATTCATGTTCTATACCATTTCCTTCAATATTTAGTGATGTTTATGTCTAATAGCGATTTTTATCTTTATTTTTATGGCTATGCTTTTCCTTACTGATTGCTACGTGATATCTCATTTCACTTGGAAAGTTTCACTTTTGATGCTTGAATCTAATATGTTCTGTCAAAACAGTGTTGTTTCAGATACTTGTGTTGCAATGGATGAGTGGGTTGCTCATCCAACAGAACACACTGCCCTGGATGATATTATCCCCTGTGTTGAGCCTGCTACTGCGAACGAGTCCCTGTATAGAAGCAGGCAAGTCACATTCCAGCTAGTGAATCTTGTCAACCAGGCGATCAGCAATGTGTCCAACAGAAACTTCCCTCCAAATACACCAATTTTCTACTACAACCAGTCAGGGCCACTGATGCCTATGCTATGCAATCCATTCAAACCTGACCTGAGCAACCGCACCTGCACCAGAGGAGAGGTCACCTTGGACAACGCAACCCAGGTAAATCGTTGTCATCTTGTTCCGCATCTCATACTGTGTGGTCACGGCATTTGGCGAGCATGGAGATAATCGATTCATCTCTCTCTATAAACTGCAGGTTTGGAACAGCTTTGTGTGCCAGACGACCACTGTCTCAGGAGCTGAGATTTGCACCACAGTGGGTCGCGTCACCCCTAGGATCTTCCGTCAGATGGAGGCCGGCGTAACTGTTAGCCAAGGGTTGTATCAGTACGGCCCTTTCCTCATTCAGCTGGAGGACTGCACCTTCGTCCGGGACACATTCACAACCATCAACCAGAACTACTGCCCTGGGCTGCAGCGGTACAGCAAATGGGTTTACGTCGGCTTGGTGATGGTCTCATCAGCGGTGATGCTGTCCCTAATCTTCTGGGTGATATACGCCAGGGAGCGACGCCACCGTGCCTACAACAAGCAGTTCAAGCCGGCTGCAACGGCTCCGAACGCTTGATATGACTGTTCCCATGTCCATACTCCATGCTAGAGGTGTTAATCATGTAGGTCGCTGTAGTCTGTACTCTTGATTGCTTGTTGCCTGCTGATTTTTTTGAGCTTCATTTGACGTGGGTAGCTTAATTTGTGGATCTTGGTGAACTTTAGAGTTCGGAGAGAGTTAGAACTGGCATTTGCGTTTCTGTTTGTTTTTGGATTGGTGTACAGTCATGATCTGGAGGAACTGCATTTTCGTCGGTTTTGATTCTCTTGCCTGTAAATCATTTAACATTGTTGCTGTTGGGGGCGTTTCTTGCATGTGCCCTCCATGGCTGGCTCACTCTGCTACAACACTGTATATGGGCCGTCATCCCGTAAATGGGTAGAAACCGTCTATTGGGCTAAAAAGAGAGGCACTGGGCTTCGCAGAACTTTATGCATTGGGGCCTAGATAGCAGGCCATTTCCGCAGCCTTCTGGCTCGGCCTCGCTAACTACGTGGCAGACCGGCCCAGTTCCACTCGGACCACACGCAGTCTGCAGATGTGACGGCCGGCACCCTCACCGCCGGCCAGATTGGCGGCACCGCTGACGACGCAGGCTTCTCATCGCTACAGATACAGAGTCTTCCTGCATCGCAATTCCTCGGCCGTATGTATGGATAGATATAATTTCAATGAGAAATCTGTCAACCCTGTCTCGGACGAGTTGTGAATTTCTGCTGTCTCTCGAATCTCGATCTATTTGATCTGCTTTGCCTCCCAAAAGTCTCCGAAGCGCCCAGGTCAAATCGCCAGCCAAACACCCAGCAGGTGAACTGCACCTGCGCTTGGGCAGTTCCTGCAAGTAGCACGTCTCAACTTGCCTTTGTTGGTAGCTGGGGCGACCGTGCAATAGTGCTAGGAGCATCTGCCCCAGCGAAATAATTCAGGGGGTGCCGGAGTCAACTGGTAACCGTGCATGATTAATTAGTACAGTAATCGGCTGCATTGATGTACAGAGGCTAGCAGACTACTAAAATGGGAGCAGTACATTGAGCAAGCACCTTTTCTTTACATCTTCTTAGCAGCCAGCTGAGCTCTGAACCTCTGACGCCTTGCCCTTTGGTTGCACGCACTAGGTGACTGGGCACGCATGGGGATTAGTGTCGAGGTTTTAGGGCCTCGATAGTTATTTTATGGGTGTACGAGAATCAAGAACACGATGGTAACACAGGAGACGAGGGTTTATACAGGTTCAGGCCGCTAAAGGCGTAATACCCTACGTCCTGTGCTGGTATGATGTATTGCGAGAGAGTTTTCTGTAGGTCTTCTGCCCGCCTTATATAGTCGGGGGTACAGGGTTACATGGATCTAAACCTAGTCGGTTACATGGTAAACAGCTTTATAGTACATGTTGATTGATGTTTATCTCCTGACCAAGTGGGCCGACTGACTTTAGGTCCGTCGAGCCACCCGGTCCTTCTTGGGCCAAACTGATTCCCCATTACTGGATCACTCGGCCTTGTTGTATCTTGAGTATACCCGGGTCTCATATCATCGACAGTAGCCCCCGAGTTCTTTTTGATTGATCCTGAAGACTTCCGACTGGTTCCGACTCCATGTACAATAATTCTCAGCATAGCTGGTCAATTAAAAAGAACTCCAAAGAGTTATAGTTACCGAAGTAAACCGTATGAAGAAACTGACACCTGGGAATACCAAGATCAGCAAGGCCTCGAATTAGGCATGAAAATGAAGGAACACCCAATGCCGACTGACGTCGGGAACAAAGGCTGGGCTCATAAAGCGTGTCCCTACCTGTCAGTAGCATTCAACTCGAAGTTGACCAAGACTTTAAAAAGTATGCTTACCGGCATGATTTTTTTTAAAACACACCTGTAAGGTGCAGCCCCCGAGCTTCTGGGTAATCCAAAGGATTAGGCAGAAGGTCTAAAAAGAGCCTGGCATATAGACAAAATCTATTACCGTAAAGGGGAACTCCATGGAAGTTATGGAAACTCCCCACAACTGGTGCACTACAGCTGTTAAAAACCAAAAGTGAGTTGCGAGTCTCGAACCGAGCTTTGACTCGGCCGGAATCTAAGCCCATCCAGCAACTTGTGCTCAGGATCATGACAGCTCGTAGGTTTTGGCGACCGCCTCGCTCTTCACTGCGGTTTAGAAAACCGACTCAAAGAGCGAGTTCAATTCTGGGAATAACCTCCCGTAGGCCTTCAACGTCAGAGTGAAGATCTTGTGCAGTTTTAGCGTGAAGAATGTAGCCACTGACCGGCCGAGTGGAGAAGCATAGGGTGCACGTCTAGTGCATTCTATGGATGTAGCCCCCGAGTCTATGAAGAAGTCGCAGAGTTGTTCATAGACTCTAATAGGAGCTGAAGAAACATATCCGCATGAAGACATCCGCTGAAGTTGAATCCAAAACATCTGACTATGCCACAACCAAGGGAAATGAAGACCTTACGAAGTAACACTTGCTCGCCTGACTGAATGAAGCGCGACGTGGGCTCACGCAAGTGAGCCCACGTGAGCTAGCCCCCGAGTCTATGAAGAAGTCGCAGAGTTGTTCATAGACTCTAAGAGTAGCTGAAGAAAACAATCCTAAATGTCCGACTGCCGACTGTCTGAGCGAAGAAACATAGAAGTGCAACGTGAGCTCACGCAAGTGAGCCTACGTGGGCTAGCCTCCGAGTCTATGAAGAAGTCGTAGAGTTGTTCATAGACTCCAAAGAAGCTAAGAAGAAATGGTACCGAACTCAGAAGATGCCGAGTGAACTAAATGCCATCAGTATGCTGCCAAAATTTGACTGTGCTGACCACGGGTGTGTTGTCCCGACTGACTCACGGGAACACATTAAAACCAATAATGCCCGAGATACTGCTGGAAGCGTCGTCTTCTTCCTTTCCACCACAGCATCCTTATCAAAAATAATCACAGCTCTGCTATAAATAAGCTGCTACCGCAGCCCCCAAGTATCCACTGAAGTTAGCTGAAGATGAAGAACACCAAGAACACCAAGAACACCAAGAACACCAAGAAGATAGGTGCCTCCAGTTCCAACAATCAGCCTCCGGCTGAACCACAACCACCAAATCTAGCCATGCCAAATCTTGAAAACTTAGCCATCGTCGAAGCTCCAATAATACCTCCTCTCAATGTTGTTCTGCCACCTCCAGGTCCATACGATCCATCTCTGCCTGAATACATTGAAGTCTCATCTGGAGATGAAGCCACTGGAAATCCTCGCCGTCGCTATCTGCCCAGTGGTCTACCTCCATGGCAGCCCATCAGCCGTCCAGTTGCAAGTCGCACTCGAAGCCGTACTCGTCAGGATCCACCAAGGAGAGAATGAAGAATGAAGATCTTGAAGAAATCCACCAAAAACCTTGTATCAACTATGTGTAATGGTTGCCACCTTCTGGAATCTTGCACCATCTTGTCATGTACCACGATGTAAACGAATAAAATCCACTTGTATGTGTGTTTGTCGCCGTCTTGGAGTAACCAGAACAATAGCCGAGTGATTACGGCCGCAAATAACAGCCAGCCGACTGAATTTGGTAGTTGCTGAAGAAAAAATGCCGAAATGAACGCGCTATAACGGGCAGAAAATCCAGACCGTCAAAATTAGGTCAACAGATCTGAACCGTTCGCGAAAGTTTCCCGCTCCTTTAAGTTGCTGTATCGCATCGCCTTCTTCATCTTCCTCAATACACTTGCGACAGTGCGCCTGCCTTATCCCCTTCCATTCCGTCAAGATCCAATCTTGCAATCGCGCAATCCGTCAATCGCCGCCACCAAAGAAATTGCGCCGCCGTGGAAGAAATCGAAGTCGCCGGTGAAGGAATTGAAGCTGCCGTTGAAGATCCACCGTCGTTGAAGATCCGCCGTCGTTGAAGAATCGAAGCCATGGCCGGAAAGAAGAGGGCCGCCTCTCGGAAGCAGAAGGCGAGCTCGCCGCCGCTGGCCGACGAAGACAACCGTTGGCCAGAATCCATCATGACCGAGGAGAAGTGCCAAGCGCTGACCGACGCGGGATTATTACCCCACCGGGAGGTGATTGGATGGCGTCCAGCGGCCGGTGAGCAGTTTCCTACTCCATCCCCTGATGAAGTCGTCATTTTCGATGCATTTGTGCACCGCGGGTTAGGGTTGCCCACGCATGCTTTCTTCCGGAGTATTCTGCATTTCTATGGTGTGGAGTTGCACAACTTGAACCCGAACTCAATCTTGCACATCGCCGTCTTCATCACACTCTGTGAGGTCTTTCTGGGAATTCATCCACATTTCAACCTGTTCCGTCACTTGTTCATTTTGAAGATGAAGTCGAATGTCAATCCGGCCATTGTTGGAGGATGTGGATTCCAATTAAGGGACAAGAAGATATACTTTGATCTGCCCTTCCCGTCGACGCTCAAGGGGTGGCACTTTGGTTGGTTTTATGTGAAGAACCACTCGCCGAGTCCGCCGGCCTTCAAAAGTGTAGCGCCAGTACAGCGAGATACTTGGAGGAAACCTCTAACTGATGATGAGAAATCTGAAGTGGCAGATCTGCTTACGATGATTGACGATTTGAAGGATAGTGAAGGACATGATCCACTCACTGGACCAAGCATTGCTGTTACATTCTGTGGCAGAAAATTCCACCCACTGAAGGATAGAGCGGAGCCAGGTTGGAGGTGGCGCGGCAAAACCGACCCCAGCAATGAGAATATCCCTGGGAACACGGCCACCATTATTGAAAACCGAGTGAGGGAGTTCTTCGCCGTTGGAGCTGAAGCAGAAGTGCCACCTATCACTGGCTATCACATCAAGAATCTTCCTCCACCTGTAAGTATTCCCATCTGAAGTCAATACCAATGTAACTCATTATGCCTATGTTGTAATGTATCCATGTATATGATGTCGCACAGGCTTTGGAGATTGAATTTCGTTCGGATGGACCCAGCGAACCCATGCATGTCAAGCCAGCCCCCAAGAAGAAAAGGACAAAAGACATCATGGACATCGACTCAAGTGAAGAGGAGAGAAACTCCACGGATGCTGAAATTGATGCAGCGATACCGAGTGACGACGAAGGGGAGAGCCCGAAGACTCCTCAGCACAATGCTGAAGAAGACCGAGTGGAGAAATCCCGACTGGTGTCACCTCCACTGAAGAAGACGAAGAGAGAGATTCGACGACCGACCACTCGGGGAGCCTCATCCTCAATCCCGAGTGGTGGAGTAATCGTCTATGAGTCACGCAGGGCCACTGTGACTGTGAGCCCTTCTGCATCGCCGTCGCCACGAAGCCGAAGAACGCCGCCGAAGACCCAAGAAGACCGAGCCCCCGAGGGGACCTCTGGTGAGCAAGATAGCCAAAGGATGGCCTCTACTCCCAGGGAAATATCGTATGAAGACCGTTTCGACATTACCCTCTCCACACTGTAAGTGAATCTCACAAGTGTGATGCCGAGTGATGACTGCGAAGAAAAATCCAGCTGATGACTTGTATAACTGCAGGGCTCCGTGTACTGAAGTGCCGACTGGTGAGCCAGAACAAGGCACTTCGCCAAGTCCACGAAGAGATGAGGCTCCGATCCAGGAGACTGCAGAGCAGGTACCCGAGAGCGGAGAAGTGCTGATCGAGGACTTGGGTCCTGACGGGAAGGGCACAGCTGGCCAATCGGGAGAAATGCCTGAAGAGGGGAACCCGCAAAGAAGCGCCGAGTTGCCCGACCGGACGAGTGCTGGAGCAAATAACCAAGAAGAGCGCGGAGACGAAGCCGAAGAGAAACACCATGAAGTTGGCGCCGACCGTGGAGAGAAGAGTACCGCTGAAGAGGAGATCTGTGGTGGAGGCAAAACAAATGCACAAGGTGACCTGCAGCTGGAGACTTCCACAACCTCTCCCTCAACCGCTGGAGCTGTCGACACAACTGTTCCAGAAACTGCCGCAGAGAAAATTGTTACCCCTGTAGTGCCGAGTGAGGGGACTGTGGCCCGAGTGGAAGGGGAGCAGACTGTTGAAGACTCTGAGCTCTGCCGACTGCTAAAACAGGTTGATGACCATCTGCTGAATGGAGCGCAAGCAGAGTTCAACAATGTGACGAGCTTCCACCATCATCATACTGCCCTCCACTCTGTGTTCAATGTGAGTGAAATACAGCCTGTTTTCTTTAGTTTGTAGGGTGCTTTTTCTGTCGGTAAGAACACTGACACTTGTTGTTGTAGGTGACGGAGGAGAACTTGAAGACGAAGAACCAGATGATCCGTGACATGAAGACGCAGCTGGAGAAGCAGGCAGCCATGGAGAAGCAAGTGAAGACTCTGCTAGCCGAAGCCAAAGCAAAGGACGAGCTCATCCAGCAGCTGCAACAGGAGAAGAACGTAGCGATGACGACGACCGGTGAGTATATTGTAAAGCTTTACCAAGCCTCGACTATGCCAGTCGGTTATTTGATAATCTGACAAATTTGTAGGTCTCTCGACTTCAGAAAACTTGGAGCGTGTCAAATCCAGGGCTGACGCGTTGAACGAGCAAGTCGGCAAGCTGAACCAAGCTTATAAAGCTAAGGAGGCCGAACTTGTCGAGATGCAGGGTCAGCTCACTCAGGCTCAAACTCAAGTAGAGGCCCAGAAGGAGAAAGAGAAGACCTACTTTGAGGAGCTAAGCAAAGCCATTGACGCCGAGAAGATAGCAGTGCAGACGTTGAGGAACAAACGAGCTGAATGGCAGGCCTCCATAGATGAAGTCGACACACTGAAGAATAAGTATACTGAAGTGAAACGTCGATGGACGGAGAGCAAAGACCTTGCCATAGCCTTGGAGAAGCAACTGTCTATGAAAGAAGAAGAACTCTCGCAGATGGCTGTTCAGCGAACACTGCTCGTGACGAACCACAAAGGTAAATTATGTATGCCTCAACACCCTTGCAATTGGTGATAGTAAACATGCTTCTTGTCTTGCAGAGGAGCTGAACAAACTCAAGAACGAGTTGATGGAGCTTGAACTGAGCGGACTGGAGGTCGTGCAGTACGTCTACTCGACTGCCGAGCGTAGAGGAGAGCGCACGTTGGCCGAGTTGCTGGAGAAGGTGCCGGTGGAGATGAAGCAGCACTGCGAGTTCGTCGCTCGCATGTGTGCCGGCGTAGTGCTGGCCAAAGTGAAGTCCCACTATCCACGCATCGATGAGGAGCGCTTGAAGACGGGCTTCGCCGGAGACCGAGCCAACGCTCGGCGAACCGTCGAGGAGACGAAGGCGACGGCAATCGCCATGATCTCTGAAGTAAGGGTGGACCCATGAACTCGGTGTGTATGCCGAGTCTGCAAAAACGTTTGGAAAAACAGCAGGGTGTATATATAACGTTGGTACAGGATGTTTTTATGTAGTCTGTAGTTATGTTATAATGCCTCGTATGTGTAGTTCAATATTGCCCTTCTCAAAGCGTTAAGTATAAATGAACTCCACGGACGCGGCCAGCTCGAGGCACTCGGACTCCAGTGCAAGACACTGCTTGATGTCTCCACGGATTGATATGACTCCGTTGGGTGCTGGCATCTTGAGGACCAGGTACGTGTAGTGAGGCACCGCCATGAACTTGGCCAGAGCAGGTCGGCCAATGATGGCATGATAAGCCGACTCGAAGTCAGCCACCTGGAAGGTAATAAACTCCTTGCGGTAGTTCTCGGACCCTCTGAACACAACGGGCAGAGTGATCTGGCCGAGTGGCAGAGATGATTGGCCCGGTATGATGCCATGGAACGGTGCGTAGCTTGCTTGGATTTCTGAACGTGGGATACCCATGTCGTCCAGAGTCTTGATGAAGAGGATGTCGAGGGCACTGCCTCCATCGACCATCACCTTGGAGAGCCGAGTGGTGCCGACGATCGGCGATAGTATCAAAGGATACCTCCCAGGCTGGGGTATGTGATCAGGGTGATCCTTGCGATCGAAGGTGATGCTGACTTCAGACCACTTGAGGTACCGTGGTGTTTCAACCACAGTATTGACTTCCCGAAGAGTTAGCTTCTGCTTCCTCCTGGACTCGTACGCCGCAGGGCCGCCGAAGATGCTCAGTACCTTGAGTGGGTCGCGGTACGAACCCTGGCCGTCTCTGTCTTCATCCCTCCTGGGATTCTGTTGCTCCTCCGGCTTCTTGCCCTGGCTGTACTCGATGAGAGCCTTGTACTTGTAGCAGTCCCGCAACTTGTGTGGGCGCGAGACGTTGGGGTGGAAGTGGCAGGGTTTGTCCAGAAGATCTTCAAAATCGTCAGTCCTCGAAGGACGTCGTTGCCGGTTCCTGTCCACAGCCGCCACCAGGTCGTCGCCCTTGCGCTTGCGGTCACGAGGCCGGGAGGACTTGCGAGGTCGAGATGGCTCGGGGTCGTCTTGCTTCCTCTGACGGCGCTCTTCCCAGCGGTGAAAGCCTTCTCTGGCGTTTTCAGACCAGTAGTCTTCACCACCTGCGAAGGTGTTGGCGATCATAAGCATGTGGCCTGCGCTCTTTGGGCGTTTGCGGCCTAGCTTCTCGACGAGCTCCCTCCTGGAGCAGCCTTCCTTGAATGCCTTGATGACATGATGGTCGGAGATGTTGGGGATCTCGTTCTTCTTGCAGGTGAAGCGCTGGATGTAGTCCCGCAGGTTTTCCCCCTCTCGCTGTTTTACTCGGTACAGATCGTACTCGGTCGGCAAGCGGTCAGCCGTGGGTTTGAAGTGGGCGATCATCTCTTCACAGAGGTCGTCCCACGAACTGAAGCTGTTCGTCGGTAGGTTGGTGAGCCATCTCTTCATCGGTGGGGCGAGGACCACCGGGAGATAGTTGGCTAGAACACTGTCGTCGCCTCCGGCTGCATAGATCTGAGTGGCGTACATGCCTAACCACTCTTCGGGGTCGGTGGTACCGTTGTACTTCTCAATGGAAGTGGCACTCGGCTTGAAGCCTGACGGCCAGGAGCCGTTAAGACGCAGGTCGCCAGCGAGGCAGCGCAATCCCCGAGTCTGGGTGCTGCGCCTCGGATGGCGTTCCGGTTCATCGTAGTCGTCGGAGTAGTAGGTCGGCGAGCGGTCGTCACGACGGCGCCGCCTGTCTTGATCATCATGGCGAGGTCGGCGATCACGATCATCGCGACCGCGGTTGTCGTCACGACCACCACGGTGATGACGGTCGTCTTGGCGGTGCTGATCTCGGTCACCTCTGGGGCGCCGGTGGTCTCGGTCGTCTCTATGACGCCGGTCGTTCCGCGCACGAGGGGCTTCTGGAGCTGCGACTTCAACATCGCGACGTTCGTTGTGGCGCCTGCGGTTGCGATCCTCTTCCCGATCCCCAGCAGTCATATGGCGGGGGTCGCCTCTGGGAAAGGTCAGGCGCTCCAACACGGGACGCCTGGCGGGTGACCGCTGTTGGTCCCTGTTGCGTTGGTCTTCAGGTCGGCCGAGCCGATCTAGGGCGCTGCGGCGCGCCTCTGGACGTCGGTCATGAGCTTGGCGCCGCCGGTCGTCTTCTGGAGAGTAGGACCGATCTTCTGAATAGGTCGCGGTCTTGTCGACGCTGTGGGACGACGCGACTCGTCCTCCCGAGTCATCCCTGGCTAGGGCAGCGTTGGTCACGGCGGCGGCTTGTTGGGCCGCGGCCGCAGTCATTGCCTTGGCCTTCTCCACCATCGGAGTGAGGGTGGCGGGATCCGGGTTTGCAGCCATTTGCCGGACGACTTGATCTAGGAGTGTAGTGGCGCCGACTACATTATCCTGTGGCGTCGTGAAGACTTGATGTCCGTCGTAGTCTTGCATGAGGTCGTTGTGGACTTGCCGGCCGCGCAACCTGATGTTACGCTGCGCAGAGTCTTCGGCGGCCGGGGGCTCTTCTTCCTCGCCGTTGGCGCCGTTGGCGCCGGCACCCGCCGCGGCCGCTGCAGCCGCTGCAGCAGCTGCGTCCGTAATCGGAACGATCTGCGCCATGAAGCACTCGAACGGTGATGTACCGCTCAGGGTTGTGCTCTCCCAAGAAAGCGTGCGTAGCACGGATTCATCGGGGTAATCTCCGAACGAGTGGATCTCGAAAGATCCGATCTGCTCGGGTGTTGGATCTGCTAAGGATCCGAAGATCTCAGGACTCAGATCTTGACAGATCGTGGCCTGGTTGTTGAGCCCGAACGGAAACCGAACGGGACCTCGAGCGAAGCTCGGTGTAGCAGATCCAATCTTGACCGCCTCCATGCAAGCGCGCAACTCGGCCAGCGAGTAATCTGCGTAGTTCCTTGCAGGGAGGGTGACGTGGCTCGGTCCGAAGCCCAGGCTAGCTGGATCCGGATCTTGCCGAGTCGACGAAGTTGGCCGCCGAGTGATCTCCGGTACCGCCGAGTTGACGGGATGGAGCTCACCACGGCGGTCGGCGATGAAGTGCAAGCTCCCGAAAGAGATCCGGTCGCCGGCGATGAAGTTGTTGATGGGGTTGACAGCCATCGAGCTCGACATGGTGGACTCTCGTACTCCCCCTTCCTGGCGCGCCACTGTCGAGGTTTTAGGGCCTCGATAGTTATTTTATGGGTGTACGAGAATCAAGAACACGATGGTAACACAGGAGACGAGGGTTTATACAGGTTCAGGCCGCCAAAGGCGTAATACCCTACGTCCTGTGCTGGTATGATGTATTGCGAGAGAGTTTTTCGTAGGTCTCCTGCCCGCCTTATATAGTCGGGGGTACAGGGTTACATGGATCTAAACCTAGTCGGTTACATGGTAAACAGCCTTGTAGTACAAGTTGATTGATGTTTATCTCCTGACCGAGTGGGCCGACTGACTTTAGGTCCGTCGGGCCACCCGGTCCTTCTTGGGCCAAACTGATTCTCCATTACTGGATCACTCGGTCTTGTTGTATCTTGAGTATACCCGGGTCTCATATCATCGACAATTACCATCGTTTTTCCTTATGATGGCAAGAGGATTGCCATTGCTACAGCTTATCCAACTCAGGTAATAATACTGACTCCCGGAGGCCGAGGCAAGAAGGATTCGAGGGTTCTTCTCCGCAATCAAGGGAAAGAGCGCAAGGTGGTCAATGGAATGGAGACCTGACCTTGACTCGGTGTGTGCAGTGCAGGTTTGAATCGGTACACTACCGGTTGACGAGGGCGTCATATTGCAGAAACTTCTGTCCCTTTTCCGTTGAGGAACAATAATTTTGCTGAGTGTTTCAGGATGCTAAACTGTACCTCGCTCCCTCGTACACAGGCAAGCGAGCAAAAAAGTTCAGAAATTCCGACTACACGAGCATTGTTCGTATTCAGCGAACAGTCTACTGCAGTGTTTATCCAGTTCCCTCTTCGGCACAGCTGTGCAGAAGAATTAGATGGATGACTCGTCAACCTAACAAGTAACTATACTCACTGTGAATACGCTTCTTAAATCCGAAGGATGCAACTCGCGGGGCCAGCATCGCCATCAGCAGATGCCCATCGGAGCAGCCGCCTTCTACCGTTATTAGCAGAAAAGCATAAGCTGTCATCGGCACGTCTCATCAGTTGCATTCACATCCAAGAACAACCTCCCGATACTTTCACCGCGGACCTGAAACCTGATGGACGATCCGTGCACTGTTCAGAACGACAGAATCCTCTCTCTCCTCTCATCGCCATGTCATTGGCGGCTTACTGTCACCGACTTGGCAAGTTGGCAAAATGGTGTCGACTCTTTCTGCATTGAACACATGATCGAGATGCTTGATCTCGATGGCTTTTTTCTGGGAAGCTGCTCTTAATCCTGTTCAAAATGCTGCATTTTATTTTACTCTCTCTTTCACGGGCTCCGCTGAAAAGCAACGACTTTAATTGACATTTCAGAGTTAGGCACTCGAACTCTAACCATACTCTCACTCACTCGAGATAATCCAAACCTGTTGGCTAGTCGGCAGCCAGATTTTCGCCGCCATCCTCTAGGCTTGGTACTGTTTACACGCAATCCAGTTAGGCCTTGTTCGGTTGGCATGGAATGATTATACACATAGATTAGTTTCAAGGCATGGATTGAGTGAAACCACATGTGTCACTCAAACCAAGTGAAGAATGAATCCATCGATTGGTTTCGTTCCATGAGGTCTAAGTCATGGTTTTATGCTAGCTCTTTGAGTCATGGAATGGATCAATCCATGTTGGGTTTCAAACCAATCCATGCCTAACCGAACGGCCATTCCCAGTTGAATTGGGAGTAGTTCTATGTCCAATCATTCCATGTAGAATATGTCTCATTCCATGCCAAACGAACGAGGCCTTAGTGAGAAAAGCAGGATGGAAATGGCTTGAGGGGATAAATATTGCTGTATCAGAATCACTTTTGAGTTCATGTTACTTTCCAGTTCTCACGATTCAGGTATCAGGGGTGTCGGCAGATTTCCATGTTAGCCGTATGAATCTTGCTCCATTAGCATCGGTAAATCTCTGTTGGAGATTTAATCCAGCTATCAAATGAAATTGACTGCAATTTGTGTCTCTACAAAGGTGACGGAGCAAATGAGGACTCCTATCGATCTTTGTTTGATTACATGGACTTTGAAACAAGGATAATCTCGTCTGTGTGTCAGCAAGGTTTTTTTTTTTTTTGTTTGCGAATGGTTCAGCAAAATGCTTATCTTGGATAACTAAAATATATGGACATACAGCTGGCTAAGGAAATAGCAATACCGAGTACAGAGCTAAATCTGTCTAGCCTTCTACGATGGAGGGTTGGAGATTCATGTTATAGCAAATGGTCCTTGGAGACCAAATGGGTCATTTGTGGTGTCACTACCTAGTAGAAAGCTGTCGCTTAATTTTGCAGTTATGTTGTTTTTAAAATATTTGGACATAGTTCACTATCAATTGGTATGGATCAGCCACCGATAAGTACAATGCAAGTGGCTCGAACAAAGATCAGAAAATCGCATATATTACTGCTTTCTAGCTTGTTGCATATTTTTTGTTGGAAAAAACTTCTCGCCAAGCTCTGGCCATGGACTGCTGTATTAGTAACATCTGCAGCGTGTTGACGAATGTGAAAAATCCTGCTCATCCTTTCCCAGCTAATGACGGTTCAGGCTAAATTGTTTGTTCCTAGTCCCGGCATGCAGTTAGCACTGCAACAACTGAATATTTCCAGTTTCTGTTTCTGTTCAGTGACCGAGTGCCTGCTGTCTTAATCCTGAAAACCAACTGGCGTAGAAGATCCTGCAGGTAAGTAATTTTCACACAGCTGTGCCTAGAGAAAAATGGAGCGAAAGATGTTAATGTCCCCGTCTCATGATGCTTGGCTGCTTCTTTCGGGCTAAGATGTAACCGTCAGGTTAATTTGGCTTCACATGGAAGCGTGCCTTGGACGGCTTAGCTAAGCAGCAAAGTCCCCGGAAAGGGATTAGTTGGCCATTAGGACCACTAATATGGCGGCCGGATATATATCGACCATATCATCATCATCATCCTTGGTTTGGGTATTTGTTTTTTTGTGCGGGAAAAGAATATTAACTAGTTTTGGATAAGTCTTTGTAAGTGACATCTGCAATTAAGCTGTTGTCCGGAGGACAGGTACTACTGCTATTACCCACTTCAGCTGGACAACTGTGGAAAAGAGAGAGGTTTGCTTTGGATGTTGAATTCGATGACGAAACATGGTGGCCTAGTTTACCAGTGGCGTCCTGTGTTCGACCTGTATTTAAACCGTTTCGTGTAGTTTTATCACCTGCTGATTTTGACACGGATGTTAATTTGATCTAATCCAGAACTTCATGCACATGTCTCCTCTAGGTTGCATTTCAATGCTTCGCGAACACTTGCTCAGGCATGGTGACTGAGGTGTTAAAAACAGGTCTACTCATTAGGTTAAGTCAAACGATGCGATTGCGAGCAGATGGGTGGTTGCTGATACAGTGATCCTTATCTTGGTAGTACAAGAGAAGTCTGTCTAGCAACTGTATTCGATTATAGTAGTACTAAATAAACCACGTGTCCTAGTCATGCAAGTGTGTTGTGAGTTCTGACGTTAAGATTCCAAGATTTTAGTTAGGCTAGTAGGAAGTATATTTATAGTCTTAATCAAGTCACGGAATTGAGCTCTTCACTCTCCCTACTCGTCCAAATCTGATGGCATTGGCTGACAAAAACTAGTAATCGAAGCAAGCTTAAGAGCCCAAACACCCCAACTACTGAATATTCAAAGAATTAACTGTCGAAAATGCAGCCGAACAAGGGGAGAGAAAACTAGTGATTAATAACTTTTCAAGTTGAAAGAATCAGTGGCGTTTGCTGCTGGATTGCCCACATGACGGCATGTCCTCGTTAGGATGACTGGACGCACGGCACGACGGGCACCAGACGATAACCATCTTGTATTTTATCATTTTTTTGCGGAGGAGGATCATAGATTCCACGTAACGCAGAGCGTGCACTTGCGCAAAATAACAAACGGTTAGGCGCACGACGTGCCAACTCCAACACGAAAGGAAGCGCTTCTGAGTCACGGCCGATGCAGCTGCGCGCAGTGCTCGCGGCCCAAACGGCAATGTCGGCGTCGCGATCAGGACACATGCGGCGGTGTACGAATTATAGCAAGGCCACATGCTTGCTGCTCGCATCCGAGTAAGCAGAGAGCGCCTTCCACCGAGGAAGGAAGGCGAAAGCAAGAGAAATTAGCAGTTTTATTCTTCGTATTTTTACATTATCAGATCGGATCCCCCCTTTTTTGGGGAAAGAAGAGGAGCAGGTGCTGTGCACTTGCATTCTCGTGACAGAAAAGAACAGCTAACCAAGTGCAATAATTTAGTTATCTACTGTTTGCTTTCGGAAACAGGGAAAATGGAAAAGAAGTCGATCAACAACGACTCTTTCGGGTTCGATTCCACTGCATCCGATGCGGTCACGCGTCAGCGCGCACATACATACTTTTCATCACGCGTCGTGCAGTATGGTACTCCTACTTCATGTTAGCTGGTTTATTATTGTTAGTTCAGACCAGTTTCAAATGTTATGTAGAGAAACGGCGAAACTGATACGCTGTCATTGAAAATTGTTTCGTGCCCGTTCTCCCGGAGAAGAAAAATCACGTTAGTTCCATAAATAAAAACAAATGGAAGAAATTGCGCGGGAAACTGCCCTTTCCTGTGCGCAGCTTCGAAAAGAAAATTCAGCGGCGATGCCCCCTGTGGTAACTTGACACGAATAAACCCAACCCAAGCAGCCGGCCTCGCCTCTCGTGGCCGTGGTCGCGTTATAAAAGCATCCGTCCGGACCCCGCGAAGGAGGGGATCCGCACCACCGCCGTCTGCGTCCCCAGCACAGCACACCGAGAAACATCGCCGCCATGGCATCGGCATCCAGCTCCACCCGCGAACCCACAGCCACCGCCAGGGCGTCGAGGTCCGCCACCGCGCCCAAGCTGACGTGCCTCTGCTCGCCGACGAACCACCCGGGCTCCTTCCGCTGCAGCCGCCACCGGAACAACCCGCGGCCGGCCGCGCCGGCCGGCGAGGTCGCGGGGCACCACCACAGGGGAAGGGCGGCGAAGGGGCGGTCCGTGCGCGCGCTGCTCCTGCAGAAGATCAGCCCGTCCGAGCGCGACCGCCAGCGCCGCAGCCGCGGGGACTTCCAGCCGCGCCCGTCCAGGCTGCGCCTCATGAACAAGTGACGAGTGACCGCCGCCGCGCCGCTCCTCTGCTTCTGCTTCGCCTTGTCGCGCCGCGCAGATGCTCTTCTGCCCCTGAGTGATGATCGTGCGCCACTATTTCGAGCGCGCGCATCGACGTTACATAGGAATTACTGCATCTAGAACTGCTCTGCTAAAGCATGTCTCGTCGATGTGTAATCCTTCATCCTTGTTTTCTCGAGAGGAATCGATGGAGTTAACTTGTGTATGTACATATTGTTAATGTTATGAGGATGTACTTGCTGGTTTTGTTCTTGCTTGAGTGACGAAGGGAATAGATGAAACTGCCCTAATTCAGTTTTATCTATTTTTATTACCAAAAAAGGGTTAAATTTTCGTTATTCACTTCTCTTTTTTAAAAAAAAAGAAAAAGGAAAAGGAAAAATGTGCGTGTGGGCTGCTCAGCTCCGGAGACTTGCATTTCCCTTCATAGGACGCTTGTGAGTTATCTGAAAGCAACGTTCTTTATGCGTGCGTCCCGAATTGGACGCTCGTGAGTTCACCGCGAGTACTCGATCCCCATGAAGTTTCGAGATGATTTTGCCTGCTTTAATGAATGTTTTTGCCACCACGGTTAAGTTTCTCTGCACTTTCCATTCATTCCACCTTGGAGAAACCAACCCTTTTTCTCATTAAGAAAAATGAGGTCCAAACTAGGAGTCATGTACTTTTTCATTAAGAAGATGAAATAGCGACAAACTATGCATCCAAACTCAAGAGTCTTGAACTTAACCGTGAGATAGGATCAGCTTCCTGCCTTCTTCTCCTCTAGAAACCGCCTTCCTCCTCTACACTTCGTCACTAAGTTTCGTTTTTAAATAAGAAGCTGGGACGTCTGAGTTCACATGTAATAGCTCCTTTTCCTATTCAGACAGTATCATTTCCAGAAGAGAGAAAAATCGCTTATGCTACTGTAGTGCACACTACGATTCAGCACTGGGACGCCCACGAAACTTTTCTTACGCAGAGTCGCAGACAAAATATCATTTCCAGAAGAAAGAAAAATCACTTATGCTACTAGTATACGCGCTACGAATCATTGTGACGCGTGAGAACCACAAGGAGAAAACGCGCTGTTTTTTGTCAGTTCGAATGTGGCACCATGAGTCAGTCCATGACATTGTGAAAAAGCCATGAGCGGACGCGGGATCGAATCTGCTTACGTGCAAGCGCACAGGAAGAACAGCTCAAGCCGAACTAGCATGGTTCACAACTTCGCGATGACAGATCGAGGGAGATCCAAGATCTTAACAAACACTGCAACGCCGGCTGCAGAGTCTGATCGTGCACGGCTCTGTTCAGATTTCTTGTCCTTTCTACTACTGGTACTACGTGCGAACGCGAGATCCCTATACAAATGTGGCGCTGCCGTCCATGATCCTGAGGACACAGACTGCCTGCCTTTACCGTGTGGTACTTGTTCGTTTAGATAGGTTTAGCTTGTTCTCGTTCACGGATCACCGATACATTTTTGTATCAAGATTTTTCCACTTTCCCTGTGGAATTTCAGAGACGAGACGCTGTCGTCAGATTGGAAACGGAACGTCCTGATTCAGTTCTACATCGTCTTCCATTCCTCCCAGATTAGTAATGCACTCCCAAACAAGCTGTCTCTGTCTATGCTTTAGTATTTGTACCAGCGGCGCTAGCGACATTGATTTCTACGGTGACTATACGTTACTGAATTCTCTCTAGATGCTTTGTGTCCGTGTCCAATAGTTGCCAATTCTATTTGAATCCGACAATCTGAGGAGCATTTTCTTAGTCTGAAGCCGAAAGATTAGACCTAAACTCGAACGCATTACCCTGCACCTAGGGTAAGCCGTGAAGGTCAATTCTGACAATACATCAACGCTGCTGGGTCTTCAAGTCAGAGACCTGAACCTGAGGGAAACAGACTTTTGCTCCCGTCCGAGATGTATGAAACTGAACAGTCGCTGAGGATAGCACGGTGCCGATTAGTCACCTGAGGGAACTGAACGGTTCAAGCAGAACCGATGCAGACATGAACATTTCGAAGGCGATGATTTATGTCCTAAAGTCGGTCCAGTCCGGAAGGAAGGCAAAAGCAAATCGTAGGGTATCTTCGTCCCATTAATTTTTTGCAACGATAAACTGGCTGGGGACACAGTGTGTGTATAAACATAGAAGCAGCTTTCCCATGTACTCCTTTGGGCAACCTTTCTTTTAATTACTGCGTTCTTATCTTCATGGCGACGCTCGATCGAGGTCGACCACGCCTCATGCATTTCGAAGGCGATGATGATTTCTCTCCCCTCCCAAGTCGGTTCGGCCGGTAGTGGAGGGAGTGCGCGTTTGAACGTAGAAGCAGCGTTGCCCATACGTTTTGCGTAACCAGGTTTTTTATGATATGATAACTGATCCCATATCTATCATGTCATCATGGCTCGCCTGAAACAAAAACAACATTATCATCGCGGCCGGGCGACGAACAGACAAACGACCACGCCACGCACACCACGTCAGTCTCGCTCGCCGGCGCACATGGCGGTTGCCGGCCACGGCGGCCGCGTCCGGCCACACCGAAACGCCACGCGCGCTCGCTGAGTCGCAGGCGGCGTCGCACGTGTCCGCGGCAACACCAAACTAAACCCCACGCACTGCGCGGTTGCCTCCGGCGCCGGCCATGTCCGTGCGCTGTTGACGATCTTTCCCCGGCGGCTCAGGTCGCACTCGCGTCTAGAGCCCGTATTTGTCCCGAGATATTGGAAGAAATTTAAGTCAGATACCGGTTAATTAGCCGCGCTGATCCGATCAACCTGCCCTTGCAGCGGGGTAAGCTCCCGGTTGGTTCGTACGTGTCTGCCGGGCATGTGTGTAAACGTACTGTTCCGTGCCACAACTCTGCGGCAGGTGCCCAGTCCATTTCCGCGCCGATGATCAGGTACAAGCTGGGAATGGGTGCTGGCTGGGTCAACCGGTCCGGTCGCGGCAGGTTGTTATCGATCGAAGCTACCACTCCGACGGGTCAAGTGCTGACTTCTGGCGCCCGGGGTGGACGCAGACGTGTCAGAATTCTTCTTCTTCAGCTGCTAACTCGTTAGATATTCCACACGAGTCAGCCTAGTGCGGCGCTGCTGCTCATCAACTCTCTTTTCTTTTCCTTATCTTGCGAGTACGTACTACTAGATCGAGTTTTTTTAGTAGTACCATGGTTTCGTATTGAGGCGACCGAGTGGTACCCCGTACGTGCTAGTACTCCCCACGTTGAAGCTTTTCAGTGGTTCATCGCTCCGAGCCACCCATATCTTAAATCACGCTGGGTACAACAAGTACGTCACTTCCGCAAAAAAAATAAACACATCGAGAAAGATGAGCCTGGCAAAGCCAACTCAGCACATATCTCAACTAGCGTATTGTTAAGCTCCATCGTCAACTGATTTCTGGCGAAGAAACAGAGTTGTTTATGTATCGCTCTGCACAACTAACAGAACGAAGAAGAGAGAGCCGAGCAGGTGACGCCAGCCTAGCCGCGCCCGCGCGCCGCCCACCGTATCCCGTGGCAGCTGGCACACTTGTCGAGTCGCGTCGCAAGCCCACGGAATGGGAGGAGGCTGCTCGATGGCCGGCCGCCCGCCGAATCGTCTGAGCACGGTGTTCGCGTGAGCACAAGAACGGCATGATGGCGGCGGACGCGACGGCCGCCGAGACGCCACCTGCACTCAACACAAGCCCAGAGCTTATCCGAACCCAACCAGTGAAGAGAACACGCTTCAGACTCGATAAGAACAGAAAAGACAAGGGGATTGATCTAGACAGAATCATGGGTGGCCTCCTCTGTTTGGGGCAAATCACATGTCTCCATTTCTTAGTCATGTTTATCCAAACCAACGGCCTCATCGGGCTCGCTCGCTGGGACAGACAAGAGTTCTATGTACACAAGAAACGAAAGCTGCCTGGGTCGATGGATTAGGTTCCAAAACTCCTATCCACTCCGATTTCATCACTGATTCTCAGCGTTACACAAGAAAATGCTATAGAAATTACTCCTATTTACTATATATAGTACTAGTTCTATCTTCTACTTATGACATGTCGGCGTCTATTTGTCGTTGTCGCCGGCGCGGTCGCCGGCCATGGACACAGCGGAGAGCCTGCTCGGACGCGGCCGGAGCCCGCCGACGCGCCGCCGGTGCTGCGACTGCTGCGCGGCGGGGGAGGGGCGCACCGTCGCCGCCAGCGCCCTGCGCGCCCACTCGCCGCCCTCCACGGCGCCGATCCGCACCAGCGCGCTGCCCATCCGCCTGCCCGCAGCGCCCAGCCGGCTGTTGTTCGGTCCCGAGCTGCTGCTGCCCGGGGACGGCGGCGATGGCGGAGACGCCGGCTTGTGCTCGTGCCCGCCCGAGGCCTTGCGTTCCTTGTGGAGGCTGCACCGGAACGAGCCCGGGTGGTTCGTCGGCGAGCACATGCAGCTCCGCCGGCTCCGCGCGGCGCCAGCGGAGGAAGACGAGACGCTGACGGACGGGCCCGCCGACCGGCCGTTCCCGCCGGCGAGCTTGACGCGGGTGGGCGAAGCGGAGCGGTAGTGCGCGGCTGACAGAACTGGTCCGCTCGGCCGCCTCGTGGTCGCCGCCGCCGTCGCCATGAGAGATCGCAGTGAGAGAGCAAGCGGTTTTGGAGCTTCGAATTTGGGTGTGGAGAGTGGTCTCGCTGGTGGTTTTGGCAAACTGATGGGAGAGCGGTTTAGGCGGTATTTATAGAATCGGTTGCCCAGACAGGGGCATTTAAGTAATTCAAGTGAGTGGTTTGGGTGTAAGCTCAGTTAGGTTGAGCTAACTATGGTTAGGAGGTGAAAGCGGTGGGCGCCAGGGGGCAGCTGGCCCAGGGGGCCCACAGTCAGCACACCGGAAAGCTTTGAAATGGTCCCGGATTCGATGGAGGTAGGGTAACGACCACTACGAGGAGTAGGGCCCCGCGAGAGATTCATAGGATTTCATGCTGATGCGCGCGAAGCGGTTTCATCAGTGTTTCCGAATCTCTGTTTGCTGCATTTGGAGAACCGAATTTCGACTTTCTTTTGCAGATTCTTGCCCGGTCAATTTCTGATTTTCAGGTTCCGAAATGATCGTTCCTGAATATGGTTTATTTATTTACTTTATTTCGAATGGAGAATAAATAAAGTTTGTTGTTCCTAATGATATTTCTTCGCTAGGGGAAAAAAAGAATGAAGTGCAATTCTTGCATGCTGAGGAGAGCATTGATCCCTTTGTACGATTGTTTTATCGCCGCCCATGTGTCAATTCCGCTGGAATTCTCTCTGCCCACCGGTTCTTTCTTTCTTCCTTCGCAAGTCAGTACAGTGCCTCGGCACACAGAAAGACGAGGATTTTCTTGCTGAACATGAAAGAAACCGAGAACAAGCATGGGCAAGCAGTCAGGTTGGCAGGATCGGACGTGACGCGTCAACAAACGACCAGGCGATGGCTGAGCCCATATTGCGGGGGTGTTCGGGTCTTTAGGACTAAATTTAGTTCTCGCACTAATTTGTTATTTAAGGGTATTAAATAAAGTTTAATTATAAAATTAACTACAGAACCTTGTTCTATTTCGCGAGACGATTCTAATGAGGGTAATTAAGCCGTGATTAGACGATAGTTACTGTAGCATCACTGTAGCTAAACATGGATTAATTAGGCTCGTTAGATTCGTCTCGCGAAATAGCGCACATCTATACCAAGGTTTTGTAATTAGACTTTATTTAATACCCCTAAATAACAATTAGTGGCAGGACTAAATTTAGGGCTAAAGGAAACGAACAGGCCCTGCGTTACACTTTGGCTCCGTTCGGCTGCTGGAATTTCAGCCGGCGGCTGCTGTTTCTGCAGCTACAGTAAACGCATTGCTACAGTGCCAGATTCCTCCGCTACAGTGTTCTCTCTCACTATTCAAACTGCAACTGCAACTGCATCCTCCAACCGAACACCCCGTTTGGCGACTCCAAAACCTTGGCCCATTGGTATTAGGATAGGACCGAGCTTCGGACGCTACTATCACCATGATGGTGCCCATTTGGAGCCAAGGCTTTTTGGTTACAGAAAGGTGAGACGTTGCTTTATCCGGCTCAAGGTTGTGGAGTCCGTGTAAAGAAAGCGTCGACGGCGGCGTGGCGCTCGCTTTCGGTGAGAGAGAGAGAGGGGCGCCACGCAGCAGCAGCAGAGGCAGGCGTCGCGTGATCGAGATCTCGTCCCGGCTGGATGCCAGTCCCGCGGCATGGTGGATGGCTGCTCCGTGTGTTCCGCAAATATGGCCGTCTCTTTCTGCTTTATATCCTTATCTTTTTTCTTCCAATTTGCTCGCTGATAATGTTTGTCCTTTGTGCTGTTTTCCTGCCGTCCTGCTTGGTGGATTAGCTCAGTAATCCTTGCCAACGCCGTCCACTCGGAATACGACAGCAGGCAGGAGCACGATTCTGTTCCGAGTGACAGTGGTGTAGCAGCAGGAGCGGAAAACAGAATAGTATGGTACTGTAACCACCAGCACCATCACCGTTTCCCAACCTCCGATGGCCGCGACGTGCATATTAAGCTTGCTGCCACGGTGTCGGGCCCCCGCCACGCACGAGACGACGGGGATCACATGCGCGCCCATGCGCCCATGCCGGCGCGGCGCCCCGGCCCATCGATCGCTCACCCAAAACAGCGGAACACGAGACGCGCGCGCAACGGCTTCCGCATCGCATCGCTGCTGCGTGGCGGGACGGGGCAACGGGGCGGGGCGCTGCGTGGCATACAGGCGTTGGCGGACGGAACAGCGCAGAGCGCGCGGCAGAGGCCGCCGTGGGATGGGGGTTGGGGGCCACGGCCGGCGGGGACAGCGCACAGGGAGGGACCTGTTATTTTTTTACGGGTCCCTCGCAGCACCGTGCCGTTTAGATTTGGGACACCGCTCGCGACGTGCATATTAAGCTTGCTGCCACGGTGTCGGGCCCCCGCCACGCACGAGACGACGGGGATCACATGCGCGCCCATGCGCCCATGCCGGCGCGGCGCCCCGGCCCATCGATCGCTCACCCAAAACAGCGGAACACGAGACGCGCGCGCAACGGCTTCCGCATCGCATCGCTGCTGCGTGGCGGGACGGGGCAACGGGGCGGGGCGCTGCGTGGCATACAGGCGTTGGCGGACGGAACAGCGCAGAGCGCGCGGCAGAGGCCGCCGTGGGATGGGGGTTGGGGGACACGGCCGGCGGGGACAGCGCACAGGGAGGGACCTGTTATTTTTTTACGGGTCCCTCGCAGCACCGTGCCGTTTAGATTTGGGACACCGCTCGTGCCCCATCATTAGCTGCCGCACCTGGTACAAAGTCCAGTTGATCATATGGCCTATTTTTAACCAGTATATTAAGATCGGCCAGAGAGATGGACTAAACCGGCCGCTTAAATTAGTTTGCCCACAGGCTGTGGATCTCCTCCAATCATAAGACGTTCTGTCCGTATGTTTGAGGTAGTTTGTATTGTTGTTCTTAACAACTGTAGATGTACGCATGCGTCGGTTGATCGAAATGATTAATCGTGCTCGATCGCTTAGCTCTTGGATTGTAGTACTAGTTGTGTTATTAGGTGGTTCTTAATTAGTCATTATTAGGCTTACATTACAAGATGAATGCATGGGTGTTCCATCTGTGCGTGAGTTGGCACGTTACGGGCACTGGGCGGCCGGGAATCGTATCAACCAGCTCGCCGGCTATCTCGAGTAGGAGTAGTACGCTAGCACCACCACCTTTTTTTTTTTAAGGTCAACGGGGGGAGAGAATCCCCACCTGAATTTCCATTAATTATAATGGTGGCCAAAACCGGCCCGGAAGGAATTACAGCAGAGTTGAGGCAACAGAACAGAAACACCCAGAATTACAACATACAACTGAGATAAACAAAAAAAAACACAACTCTCGATCGACTAAGAAACAAGCCCTAGCCTTAACACGAGCTGAACAACAACCACCAAACATCTACGAAGTAGCACCACCGAACAGCATACTTGCCAGCATCACAATGGGTTTTGTACCGCCACACCACCCCTCGTCCTGTGCTGGTATGATGTATTGCGAGAGAGTTTTTCGTAGGTCTCCTGCCCGCCTTATATAGTCGGGGGTACAGGGTTACATGGATCTAAACCTAGTCGGTTACATGGTAAACAGTCTTGTAGTACAAGTTGATTGATGTTTATCTCCTGACCGAGTGGGCCGACTGACTTTAGGTCCGTCGGGCCACCCGGTCCTTCTTGGGCCAAACTGATTCTCCATTACTGGATCACTCGGTCTTGTTGTATCTTGAGTATACCCGGGTCTCATATCATCGACAATTACCATCGTTTTTCCTTATGATGGCAAGAGGATTGCCATTGCTACAGCTTATCCAACTCAGGTAATAATACTGACTCCCGGAGGCCGAGGCAAGAAGGATTCGAGGGTTCTTCTCCGCAATCAAGGGAAAGAGCGCAAGGTGGTCAATGGAATGGAGACCTGACCTTGACTCGGTGTGTGCAGTGCAGGTTTGAATCGGTACACTACCGGTTGACGAGGGCGTCATATTGCAGAAACTTCTGTCCCTTTTCCGTTGAGGAACAATAATTTTGCTGAGTGTTTCAGGATGCTAAACTGTACCTCGCTCCCTCGTACACAGGCAAGCGAGCAAAAAAGTTCAGAAATTCCGACTACACGAGCATTGTTCGTATTCAGCGAACAGTCTACTGCAGTGTTTATCCAGTTCCCTCTTCGGCACAGCTGTGCAGAAGAATTAGATGGATGACTCGTCAACCTAACAAGTAACTATACTCACTGTGAATACGCTTCTTAAATCCGAAGGATGCAACTCGCGGGGCCAGCATCGCCATCAGCAGATGCCCATCGGAGCAGCCGCCTTCTACCGTTATTAGCAGAAAAGCATAAGCTGTCATCGGCACGTCTCATCAGTTGCATTCACATCCAAGAACAACCTCCCGATACTTTCACCGCGGACCTGAAACCTGATGGACGATCCGTGCACTGTTCAGAACGACAGAATCCTCTCTCTCCTCTCATCGCCATGTCATTGGCGGCTTACTGTCACCGACTTGGCAAGTTGGCAAAATGGTGTCGACTCTTTCTGCATTGAACACATGATCGAGATGCTTGATCTCGATGGCTTTTTTCTGGGAAGCTGCTCTTAATCCTGTTCAAAATGCTGCATTTTATTTTACTCTCTCTTTCACGGGCTCCGCTGAAAAGCAACGACTTTAATTGACATTTCAGAGTTAGGCACTCGAACTCTAACCATACTCTCACTCACTCGAGATAATCCAAACCTGTTGGCTAGTCGGCAGCCAGATTTTCGCCGCCATCCTCTAGGCTTGGTACTGTTTACACGCAATCCAGTTAGGCCTTGTTCGGTTGGCATGGAATGATTATACACATAGATTAGTTTCAAGGCATGGATTGAGTGAAACCACATGTGTCACTCAAACCAAGTGAAGAATGAATCCATCGATTGGTTTCGTTCCATGAGGTCTAAGTCATGGTTTTATGCTAGCTCTTTGAGTCATGGAATGGATCAATCCATGTTGGGTTTCAAACCAATCCATGCCTAACCGAACGGCCATTCCCAGTTGAATTGGGAGTAGTTCTATGTCCAATCATTCCATGTAGAATATGTCTCATTCCATGCCAAACGAACGAGGCCTTAGTGAGAAAAGCAGGATGGAAATGGCTTGAGGGGATAAATATTGCTGTATCAGAATCACTTTTGAGTTCATGTTACTTTCCAGTTCTCACGATTCAGGTATCAGGGGTGTCGGCAGATTTCCATGTTAGCCGTATGAATCTTGCTCCATTAGCATCGGTAAATCTCTGTTGGAGATTTAATCCAGCTATCAAATGAAATTGACTGCAATTTGTGTCTCTACAAAGGTGACGGAGCAAATGAGGACTCCTATCGATCTTTGTTTGATTACATGGACTTTGAAACAAGGATAATCTCGTCTGTGTGTCAGCAAGGTTTTTTTTTTTTTTTTTTTTTTTGCGAATGGTTCAGCAAAATGCTTATCTTGGATAACTAAAATATATGGACATACAGCTGGCTAAGGAAATAGCAATACCGAGTACAGAGCTAAATCTGTCTAGCCTTCTACGATGGAGGGTTGGAGATTCATGTTATAGCAAATGGTCCTTGGAGACCAAATGGGTCATTTGTGGTGTCACTACCTAGTAGAAAGCTGTCGCTTAATTTTGCAGTTATGTTGTTTTTAAAATATTTGGACATAGTTCACTATCAATTGGTATGGATCAGCCACCGATAAGTACAATGCAAGTGGCTCGAACAAAGATCAGAAAATCGCATATATTACTGCTTTCTAGCTTGTTGCATATTTTTTGTTGGAAAAAACTTCTCGCCAAGCTCTGGCCATGGACTGCTGTATTAGTAACATCTGCAGCGTGTTGACGAATGTGAAAAATCCTGCTCATCCTTTCCCAGCTAATGACGGTTCAGGCTAAATTGTTTGTTCCTAGTCCCGGCATGCAGTTAGCACTGCAACAACTGAATATTTCCAGTTTCTGTTTCTGTTCAGTGACCGAGTGCCTGCTGTCTTAATCCTGAAAACCAACTGGCGTAGAAGATCCTGCAGGTAAGTAATTTTCACACAGCTGTGCCTAGAGAAAAATGGAGCGAAAGATGTTAATGTCCCCGTCTCATGATGCTTGGCTGCTTCTTTCGGGCTAAGATGTAACCGTCAGGTTAATTTGGCTTCACATGGAAGCGTGCCTTGGACGGCTTAGCTAAGCAGCAAAGTCCCCGGAAAGGGATTAGTTGGCCATTAGGACCACTAATATGGCGGCCGGATATACATCGACCATATCATCATCATCATCCTTGGTTTGGGTATTTGTTTTTTTGTGCGGGAAAAGAATATTAACTAGTTTTGGTTAAGTGTTTGTAAGTGACATCTGCAATTAAGCTGTTGTCCGGGGGAAAGGTACTACTGCTGTTACCCACTTCAGCAGTGGACAACTGTGGAAAAGAGAGAGGTTTGCTTTGGATGTTGAATTCGATGACGAAACATGGTGGCCTAGTTTACCAGTGGCGTCCTGTGTTCGACCTGTATTTAAACCGTTTCGTGTAGTTTTATCACCTGCTGATTTTGACACGGATGTTAATTTGATCTAATCCAGAACTTCATGCACGCACATGTCTCCTCTAGGTTGCATTTCAATGCTTCGCGAACACTTGCTCAGGCATGGTGACTGAGGTGTTAAAAACAGGTCTACTCATTAGGTTAAGTCAAACGATGCGATTGCGAGCAGATGGGTGGTTGCTAATACAGTGATCCTTATCTTGGTAGTACAAGAGAAGTCTGACTAGCAACTGTATTCGATTATAGTAGTACTAAGTAAACCACGTGTCCTAGTCATGCAAGTGTGTTGTGAGTTCTGACGTTAAGATTCCAAGATTTTAGTTAGGCTAGTAGGAAGTATATTTATAGTCTTAATCAAGTCACGGAATTGAGCTCTTCACTCTCCCTACTCGTCCAAATCTGATGGCATTGGCTGACAAAAACTAGTAATCGAAGCAAAGCTTAAGAGGCCAAACACCCAAACTACTGAATATTCAAAGAATTAACTGTCGAAAATGCAGCCGAACAAGGGGAGAGAAAACTAGTGATTAATAACTTTTCAAGTTGAAAGAATCAGTGGCGTTTGCTGCTGGATTGCCCACATGACGGCATGTCCTCGTTAGGATGACTGGACGCACGACGGGCACCAGACGATAACCATCTTGTATTTTATCATTTTTTTGCGGAGGAGGATCATAGATTCCACGTAACGCAGAGCGTGCACTTGCGCAAAATAACAAACGGTTAGGCGCACGACGTGCCAACTCCAACACGAAAGGAAGCGCTTCTGAGTCACGGCCGATGCAGCTGCGCGCAGTGCTCGCGGCCCAAACGGCAATGTCGGCGTCGCGATCAGGACACATGCGGCGGTGTACGAATTATAGCAAGGCCACATGCTTGCTGCTCGCATCCGAGTAAGCACTTAAGCAGAGAGCGCCTTCCACCGAGGAAGGAAGGCGAAAGCAAGAGAAATTAGCAGTTTTATTCTTCGTATTTTTACATGATCAGATCGGATCCCCCCTTTTTTGGGGAAAGAAGAGGAGCAGGTGCTGTGCACTTGCATTCTCGTGACAGAAAAGAACAGCTAACCAAGTGCAATAATTTAGTTATCTACTGTTTGCTTTCGGAAACAGGGAAAATGGAAAAGAAGTCGATCAACAACGACTCTTTCGGGTTCGATTCCACTGCATCCGATGCGGTCACGCGTCAGCGCGCACATACATACTTTTCATCACGCGTCGTGCAGTATGGTACTCCTACTTCATGTTAGCTGGTTTATTATTGTTAGTTCAGACCAGTTTCAAATGTTATGTAGAGAAACGGCGAAACTGATACGCTGTCATTGAAAATTGTTTCGTGCCCGTTCTCCCGGAGAAGAAAAATCACGTTAGTTCCATAAATAAAAACAAATGGAAGAAATTGCGCGGGAAACTGCCCTTTCCTGTGCGCAGCTTCGAAAAGAAAATTCAGCGGCGATGCCCCCTGTGGTAACTTGACACGAATAAACCCAACCCAAGCAGCCGGCCTCGCCTCTCGTGGCCGTGGTCGCGTTATAAAAGCATCCGTCCGGACCCCGCGAAGGAGGGGATCCGCACCACCGCCGTCTGCGTCCCCAGCACAGCACACCGAGAAACATCGCCGCCATGGCATCGGCATCCAGCTCCACCCGCGAACCCACAGCCACCGCCAGGGCGTCGAGGTCCGCCACCGCGCCCAAGCTGACGTGCCTCTGCTCGCCGACGAACCACCCGGGCTCCTTCCGCTGCAGCCGCCACCGGAACAACCCGCGGCCGGCCGCGCCGGCCGGCGAGGTCGCGGGGCACCACCACAGGGGAAGGGCGGCGAAGGGGCGGTCCGTGCGCGCGCTGCTCCTGCAGAAGATCAGCCCGTCCGAGCGCGACCGCCAGCGCCGCAGCCGCGGGGACTTCCAGCCGCGCCCGTCCAGGCTGCGCCTCATGAACAAGTGACGAGTGACCGCCGCCGCGCCGCTCCTCTGCTTCTGCTTCGCCTTGTCGCGCCGCGCAGATGCTCTTCTGCCCCTGAGTGATGATCGTGCGCCACTATTTCGAGCGCGCGCATCGACGTTACATAGGAATTACTGCATCTAGAACTGCTCTGCTAAAGCATGTCTCGTCGATGTGTAATCCTTCATCCTTGTTTTCTCGAGAGGAATCGATGGAGTTAACTTGTGTATGTACATATTGTTAATGTTATGAGGATGTACTTGCTGGTTTTGTTCTTGCTTGAGTGACGAAGGGAATAGATGAAACTGCCCTAATTCAGTTTTATCTATTTTTATTACCAAAAAAGGGTTAAATTTTCGTTATTCACTTCTCTTTTTTAAAAAAAAAGAAAAAGGAAAAGGAAAAATGTGCGTGTGGGCTGCTCAGCTCCGGAGACTTGCATTTCCCTTCATAGGACGCTTGTGAGTTATCTGAAAGCAACGTTCTTTATGCGTGCGTCCCGAATTGGACGCTCGTGAGTTCACCGCGAGTACTCGATCCCCATGAAGTTTCGAGATGATTTTGCCTGCTTTAATGAATGTTTTTGCCACCACGGTTAAGTTTCTCTGCACTTTCCATTCATTCCACCTTGGAGAAACCAACCCTTTTTCTCATTAAGAAAAATGAGGTCCAAACTAGGAGTCATGTACTTTTTCATTAAGAAGATGAAATAGCGACAAACTATGCATCCAAACTCAAGAGTCTTGAACTTAACCGTGAGATAGGATCAGCTTCCTGCCTTCTTCTCCTCTAGAAACCGCCTTCCTCCTCTACACTTCGTCACTAAGTTTCGTTTTTAAATAAGAAGCTGGGACGTCTGAGTTCACATGTAATAGCTCCTTTTCCTATTCAGACAGTATCATTTCCAGAAGAGAGAAAAATCGCTTATGCTACTGTAGTGCACACTACGATTCAGCACTGGGACGCCCACGAAACTTTTCTTACGCAGAGTCGCAGACAAAATATCATTTCCAGAAGAAAGAAAAATCACTTATGCTACTAGTATACGCGCTACGAATCATTGTGACGCGTGAGAACCACAAGGAGAAAACGCGCTGTTTTTTGTCAGTTCGAATGTGGCACCATGAGTCAGTCCATGACATTGTGAAAAAGCCATGAGCGGACGCGGGATCGAATCTGCTTACGTGCAAGCGCACAGGAAGAACAGCTCAAGCCGAACTAGCATGGTTCACAACTTCGCGATGACAGATCGAGGGAGATCCAAGATCTTAACAAACACTGCAACGCCGGCTGCAGAGTCTGATCGTGCACGGCTCTGTTCAGATTTCTTGTCCTTTCTACTACTGGTACTACGTGCGAACGCGAGATCCCTATACAAATGTGGCGCTGCCGTCCATGATCCTGAGGACACAGACTGCCTGCCTTTACCGTGTGGTACTTGTTCGTTTAGATAGGTTTAGCTTGTTCTCGTTCACGGATCACCGATACATTTTTGTATCAAGATTTTTCCACTTTCCCTGTGGAATTTCAGAGACGAGACGCTGTCGTCAGATTGGAAACGGAACGTCCTGATTCAGTTCTACATCGTCTTCCATTCCTCCCAGATTAGTAATGCACTCCCAAACAAGCTGTCTCTGTCTATGCTTTAGTATTTGTACCAGCGGCGCTAGCGACATTGATTTCTACGGTGACTATACGTTACTGAATTCTCTCTAGATGCTTTGTGTCCGTGTCCAATAGTTGCCAATTCTATTTGAATCCGACAATCTGAGGAGCATTTTCTTAGTCTGAAGCCGAAAGATTAGACCTAAACTCGAACGCATTACCCTGCACCTAGGGTAAGCCGTGAAGGTCAATTCTGACAATACATCAACGCTGCTGGGTCTTCAAGTCAGAGACCTGAACCTGAGGGAAACAGACTTTTGCTCCCGTCCGAGATGTATGAAACTGAACAGTCGCTGAGGATAGCACGGTGCCGATTAGTCACCTGAGGGAACTGAACGGTTCAAGCAGAACCGATGCAGACATGAACATTTCGAAGGCGATGATTTATGTCCTAAAGTCGGTCCAGTCCGGAAGGAAGGCAAAAGCAAATCGTAGGGTATCTTCGTCCCATTAATTTTTTGCAACGATAAACTGGCTGGGGACACAGTGTGTGTATAAACATAGAAGCAGCTTTCCCATGTACTCCTTTGGGCAACCTGTTTTTTAATTACTGCGTTCTTATCTTCATGGCGACGCACGATCAAGATCGACCACGCCTCATGCATTTCGAAGGCGATGATGATTTCTCTCCCCTCCCAAGTCGGTTCGGCCGGTAGTGGAGTGAGTGCGCGTTTGAACGTAGAAGCAGCGTTGCCCATACGTTTTGGGTAACCAGGTTTTTTATGATATGATAACTGATCCCATATCTATGATGTCATCATGGCTCGCCTGAAACAAAAACAACATTATCATCGCGGCCGGGCGACGAACAGACAAACGACCACGCCACGCACACCACGTCAGTCTCGCTCGCCGGCGCACATGGCGGTTGCCGGCCACGGCGGCCGCGTCCGGCCACACCGAAACGCCACGCGCGCTCGCTGAGTCGCAGGCGGCGTCGCACGTGTCCGCGGCAACACCAAACTAAACCCCACGCACTGCGCGGTTGCCTCCGGCGCCGGCCATGTCCGTGCGCTGTTGACGATCTTTCCCCGGCGGCTCAGGTCGCACTCGCGTCTAGAGCCCGTATTTGTCCCGAGATATTGGAAGAAATTTAAGTCAGATACCGGTTAATTAGCCGCGCTGATCCGATCAACCTGCCCTTGCAGCGGGGTAAGCTCCCGGTTGGTTCGTACGTGTCTGCCGGGCATGTGTGTAAACGTACTGTTCCGTGCCACAACTCTGCGGCAGGTGCCCAGTCCATTTCCGCGCCGATGATCAGGTACAAGCTGGGAATGGGTGCTGGCTGGGTCAACCGGTCCGGTCGCGGCAGGTTGTTATCGATCGAAGCTACCACTCCGACGGGTCAAGTGCTGACTTCTGGCGCCCGGGGTGGACGCAGACGTGTCAGAATTCTTCTTCTTCAGCTGCTAACTCGTTAGATATTCCACACGAGTCAGCCTAGTGCGGCGCTGCTGCTAAACAACTCTCTTTTCTTTTCCTTATCTTGCGAGTACGTACTACTAGATCGAGTTTTTTTAGTAGCACCATGGTTTCGTATTGAGGCGACCGAGTGGTACCCCGTACGTGCTAGTACTCCCCACGTTGAAGCTTTTCAGTGGTTCATCGCTCCGAGCCACCCATGTCTTAAATCACGCTGGGTACAACAAGTACGTCACTTCCGCAAAAAAAAATAAACACATCGAGAAAGATGAGCCTTGCAAAGCCAACTCAGCACATATCTCAACTAGCGTATTGTTAAGCTCCATCGTCAACTGATTTCTGGCGAAGAAACAGAGTTGTTTATGTATCGCTCTGCACAACTAACAGAACGAAGAAGAGAGAGCCGAGCAGGTGACGCCAGCCTAGCCGCGCCCGCGCGCCGCCCACCGTATCCCGTGGCAGCTGGCTGAAACGCGAGCCCACGGAATGGGAGGTTGCTCGATGGCCGGCCGCCGAATCGTCTGAGCACGGCGTTCGCGTGATCACAAGAACGGCATGATGGCGGCGGACGCGACGGCCGCCGAGACGCCACCTGCACTCAACACAAGCCCAGAGCTTATCCGAACCCAACCAGTGAAGAGAACACGCTTCAGACTCGATAAGAACAGAAAAGACAAGGGGATTGATCTAGACAGAATCATGGGTGGCCTCCTCTGTTTGGGGCAAATCACATGTCTCCATTTCTTAGTCATGTTTATCCAAACCAACGGCCTCATCGGGCTCGCTCGCTGAGAGTTCTATGTACACAAGAAACGAAAGCTGCCTGGGTCGATGGATTAGGTTCCAAAACTCCTATCCACTCCGCGTTACACAAGAAAATGCTATAGAAATTACTCATATTACTATATATAGTACTAGTTCTATCTTCTACTTGACATGTCGGCGTCTATTTCTCGTTGTCGCCGGCGCGGTCGCCGGCCATGGACACAGCGGAGAGCCTGCTCGGACGCGGCCGGACCCCGCCCACGCGCCGCCGGTGCTGCGACTGCTGCGCGGCGGGGGAGGGGCGCACCGTCGCGGCCAGCGCCCTACGCGCCCACTCGCCGCCCTCCACGGCGCCGATCCGCACCAGCGCGCTGCCCATCCGCCTGCCCGCAGCGCCCAGCCGGCTGTTGTTCGGGCCCGAGCTGCCGCTGCTGCCCGGGGACGGCGGCGACGGCGGGGACGCCGGCTTGTGCTCGTGCCCGCCCGGGGCCTTGCGTTCCTTGTGGAGGCTGCACCGGAACGAGCCCGGGTGGTTCGTCGGCGAGCACATGCAGCTCCGCCGGCTCCGCGAGGCGCCAGCGGAGGAAGACGAGACGCTGACGGACGGGCCCGCCGACCGGCCGTTCCCGCCGGCGAGCTTGACGCGGGTGGGCGAAGCGGAGCGGTAGTGCGCGGCTGACAGAACTGGTCCGCTCGGCCGCCTCGTGGTCGCCGCCGCCGTCGCCATGAGAGATCGCAGTGAGAGAGCAAGCGGTTTTGGAGCTTCGAATTTGGGTGTGGAGAGTGGTCTCGCTGGTGGTTTTGGCAAACTGATGGGAGAGCGGTTTAGGCGGTATTTATAGAATCGGTTGCCCAGACAGGGGCATTTAAGTAATTCAAGTGAGTGGTTTGGGTGTAAGCTCAGTTAGGTTGAGCTAACTATGGTTAGGAGGTGAAAGCGGTGGGCGCCAGGGGGCAGCTGGCCCAGGGGGCCCACAGTCAGCACACCGGAAAGCTTTGAAATGGTCCCGGATTCGATGGAGGTAGGGTAACGACCACTACGAGGAGTAGGGCCCCGCGAGAGATTCATAGGATTTCATGCTGATGCGCGCGAAGCGGTTTCATCAGTGTTTCCGAATCTCTGTTTGCTGCATTTGGAGAACCGAATTTCGACTTTCTTTTGCAGATTCTTGCCCGGTCAATTTCTGATTTTCAGGTTCCGAAATGATCGTTCCTGAATATGGTTTATTTATTTACTTTATTTCGAATGGAGAATAAATAAAGTTTGTTGTTCCTAATGATATTTCTTCGCTAGGGGAAAAAAAGAATGAAGTGCAATTCTTGCATGCTGAGGAGAGCATTGATCCCTTTGTACGATTGTTTTATCGCCGCCCATGTGTCAATTCCGCTGGAATTCTCTCTGCCCACCGGTTCTTTCTTTCTTCCTTCGCAAGTCAGTACAGTGCCTCGGCACACAGAAAGACGAGGATTTTCTTGCTGAACATGAAAGAAACCGAGAACAAGCATGGGCAAGCAGTCAGGTTGGCAGGATCGGACGTGACGCGTCAACAAACGACCAGGCGATGGCTGAGCCCATATTGCGGGGGTGTTCGGGTCTTTAGGACTAAATTTAGTTCTCGCACTAATTTGTTATTTAAGGGTATTAAATAAAGTTTAATTATAAAATTAACTACAGAACCTTGTTCTATTTCGCGAGACGATTCTAATGAGGGTAATTAAGCCGTGATTAGACGATAGTTACTGTAGCATCACTGTAGCTAAACATGGATTAATTAGGCTCGTTAGATTCGTCTCGCGAAATAGCGCACATCTATACCAAGGTTTTGTAATTAGACTTTATTTAATACCCCTAAATAACAATTAGTGGCAGGACTAAATTTAGGGCTAAAGGAAACGAACAGGCCCTGCGTTACACTTTGGCTCCGTTCGGCTGCTGGAATTTCAGCCGGCGGCTGCTGTTTCTGCAGCTACAGTAAACGCATTGCTACAGTGCCAGATTCCTCCGCTACAGTGTTCTCTCTCACTATTCAAACTGCAACTGCAACTGCATCCTCCAACCGAACACCCCGTTTGGCGACTCCAAAACCTTGGCCCATTGGTATTAGGATAGGACCGAGCTTCGGACGCTACTATCACCATGATGGTGCCCATTTGGAGCCAAGGCTTTTTGGTTACAGAAAGGTGAGACGTTGCTTTATCCGGCTCAAGGTTGTGGAGTCCGTGTAAAGAAAGCGTCGACGGCGGCGTGGCGCTCGCTTTCGGTGAGAGAGAGAGAGAGAGGGGCGCCACGCAGCAGCAGCAGAGGCAGGCGTCGCGTGATCGAGATCTCGTCCCGGCTGGATGCCAGTCCCGCGGCATGGTGGATGGCTGCTCCGTGTGTTCCGCAAATATGGCCGTCTCTTTCTGCTTTATATCCTTATCTTTTTTTCTTCCAATTTGCTCGCTGATAATGTTTGTCCTTTGTGCTGTTTTCCTGCCGTCCTGCTTGGTGGATTAGCTCAGTAATCCTTGCCAACGCCGTCCACTCGGAATACGACAGCAGGCAGGAGCACGATTCTGTTCCGAGTGACAGTGGTGTAGCAGCAGGAGCGGAAAACAGAATAGTATGGTACTGTAACCACCAGCACCATCACCGTTTCCCAACCTCCGATGGCCGCGACGTGCATATTAAGCTTGCTGCCACGGTGTCGGGCCCCCGCCACGCACGAGACGACGGGGATCACATGCGCGCCCATGCGCCCATGCCGGCGCGGCGCCCCGGCCCATCGATCGCTCACCCAAAACAGCGGAACACGAGACGCGCGCGCAACGGCTTCCGCATCGCATCGCTGCTGCGTGGCGGGACGGGGCAACGGGGCGGGGCGCTGCGTGGCATACAGGCGTTGGCGGACGGAACAGCGCAGAGCGCGCGGCAGAGGCCGCCGTGGGATGGGGTTGGGGGACACGGCCGGCGGGGACAGCGCACAGGGAGGGACCTGTTATTTTTTTACGGGTCCCTCGCAGCACCGTGCCGTTTAGATTTGGGACACCGCTCGTGCCCCATCATTAGCTGCCGCACCTGGTACAAAGTCCAGTTGATCATATGGCCTATTTTTAACCAGTATATTAAGATCGGCCAGAGAGATGGACTAAACCGGCCGCTTAAATTAGTTTGCCCACAGGCTGTGGATCTCCTCCAATCATAAGACGTTCTGTCCGTATGTTTGAGGTAGTTTGTATTGTTGTTCTTAACAACTGTAGATGTACGCATGCGTCGGTTGATCGAAATGATTAATCGTGCTCGATCGCTTAGCTCTTGGATTGTAGTACTAGTTGTGTTATTAGGTGGTTCTTAATTAGTCATTATTAGGCTTACATTACAAGATGAATGCATGGGTGTTCCATCTGTGCGTGAGTTGGCACGTTACGGGCACTGGGCGGCCGGGAATCGTATCAACCAGCTCGCCGGCTATCTCGAGTAGGAGTAGTACGCTAGCACCACCACCTTTTTTTTTTTTAAGGTCAACGGGGGGAGAGAATCCCCACCTGAATTTCCATTAATTATAATGGTGGCCAAAACCGGCCCGGAAGGAATTACAGCAGAGTTGAGGCAACAGAACAGAAACACCCAGAATTACAACATACAACTGAGATAAACAAAAAAAACACAACTCTCGATCGACTAAGAAACAAGCCCTAGCCTTAACACGAGCTGAACAACAACCACCAAACATCTACGAAGTAGCACCACCGAACAGCATACTTGCCAGCATCACAATGGGTTTTGTACCGCCACACCACCCCTCGTAGCTGCGCCGATCCATTGCCGCCCTCCACCTTCCAACAAGGGGAGGAAGCCTTGAAGGACTGAGGGACCGCCCAACGGAAAGGGGACTAAGAGTGGGGGAGGTACGCCGACCACTGCTTACCGGAAACATCGACCTCCCTTGAAGCTGAGGAGTACCCCTTTCCCGGCGCATTCGGTCTCCACGAGCCACCATCCGACGCCCTCTGTGGGAAGGAACCCACAAAGGAGGGAGGGCCAACAAGCGTGGATGCACCCGGCATATGATTTGATAACACCATCAACAAAGAGTCCGATGACGAAGCAGAGGCGCCAGCAGCAACAACCCACCAAACCATAGTGGCAGCCACCAACAAGACCAAAACCGAAGACCAGCTCTGAGGAGAGAGGAGAAGGGTCACAGACACAATTCTCCAAAGTACCGGAGTGGAGATAACCACCAGGGTGAGCTTGATGCACAGCCAAAGTTATAGCCATGCCGGACTATCCGAAGGTGAATCACCTCCCCGCACTTCCAGTGCGGCACTTTCGTTGGACGTCATCCGTGCTCGAGCGGCCATTTGAGAAGCTTCATCATCACGACCTCAACCCACCAACAGCATGTAGCAAGGTAGCACGTCCACCATGGACGCCAACCTACCAGCCACAAAAAGAGAGGGCAGAGTCCCTGACACGACCATTGTGCCGAGGGCAAGCAATTTGAAGCACACACCTTAAGCTCGGCCAAGCAGAGGGGGGTGGTGAGGGCGCCACGGCAACGCCTCCAACGAGGAATGCATTGTTACCGGCACCGGTAGATTGCCGAGCTAGGCTTACCCAGCACCACCAGAACAAGTGTACCCTGACCTCCACTGTGGACCGGAGCCGAGGTGCCCCGGCGTCATGTCTTGCAGGTCCAAGGCCGGCCGTGCCACCATGGCACCACCGAGCCCAAACCAGTGGTCCAGCCACCGCGAGCGGAACGCGCCCGGGAGTTGACCTTGCCGCTCCGACGCGAAGCCGCTCGCCCGACGTAGAGAGACGATGTCGCTGCCGCCGGGATACCGCTGCCCCGGCTTGCGCACACCACGCACGCAACCAGCGCACCGCCTGCTCGAGCAGCCCTTGGCTGTGCTCGCACCGTCGCGCCGCCATGGCGCCACCCCACCAATCCGGTGAGCCCAGCCCCAAAACTTTGAAGACCCTCCAGATCCGGTACAAGAACGCCAAGATCCGGCGCAAGTAGGCCGAGATCCGGTGAGCAAGCTCCAGCCATGGAGATTATTTGACGTCGAAGTGGGAGGGAGGAGGGAGTGCGGGAGGGAGGATGGAGTGCGGGAGAGCCAAAAGACGCGTACGGCGCTGGTTGTGTAGCGCCGCCGCGGCCGGCGGCGGCGGCGGCACCACCACCTTTCATCTCCGGATGCACGCATGTTCACGACGAACGTGCCGGCCTGTCACACCCCAAAATTTCAAATTTTGGAATGTGACTTAAATTTCACTAAATTTTAAAACCTTTTCGAAATAGATTAAAATTTCTCCTTAGTTAATTAGGGTGTTATCATTTTTCATAGGCAAAAGAGCTATTTTCTAAATTAAATAAATTAATTTAGGCTATATTATAATTGTTTGTTGCATTCATGCTGGAGTAGATTGCAGTAGGGATTTTATTGTGTGGAAAATGTATTTAAACTTCGTATAGAATTCGTTTACGAATTAGTTTAGATTTTAGAAAGGAAAAACGAAATAGAAAAGAAGAAATAAAACCGCAGCCGGCTTCTGGGCCGAATCTCCCTTGGCCCAAGTCTTTTTTTTTCTTTTTCTTTCCTTTTTCCTCCCCGCCTGGGCCGGTTTCCCTTTCTTTCTCGCGGCCCATCTTCTCGCGCTCGCCTGGCCCAGCTCGCCCACCACCGAACCCGCAGCCCGGCCGCGGCCCCGCAAGCCCGCGCGCAGCCCGCCGTCAAACCCTAGCCGCGCCGCCGCGCCGTACACCGCCCTCGACGTCCGAGTCGAATCCGCGCGCCCCGAGCCCTTTATAAGCTTTGCCGCTGCCGCCTGCTCGTCCTTTTGCCCGATTCGCCGTCGCCCTCCGCGTTGCAAACCCTAGCACCACCGCCGCCATTGCCGCCGCCCTCGAGCTCGCCGACCCGCTCGCCCGCGACGCCCCGGACGTCGAGATCACCCCGACGTCGTTCGCCGTGACGCACCGCCCGTTCTCCGCCTGACCTCGTCGAGTTTCGTCGCCCGTCGCCGTCGTACGCCGCCGCCGAACCTCTGCCGGACTTCCCCGCCGACGACGACCCCTCCCCGACCTCCCCGAGCCCGCGCGTGTGTCTTGGTGAGTTCGCCGCCGTCGCCTCGTGCTCCCCGGCCTTTCGCGACGAGATTTCGTGCACGGGAACGCCGTTCCGGCGGTCCGCCGGCGAAGCGCCGCCGCGCCCCGCCGTTTCCGGCGACCCCGGTCCACCGTGGACCCATGGACCACGGTCCGGTCCCGGTCCACGGGCGCCATGGACCCAGTCCATGGATTTTTCAGATTTAATTAAACCCTTATCGAATTATTGCGTCAGCCCGACGTCATGCTTGCGCAATAATCAACCTTTTTCCAGTAGAAGAATAATTCTTGTAATTCGTCAGTTTTGCAGTTTAGCCCCTCTAACTTCAAAAGCTTATAACTTTTTACTCCTAACTCCGTTTTCAGCGATTCTTGCGCTCATGCGATCGTAGGAACGAGCTCTAGCTTTTAGTACAGTTATTGTAGCACTTTGGTACTGTTTGGTGTACTGTTTCTTATTGTTTGTGTATGTGTGCTTTGCATGTTACCGTTATTAGAAGAGGAGCCGTTTGAGAACTTCCAGGACCAAGAGTTTGACCAAGCAGCAGCAGGGGGAACAGGCAAGTGTCCTTGACCATTTTGAACCTATGTCTTTCTCCCTCTAGTTTAATTTGCATGCATAGCGTTTAATATGAATCCTATATGTCATTTATCCTGTTCCATACTATTTCCTTGTCGCCTGGTTTTGGTAGATGATAGTATGAGGATGGGTAGGTCTTGCTTAGCTTGCTGAACTGGGTTGGATGATAATTTGACTAATAATCTTGACTAATGGTTCACTTGAACATAATGATCATGGACCGGTTAATCTTTTTAGCAACCTGGAACTTAGGTGTGCTGTAACTTGAGCAAGTGATATGTTTGATGATGGTGCGGTTAGCTCGAGACTTTGGTTTGTGTTGGTCTTGCTCAAGTTAGCTAATGACCGGTTCGTGGAGCGGCAACCCAGGACAAACAGTGCCATCACGAGGCTGATATGGAGCAGCCTGGTTGAGTACCAAAATGTTCTTCCAGTTGGCGGCATTCGAGGAAGAGGATTGGGGTGAGTAACCTCAGTCCTAGGTGATGGATGGTGTAATCCGAGCCACGGTGCCAGAGAGGGCTACTGTTGTAGGGGTACTGGCAGTAGTAGAACCTTAGCATGGGATGTTTGCTGGCTGGAAGACTCTTTGAAAGACCTTGTAGTGATCTCCTTGCCGCACACCTCAGAATTGTGTAAGTGCAGCGCAGCACGGGCATAAGGGAGGTTTTAGTCCACCTGGCAACAGGGGATGAAATCACGACTCGTGGGTATAGTGGTACGACCTCTGCAGAGAAGTAAAACTGTCATGACAGCCGTGCTCACGGTCAGGAGCGGCCTGGATCCTCACATGATTAGTGGGAATGGTTGGGTGGATCTGGTGGGGTAACCAGATATGGGTGGGGTAACCCATGGGAGCTGCAGGTGGAGTAACCTGTAGTTTGGTTTGGGGTGGAGTAACTGTCGAGGTTTTAGGGCCTCGATGGTTATTTTATGGGTGTACGAGAATCAAGAACACGATGGTAACACAGGAGACGAGGGTTTATACAGGTTCAGGCCGCCGAAGGCGTAACACCCTACGTCCTGTGCTGGTGTGATGTATTGCGAGAGAGTTTTCTGTAGGTCTCCTGCCCGCCTTATATAGTCGGGGGTGCAGGGTTACATGGATCTAAACCTAGTCGGTTACATGGTAAACAGCCTTATAGTACAAGTTGATTGATGTTTATCTCCTGGCCGAGTGGGCCGACTGACTTTAGGCCCGTCGGGCCACCCGGTCCTTCTTGGGCCAAACCGATTCCCCATTACTGGATCACTCGGCCTTGTTGTATCTTGAGTATACCCGGGTCTCATATCATCGACAGTAGCCCCCGAGTTCTTTTTGATTGATCTTGAAGACTTCCGACTGGTTCCGACTCCATGTACAATAATTCTCAGCATAGCTGGTCAATTAAAAAGAACTCCAAAGAGTAATAGTTACCGAAGTAAACCGATGAAGAAACTGAATCCTGGGAATACCAAGATCAGCAAGGCCTCGAATTAGGCATGAAGATGAAGGAACACCCAATGCCGACTGATGTCGGGAACAAAGGCTGGGCTCAGAAAGCGTGTCCCTACCTGTCAGTAGCATTCAACTCGAAGTTGACCGAAGACTTTAAAAAGTATGCTTACCAGCAGGATTTTTTAAAACACACCTGTAAGGTGCAGCCCCCGAGCTTCTGAGTAATCCAAAGGATTAGGCAGAAGATCTGAACAGAGCCTGGCATATAGACAAAAGCTATTACCGTAAAGGAGAACTCCATGGGAGTTATGAGAACTCCCCACAACTGGTGCACTACAGCTGTTAAAAACCAGAAGTGAGTTGCGAGTCTGTTGGCGGTCGTTAAACCATGTTTTGACCGCCACCCTACCGGTAAATAAATACATAACACCAAGATTTTGTGCATAGTAGATAGGAATAATGCTACTCCATAAGTTTTGGTGGATATTTGGACGCAGGAGTGAATAATGGAGAAAAGTGGGCCCAGTCAGGGAAATTCCCTGGCCGGCCGGCCCCACCCTAGGCCGGCCGGCCCCACCTGGTGGCCACAGGCCCCAGGCTTTCTCCAGCGGGCTGGAAAATAATCCTTAACGTGCAATTCAAGCCCAGCTCGGCAGGATTCCACCGACGTTCTAGAAGGTGGGCCATTTGGGCCTTTACTTGGCCCTCACTTCAATTCTGCCGACCCCAGCAGGAAACCGACCTTCAGACCGCCTTCAGGGAGTGATCTGGAGCGTCCAGGAGCAAGTCGGTGGCAAACCGCCACAGGGGACGGCCGACCGGCCACCCCCCTAGGCCGGCCGGCCGACTTTGGCGCCACCGCCTCTCCAGCTTCGGCCAGGGTGCTCCCACCGCCTTCACAAGCTATAAATTGGACCCCTCGGCCTCCGAAGCAATTCGCACCATCACACTTCATCCAAGTGTTCATTAGTTTAGTTGAGTAGTAGCTTTGGGAGTTAGAGTAGAGTAGAGTAGAGTGAGAGCTCTCTCGGGCTTCCGGAGTATTCTCGGAGTTCGGTATAGTTCTTTGTATCTTACTCTTGAGATATTATTTTATTTATTATATAATTAGTTTTATCTTTATTTATTTCTTTTAGTAATTCTTTTCTATTTAGTTTATTTATTCGTTAAGTAAGTGCTCGTAGAAGTCTTGTTGTGGGATTCGTGATTGTTGGAATAGCGAGTACGAGAGAGTGCCATCGTCGGAGATGACGTCGTGTGAAATCTGTGCTTGTTCATTCTTAGATAGGACTGCTCCGTTGATCAAGAGTAGCTCCTCTAGGCGGGTTGTAAGCGTGGCGCTTAGATCTTGGCCTATGCACGTTTGGCACCCAACCCCACGGAGGATGGTAGCCGCGAGTGTATGTGACAGCTGCACCGGTCTCTGTAATCCACCACGTCCGGGTTGGACTCAGCAGGGTCTTAATTATAGCGGATGGATCCCCAGGGTGAACTAGCAGCATCGGTTGCCCTGGCACTTCCGTGCCCCGAAACGACATGACTTGTATGTGTATGAGCTTAACTAGAGTAAATAACCTTTGTAGACTTGACTGCTAGAAAAGTAAATAATAGATAAACATACAGGTAGCCTTAACTCTATCTCGTTGCTCTCCCAAATGTATACTATGATTTATTTTATTACCTTGGATTTGAGGATGTGTGTGCCACCCATATATATCATGCCTATCTTACCCCCGTCTCAAGTATAGTTGATACATTATTTCTTTCTCCAAATTATCCAATGCATAGCTATTATTCAGCTTCCTTTTGCTCTACTTCCCTGCGGAAATATAAATACGATAACCCTGGAATACTCCAAGGTGAAATGCTACAATGGTGATCCGTGCGCTTGGGGAATTAATGAATTTAATTTGATCGCATAAGAACCGCCAACAGAGTCTCGAACCGAGCTTTCACTCGGCCGGAATCTAAGCCCATCCAGCAACTTGTGCCCAGGATGATGACAGCTCGTAGGGTTTTGGCGACCGCCTCGCTCTTCACTGCAGTTCATAAAACCGACTCAAAGAGCGAGTTCAATTCTGGGAAAAACCTCCCGTAGGCCTTCAACGTCCGAGTGAAGATCTTGTGCATCTGTAGCCCGAAGAATATAGCTACTGACCGGCCGAGTGGAGAAGCATAGGGTGCACGTCTAGTGCATCCTATGGATGTAGCCCCCGAGTCTATGAAGAAGTCGCAGAGTTGTTCATGGACTCTAATAGAAGCTGAAGAGGATATCTGTATGAAGACATCCGCCGAAGTTGAATCCAAAAACTTGCTCGCCTGACTGAATGAAGCGCGACGTGGGCTCACGCAAGTGAGCCCACGTGGGCTAGCCCCCGAGTCTATGAAGAAGTCGAAGAGTTGTTCATAGACTCCAAGAGTAGCTGAAGAAAGCAGTCCAGAATGTCCGACTGCCGGCTGCCGACTGTCCGAGTGAAGAAGCATTGAAGTGCGACGTGGGCTCACGCAAGTGAGCCCACGTGGGCTAGCCCCCGAGTCTATGAAGAAGTCGTAGAGTTGTTCATAGACTCCAAAGAAGCTAAGAAGAAATGATACCGAACTCAGAATATGCCGAGTGAACTGAATGCCATCAGTATGCTGCCAAAATTTGACTGTGCTGACCACGGGTGTGTTGTCCCGACTGACTCACGAGAACACAGTAAAACCAATAATGCCCGAGGTACTGCTTGAATCGTCGTCTTCGCACTTTCCACCACAGCATCCTTATCAAAAACAGTCACAGCGCTGCTATAAATAAGCTGCTACCGCAGCCCCCAAGTATCCACTGAAGTTAGCCGAAGATGAAGAACACCAAGAACACCAAGAACACCAAGAAGAAAGGTGCCTCCAGTTCCAATAATCAGCCCCCGGCTGAACCGCAACCACCAAATCTAGCCATGCCAAATCTGGAAGACTTAGCCATCGTCGAAGCTCCAATCATACCGCCTCTCAATGTTGTTCTGCCACCTCCAGGTCCATATGATCCGTCTCTGCCTGAATACATTGAAGTCTCATCTGAAGATGAAGCCACTGGAAATCCTCGCCGTCGCTATCTGCCCAATGGTCTACCGCCATGGCAGCCCATCAGCCGTCCAGTTGCAAGTCGCACTCGAAGCCGTACTCGTCAGGATCCACCAAGGAGAGAATGAAGAATGAAGATCTTGAAGAAATCCACCAAAAACCTTGTATCAACTGTGTGTAATGTTTGCCACCTTCTGGAATCTTGCACCATCTTGTCATGTACCACAATGTAAACAAATAAAATCCACTTGTATGTGTGTTTGTCACCGTCGTGGAGTAGCCAGAATAATAGCCGAGTGATTACGGCCTCAAATAACAGCCAGCCGACTGAATTTGGTAGTCGCTGAAGAAAAAATGCCGAAATGAACAACGCTATAACGGGCAGAAAATCTGGACCGTTAAAATTAGGTCAACTGATCTGCACCGTTCGAGAAAATTTCCCGCTCCTTTAAGTTGCTGTATCGCATCGCCTTCTTCATCTTCCTCAACACACTTGCGACAGTGCGCCTGCCTTATCCCCTTGCATTCCGCCAAGATCCAAATCCACGAACCCCGAATCGCCAATCCGACGAACTCGAAGCCGCCATTTCGGCGGACTCCATTCCGCGATTGGTGCCGCCGTCGAAGAGATTGCGCCGCCACCAACAAGATCACGCCGCCGGTGAAGAAATCGAAGCCGCCCTTGAAGATCCGCCGCCGCAGATACCGTAGCCGCAGTTGAAGATCCGCCGTTGAAGCGATGGCCGGGAAGAAGAGAGCTGCCGCGCGGAAGCAGAAGGTAGACTCGCCGCCGCCCGCCGATGAGGACAACCGTTGGCCGGAGTCCATCATGACCGAAGAGAAGTGTCAAGCGCTGACCGACGCGGGATTGTTGCCCCACCGGGAGGTGATTGGATGGCGTCCGGCGGCCGGTGAGCAGTTTCCTACTCCGTACCCTGATGAAGTCGTCATTTTCGATGCTTTCGTTCGCCGCGGGTTAGGGTTGCCCACACATGCTTTCTTCCGGAGTATTCTGAATTTCTATGGTGTGGAGTTGCACAACTTGAACCCTAACTCGATTCTGCACATCGCCGTCTTCATCACCCTCTGTGAGGTCTTTTTGGGGATTCGGCCACATTTCAATCTGTTCCGGCACCTGTTCATGTTGAAGATGAAGACGAACGAGAATCCGGCAATTGTTGGAGGTTGTGGGTTCCAATTGAGGAACAAAAAGATCTACTTTGACATGCCATTCCCGTCAACACTCAAGGGGTGGCACTTTGGTTGGTTCTATGTGAAAAACCACTCGCCGTGTCTGCCAGCCTTCAAAAGTGTAGCTCCTGTGCAGCGAGACACTTGGAGGAAACCTCTGACTGCTGAAGAGAAAGCTCAAGTGACAGACCTGCTTGCGATGATTGACGATTTGAAGGATAGTGAAGAACATGATCCACTCACTGGACCAAGCATTGCTGTTATGTTTTGTGGCAGAAAGTTCCAGCCTCTAAAGGATAGAGCCGAGCCAGCATGGAGGTGGCGTGGCAAAGAAGATCCGAGCAATGAAAATATCCCTGGAAACACAGCCACCATCATTGAAAACCGAGTGAGGGAGTTCTTCGCTGCTGGAGCTGAAGTGGAGGTGCCACCCCTTATTGGCTACCATATCAAGAATCTCCCTCCACCTGTAAGTATTCTCATCCGAAGTCGATACCAATATTGCTCATGCTGCCTATGTTGTAATGCATCCGTGTGTGTGTTTACGCGCAGGCTTTGGAGATTGAATTTCGCTCAGACGGGCCGAGCGAGCCCATGCATGTCAAGCCGGCTTCCAAGAAGAAAAGGGCAAAAGACATCATGTACATCGACGCGAGCGAAGAAGAGAGAAACTCCGCGGAAGCTGCCATTGATGCGGCGATACCGAGTGACGATGAAGAGGAGAGCCCGAAGACTCCTCAGCAAAATGCTGGAGAAGACCGAGTGGAGGAGTCACTGCCTGTGCCACCTCCGTCGAAGAAGTTGAAGAGGGACGTTGTTGGCGGTCGTTAAACCCTGTTTTGACCGCCACAATACCGGTAAATAAAGGCATGTCACCAAGATTCTATGCATAGTAGTTAGGATTAATGCTACTCCACAAGTTTTGGTGATATTTGGATGCAGGAGGGAAATATGGAGGAAAGTGGGCCCAGCTGGCACAAAGACAGGCCGGCCGGCCCCACAAGATGGCTCCAGGCCACGGCCTTCCTCCAGTGGGCTGCAAACAGGCCCACAACGTAGAATCAAAAGCCTGTTCAGAAGAATTCCACCGACGTTCTAGAAGGTGGGCCGTTTGGGCCTCAACTTGGCCCTCACTCCTCTTCTGCCGCCCCCACGAAGCCACCGACTGGACAACCGCCATCAGGAGCAAATCTGGAGCGTCCACAGGCGAGGCGGTGGCAAACCGACGCAATGGGCGGCCGGCCGGCCCCCCTACTTGGCCGGCCGGCCTGGCTTGGCGGGCCCGGCACTCCAGCTTCGGCCATATAGCTCCCACCGCCATGGAGAAGTTATAAATACCCCTGGCCGGCTGCAGAACAACTTGCACCTCCACACACTCCTTGAGAGGAGAAGACCCAATGTAGGGTCACGCTCCGCTCATGGAAGATCATTCCACTTGTGTAGTTTAGAGTAGGCTAGTTGGTCATGAGAGTTAGAGTAGAAGTGAGAGCTCCCCTCGACGTTCCGGAGTTTTCTTCGGACATTGGGTAAAGCTCTCTTGTATCTTTTCTTTTTGATATTAGTTAATATAATTATTTTTCCTATTTATTTATTTTCTTATTTATTTATTTTAGTTTTTCTTTTAGTTTACATTTATTTATTTAAGTGATAATTATAGAGAAATTCTTGTGTTGGTTCCACGTCTGTGTATGATAGGTCTATCTGCATGGGTTGTTTGCACCGTAAATGCTTACACAATCCACATAGATTTGTTATGCATGGTTGGCTTGCTCTTTTACGTTGGAGTAAGTTATCTAGGATAGTTGCTTGTATGGTTCAAGGAATTATTCCTAGACGTGAGTGTGCACCCAACCCCACGGAGGATGGTAGCCGCGATTGTATGTGACAGCTACACCGGTCTCTGTAATCCGCCACGTCCGGGTTGGACAGGTAGGGCCTAGACGCGGTCCGTTGCCTGGATACGTTGAACTTAGTTTCCGAGTTGCGTGTCTTGGCGGCGGCCGTGCCCCGATGCACTTGAATGTATCTGTAATGAAAGCTTAAGTAAATAGTTGTAACCCCTAGGCTGATACCCTTCTTCTCGTTGTCCTCCCAGTTGACTAGTTCTATCTCTTTATCTTCATATGGAATCCTTGCGTGTGTTTGGTTGCCACCCATCATATCTTCCATCTTTACCCATGTTTTGGTCTAGTTTGCAAGTTATAAATAATAGATGTTTCCTTGTCAATTCACGATATTCTTATCCCTGCTTCCCTGTGGAAAATATAAATACGATACCCTTGGAATACTCCTTGGTGAAATGCTACAACGGTGTTCCGTGCGCTTGCGGAGTTGATATTTATCTCTGTGCGTAACAAACGCCAACAAGCATTTCTGGCGCCGTTGCCGGGGAAGCAATGGTTTAAGATATCTCTGATTGACATCGAATATCTGTTATGTTAATTTGCTGCTGGCTTAAGCAATTCACCTGCATTTTGTTTGAGCATATCACCATCGCATTTGCACTGTTTTCTTTTCAAACCATCTGCATGTTTAATTCCCCTCCATCCCACCCCGCTGCATTAAAAAAAAAAAACTCGAGTGCCCAATCATAGGCCTCGGGCTTTCAAAAAAAAAAACTAAAAAAAACTAAAAAAAAAACCCGAGTGCCCAATCATAGGCCAGGGATTTTGCAAAAAAGGCTGGATTTTTATGACAGGAAGAAGGAAACATATGTGGCGGATCCAAGACGTTCAATGCAGAAATCTGAAAGTTTAGCCTTGCATTCGATTGCAAAGGCTAAAGCTTGGGGAGGTGCCGCCAGGTAAGCATACGCAATTATTCCTTGTTTTTCTTGTCATATATCCTCTCCTTTCATAAAAAAAAATAAAAAATAAAAAAATAAAAAAAAATAATGCTGCCTGAATGATTCTTTGCCTTATCAATGCGAAGTACATTGAGTTGCTCTTTGATGAAAATATACTGCATCTTTTTGACCGTACCCCTTCTCTTGAAGTTTCTTTTCATAGATGGGTGTTGGTTGAAATGTTAGTCATGCATCAATCGCCTGCTTCTTTTTCTGTTGCTTGGGTGCGGCACTTCTGTGTCTATGGTCTTCTTAGATTATGCCCGGTGTCCGTCTGAACAACAGAAAAACACATGCCTCTATGACACTTCATGATAGAAGGAGAGTATACTAGCTCTGCTCTTCTTACACAATTGATCGAATTAGACATGGTGTCTAGGTTGATCAATGGAACTATAGAGATATGTGCAATGTAGCCGAATGGATTTGCACTAACCAATGCAGGATCTTTATGAGAGTAATCAAAAGTCTATCAGGCAACATGAAAGGCACAAAATTCAAGAAGAAACTAACAAGGCGGGCCCAGTGCTTCCAAATGAAAGATTTAATCGCTTAGCTTTGCACATAGTTGCAAGAGCTAAGCTTGGGGAGGGACCGCCAGGTAAGTACTTCTGTATACGATATTATACTCTTCTTGAATTGTGCCCTTTCCTTAAAAAAAAAAAAATTAGGTTCTCGGCAAAGCCCAATAGGGGCTAGCCACCTGTATCACCCTCATTCTTTTTGCAGACACAAGAAAAATAGAGGAAGCGGCCTATTCAAGTTTAAATCTTGCGAAGACTCAAGCTTGGGGAGGACCCCAGGTAAGTATCCCTATCGATCAATAAAATACTCCCTGTTTTGAATAAATGCTAGAATCTTGGTGCATGCTACACTTAAAGGAAATGATGATCGAGTTACATAATTAGTTCCCCATGTGTCGCATTGATGCAACTTCTACTCCTGACATATGTGTTATCTTTACTCGAGCATGATTACATCATAAGCCTTGCTACATTATGTGGTTGCATTTATTACACCAAGTCTAAGCATTGTGAATCATGATATGGCATGATTAGGACTTGTCACAATTTCTTAGCATGGTTAAGTTCCAGAGATGTTTTTCTATTAAATTGCTGCATGTCTGAAAAAAAAAAAACCTTGTTGTTTTGGATAGCACTTCCCCTGTGAGGATTCATTTACCTACCAGAGCCATATCATGACAATATTCAAAACAGCCCCACTCATAGCCAATTGTTCATGCGTTGAGTTTAGTTAAGGTTTAAATGCTTTCGAGAGTAAGCACTCCTTCTTCCGGTCATAAGCTCCTTCGCGTGTGTTCTTGCTTTTCTTTGCCCAAAAAAAAAAAAGGGAAATGTTTGGAAAATCAACCAAGCATCCTCCAACATTTGCAAAACTTTCGGTCCTTTCAAGAGGCTCAAGAATATTTCAAAATGTTTTATGGACCATGCAAAAGTTGTGGCCTCATGCACCATGGAGTATATCAAAAAAAAAAAAAGGAACTCCATGGTTGCATCCCCAAAATGAAAAGGCTATCTGGTTCCTATCATAAACATCTTGAGCAGAATAAAAGGACCAAAGTTTTCAAAACCCCTTCCATAAGTGTGAGTTCATCTTCTCCCCCTCCATCACAATTTTCCCTATGACCGGAATACAAAGAGTTGCTATGTCTCTTGAGATTTATTCTTTAGCTTTACAACATATGCATGACATTTGTGCATTCCCTACCAAGCTCCATATAAAAGTCTTATCCGGTAGAAGTAGGAATGAGTGAAGCTTTGTAGGAATAGCCTCATAAGAGGGAGAGGGGAAGTGTGAACCAAATAAAGGAGAAATTTTACCTTGTCTTGCAGCATATAAAAACTCTGGATATTTACCTGCTAGAATTGCATGACACGACCAAAAGTGCTGTTCTGATTTTCAATGCTATGTGACAAGGTGAAAGTATATAAGCCCCACGAATATGCAACACTTGTGAATACTTCCATGCTCTTGTATCTTTACCACTGTTTAGGGAGTATGTTGTTGCATCTTTATTACCCATGGGGCGCTTTCTTTGTAACTCCTGATCCGCCGGTACCTAAGTTTTGAGTTTGCTCGGGACGAGCAAAGTTTAAGCTTGGGGAGGTTGTTGGCGGTCGTTAAACCCTGTTTTGACCGCCACAATACCGGTAAATAAAGGCATGTCACCAAGATTCTATGCATAGTAGTTAGGATTAATGCTACTCCACAAGTTTTGGTGATATTTGGATGCAGGAGGGAAATATGGAGGAAAGTGGGCCCAGCTGGCACAAAGACAGGCCGGCCGGCCCCACCCATAGGCCGGCCGGCCCCACAAGATGGCTCCAGGCCACGGCCTTCCTCCAGTGGGCTGCAAACAGGCCCACAACGTAGAATCAAAAGCCTGTTCAGAAGAATTCCACCGACGTTCTAGAAGGTGGGCCGTTTGGGCCTCAACTTGGCCCTCACTCCTCTTCTGCCGCCCCCACGAAGCCACCGACTGGACAACCGCCATCAGGAGCAAATCTGGAGCGTCCACAGGCGAGGCGGTGGCAAACCGACGCAATGGGCGGCCGGCCGGCCCCCCTACTTGGCCGGCCGGCCTGGCTTGGCGGGCCCGGCACTCCAGCTTCGGCCATATAGCTCCCACCGCCATGGAGAAGCTATAAATACCCCTGGCCGGCTGCAGAACAACTGGCACCTCCACACACTCCTTGAGAGGAGAAGACCCAATGTAGGGTCACGCTCCGCTCATGGAAGATCATTCCACTTGTGTAGTTTAGAGTAGGCTAGTTGGTCATGGGAGTTAGAGTAGAAGTGAGAGCTCCCCTCGACGTTCCGGAGTTTTCTTCGGACATTGGGTAAAGCTCTCTTGTATCTTTTCTTTTTGATATTAGTTAATATAATTATTTTTCCTATTTATTTATTTTCTTATTTATTTATTTTAGTTTTTCTTTTAGTTTACATTTATTTATTTAAGTGATAATTATAAAGAAATTCTTGTGTTGGTTCCACGTCTGTGTATGATAGGTCTATCTGCATGGGTTGTTTGCACCGCAAATGCTTACACAATCCACATAGATTTGTTATGCATGGTTGGCTTGCTCTTTTACGTTGGAGTAAGTTATCTAGGATAGTTGCTTGTATGGTTCAAGGAATTATTCCTAGACGTGAGTGTGCACCCAACCCCACGGAGGATGGTAGCCGCGAGTGTATGTGACAGCTACACCGGTCTCTGTAATCCACCACGTCCGGGTTGGACAGGTAGGGCTTAGACGCGGTCCGTTGCCTGGATACGTTGAACTTAGTTTCCGAGTTGCGTGTCTGGCGGCCGTGCCCCGATGCACTTGAATGTATCTGTAATGAAAGCTTAAGTAAATAGTTGTAACCCCTAGGCTGATACCCTTCTTCTCGTTGTCCTCCCAGTTGACTAGTTCTATCTATTTATCTTCATATGGAATCCTTGCGTGTGTTTGGTTGCCACCCATCATATCTTCCATCTTTACCCATGTTTTGGTCTAGTTTGCAAGTTATAAATAATAGATGTTTCCTTGTCAATTCACGATATTCTTATCCCTGCTTCCCTGTGGAAAATATAAATACGATACCCTTGGAATACTCCTGGGTGAAATGCTACAACGGTGTTCCGTGCGCTTGCGGAGTTGATATTTATCTCTGTGCGTAACAAACGCCAACAGACGTGCGCCGACCGACCACTCGGTCAGCTACCTCGAACCCGAGTGGTGGTGTAGTCGTATATCAATCACGCCGGGCCACTGTGACGGTGAGCCCGACTGCGTCACCATCACCGCGGAGTAGAAGGACACCGCCGAAGACGCAAGATGGCGAAGCCCCCGAGGGGACCTCTGGCGAGCGAGATGTCCAAAGGACAGCCCCTGCTCCCAGGGAAGTATCGTATGAAGACCGGTTCGACATTACTCTCTCCACACTGTAAGTAAATCTCACAAGCGTGATGCCGAGTGGTAATGGCGGAGAAAAATCCATCTGAAGACTTGTGTAACTGCAGGGCTCCCTGTACTGAAGTGCCGAGTGATGAACTAGAGCAAAATGCTCCTCCAAATCCACCAAGAGGTGAAACTCCGATCCAAGAGACTGCGGAGCAGATACTCGGGAGCGGAGGAGTACTCATCGAGGACTTGGGTCCTGACGGGGGGGGGGGGGGGGGGGCACAGCTGGGCAATCCAAAGAGATGCATGAAGAGGAAAATCCACGGAGAAGTGCCGAGTTGCCCGTCCAGACGAGTGCTGAAGTAAATAACCAAAACGTGCGCGGGAACGAAGCCGAAGAAGAACACTGTGAAGCCGGCGCCGATCGTGGGGAGAAGAATGCTGCCGAAGAGGAGATCCGTGGTGAAGACGAAGGAAATGCACAGGGTAACGTACCACCGAAGACTGCAACAGCCCATCCTTCAGCTGCTGAAACGGCCGAGGCAAGTATACCAGCGACAACTACAGTTGTAGTAGATGAAACTGCAACTCCTGCAGTGCCGAGTGAGGAGACAGTGCCCCGAGTGGAGGTGGAACAGACTGATGAAGACTCTGAACTCTGCCGACTGCTGAAACAAGTGAATGACCATCTGCTAAACGGAGTACAAACAGAGTTCAACACTGTGACGAGCTTCCACCATCATCATACTGCCCTCCATTCTGTGTTCAATGTAAGTGAAGTGCAGCCTGTTTTCTTTGGAGATTGCTGTTCTGTTGACCTGAAGGCTGACACTACTACTGCATAGGTGACGGAGGAGAACTTGAAGGCGAAGAACCAGATGATCCGTGACATGAAGACGCAGCTGGAGAAGCAGGCAGCCATGGAGAAGCAATTGAAGACTCTGCTGGCCGAAGCCAAAGCAAAAGACGAGCTCATCCAGCAGCTGCAACAGGAGAAGAACTTGGCGACTACAACGACCGGTGAGTATATTGTAAGGCTTTACCAAGCCTCGACTATGCCAGTCGGTTACTTTGTAATCTGACAAATTTGTAGGTCCCTCCACTTCAGAAAACTTGGAGCGTGTCAAATCCAGGGCTGACGCGTTGAACGAGCAAGTCGGCAAGCTGAACCAAGCTTATAAAGCTAAGGAGGCCGAGCTTGTCGAGATGCAGGGTCAGCTCACTCAGGCTCAAACTCAAGTAGAGGCCCAGAAGGAGAAAGAGAAGACCTACTTCGAGGAGCTGAGCAAAGCCATTGACGCCGAGAAGATAGCAGTGCAGACGTTGAGGAGCAAACGAGCTGAATGGCAGGCCTCCATAGATGAAGTCGACACCTTGAAGAAGAAGTATGCTGAAGCGAAATGTCGATGGAAGGAAAGCAGAGACCTTGCCACTGCCTTGGAGAAACAACTGTCTGTGAAAGAAGAAGAAATCTCGCAGATGACTGTGCAGCGGACGTTGCTCATCCAAGACCACAAAGGTAAGTTTGTGTATGCTCAATATCCTTGCAAATGGTGATAGTGAACATGCTTCTTGGCTTGCAGAGGAGTTGAACAAACTCAAGAACGAGTTGATGGAGCTTGAACTGAGCGGGCTTGAGGTCGCGCAATACGTCTACCCGACCGCCGAGCGTAGAGGAGAGCACATGTTAGCCAAGTTGCTGGAGAAGGTGCCGGCGGAGATGAAGAAGCACTGCGAGTTCGTCGCTCGCATGTGTGCCGGCGTGGTGCTTGCCAAAGTGAAGACCCATTATCCACGCATCAATGAGGAGCGCTTGAAGACGGGCTTCGCTGGGGACCGGGCGAACGCTCGGCAGGCCATCGAGGAGACGAAGGCGACGGCGATCGCCATGATCTCTGAAGTAAGGGTGGACCCATGAACTCGGTGTGTATGCCGAGTCTGCAAAAACCTTTGTAAAAAGAGCAGGGTGTATATATAATCGTTGGTACAGGTTGCTTTTATGTAGTCTGTAGTTATGTTATGATGCCTCGTATGTGTAGTTCAATATTGCCCTTCTCAAAGCGTTAAGTATAAATGAACTCCACGGACGGCGAACTCGGTTGTGACTCAGCCGGACTCGTTAACCTAGGGTGTTAGCAACAGATGGCGTTAACCCGTCAGTGTTAGAGTGTGAGCATGAGCCTGATGTGAGTTGGCGTAACAGGGAAAAAATTCACCAACTTGCTAGCTTAAAGAGAGACTCAAAACGTAACATACGAGACAAAGGCGAATAAACACAAATATGGCGAAGCAGGAGTGATTATTATTGAGCAGGTGATGCATACAAAATAACTCAAGCAAAAAAGCGACGTAGCTGATTGATGTTCCAGGAACTCTGCAACGGAGTACCGTCTTCGGTAGTTAACCGATAGGCACCCGGCCGAGTGGCTTCAGCTACGATATATGGCCCCTCCCATATGGGGGACAGCTTGTGGCGACCTTCAGTGGTTAAAATCTTCTTGAGGAACAGGTCACCAACTCGGAACGAACGTTCATGAACGTGTTTCTGGTGATAACGCCTCATTGCTTCCTGATACTTAGCCGACTTGAAGAAAGCGCGATCTCGCTCCTCCTCCAGCATGTCAATGGCCAATGACTGCTGGTCTTCAGCTCTAGCTTCATCAAAGAACTCGATCCTCGGAGCGCCGTGGTCCAACTCAGTCGGCAACACCGCCTCTGCACCGTAGACCACGAAGAAAGGTGTTTGGCCGGTTGCCGAGCTTGGAGTGGTGCGTAAGGCCCATAACACTGATGGTAACTCGTCGATCCACCTGGACGCATACTTCTTCAGTCGGTCAAATGCGCGTGGTCTGATACCTTGAAGAATCATGTCGTTGGCCCGCTCGACCTGCCCGTTGGACTCGGGATGGGAACGTGAGGCGTAGCATGCCTTGATTCCAACATCGTCGCAGAACTCTTGGAACTCGGCGGCTTTGAAATTGGTCCCATTATCCGTGATGATGCGGTTAGGGACACCAAACCTGAAGATGACGCTGCGCACGAACTCGATCGCCTTGCTTGCCGTCTGATCCTTGATCGGAGTAGCTTCAATCCACTTGGTAAACTTGTCAACCATCACCAGCAGATGAGTGTAGCCTCCCTTGGCCTTCTAGAAAGGACCGACCATGTCGAGCCCCCAGACTGCGAATGGCCATGACAGGGGTATTGTCTGCAGTTCCTGAGCCGGCACATGAGCTTGCCGAGCGAAAAACTGGCATCCTTCGCAAGTCCTGACGATGTGCTTCGCGTCCCGACTGGCAGTGGGCCAGAAGAAACCTTGCCGATAGGCCTTAGCCACCAGGGTTCTGGCCGCTGCGTGATTGCCGCAGACTCCCGAGTGAATGTCCTGCAGTAATTCCTTGCCCTTGGAGATGGGAACACACTTCATATGTATATCTTTGGCACTCTTACGGTAAAATGTGTCCTTCACGACGAAATAAAGCTTGCTCTTCCTGAGGATTTGCTCGGCTTGCGCAGTGTCTGTCGGCAGTCTGCCGTGAACCAACCACTCGGTAAACGGTGCCATCCAGTCGTCCTGCTCTGATGTGGTCGCCAAATCGATATTCATGGCTTCAAGCTGTTCCTCAGGACCGCCTGCGTCGGTCGGCGGGCGAGTGGCTAACTCGGCTTTCTCCTTCGTGACCGAAGGGTGGTGAACTAATTGAAGAAAAACCCCCGGAGAAACTGGGTCTCGACTTGAGCCTTTATTGGCTAAGAAGTCGGCTTTGTGGTTGAACTCGCGACGGATGTAAACAACTTCCAGGCCGTCAAAACAGGATTCCATCTTGCGGATTTCTTGAAGATAGGCCCTCATTGTATCATCGAGGCAGTCCCACTCCTTATTGACCTGCTTGACTACCAGCATGGAATCACCTTTGGCTGTTAGCTGGCGAACGCCGATGGACTCGGCGATCTTTAACCCGTGAAGTAACGCTTCGTACTCTGCCGCGTTGTTTGATGCCTTGAAGTGGAGCTGAAGTACGTAGGAGAGCTCGTCCCCTTGAGGGGAAACAAGGAGAATGCCAGCCCCCGCGCCCGTAAGCTGCAGGGAGCCGTCGAAGAACAACGTCCAGGACTCGGACGTCTCGGGCTTGGCCGGTATTTGAGTCTCCATGTACTCAGCGACGAAGTCGGCAAGAGCCTTGCCTTTAATAGCCGTCTGCGGCTTGAAGGATAAATCGTAGGTGCTCAACTCAATGGCCCACTTCGAGATCTTGCCTGTAGACTGCCGGTTGTAGAGCACTTCTCCAATCCCATAAGATGTAACCATGGTGATTGGGTGAGACTGGAAGTAGTGGATTAGCTTGCGTGATGCCATGAGTAGAGCGTAGATGATCTTCTGAATGTGGAAGTACTTGACCTTAGATGCCGACAAAACTTCGCTGACGAAGTAAACTGGGCGTTGTACTTTCTGGACATGGCCTTCCTCTTCTCGTTCCACCACCAGCGCCGCACTAACCACATGAGTGGTGACGCCAACGTACAGCAACAAAGGCTCATTGTCTCCTGGCGGAACCAGGGTCGGTGGTGTGCTTAGGTAGAGCTTGAGATCTTCAAAAGCTTGCTTGGCCTCGTCGTTCCAGACGAACTTGTCGTGTTTCTTCAGGAGCTTGAAAAAGGGGAGGCCGCGCTCGCCGAGTCGCGAGATGAAACGGCTGAGTGCCGTCATGCACCCGGAGAGTTTCTGCACGTCCTTGATGTTCTGAGGAGTCGGCATCCTCAGAATCGTCTCCACCTTCTCGGGGTTTGCTTCAATGCCCCGGTGAGTGAGTATATATCCGAGCAGTCTGCCCGAAGGCACGCCGAATACACACTTCTCAGGATTCAGCTTCATGTCGTATTCTCGTAGAGCGTCAAAGACGTCCTTCAGGTCGGCAATGAGATCATCGCCTTCCCGAGTCTTGATAACCACATCATTGATGTAGGCCTCGACTTTACGTCGGCGGAGCTGATCCTTGAGGCAGCCTTGGATACACCGCTGGTACGTTGCTGCTGCGTTCTTCAGGCCAAAAGGCATAGTCCGATAGCAATAAGCCCCGAAGGGAGTAATAAACGAAGTCTTAATGCAATCATCCACGTTGAGTGGAATCTGGTGATAGCCGGAGTAACAATCAAGAAAACTTAATAATTTGCAACCAGCGGTGGAGTCTACAACTTGATCGATGCGAGGAAGCCCGAATGGGTCCTTGGGACAGAACCTGTTCAGGTCTGTATAATCTACGCACATACGCCACTCTCCAGATTTCTTTTTAACAAGAACTGGGTTAGCCAACCACTCGGGGTGGAAGACCTCTTTGATAAAGCCGGCTGCTAGCAACTTGGCTAGGTCAGTCCTAATGGCCTCCTTTTTATCAGGGGTGAAGCGGCGAAGGCGTTGGCGAATCGGCTTGGCGTTGGGGTCGACGTGGAGAGAATGCTCAACCAACCTCCTTGGGACACCTGGCATGTCGGACGGTTTCCACGCGAAGATGTCGCGGTTGTCCTTGAGGAAGTTGGTGAGCGCGAATTCCTATTTGGGGTCCAGTGCTGCCCCAATGACCGCCGTCTTGGTGGAGTCTTCTTCGTTGATGGCCACCTTCTTGGTCTCCGGTCCTGCCTGTATGGCTGACTTAGCCGACTTCTTTACAGGGACAGAACCCGGGTCTTGAAGGAATGCGGCTGCTTCTTTGACTTGAGCAGCCCCCAGCTTAGCCTCGGCGGACGCGGCCAGCTCGAGGCACTCGGACTCCAGTGCAAGGCACTGCTTGATGTCTCCACGGATTGATATGACTCCGTTGGGTGCTGGCATCTTGAGGACCAGGTACGTGTAGTGAGGCACCGCCATGAACTTGGCCAAAGCAGGTCGGCCGATGATGGCATGATAAGCCGACTCGAAGTCAGCCACCTGAAAGGTGATAAACTCCTTGCGGTAGTTCTCGGACCCTCCGAACACAACGGGCAGAGTGATCTGGCCGAGTGGCAGAGATGATTGGCCCGGTATGATGCCATGGAACGGTGCGTAGCTTGCTTGGATTTCTGAACGTGGGATGCCCATGTCGTCCAGAGTCTTGATGAAGAGGATGTCGAGGGCGCTGCCTCCATCGACCATCACCTTGGAGAGCCGAGTGGTGCCGACGATCGGCGACAGTATCAAGGGATACCTCCCAGGCTGGGGTATGTGATCAGGGTGATCCTTGCGGTCGAAGGTGATGCTGACTTCAGACCACTTGAGGTACCGTGGTGTTTCAACCACAGTGTAGACTTCCCGGAGTGTTAGCTTCTGCTTCCTCCTGGACTCGTATGCTGCAGGGCCGCCGAAGATGCTCAGTACCTTGAGTGGATCGCGGTACGAACCCTGGCCGTCTCTGTCTTCATCCCTCCTTTGATTCTGGTGCTCCTCCGGCTTCTTGCCCTGGCTGTACTCGATGAGGGCCTTGTACTTGTAGCAGTCCCGCAACTTGTGGGGGCGCGAGACGTTCGGATGGAAGTGGCAGGGCTTATCCAGCAGATCTTCAAAGTCGTCAGTCCTCGAAGGACGTCGTTGCCGGTTCCTGTCCACAGCCGCCACCAGGTTATCACCCTTGCGCTTGCGCTCACGAGGTCGGGAAGACTCGCGAGGTCGAGATGGTTCGGGGTCGTCTTGCTTCTTCTGGCGGCGTTCTTCTCGGCGGTGAAAGCCTTCTCTGGCGTTCTCAGACCAGTAGTCTTCACCACCGGCAAAGGTGTTAGCAATCATTAGCATGTGGCCTGCAGTCTTTGGGCGCTTGCGGCCCAGCTTCTCGACGAGCTCCCTCCTGGAGCAGCCTTCCTTGAATGCCTTGATGACATCGTGATCGGAGACGTTGGGGATTTCATTCTTCTTGCGCGTGAAACGCTGAATGTAGTCCCGCAGGTTTTCCCCTTCTCGCTGTTTCACTCGGTACAGATCGTACTCGGTCGGCAAGCGGTCAGCCGTGGGTTTGAAGTGGGCGATCATCTCTTCGCAGAGGTCGTCCCACGAACTGAAGCTGTTCGCCGGCAGGTTGGTGAGCCATCTCCTGAGCGGCGGGGCGAGGACCACCGGGAGATAGTTGGCGAGAACACTGTCATCACCTCCGGCTGCATAGATCTGAGTGGCGTACATGCCTAACCACTCTTCGGGGTCGGTGGTGCCGTTGTACTTCTCAATGGAAGTGGCACTCGGCTTGAAGCCTGACGGCCAAGAGCCGTTAAGACGCAGGTCGCCAGCGAGGCAGCGCAATCCCCGAGTCTGGGTACTGCGCCTCGAATGGCGTTCCGGTTCTTCGTAGTCGTCGGAGTAGTAGGTCGGCGAGCGGTCATCACGACGGCGCCGCCTGTCTTGATCATCATGGCGAGGTCGGCGGTCACGATCATCACGACCGCGGTTGTCGTCGCGACCACCACGGTGATGACGGTCGTCTTGGCGGTGCTGGTCTCGGTCACCTCTGGGGCGCCGGTGGTCTCGGTCGTCTCTGTGACGCCGGTCATTCCGCCCACGAGGGGCTTCTGGAGCTGCGACTTCAACATCGCGACGTTCGTTGTGGCGCCTGCGGTTGCGATCCTCTTCCCGATCCCCAGCAGTCACATGGCGGGGGTCGCCTCTGGGAAAAGTCAGGCGCTCCAACACGGGACGCCTGGCGGGTGACCGCTGTTGGTCCCTGTTGCGTTGGTCTTCAGGTCGGCCGAGCCGATCTAGGGCGCTGCGGCGCGCCTCTGGACGTCGTTCGTGAGTTTGGCGCCGCCGGTCGTCTTCTGGAGAGTAGGACCGATCTTCTGAATAGGTCGCGGTCTTGTCGACGCTGTGGGACGACGCGACTCGTCCTCCCGAGTCATCCCTGGCTAGGGCAGCGTTGGTCACGGCGGCGGCTTGTTGGGCCGCGGCAGCTGTCATTGCCTTGGCCTTCTCCACCATCGGAGTGAGGGTGGCGGGATCCGGATTCGCAGCCATCTGCCGTACGACTTGATCTAGGAGTGTAGTGGCGCCGACTACATTATCCTGGGGCGTTGTGAAGACTTGATGCCCGTCGTATTCTTGCATGAGGTCGTTGTGGACTTGCCGACCGCGCAACCTGATGTTACGCTGCGCAGAGTCTTCGTCGGCCGGGGGTTCTTCCTCTGGCCCGGCGGCGTTGACGCCGTTACCGCCGGCGCCCGCCGCGGCCGCTACGGCCGCTGCAGCAGCTGCGTCCGTGATCGGAACGATCTGCGCCATGAAGCATTCGAACGATGATGTACCGCTCAGGGTTGTGCTCTCCCAAGGAAGCGTGCGTAGCACGGATTCATCAGGGTAATCTCCGAACGAATGGATCCCGAAAGATCCGATCTGCTCGGGTGTTGGATCTGCTAAGGATCCGAAGATCTCAGGACTCAGATCTTGACAGATCGTGGCCTGGTTGTTGAGCCCGAACGGAAACCGAACGGGACCTCGAGCGAAGCTCGGTATAGCAGATCCAATCTTGACCGTCTCCATGCAAGCGCGCAACTCGGCCAGCGAGTAATCCGCGTAAGTCCTTGCAGGGAGGGTGACGTGGCTCGGTCCGAAGCCCTGGCTAGCTGGATCCGGATGTTGCCGAGTCGACGAAGTTAGCTGCCGAGTGATCTCAGATACCGCCGAGTTGACGGGATGGAGCTCACCACGGCGGTCGGCGATGAAGTGCAGGCTCCCGAAAGAGATCCGGTCGCCGGCGATGAAGTTGTTGATGGAGTTTAAAGCCATCGAGCTCGACATGGTGGACTCTCGTACCTCCCCTACCTGGCGCGCCACTGTCGAGGTTTTAGGGCCTCGATAGTTATTTTATGGGTGTACGAGAATCAAGAACACGATGGTAACACAGGAGACGAGGGTTTATACAGGTTCAGGCCGCCGAAGGCGTAACACCCTACGTCCTGTGCTGGTGTGATGTATTGCGAGAGAGTTTTCTGTAGGTCTCCTGCCCGCCTTATATAGTCGGGGGTGCAGGGTTACATGGATCTAAACCTAGTCGGTTACATGGTAAACAGCCTTATAGTACAAGTTGATTGATGTTTATCTCCTGGCCGAGTGGGCCGACTGACTTTAGGCCCGTCGGGCCACCCGGTCCTTCTTGGACCAAACCGATTCCCCATTACTGGATCACTCGGCCTTGTTGTATCTTGAGTATACCCGGGTCTCATATCATCGACAGTAACCCTTTGGCTTCACAGGTGGGGTAACCTGTGTAGTTGACCTTATATTGATAACTTTTGGGTGGGTTCCACATCATCTAGTAAATAGGTGCTTTAATTAAATGACTTAATTTATAGTTGTTTTTTGCTATGAACCATGTGTTAGCCTTTCTTTTGTTTAAGCTTTGCATGAGTACGATATGTACTCACACTTGCTATTCCCCACTCTACATTGAAATGCTGCTCAGAAGATGAGGCGCCATGGAGTACTTCGACGAGGAATACTAGGCGTGCTGTCTCCCAGTCGACTGCCTGTGCGTTTGGGTGTTTTCCGCTGTCGAGTTATTTAGTCTTATGAGACATTTTTATTTGGATATTGTAATAATGCTATGATGAGACGATGTAATAATGACACTGGTTATACTGTTTATTTCACTGTTGTCTCTATATGTGTGGAACTTGATCCTGGCACACATATAGTTATGCATTCAGTTTTGTCCTTAAAACTAGGTGTGACACGGCCGCACATCGGCCGTTGAGTTGATCAATTGCATGCAGTGATTAACAGGATCTCTTGTGAAGATCATGTCGATCAGGTTAGGGACGACGCATCGATCGGGCATGTGGAAGCTTGCGGAAGTAGTGCACCTAACCATGCATGGACGTGCGACGATCTCAGAAATCAGAATGACGTACCGATACAGAGGACGAACAGCATCTGACACAGCGAATCGCAGTGACAAGAACACCTCGATCCACGCAGTAATGCCGCGCGCGCCGCCCAGTACGTGGCGAGCAACTGGAGGAAGTTCCGACCGCGCGCGAGCCGCGTCGCCTCACAATGCAGGGAGGGAAGAGTTAACTCGCCTCCAAATTAGCGCTTGTCGCGAACACGTACATCTAAATTGGTCGGCGGCGAGACAGGAAGTCCGTTCGGGTCAGCTGCATGAGCATGACCCGTAACTAACCACGTTGAAAAAGACGCGTCGACGCTCCGCCACCGCAACGTCCGATGAGCGCCACGTGCCCCGTTACCAGCTCCTACGAAACGCGCCTTGCACCCGGGGTTTCTTCGTTTGGCTTTCGCGTGGCAGAGTCGGCAGGGCTTTCCTGCATTCAGTCAGGCCGCTTCTGCTACGTAGTACGTGTTGCTCAACTAGAATGCACTTGATATGTAACTGTTAGTATTAGCTTAGTACAGGCTGCGTGTCTGTGCTCTGTGTCATGGCACACGCCTCACCAGCCCAAACTATGCAGGCTTCTACTTTTTTCCATCGTGTGCTCACTTTCCTCGCAACCTCGTCGAAACGGGCGCGCATGCACTTTAATTTGATGCTTTGGTTCTTGTTAATTCTCTGTGCCAATCCATTTCTTTGCTGCAGTTTTTTTTCCTTTATACGGATACATACTGGGCTTTTTTTTTTCAAAATTATTATCGGGCGGACTATTGTAAAGCTCGTCGAGGTGTAAGGGCAAGTAATTTCCGATTTCCACCTCACATCTTGCCGGCTTCAGCTAACCATTGTATTGTGTTTTAAGTGCCCTCACGGCTCACGCAATATTTTACTATGCACGTCGTACCACTGTCAATTTCCTATTTCCTCCTCGCATCGTGCCGGCTGCAGCTAGCCATTGTATTTTATGTTATATACCCCTCCCGATCCATATTTTACGATGCACATCGTACCACTGTCAGCATGAAAATCATTTCTACCCAGATAAGAAGGTGACAGCTGATGTTAATATCCGGTCGCCAGCTGATCTCCCTCAATTTGATCGTCCACGTACGTACGCAGTGAAAACAACTAACTCGGTACCAAGGGAAAAATCTGGATTAGATGATTATTACTGCCGACGCCATCCATATCGTAAGTTAGCGACATGCACGGTCAGTTGCAAGGAAACATCGCGGTTGCTGTCACCGCGATTACAATATCCGCCCTGAGGGCTTGTAGATTAATTCCTCCAAAGCGAGGCCACCAAGTGGCAGAAATGGATGTAAACCCATCGGTGACAGAGATGTAAAATTAACCGCGGATGGTGCATCAGGGGACAGGTACGGTTTAAAAGAGCCGGAAATACTGACAGTGTGTTTGCTGTAGTTTTATACAGACGTGGTCTTTTCTTTGTTCAGCGTACAGATACTAGATTCTGTACTTCCATAGTCTACGCTGGTGTTATACTTTACGGGTTAAGCTGTTTCATTTGAAAATCCAACCCTTGCGAAACTTTACGCTAACCAAGAAAACTGGATCAAAGTTTGAGACTACTGAATGGGGCATTTATGGAACCTCCTGATGTACTTTGACCATTCTCTGTTCTTTTTTCTTTTAAGAAACCTTTGACCATTCTGTGAGAAAATCATTTTTTTTGAGGAGGTGAGAAAATCATTTTTTTGAGTTTTTTTTTGAGATTACACAGTACAACTCAAACACTCACAACGCACGAATACTCACCCCTATGAACACACGTACGCAAACCCTACCCCTATGAGCATCTTCGAAGACTGAGCCGGCAAATCTAGAGATACGAAGTCACCACTGGCGCCTCGCTGTCGACAGGAGCGTCGCCTACTACTGAAAGCACAAATGCCGTTAAATCCTTGAAAATTCGCTCCCATAGGAAGTCGAACCCAGGACCTGAGAGGTGTTACTCAGATGTCTTAACCATTAGGCCAAGACCCCTTTCACATCTTTTTTTTTTGAGTGCAAACCTCGTTTCCAGCACTCGCTTGTTGGCGGCCCATTTTCGTAACCAAGACGAAGGACTGGTGGCCCAACGCATGACAGCCCAATTTAGATTCCGTGCCGGCCTGCATTGGGTCGACACGAAATTGGCCCGACCCATGGAAGCCACTCGCACGTGTACTGCGCGTGCGTAGGGCCGAGATAATTTCTTCAGCACGCTCCAGACTGAAGCGCCTCTTCCTCCATTGCTGAATTGGTCCGTTCCGCGATATCCACTCCCTCTCTCACGCTCCGACCCCCATGGCGGCGCTCTGCTCCGCTTCCCCCGCCATCTCCACGGCGGCGGCGGCCCTCGTTGTACCCGCGCGAAAAGCCTCCTCCCTCTTCCGCCTGCGCTTGCGTGCCGCCGCGCGCTCCTACTCCGCCGCCACACAGCGGGCAGCGGCTGCTCCTGGGGCGCTGTCGTGGCGAGCGCGCCGGCGTTTCGCCGCGTCGGCGGCTTCGACAACGGAGGAGGGATCCGTTGTGGAGACGATGATCCCGCCCGACAACCGCATCCCAGCCACCATCATCACCGGCTTCCTCGGCTCCGGCAAGGTCAGAGCCCTAATACCAGTAGCTTCCTTCAATGCGAACGAGCCTGCCATTGCGCACGCTTTCATATAGTTCCATATTAATAATCTACATACTAGTACGAACCATCAACATATTAGCACCTGGCACTACCGTTTGCCAAATTATGTTTCTGCTTGGGTACTAGGAGGAGGCCTCATTTCCCCCTTTAATCAAGTGAGATGTGAAACTTGAGATACTTTCTATTCTAGTTTTAGAAGTTAGTTGACCTGCTTTTAGTTTGCTGCATGTATAGGTTGCTTACTGTATGTCTAATTGCGTAGCTTCAACCCATTGACACTGGCTTGTATGCAACACAATAAACAGAATGATTTCCTGTTTATTTCAGTTTAGTGAGGTCTGTGAACATGAAGCCCTTATTATCTATATTCAGGCTTAGTTTGTTGTTTGCAGACAACTTTACTGAATCACATTCTGACTGCTCATCATGGAAAGAGGATCGCTGTCATTGAGAATGAGGTATGCCTGTATAAGTGATTCTTTTGTCAATTATGTAAACTCATTTTTTTATCAATTTACTGTGCAAGTGTTATATTATTTATATAACTGGTTGACCAGAAGCTATTTGTTCAGTCTTGAAAACATGCATATTTTGCTTGCCCCAGAAACCATACTACTGGGAAATAATTAGGGTAGTGTGATCAGCTAAAGTAGGCCCTGGCCCACATATACCTTTAACCTTTTACTGTTAACGTTGCAGTTTGGAGAAGTCGATATTGACGGTTCGTTAGTTGCTGCACAAACCGCTGGAGCTGAGGACATAATGATGCTAAATAATGGTTGCCTCTGTTGTACTGTTCGTGGTGATTTAGTTCGTATGATCGGTGAACTGGTTAGCAGGAAGAAGGGAAAGTTTGATCATATTGTTATCGAAACCACAGGTAAGGAATTTGGTACTGGTATCTTAGAAACTGTAGATTTCCTATGATTAGGGAAATCTAGGTAGGTGATCTTGTTGTTTCCGGATTTCTGATTTTCATCTCACATTAATTATTTTTTAATCAAAGTATAGTTCTATTGCTTATTCATTGATTGCACAGCCATGGTAAATGGTCTCACTTTCTCTGTCCTATTTTCAGGCTTAGCGAATCCAGCTCCCATCATACAGACATTCTATGCAGAAGATGTTGTTTTTAATGATGTCAAGCTGGATGGTGTTGTAACTTTAGTTGACGCAAAGCATGCTAGACTACATTTGGATGAAGTAAAGCCCAAGGGTATAGTGAATGAAGCTGTTCAGCAAATTGCATATGCTGACAGAATTGTAGTGAACAAGGTGATGGTCCTCTAGCCATTCGTTGCTGGTTGTTGCTGATTTTACTTTCTTAAGTACGCCTGATTATATAGTTCTGGTCCTTGATTGTAACATGAAATCTAATTCTTGTTAGCTGTTACTCGCAGACTGATCTTGTCAATGAAGCTGAAGTTTCATCCTTGGTTGAGAGGATAAGGGTTGGTGTTGCATATTCATGCTGTTCTTGACTTACCATGTGTTTTATTGTAATATCCTCCTTTTTTTAATATAGGGTATCAATCGCATGGCTAATTTGAAACGAGCTGAGTATGGTAAAGTTGATCTGGATTATGTCCTTGGAATTGGAGGATTTGATCTGGAGAGGTTGCTTTCTTTCATCTTCTTTTTGAATTTTATTTGCGTTCGTGCAAAGAGTACACATGCTAATTTAAATGAGCATGTATCACTGCACCTTAGTAACAGCTATTTGAGGGGAAAGAGTGAATTTAATGGAGAAACAGTGCAGATTGAAATACTCTTGAGTTCCAGTTTAATGAAATGATACTTGGTGCTAAAAAGTGTGAATGTAGTAGGGAGTCATATCGAATTTTAATTCTTCTACTGCTGGCATTAGGAGATCAAAACTATTTAATTGTCTGAAACATGACCTTAGGCAATGCAATGAACCGATGAAGTGAAATACCTGCACTTGAATCCCTATCTTTCCTGTATATACTTGATTGATTCAGATACCTGCTTGAATATGATGTTGTAAACTCATTTGTGAAATGCCAGCGTTCATCTTTTATACGTACTGAAATAATCAGCTGCAGATTGTATACATGCAAAATAGGTAGCTTTTCCTTTAAAGAATAGTTCAAGCTGCTAGTCTTTGGAAGGTGAGAATAGAGGAATTCATAGTTGGATTTTGTATGCTGTTCAGGATTGAGAGTGCTGTCTCCGAAGAATCACATGAAGACCACGCAGAACATGAGCATGACCACCATCATCATGACCATCATCATCATCATGATCATGATCACGGACATGGTGAGCTTACATCTTGGACATTGTTATGGCATGGCCAAACTGACATGGTCACAATGCATAGTTAGCAATAGTAAATCTTGTTATCTGTAATTGTACATGGGAATGATTTATGAGTTCTTTGAACCTTCTTGGTGCTAATTGAAAAATCTGAAGTATGAAGAAAAGTAAACTCTATGCTGCCTGCCTTCTTGTAGATCATCATGCACATGATCACACCCATGATCCAGGCGTTTCTTCTGTGAGCATTGTTTGTGAAGGGGAGATGGATCTTGAAAAGGTGAGTCTTGAAATTATTCCACATCTTTGGCTATATTTTCACAATTTCGATACAATGAATATTGAGAGTTTGAGACATCTACAATGTGACTACTCCCTACACCCCGCGGTTTTTGGTCTATGACTTTAGGACAACTTTTTTAGTTCAATTTCAAAATAAAAGCTGTCCTAAGGTTATATATATTAGAAACAGGAAGGGGTAGTTAGTAGGTGAGAACTGAGAAGTATGGAAGGAAGACTGATGGAAGTGAATCCCTTTTATAGCCCTGCAAACGGTGGTTTGTGGTATAAACAGCCATTTTACATGCCCTCATGCAGGCTGACATGTTCTTGGGGAATCTGCTGCTGGAACACAGTGAAGATATATACAGGATGAAAGGACTGCTTTCTGTCAGTGGAATGCCTCAACGCTTTGTCTTTCAGGTTTGTGTTAATTTATGCTCCAATTTTATCCTGTCTCGTTGTAATATTTTGTTTTTATGCTCATCAAGCCGTAGCATTACAACATTGAAACCAGTTAGTTAATTTGTTTTTAGTAACATGGGAAGAGATATGCCGGCTCCAATTTGGTTATCATATTGTGTGTTGTAAGGATGTGTTTCTGTTTTGGAAGGAAACAATTTGTTTCTCTGGCCATGTTATGATTTGTGGTCACTCCATCCACGCTACTTGCTAGAGTATCAGCGACTATGCTCCCAAGCACCATCTATTTTATATGTTTGCACGCTTGCCAGAAACAATTCTTGTATTCTACTGCTAATCTAGCGCCACTCTTTTGTTCTTGTGAGCCCGTATTTCATTCCACTATGGTTTTCCTTTTTCCAAAGTCTTTGCCTCAGCTTTTACCCATTGTGTTTCAAATTGGCATGAATGTGCCTCAAATATTTATGTGTTTTCTCGTTTTCAGGGAGTACATGATATTTTCCAGGGATCTCCTGAGAGAATGTGGGAGCCAAACGAACCACGCATCAACAAGATCGTGTTTATCGGCAGGAATCTCAATAGAGAAGAGCTGGAGAAGGGCTTCAAGGATTGCCTGCTGAAGAAATGAACCAAGAATCGAGCAGCGTTTACTTCCCTCCACATAGATGGATCTCCAGCTTCATGATTTTGAACTTTGCGGCTGCAGAACCTTTACCCTTGAGAAACTAAACTATGAACTGACATGATACGCTGAGATGTATAGAACAGATAACACCCTTGCTACCTTGTCTTATACTACTATCATATCAGTAGCCACTTAACATATTTTGCAAGGTGTTGCACTGTAACCTTGTAGAGATTGATTTGGGGAATTATCGAGGCATGGTGTTAACGGCGGATTGTGATGCAGGAACTCTTAAACATCACGTTTCTTGTTTGATCTCTTTTCTATTTCACGATACTACATCTGTACCGGCTTCATTTTACATTTGCAATTCAAATCTGAAGAGAATTTTATCCTGAGTGCTAAGTTTCATTCATCTAGTGGAACTGAAACCGGCCAGATTGTCGGCCACTGACAAAGAAATACAGTTCGGGACATGGTTCAATCAACAATGAGAACCAGAGGCAACAGACAACAGTTACATCAACGTGAGCAGCTCGCCAGCAAGGGAGCCGGTAGCACTAATTCAACCACTGTCGTCCAGACAGCAAACCTCAATTCATTTTTAGCTCAAACCATGCTGTCGGAACGACAGTATTTCAAGAACGGAGGTAGTAATACATGCCGTTGAGCTTGGACAGAGAGATGGTACGATTAGAAACCTCATACGGCATCAAGCCTCTAATCTATATCTAAAAACGGCGCGCAAACACTCAAAACAGCACAGATTGCGCGCAACTCGCTTCGATCGGATGATGTGTCCGCTATGCCCGCTGCAATGTTGGTAACATCAGTTTCTTTTTTTTTTTTTAACTGAACATCAGTTTCAATGATAAGACGCGCGAACCCCGATCAGCAGCCCTCGCCTGGAGAGAGCCCTGGTCTTGGGCACGCTGCAAGCTAGTGCTTTGCAAACCTTATCACGCGATGCAGTTTGTAACAATCCGGCCCGGCGATTCCCTTTTTTTGTTTTTCTTCCGGAATTATTATACCGAGTTTTTTTTTGAGCAATAATTATTATACCGAGTTGGATCAGTTGAATCCCGGATCGCTCCCAGAAACCTGCAAGAAAAGGACAATTGGGCCTTTTATAATTTCCTTTCAGTTGGGCCAGCCCAATAGGAGGAATAGTCAGACGACACACTGGCTGGGAGGATAGGATTGAACTCTGAGTATAAATGAAGCCCAAACCCAATGCTTTTCCTTTCTTCCCCGCAAAGAAAGAAGAGCGAGCGAGCTAGAGAGAACAGCGGCATCAGCGACGATGGCGAGCGGCGGCATGAAGAAGGAGATCGGCGTGGACCACGACGCCCTGCGCTTCGGCCTCAACGCCGGCGTGAAGTCTGACCTCGTGCCGGTTCACCCGCTCCAATCCACACTCCAATCGGTAACCCAGCTATCTCTCTTCTCTGTTTCTCGTTCCGTGCTCTCGAAACCCTAACTCTGAACCTGAGTGCTTGGGGAACGCACCTGCGCGCGCGCAGGAGACCAAGTTCTGGGCGGACAAGAAGAGGTTCGGGACGGAAGCCATCTACGGATCCGCCTTCAACATCCGCAAGGATCTTGACGCCCAAATCTTGTCCAGGTCTCGCACTCCCTTCCTGTAATTTTCCCCGAAATTTATTTCACTTCAACGAATTATCCATGTACTAGCGATAGCATCTCTTTTTCTCGAATACGCAGGAGAGTCGCATATCTTTGTATGAAGGAGAGAAAGATCGATGACCATTACTCAGTTCGCCTGGTAGCCTTACAAGTAGATGAGAGATACATCACGGGGAAGACTACCTATTCTAGCTAGCCTACTAGCGGTAGCATAAGGTTGCTGGAACACAATTATAGGCGTCGATAGGAAGGTTGGGTTGAATTCCTAAAACCTCTGTTACCTTCATCTGAGCTCCAATTGCTTCATTCATTTGTGGATCATGATTTACATGCCATCCTGTTAGGTAGGCCTTCAAAGTATGGGATTGGCAGCTTTAGATCATGAGACATTAATCGAATCGAGTTAGTGTAGAAGTGTCTAGTTTACCAATTTAGACTTGTTTACATGGTTTCAGCATATATGGCTGTAACGTGGCTAACCTTTTGCATACCATGATTCCTTTCCCCTGTTGCCGTTTGCTGTATCCTCAATGCTACTGCAGGGTTGAGTGTGCCTAAAATTTAGTTGCCTGTATACTGGAATGGTTTGAAATCTTTATTATTGTACTGTTGCTGAGACCATGTTTTTCAGTGTTGACACTCCCTTAATGAAATAAGTCCACTGAAAAAAAAAATGTATTGAAGCTCCATTTTGCTGATAGTTGGTTTGCAAAATTTTGTCCCATGGTTGTTCTGCAGAGCCTAGTACTTATTGAATGATTCACTCCGCGTGAAATCAACGCTTTACTATATTAGATAGATGCTTTCTACCAGTTTCAGTTCTGTGAGGAGCACTCTCACGAGTACCCATGTTACTGATATCGCATTGATTATTTGTTTTCAAATGGGTCTCGCAAAATTTACCTTTTCTGCTTTCATTTGGAACCACATTTAAGGTTCCTCAATATCAATCTGTTCCTTTTAACACCAAATCATCAATAGTTCATAGATAAGAGAGAATAGAGCTTGGGCCCTACCAAAGGAATGCACCTCCCTCTTCCTTTATACCGAGCCTTCCAATGACTCTCTGCATTTATCTTCAATTGTTTTTTCTTGAATTGTTCTTTGCTGATAAGTGCATTTGATGCCTCGCTGATGATAGTCTGTGGTGCCAGGTTCCAAAGGCCCCCGGGTGCTTTGCCTTCATCTATGCTTGGATATGAGGCATTGACAGGTTCCCTGGATGATTTTGGGTTTGAAGATTATCTGAACAGTAAGAGATTCTGTTCTCTATGCCCAGTCAGACATTCGTGCCGTTTAACACGTGTGCAAGCATTTCTGCAATAATTTATTATCACCCTGTTCTTAGCCAGAATTAGGGAACACTGATATATAATTTTCTTAACCTTCATAGCAGTAATTTCCTTTTTCAGTGGAAGATTGAATCAATAATAATGTAACCTTCATATCTTTAATTTGCAAATTCATGCTACTTGGAGAGGTCATCAGTTTTATAGGGAACTGAATTTGCATGGTTGGTAGCTTTGTTTTACTTGACGTTACTACTCACGGTCTGATTCTTGTGATTTAGTGTACTAGAGAAGTGATATATTACTTGTGACATGTTCCGCGATCTGTGTTTTTGTGCCCTTTGTTAGATGGCTTTGGTGGCCTCATTATTTTTGACAAAGCGGCTTCGTACTAGCTGCCACTTCACAATTTGCAGTTTTGCACCCAATCCTTCTCTTCGTACTAGCTGGGTGTTCGTCACATTGCTTCAAATGCCTTACGTCATGCTAACCTTCTTTTTCCCTTGGCTTGCAGTGCCTCAAGATTCTGACAATTTCCGTCAACCTGACATGCACCATGGAATGGAGGTTCGCCTTGGTTTATCGAAGGGACCTATTTGCCCTAGCTTCAACTGATCTCATCCATGAGCTTCAGTTTATGACATCCATGTAGTTCTTGGAATATGTTGTGCTCCTCAGTCCAGTATTTCTGTCAGTAGACCGTATTATGATGGTGAAAAGTGAAAACTGATGGGGATTGCATCTGTTTAGTTTCGTGTTTCAATCAACGTCAAAATTAATGTCTATCCTAAACTTTGGTCCAACTTTGCTGGTTTCTTTGTCACGGTGAACTCATGAAGTGGATCTGTATCAATTGTCTGAATCATCTTTTCGTTACTCCGATTATTTGATTTCTTGTACCTAAATTAGCTTTTCCACGAGTGGCTAGTAGAAGAGTTTGGTGTTTATGTTTGGTCTATGGTTCAACTACATGACAGACGTAAAAGGAGGTGGGATTTCCAAGATTCTGATAACAATTTAAGCGTGTGAGAAATCCATGTGGAACTACTTTGGTTTTGGAACCAAGTTACGGTATAAGGCTTGGAATTTCGAATCCTGGAGATCATATCACTTCACCCGGCTGATCCATTCTCTGGCTTATTCCAAGGCGAGCCTGATTTGATCCTAAGGTGAGCAGCAAGTCGGACCCGGAGCTGAACGATCAGTTCCATAGTGGACTAGAGCACTGCCGGGCAAAGGCGCCTCAAGTAAACTGCAAACATGCACAAGGCATGATGAGTCTCCAAATCCTTCCAACAAGGTTTATGTTTCATGGCCCTAATTTGTATATGGTCGTATGCAGCTTTCCCAAATCTATTCACTTTCCAAAAAAAAAAAAATCTGGAAACTCCTCCAAGTTGCATTCATCTACACAAATGTGCTAAGGGAACACACACTATCCGGTTGCAGGCCTGATAAATACTATGCGGCAAGCACCTATTAAACACATCGCTGTCAATTGAAAAGCGATCATCTACCATGTTATCACGTCTTCACTAGCAAACAGAACACGTATTCCGAAAGCGCAGCATAATTTGGTTCGTTTTCAGACAATCATAATGGCAAGGTCACAGTGCTGAAGATGCGCCAGTTGCCGCTGGAAAGCAAAGCATGGAAAAATATGACAAGACCCCATTGGCCCCTGACTCTTGTGGATTAGTCTAACTAACAGGTTAGTCATATTAGGTGCTATATGATTACATGCCCTGAAAGAGGGGCTCGAGATGTAGCTGTTTCATGCATGATGCAATCCACTTCACACCAACTAATTATTGAATAATTCTTGCTGTAGAGTCTAACATTTTCTTTTCTTTTTGACATAATAGGTCATACCAACTACAAGATTTGGTCTAACTTGCACGATAAGGTTTCTGTGAAGCTTACGTTTTCTTCTAATTGAGGTCTAAACTCTAATGTTCTTTTGTTATTTTCTAATCCCGTCGAAGTATATGTAAACAATTAATTCCGTCCGTGCGCAAGGTCAGAGCGGCCATTTCCCATCGGGATAACTTGTCTTTTGGTGTGGACAGGAATGTATTTGGAACGTAGGTACAGTGCTTATCACCCAATAATGATGCAGTGCTCGCTCATTGTATTGTGGTCCAATATATAAAAAGTTCAATCTTTTGTAAATGTCAAACCTTATTATTCCGTTGTTGGGACGTGACTCAGTGTCACTTCTCCATCGCATTGTTGCTGAGATGGCAAGTTACATTGTGTTTGCTCTCTTGCCAATTAACTAGTGAATGCCAAACGCCAATGTACATCATACCATGTTTTGTTGGCTAAAAATACTAATCCCTGACCAGCGACCAACACATGTACAGGTACACCCACATGACGAGCTTGTTAATCGCTGTCATTCTGTTGCACGTTCACGTCCATGCAGCGCTAATTTAGCTGAACAACCGGCATGTCAAGCAGTGTAGAAATGCATCATATACTACTTTCGTTTTGACGCTTCCGGTACACCTCCTCAAATGGACAAGTACTAGAACATCACAGAGATACAAGTGTTGCTCATACAGGAGCTTGTGCATCCATTTCCTGTCCCTCTTCTGATTCCTTGCCATGGCCGCTACTCTCCCTTGATAGAGGTAGCTGCCTGCATATATATAGATTGTTTAGCAGTATTTTGTAGAAGCAAGCGACCGAGGAAGATTAGTGAAGGCCTATCCGCTTGTGCAATTGCGTACGCATTTGTTTATCCTGGATGTTGATTGGATGCCTATGTTTATGTTGTTATGTCAGGTAAGTGTTCTGATGCTGCCATTGACCTCCCTGAGGCCAAAGCTGACACCTGATGCATATGCCGTCCGTGGGTTTCAGTTAGGTGTGACGTCCAATCTCCCATGGCGGCGAGCGAGCCAACCAACCGAACCCTATCTCGTCACTCCCCAGTTATGCCTAGCAGTTACTAGCTATTCTCGCCCACAAGCAAAGCAAAAAAAGGCTACGACCGCGAAGTCAGCAAAGGTAGAATCGTTTCCTGGCTGGCAAAACTAAAGCGACACATGCGTATTGCGATCTGCATGGCATGGATGGCAAAATTATGCATTGCAGGGCAGAGACATTAGGGCATGCATAGCAGATGCCATGTCCTTTCATATGAGAAAAGATCTAGAAAAGGGAGGACGTGTCTGCAGCGCTGCATTTGCATGGCGCTTGGATGATTGCAAATTAGAACCCTGTTTGGGAGCAGGAGCGAGCAGTTTCGCATAGTTAGTTGTACTAGGCTACCCACTAGCTATCTAGTCCAATAATTCGAGCGACATGCGTCAACGTGAACTGCTAGTGTCGCATGTGCAATGTATTATTGGGGAATGGAAAATATGAAATGCGCATATGCTCAATCACTTTAAAAGGGACCACAACGAGATAGTAGTGTGGTGCAGCTTGGGATGACATGGCTTTTTTCCTTCTTCTTTTCCTGAGCTGAAGTGAATCAACATGGTCAAGATTCAGTCCTGTGACGCCGGCACTTGAATTATTGGATCCAAAACAAGATGGTTTTTCGATCCAAATCATGTACTAGTAACTCTCACTCCTACTGAAGTATCTTGCTGTGTGTCTTGGATCATGGATGCTTATCGATCGGAAACTCCGCCATGTCTTCCTGCTTCCCTCGTTCGTCCCTTTGCCAGAATTCCAAGAAAGATAAACGTTGGTCACGGAACAGCCGTATCAGTCCACGCCAATCAATAGCTACATCTTCAGAGAGTGAAAGAATACGAATAAGTCGATATCAGCCACAGCTATAAGCAAGATCAGGCGGCTGACAAAAGCCACGGAACGAAAGAAGGATTATTCGGCAATTGGGCGCCGCAAACCAAGGCGGCCGATGCAGGTGCACCAACGCTGTCTGTTGGGGGAGCAGGTTTCATCTGGTGGTGGTCTCCAAAAAAAAAAAAAAAGGAAGAAGAAAGGTTTCATCTGGTGGTGACCACAGCTCGGAATGGATATTGCGCATCTCGAGCCTGCTTTGCAAGCAGCAAACATTCCCCCACGAAACAAGCAAGCCCTGAAAATTTCACGTTTCACGGTGATCTAACCATGTAGGCAAGATTTGAGATGGTCATGAAGCAGAGATCGTCTCTGTCAAGATTCAAGAGCCAGTACAGACGAAGTACGAGAATGAGCAAGCCTAATAAGTAAAAAAGAAAAAACGCAATCACCAACCCGGCTAATTTTATTATTTCTCAGGCATATACTGTTTGTGTTCGCACATAGATAAGGTCTCGTTTGTCTGCCGCCGCAAGATTGCTTTGCTCCACAACTTGCTACTAGTAGATGGAATCCTTCTGCTCGTCCGAATTCATTACTTGGTGGCTAGAAAAGGAATGATACGACAAGATCCTCGGTCGCTCCTCTTCTTCTGTTACTATATTCAGCTAGGTTATCACAGTTTCAACCAATAAATATATGGTAACTTGTAGAGCGTTGCCAGCAGGAAGAGTGAACTCGACTAGTCTTAGGAATGAACAGAGACCATAATCCTAGCCCAAATGCAATCTGACTTTGATCATTGATCAGTTCATGACTTCATGTACTAACACTAACCGGTTATTGGGCACAAATTATTCGTTGAAACTGTGATAACCGTCAAAGAGGAAAATTAAAGACAGTGACAACCACTGTAACACAAAGCAGTTTTATCACTTAATAACATGCGAAGAGTGAAGGCTGCAACTGGACAAGCTCGTGGATTCCTTGAAGCTTTTCTAATCTTTCCTTTGCTGCCAACGATGAACTTTCCAGCTCTGCAAAAGCAGGATTTTCCTTGAAAGAGCACCGTGATTGTACGGTCATTGAAACATTTGTTACTCCCTCTCACATGTGATGATCACTTGCTGCCGCTCGTAAAAAACAACTTCTAAAACATGGTTGTATTATGTTTGTTTCTCCAAGACAGATGCTTTGCTGCTACTGTTAAGTAGGAGTACTTTAAAAGCTCATTCATTAGTCGCCACAACACATCAGATCATGTATATGATTAGCAAAATAAATGGAGAAATAAAACAAATACAACAGCACAAAAATTATTAATCAAACGGAACTATGCCAATGTGCCAAGCCTGTACAACGTCGTTTTATGCAGAGGCACAAACTACATATCTATTTTTTTCACTACTATTTTTACTCATCGTCTCATCGATACAATATTAAGCATATATCTTTCGTCGTTACTTTTGTGACTATGCACTCAATAAGTTTGACTGCTCGCACGCCCACCACTAGTCTAAAAACTACTCCATGTTTTGTTGCTGCTGCTCAATGCTCTCTCTGCTGGCAGCTTCCCTCAACTCTCCCTTCACCCCTTCTAATTTTCTTTATTTCTAAAAAACTCTAATTTAAATTTTATTCGAATAAAAAATTTAGCTCTACCAATAGAATTCTAAAATTTTCATTGCATGAAGTTCGAGCGTTATATTTTGACTGCACGCACGTCGGGGACTAGTCTAAGAACTGGTCCGTATTTTGCTGTTGCTACTCAATGCTCTCTCTGCTGCCAACTTCCCTCACTCTCCCTTCCAATTTTCTTTATTCATAAAAAACAAATCTAATTCTAAATATTATTTTTCTTATAAAAGGTTCCTCTGCATATGTTTTTGTAATATTTTCATCGCATAACGCTCTAGCTTTATAATTTTGACCGCACGCTCGTCCGGGACTGGTCTAACAACTGCTCCATGTTTTACTGTTGCTACGACTGAACGCGCTCTGCTGCCTCTTGCAGCTTCCCTCCCTCCCGTCCGTCTCCCATATAAAGATTCCAAGCTTCCCCCACCAAACAAACCAATTCAGGAGGCAGGGCAGCAGTCCATCTGCCATCTCCTCCCCCGAACCACCAAGCTCTCTGTTTTGTCCTGCCCTGAGCTTTGCCGCCTTGAGATTCTTTACATGGTGTAGGCGGCAAGAACCTTCCCTCTCCCTTCAAAGGGTCTTGCCCTTCACGGGCATTGCCCTTTCAGCTGCATTTTCTTGGCCCCTCTGTTCTTGCCAGTTCCTGGTTTCGTTTCTTGCTAGCTGAGAAATGGCGGCCGGGTTGCTGTTCAAGATGGTCGGGTTCTGCGTCTGGGCCTTGTTCTGGCTCGGCGGTCAGTCGGCCACCGTGAGCCCAAGCGCCGGCGCGGCCTTCGCCGGCGGCGAGGCGGTGGTGGTGGACGCGCGGTCCGCCATCGCCGTGACGGACGAGGACTTCGTCTGCGCCACATTGGACTGGTGGCCGCCGGACAAGTGCGACTACGGCACCTGCAGCTGGGGCCTCGCCTCCCTCCTCAACATGGTCGGCTCTCTCTCTCTCTCTCTCTCTCTCTCGATACATACTTAGAGATAGACAGAGAGATGGACACTATCTCTATATCTCTCTATCTGCAACGAATTTACTATCTTTCCAAATTTGAGATTTTAAAGGATTAAAACTTATTGTTTTTCTTTCTGGTATGCTATCTTTCACAACAGAGATACGATCTTCCCATATCTGAGATTTTAAACTCTTGAAACTAAACCAATGCTAATCTCAGCCTCAGTTCAGAATAATTCAGTAGAATCTGTAAAACATGGACGGGGACCTCAAGGAATTCTTTTTTCTTTTGATTTTCGTATCTGGTCGGCAACGGCATGCTTTAGGTCTTGGGAGCAGTGATGGATAGGAATTTGACAGCTAGCTAGTTCCCTGGACCTATGAATCAGGTCGGTCCATTTGCAACCGTAGTTTTGTACTAGTAGCTTTTCATACCAATCATGTGCAAATGTAAAAGCCTACCTCAATACAAGACGACCATTGTTCACTATTCTAATGTTCACTCTTAGAGAATGGTTAGGATTGCATCAAAAGAAGCAAGAGGCCAGGTAGTTGCCAATTTACTACTTTGGTCCGTGCCTCTTCATCTGTCACCTGTGTCTGTGTGGTCACTTCTAGTATTTTTCAACTCAACCCTGTTTATAATAATCCATGAAAGGGGTGATTGACGCAGGTTTTTACTGTTTTTCTCCATGCAGGATCTTTCAAACAAAATTCTTCTGAATGCCGTCAAAGGTAAGCCATCACATGATGATCATGCCTTTCGCTTTCACAATGCTCATGTCCAGTGTCCAATCACAAACCTGCGGGTCTTGCCTGAGGCACATCTCAAGCTCTCAGTTGTCGATATTCAATCAGATAGTCATAGCTAAAGATGTCGCTTTGACGCGGTGGTTAAGCTATTGAACAAAACATTCTAGTAGTGTACTACTTTGCAAGCCATGATATATTCTTTTCTTAAGATGGAACCCATGGCGATACTACACTTTGATACTTTGCTTAATTCTTGCACAATGATCTGATCAACTTTGCAGCTTTCTCCCCGCTGAAGCTCCGGCTGGGTGGCTCTTTGCAAGATATGGTAATATATGACACTGGTGACGCTCAACAGCCATGCACACCGTTTGTGAAGAACTCTTCGGCAATGTTTGGATTCTCACAAGGCTGCCTTCCATTGCATAGATGGGATGAGCTCAATGCATTCTTCAAACAATCTGGGTATTTTCCGCTTAATTGTTTACCTCAGGCTCATAAGCTGCATTCTCTTTGGACGTAATTAGCTTATTGGCAATTTGGTCTTGCAGTGCAAATATTATATTTGGGTTGAATGCTCTGAACGGTCGGGTTCCAATGCCTGATGGTTCTTTAGGCGGGCCATGGAATTACACAAATGCAGCTTCTTTCATTCGCTACACGGTCAACAAGGGATATGACATTCGTGGATGGGAACTTGGTATGTTATCTGTAACCTTGTGGATCCATCTGCTGCAATTTATTTTTTGTTTGCTATGATATGTGGTGAAGGCACTATATTGCGGTAGTTTTGATACGTATGTTGAAAAGGAGTTCTGTTGAGCATGTAGAAGAATCTGGACAAGTATGTCAACGTCACTTTAGATAACGTTGAGCTATCAGCTGTAAAGAGCAAGGGAAAGATCATAAATGATGCTTTCCTTGGCTTTTCACACGTCAATGTACAAAAGTCATCCTTTATATTGTGCCCTTTTTTTTTCTTAAGCAATCTAATCTTAGCAGTACTTCTGTATGGTATAGTATGGTAGTACATTCGGGGCTAAGTGCAGTGTTCTTGTAGGTAATGAACTCAGTGGTAGTGGAGTCGGAGCCCGGATTGATGCAGACCAATATGCAGCAGACGTGATCACTCTGAAACAGATCATTGACAACACCTACCAAGGGTCATCAAAGCCGCTGGTAATTGCACCTGGAGGCTTCTTTGACGCAGCATGGTTCACACAACTTGTCGGCAAAACAAAGCCAAATCAACTGGACGTGATCACTCACCATATCTACAATCTAGGCCCCGGTATGCTCACTTTGACTGATCAATGATTCGGTGCATGAATTGGAAACATGGAATCTTCATAAAGTGGGTAAAATGTTTAATTTTCAGGTGTTGATGATCATCTGATTGAGAAAATTCTTAATCCATCATACCTCGATGGGATGACGAGCACATTCAGCAACCTTCAGGGGATACTGAAGTCTGCAGGGACTTCAACCGTCGCATGGGTTGGCGAGGCTGGAGGGGCTTACAATAGTGGCCACCACCTTGTAACTGATGCATTTGTTTTCAGCTTCTGGTGAGCCAGGAGAGAGCATTTTTGAATGCCTAAGCAGTTAAGGTTACCTTCTAAAGAAGTTCTTATTTACGAGCTGGTAATGTTTCAGGTACCTGGATCAGCTGGGGATGTCATCAAAGTATGACACAAAGACTTACTGCAGACAGACCTTGGTTGGTGGCAACTATGGCCTGTTGAACACAACAACATTTGAACCAAATCCTGATTATTACAGGTAAACATACCTAAAAGAACAAAGTCTTTCTTATACTGAATCATAAACAGATGTCTTGAATGCATGGAAATTCACTTGGCGCCATAGATTATTGCATCTTGAGTTAACATAATTTTTGTCCGCTTCTGCAGTGCTTTGCTATGGCATCGCCTCATGGGAACCAAAGTTCTCTCGACTACATTCAACGGCACAAATATGATCCGTGCATATGCACACTGCGCTAGAAATTCGGTAAGGGGCGCATGCAATTCAAAGTTCACTTTCTCTTTTTTTTTTGGCAATAGCTCTATTAGTTATCAGATCCATGCTTAATTCTATATTTCCTTGAATTTTCAGGAAGGGATTACCCTGCTCCTGATCAACCTCAGTGGCACCGACACAGACCAAATTTATGTGACGAGCGAGGGTGCACAACCCCAGGGTTCAAGGAAGGAGGGAAGAAAGTTCAGTCACATTCCTGGGCTTGGTGAAGCTGCTGTGCTCACAAGAGAAGAGTACCATCTTACTCCCAAAGACGGAAAATTGCAGAGCCAACAAGTGCTGCTAAATGGCAATTTGTTGGCAACTGATGCCAACGGAGACATCCCTAAGCTGGAACCTGTGCAAGTGGAGGGAACACAGCCCATAATCGTGGCTCCTTACTCCATTGTGTTTGCTCACATCCCCAGCTTCTGTGCTCCTGCCTGTAGGTAGATCTTTGATTTGATTGGTGATTGTTTTCGGTGTGATGATGCTATTTTCATAGGTTAGATGAAGTCTGGGTGAATGGCGAAGCTTGTTCACCTGCGCATAAAGTAAGCTGCAAAGCTGAAAGATTTGTGATTTCAAACTTTGAGCAAAAGAAGTGTTCAGAAGATGTATTAGAAAAGGAGAATAATAAAGATAAAAGGAAAAAAGTGAGTTTGAAATTTTGTCCATTCTATCATTTGGATTGAGGAATAATAAAAAAGGGAAAGGTGGCTGGATATCATGTTACGGTTGAAAGGTACAGAAGAATATATGAGAGACAACTTGCCCCCCTTTTTCTTCTTTGAGCCAATTGTCAAAACCTCAGCTGAAGTTATTTCACTATTTGTTTTCCAAAGAAAAGTGAGAATTTATCCAAATAAGGTTGTGTCCATTTCTTCTTCTAAGCATAGTGTTCATGCCTATTAAGAGCTTATCAGCAAGGTCGCCAATTGCAATTTGCAATACCTAAGTGTACATGTGTCATATTCTTGTGGAACATTTATTAACCAGAGATTATTAGGAAGATGAATACAAAAAGGAGAATCAACCTGCCAACATGCCTAGTCCTGCACAAGAACTGCTCTTTATCTGCTTATAACAGAGGCAGACACAGAATCCTCCACCAGCTATGCTAGCACAATTTCGTTGGTGAAGATCTCTAGCTAGTAGCCCCCAACAGAAGCCCAGAAATCAGCACATCGATCACAGCCCGTACTAGCACGCTTCGACAAAGACAAGGCCATAGGTGGCCTGATGAAGAATCCTCTGAGCACCTCATCGCTTCAGTTCCGTGCTCGCCACAATGCCCATCCAACCCACCGCCACTTCCTCCCTGCATGCCCCATCTGACCCCACAGAATACCAAGGTTACACGAATCAGGGGGCAATGGGAATCGATGCCGAACAAGCGCAGCGGATGGATTGGCAAGCGCCTACCTGGGAGGCGCTTCACCTCGTCGCGGAGGCGGAGGATCTTTCTCTTCCGGTCCTTGGCATGCGCCGGAGAAGAGGAGGTGCAGGAGTGGCCGCGCTGGCGCTGGCTTTCGCGCGGAGGCGGTTGCAGTTGATGAGGTCCATAGCGAGTGCAGCCTTCAGCGACGACAGTAGTGTCGTCGCCGTCGGCTGGCGGGAACGGGCACGGGAGCCATGGCCCATGGCGATCACGGCGGCGCCGGTCGCAAGAGAGGGCGAGAGCCAGCACCGGCGAAAAGGGAAGAGGGTAAAAGAGTCAATCTGGACCGCACACCCTGTATCCAACGGCATACGCTTCCTGCAGGAGCGTTGAAAGCGGTCAACACAATTTTACTTATAACCCTCTCATTTCGATCGCGACTATTAATCGCGATCCAAATACAAAACCCCCTAAAATAGATCGTGCGATCCAAATATTTACATAAAACCCTCTTATGTGAATCGTGATTATTAGCCACGATCCAAATATTTTCATAAAACCCCTAAAAAGAATAAAGTCCAAGTCCCTGTATGTTTTCAAATCGGGCCCTCGTGTCCGTCCGGCGCGTGACGGCGGCGGGCGGCGAGGAAAAGCTCGACACCGGCGACGGGGACAGCGATCCGAGCCAAAGTACGGCCGGTGGAGCTCCAGGTGTTGAACAGGAAGTTCTTGCAGCCGTCGAAGAAGTAGAACAGGAACAGCGCGGTGAGATCTTGAGGTTAAATGGAGAAGCGTGGATGAAGCAGTAGCGGCGGCGGCTGGTTGAGGAAGAAGGAAGGGGTTGCGGTGGATGAGAGCATAGCGTGATCATCCTCTCGATCGAAGTTGAGTTGATTCGCGACGGAAAGGATTACCGCCGGCGTCGGCGTAGGAGGGGGCTGCCGTGGCGATCTCAGAGGCAGGCGACAAGCCGGTAAGCGCTGCCCTGCCCATTCTCCTGGAAGTTATTTGACGTTTCAAATTGGAATTTGAATATGGAATTGATTGCGGTTATGAATGCTAATTCATGTTTGGTTCGCTGAAGCTGAACTTTGCTTACTCGATTCACTGGTTATTTGTGAGTTCCGAATATAATCACATCTTGTTCAGAACTAGATTCACTCTGTTATCCAAATGCCAAACTGCACTGGAACTTCTAAGCTCTTTTGTCGAGTCAAAAGGAAAGTTCCAGCTTTTCGAGCATTCAGCTGATGAATCACATACTCGATGAGACTGATGATCTGCGGAAGCTGGAGAAACATTGGATTTGGATAGCACCCAGTTTGACCATTCCGTTGATGGATCCATCAAGGTTTTCCTTCTCGTGGGCTCTTGCCTGCAGTGCAAATTTTGACAACACACTCGGAACCATCTGCTCCAAGTACTGAAAGGAACCGTTTTATACCTGGGCAAAAGTTTCCACAGCAAATAGGACAACTTGACAAGGTTTACTACAGTCACAAGGGATCAACAAGCAGAGCAGAACAACACTGACTGCGTTGCTGCAAAACAGTAAACTAAACTAAAATCATGAGAACTAACACAGAAGAAACAAAGCGAACGTTCATTCTCCTGTCGTATATCCTATTGATATGAATATCATGTTCTGCAGACAAAACAAGAGCTTTCATTGTCATTTGCTGAAATCCTGTGCTCTCCACTAGTCTATTGGTACTTCCACCTCCATCTTTAGGCCAGGATGGTCGATTATCTGAAAGCATAGCCCAATACGGTATTATAGACAGCTAAAAAGACTGATATGTATTCAAAAAACAATATTCTGATCAGTCCTGGTCAGATATTAGAGGGCCACTGAATCTCAGAATGACATTGTATACATACTGGAGACATTGTATAACTATATGTAAAGACAAAAACAAAGGTCTCTCTACCTGGATAAAATCTTCTAATGATAGCGTGCAATCCCTTGAGTACCCCGCTTCTTCCAATACCTTAGTTAATACTTGCTGAAAGCATTGGTGGAATTTGTGTTACTTTGACATTCTACTTCTGCATCATAAACTTATGACATATATGTACATGGAGAGGAAAATTCAGATCTAGAGTGCTTAAGTTAAACAGTTGTGATGAAAAAATTGAGCATCTCATTAGCTTTAAAAACCGACAAGTGATATCAATACCATATACAAATCGGTAAGAACAGAAAAACACTAGGAAAATGAATGGAATTTATTGGACCGCAACATATTCTACACTAATTTTTGGAGAGTGAGCATGCTACTTCCTGTATTTGTTCCGAAGAAATCGGTACTTTCAGGGTCTCCTTCGGTTTATAAAAAATTATGCACAGTTTAAATTGGCTGGATAATAGTTGGTTGAAGAGGGAGTGAGAAAAAGATCATGATGTTGTTTTTCATAGATGAGGTAATATTGCATGCCACATGTCCGTGTTACTACTGACGAAGTATAGGATTATATGTTCGTAGTAAGTGAGCACCTCTCTTTGTTCCTCGGACATGAATGACCCTGTTTGGTCCCGTAAAACCTCAAGCAGGTCCTTGAAGGTTACTCTTCCCTTGCCATCAATGTCATAAACCTTAAATATCACTGCTTCATCAGACAGAAAATAAAAGGGTAAGTATGTTATCATGAGAAGCCTCCCATTCAATATCGAGGCGCTATTAAGATCAATATAAAAAAAATTGAACAATGACATATAAACAAGAAAGTTAGACATTACACTCAATCTTTTGCCGAAGACTGGCCTTGGCGCTGAAAGTAGAAAGAAAGGCAACAAAATCCTTGAAGTTCAATCCATCAACCATCCGTAACAACCTCTGAAAGAATGGTAGAGGAACTTAAAATTGTGCCTTGAGAGTAACATGTTGGTTGAACCATCCAAAGCAGTTAAGTGTTTGCCCTGGTAGAGCTATATCATAACTTATTTAGTAGATTCCCAAATTTGACAGAGACAAATAAACATCCAGTTTTAGATGGTGCGTTACTGATTGTGCTGGGACATTCTGCTATAAACATTTGCATTCCGGTCAGGTTGTATGGCCAACTCTAGCAGTGTATCCTCTTTGTGAAGTTGTTTCCAGCAGTGCTACTGAGACAGCTCTTGGTCAAGAACTAGAGTGACCGTGTACAGTACTACAGAGTGTGAGGAATCCAACCCAACATGTCCAGAATGAAAAATAGATAGAAAATCATCCCCAATCTGCACATCTGATGAGGTATGTCATGTTACACTGACCCAGCTTTCTGATATTCACAATTATTGATTAACTATAAGTAAAGAGAAATGTGTCTTCTTTTCTAGTACAATAGCTTAGATTATCAACACCAAATGGGTTCTTTTCCTAAGGAAGTATGTCAGTGACAGTGAGTCATGTAAAGTACTGGTACTAGCTCTGCGAGGGCAGATTTGTGATCAAGGCAAAAGTACAACACTAATAACAATACTCTACCCAATCCAATAACAGTCATGCAGTATTTGCATAAATGGCAACATACAGAACACACGGAGAAAGAACGGGACAAAAGAACAGGGGCCCCCACCGGCACCGGGGCAAGCAGGAGAAGAAGGTGGATCGGACCTTGGAGAGCGGGTTGAGGGAGAACTCGGGGATGGAGAGGAACTCATCCTCGGAGATGAAACCCTTGGCGCTGCGATCGAGCTGGCAGAACCGCTCGTACAGGGACACGATCTCCTGCTGCGAGACTGAACGAAACAGCAATCACAGAATCAAACGAAACAGCGATGGAAAAGACAAGAGAGGAAACCGAATTGGGAAAGATTCGTCCATGGCTGCTTACAGAGGTAGTTGCAGTGCTCCTGCACCTCCTCGATGTCGTACTGTGTAAGCATCGACGACGCGTTGCCCATGGCTGGTTCCCTTCCCTTTTCCTCCCTACTCCTCTCGAGGTGCCGCCGCTCTTCTTGTTGGAACCGAAGGCCGCGAGTGCGGCGGAGTGGTTAGAATTTATGCCGATCTTCTTTGGGATTGGCGGTGGCGTCGTTGGAGATGAGAACGAGGCCGCGTGCGGTTGGACGGGAGCAGAGCGGGAGGAGGGAGGAGAAGGAACGGGACGACGCCGTCACGCCAAGGATATCGCCCGCATATTCTCGCGTGATCGGACTCTCTGGGATCAAATCCGCCAACGCGACCGAGAGCATTCATGAGCCTACGTGTCATGGACCGCACGGTCGTTTTGCCGTTATTTATTGTACGTGGGCTGCTTGCTGCCCCTTCGGTTTCCACGGGGCCGTATTTTGTTGTAGCCAGCCGCAGAGGTCGAAGATGGATTAGGCCTGGCCCATGTTCGTTGTGGAGACTGCATCACTGATCAGCGATCACGCACTGCATTTTATCAAACAAAATTTGCACACGTATTACAGGTGAACACCATCCTGTCACTCTGTACAAAGCCGGAGCGCTAAACTTCTTCACAATGCTCAGGCAGCGAGGTGAAGGTGAACACACAGCAAGCTGGTGAATCTACAAACTACTACAAGATGAACAAATAGAAGCACCGCTCTCTGCAGGGATGATCGATCTTACTAAAGCGCGCCACGGAGTAATTTTTTTTTTTTTAGAGAACTCTACGGTAGGCTGAAGCCTACCTGAACATTATATTGATAGCATTGGGCCCGAAGGCCAAAGTTACATCAGGGGAGGGCGAGAAGAAGGAAACTAATCAGGAAAAAACACCTTGATGCTCTAAAGATTTGGCGGATGGTGAGGTTATTTGCTTCCGCTAGAACGCAGACTAGAAGAGCTTGAAGAGGATGCCGCCGTGGGTGGCGAAGAAAGGCGCGAAGACGAGGGACTCCACGGCCATGAGCTTGATGAGGATGTTGAGCGACGGTCCCGACGTGTCCTTGAGCGGGTCGCTCTGATGGTGTCACCGAGAAACGAGGAGGAACTCACACGACGGATCGGAGGCGGAGGCCGCTGAGGAATCCGAAGCTATCGGCGCCGGGGAAGCCCGAGCGGTACACCCCGGTGTCCACCATCCCGAAGTTGTCCGGCGGCGCCACCAGCCCCGCCGCCGCCGCCGCCGCACCGGGCTGCACCTCCTCCTCGTCGACCTGCTCGAGGATCATGCCTGCTGCCCGGCCCGGAATTCCGCGGATTCCTCCGACGCGAACAAGAGGGACGGGCGCGGCACGTGCGGCTAGGGCGCCCCGCTGGGTCGCAACGTTCGGCTCGTCGCGAATCGCCAGCCTGCCCCGTCACGATGCGGGATGGTCTCACGCCGCTTACCTTGCGGTTTGCTGACGGTTTTAAACAGGTGATTGAAGTCGATTACATGATGTCAACATTCAGAACAGGTGATGGACAAGATAAGTTAGGTCGTGTTTGGATCTACCTCATAAACTTTTAACTGGTTAATTTTAATCAATTTAGATCCAAATATAGCGACTAAAAGTGACTAAACTTTTAATCAGCTCGCCTCTTAAACTTTTAGCTCCTAATCACCCTAGCCCTTCTAATCCATTGAATTGTTGACCATATGTGAGGTCAGGTGAAGGTTATCTTCAAGAAAAAAAAGTGAGGTGAAGTGTGTTGACAGGACCATGAATTTAGTGATATTTACTTCAACTATGTTTAATCCACGGTATGATTAAGAGTATCTTCAAGAGAGCCTCATAAACCTCTCTTAAATCAAAATATTGGGATTTAATCAAAAAATCTATTTCTAACAGGACCGCAAAATCACCTTCATTTTTTTTATAGCCTCTAATTTCCCTCATTTGTAGCTAAAAACAGGAGAAGAATTAAGGCTCTCATCTCTTCATTTTGCTATGGCATTAATATTTTTTGACCTCAAATGCTGACGTGGCCCAATCAAAAGTGTTTTAATCCATTTTTAGGGGAGGACTCTTAGAGGAGGAGAGAAAAGTTGTCCCTCATAATTTTTTAATTAATTGCTCCCAAAAATAAGTTTATGGGGTCAATTTTATAGGAGTCTCTTGGAGATGCTCTAAGCCAAGAGATCAAATATACTGATAATCATATTTTGTAATGTTTTGATTTAACCGAATTTCACTGTAACGTTAGCACGAGCAGATATATATTGTTTATATGTTTGTGGCAGCGCACGGACACTCACCTAGTGACACTGCATTTTTTTCACCACCAGAGTGTTAGACAAGTGGGCAGGTATAGTGCAAGTAAACGATTCATCCAATAAATAAATAATCAATGATCCAGGGTGTGAGAAATCGATATACTATCATTTATTTGAATCTAACAAGGATATCGATCGAACCTGGGCGGATACTAGGGCATTGAGACGTATATAAATGCTAAATGATTTGATTATGTACTATATATAAAGACATCGCAAACTGGTTGGGGCGCAGAAACAACTCATATGAGTAGCTCGTAGAGGAACAAACAAATAGAAACAGTCCTACTGTTGAGATGGGTCTTGTCAGTAACAATAAGAGCGGTGTGTACTCCAGGGCTCTTGTGCTGATGGCTCTTGTGGTGCTGTCTACTAAGTTCCCCGCCGGTCATGCGTGTAATAAAGCACTTAGTTTCTAATACTGCACGCTACCAGCACTAATGGTTGCGTCTGATCTGGTGCTGACTGTCGTGCGTTGCTTTCTGCAGCTGAGGGCAGAGTCTTCTGTTTCAGAGACGACGAGTGCCTCGTACACACGTGCGTCCAGCAATGCCGCAACTGGAGTAACTTTTCGGAAGATTCGTATTGCAGCTTTACAGATGATCACATAATGAAGTGTTGCTGCCCACTAACGGCGCGCCAGGGAGGAGGCGGCGGCGGTGCTGGGGGTGGTGGCGGCGGACACCATGGCGGAGGTGCCGGGGGTGGTGGCGGCGGACACCATGGTGGAGGTGCCGGGGGTGGTGGCGGCGGACACCATGGCGGCGGCGGTGCTGGGTCTGGTGGGGGCCAGAACGGTCACAGCGGAGGCGGGCATCACGGCGGTGCTGTTCGCGGCTTTCTTATTTGAGCAGAGTTTTATGCATGCATGCACATTACAAGTTATTTTTCTGCATGTATGCGCAATAAACCGTGGACGCAATAAAGTTTTGTGCGCATAGAATAGTAGTACTCCACCCGTTCTGAAATTCATGGTATTTCAGACAGCAAGAATGAACAAAATACAAAGCTAGAAATCCTTGTCTGATCGTTAATTCCATATTTCAGACAGCAAGAATGATCCTCCTTTGATAAATATGCCAAAGCTGGACCGCACCGGACTAATGTTGTATCGGGCAGGCCCATGTGCTGTTGTACTCATATTTATCAAGGGAGGATCAAACAAAAATAAGCACACACTTATTACGGATGAACACCAACTGGTCACTCGTTACAAAGCCGGAAAGCTAAACTTCTTCACAAATGCCTCAAGGAAGATGTGTGAAGCTGAACACACAGCAAGCTGATGAAGCTACAAACTACTACTCCCGAGTAATTTGGCGGATGGTGAGGTTATTTGCTTCCGCTAGAACACGGACTAGGTCACTAGAAGAGCTTGAAGAGGATGCCGCCGTGGGTGGCGAAGAAGGGCGCGAAGACGAGGGACTCCACGGGCATGAGCTTGATGAGGATGTTGAGCGACGGTCCCGACGTGTCCTTGAGCGGGTCGCCGATGGTGTCCCCGATCACCGCCGCCTTGTGGCAGTCGGACCCCTTGGGCCCCAGCATCCGCGCGTGCTCGCTCGCGCCGGCCTCGATGTACTTCTTGGCGTTGTCCCACGCGCCGCCGGTGTTGGACGCGGAGATGGCGACCTGCACGCCGGAGACGAGGGCGCCGGCGAGCACGCCGGCGAGCGTGTGCACGCCGAAGAAGGTGCCGACGGCGAGCGGCGTGAGCATGACGAGCGCGCCGGGCGGGACCATCTGCCTGATGGAGGCGTCGGTGGAGATCTTGACGCAGTTGGCGTAGTCCGGCTTGCCCGTGCCCTCCATCAGCCCCGGGATGGTGTTGAACTGCCGCCGGACCTCCTCCACCATCTCCAGCGCCGCGCTGCCCACGCTCTTCATCGTCATGGTGGAGAACCAGTACGGGAGCATGGCGCCGACCACCAGCCCGATGATCACCTTCGGGGACAGCACGTCCACCACCTTCACGCCGGCTCGGCTCACGAACGCGCCGAACAGGGCCAGGGAAACCAGAGCAGCCGATCCGATGGCGAAACCTTTCCCGATCGCGGCTGTTGTGTTCCAGGCGGTGTCAAGGGCGTCGGTTCTCTCGCGGATCCTGTGGCTCATGCCTGCCATCAGCGATGCCGCCGGCGTTGTCGCTGATTGGACCGTAAGCATCGATGGAAAGCCCAGTTGCGATCGTGCTCAGCATGCCGAGAGCGGCGACGGCTATGCCGTACATCGCGGCGATTGTGAAACTGACATAGATGCCGGCAGCGATCGCAAAAATGGGGATGATAACCGACTTGTATCCCAGAGCAAGGCCGAATATGACATTGGTTGCGGCTCCAGTCCTGCAGGCGTCCGCGACATCTTGCACAGGGCTGCAGTGGTATATCAAGTTTGCAGTTAGCACCGTGAATTAAAGCACTGTCAAACAGGTGATGAAAAATACAGTGCAAAGTTTCTTGCCTGTATGCATTGCTAGTGTAGTATTCTGTCACGTATCCGATGATCAAACCAGCCCAAAGCCCAATTGCAACACATAAGAACAGTCCCCTGCAAAATGTTTCCCACAACAACCATCAGCAGACAGTGCAGTTCATGAAACTGGTTACAAGCATTAAACCAACAACCTACCAGTTGCTGACTTCTTTCTGTTCACCAAAATTGAAGATTGTGAATCTAGCAGGGAGCGCCAACCAGCTAATCAGCGCAATACCGACAGTCATCAGAACCGTAGAGATGATGAGCTGCTTCTTCAGCGCAGGTTCAATTTCTTTCACATCCTTTATCTCGAAGAAGTCAGTTGCAAAGAGCGTGGTGATCAAGCAGACAATGATGCCGACGGTGTTAGTTTTCCTTTTGTGTTGACCTGCAGGACAACAAATTCTGTTTTAAGAGAGATAAACACAGAAAGAAATAAAACAGAATAACAGATAAAAGGGAAACAAATCAGGAGTCCGTTTTCTGCCTTGATCGGGAGGCAAATCAATATGTTTCCATCTGGGACTCGGCCCCGGGCCTACAATGCGACCCTATAAATAGAGGGGTACCCTTCAGGGTCCCTTTTTCACATCATCCATTCCACCACCACCGATCATTGAGCGTACTGGAAGGCCTGGAAGTCCGACGACCAGCAGGGCAGTGTCGATATAGACCTGAAGGTCGTCGATACCCTCTGAAAAGCCTGAAGGAGCGCCTCCGGTACATCCCCAAGCAAGCCCTCATTGTCACCTCTGCACCGACCGCCATGGACACCACAGCAGCCGGTAACAGAGACTAAACTCTAAGTATTCCGCATTAGTTTCATGTTTCTAGGTGTGATCTGATATTTGACTAGATGATCCTGTTAGTCCTAAGTCGTTTGTTTTGATTCTATAAACCCTTAAAGAACCAGTTGGGACAAAAATAGTTTTGACCTGCCAGAATCTACCCCACCTGTATATTAACCGTTGATCAAAACTAAAGTCTTTTGATCTACCATCAGATCCTACCATAATGGGCCCGGGTCCACGAAAAGGGGGGACAAACCATGGGACATTGCATCACGCTTAGTGCTTTTGGGATGACGATGGTAATTTTTTTGTTACCTGAGATTCTACCACCCACGGCCTCCAATCCCACCTCCCATTATTCCGTCCAATTATTTCTTTCCCTTTATACGTGAAATTTGAATACAATTCCATCCCAGCACGATAGACTGATTAGGAAGGTTTCTTCTCATCGGGAACTCTTCCAATTTTTCTCGCCGTGTGCGATGCTACCCAACCGGTAATCCCACCTCCTGACCTCCCTCCTGATTGCCGGTGACAATTATACCTTCCCTTTTTACGGGCATTTTGAATCAAAATCCATCCGGCACATCAGTTTCCTGGTGGATTTCACGCCCTGGTTTCCTTCCTCCTCTCGATTTCTTTCCATTCTTCTTTCCCCCAGATTCCATGGCGAGCAGACAGGGATAGCAAAGGCACGCGATGCATATGGCGACCTGGTTGCGGCTGCGGTCTGGAACGGCGACGGCAAGCGGCTGCGACTACGCAAGCGGGGCGTTGACGGCGAGCTACAGCCGCTGCGCTGGCTGGATGATGAAGGCGAGCGGCAGTGGCTACGCGGGCGGGGCGGAAACGGCGCGGAGCTGTTGCGGCGCAGGGCCGGCCAGCGATGGCGAGCGGAACACTATGCGTCCCCGCACTGACCGCCTCCCTCGAGATATGCGAGTGAGGATCGCGCCGTCTGAATCGCAGTCGCTCACCCTGGCCGCCGCGCTCACGTTACTCTGCCTCGGCCGCGCCATGGGCAACTGCTGATTGCTTTACCTTGACTAGCGTCCGCCGCGACTTCGAGGAGGTGCAGGCCGCATATGAGGTGCAGCTCGACTGCGCCTTCTGCGTGCTCGCCTGCTTCGTGCTCCCTCGCCGAAGCCGCGTACAAGGTCTGGTACTGCGCTGTACCCGCATTCCTCTTGCCCTGGTGGGCCACCGTCGGATGCGTCATCGTCTCGTCGAGGTCGCCTCTTGGTTGTACCGCACCACCATCTTCTTCATGGTCTGCATGCTCTCTTCGTGGATCATTGCTGCCTCCAGATTTTACAGATGGTGGGCTTCGCTTGGGAGTTCGGCAGGTTTGTCAACGTCGCCAACTCGCCACCATGCTCCTGCTGTCCTGCAGCACCACCGCCGGATCAGGTAACAGCTCAGGAAGAACATCCACCGCTACTGGAAGTTCATAATCTGCACCTCCAGAACGAACGCCACTGTCAATCTTGTTGGCCCTGGCGAGCTCGCAGTGAGTAGCCTCTCCTCTCTTTCTTCAGGTCATTTACAGAATGCCATGAAACTACTTCTCGCACATCTAATTAATTAACACAGATTTCCACATTTTCATGTGTTATTTTTCTGGTGCAGTTCCTGACTCTGTTTATTTTCTTGGTAGTTACAAGCAGTGCACAAGGCAATGATGATGCACATTGCACGCTCTTCTGAATTATTTACCATGAGGATTCTGAAGCGTAAACAAAACAAGTTTTGTACGGATTAATCCATTTTCTTTCTGCAGCTTGTTGATTTGGCATTTTAGGTATTCCACCTGCAAAAGTATTCATGTTTCCTTTTACCGGCATTGTTATAGGTAACGTTATATAACTCACTGGTCGATAGTGGTCTGTTATTCTTAGTCTATAACTTTAGTATTTTCATTTGTGCAATAGGTGTGATGAATAGATTGTGATTATTTAGGTTCCTTCAGGTACCATACTACTTTGGGGAAATGACTGAGCAGGTAGCACAGGAGGACCAGATTCCAATCCTAAAACAAGAGCTCATTTTGTTGTGGTAAGAATTTGATTGATTAGATCAGTGATTTCAATTGTAGGATTTTCTACTATTTCCATTGCAACATAATAGTAGGATTTCCTACTGATTCCATTGGAGAAGAAAAATTGGTTGGATCAGTAGAGTAAGTCATGCAATTTGGTAGTAGTGGCAGCGATCGGCAGCGATTTTCTTTGCTGCGCTGCAGCAGCCAACAGTTATAGTATTGTTGTGCAGCTACAGGAGCTAAAGTGGCTGTGCAGCCGTGGAGTGTTGGCGCTGCTGCAGCAGCACAGCAACAAGAATCCCTACCGATCGCAACCAGTACTGGAAGAAAATGCTGCAAAGGAATTAGGAGATCACTGTGCTTATTTTCCTGTGTCAAGAAATGGAAAATATGAATCATTTTCCCAATATAATTTAAATAAAGCTATATGTAATAGAGATTGTTTGCATTAGGTAACTGATGTTCCATCATCAACATATCTCGCTCACTGGTACAACCCCATAAGCTATTTACTTTTATTTTATTTTGCAGATGATGCAAAATACTACTTGAGAGCAGGGACCCACAATTTGTTGGATAGGCTGGTCACCTAGCAGATCTTCAGGGTTCACTTTTGCTTATTGCACTGTAATTTGGCGGACACAGATGGCAACAATCACGTTGTTGAAGTCACTTGCTTGGGGGTCTAATTTTGCAGAATATTTGAGCCAGCATTTGTTTGAGTGCTTGAGACATCAAAATCCATGCAATCTAAGGTAGTTCTTATTTCACTTCGCTTTTATCTCACCTGATGTTTGGGTGCTTGAGTTTCTATTTCTGGTCCATAAATATATTTACAATGAAGTCAAGGATCATGTAAGATTATTATCTCATCTTTGTTTTTGTTGTCGACATGTCTAAATAAGTGATTTAAACTAAATTGTTCAGTGAAAATTGTCAGGATCACTCATTTGTCATGTTGTTTATCATTTTTTATTTGTTATATTTCAATCCTAATGATTCTAATCTTAGGTTGCTAATTCATGTTTGGTAGTCAAATTGTTCTCCTTCACTTGTACGTGATATACACGTGTCCTTATTTTATTTTATTGTTTTCATCTTGATCTAATGGAAAGCGTGCAGTATGCAATACATCCCTGTGTGGTTCTTTTTAAGAGAATTAAAAAAGACAAGTAACAAAGTTGCACAAAATTCTTATGTTTCTGTCAAGTGATGCATTTTTTAAATCACGTGCGTGGCGCACGTGCATTTGTACTAGTAGATTAATTAGATCTAACAGTTGGTATCAGTTAGCCTAATCTAGTCGATTAGATCCCCTAATCATGTTAAGGTCTCTGTTATTACTAGATCTCATTAAGGAGGTGTTTGGTTCGATGATTTGTATCGCATTCCGATTACGATGTAAACGGATTACGTTAAATCCTGTTTGTTTGAGGCGGGCTGTAATCAGGTCCCCCGTAATCAGAAAACGGCGACGTACAAAATCGATTCCGTCGGAAACTGGCCGGAATCAAAATTGATTACGCCTCGCTCGTCGTCTCCACCCGCTCGCGATTCCTCTTGCTCTCCGCGCGTCGGCGGCCGCGTCGCGATCCTCCCTCTCCTTCCCCTCGAGTTCCACCATCCAGACCCTATCCCCGGCCGATTCCGCGGCAGTGGCACCTTGCGCTCCACCCGCACTTGCACCCAGCAGCAGCTAGGGCGGATCTAATCCATCCCGCTAAGCAGAAGAGACCTCAGCAAAATCGGCCCCTCCGATATCCACTGTGCTCGCTCGCCGTCGCCATGGCAGAGTCGCCATCGACCATTCTGCCGTCGCGGCCTCGCGGGGATGAGATTTCTCTGCCATTCCAAGCTTCCAAAGTCACCAGGTGAAGTTGGATTCGAAATCCTCGTTGTGTGCAGGAATTCCGAGTTGAGATTTCTTGTCTTTTTGTTGTTGAATCCTTTGCTTTTGCGCCAAATCGGACGGACATTTTCGAGTTCTTTCTCTGAAGATTTTTGGTTGCCCTGATCTGTTTGACAGCTCTTGCTCAATCTGATACCGTTACCATGGCCTGATCCAAACAAATCATGTATTCAGCTCATACCGTTTGCGTTACCATTGATTTTGCATTCCGTTTGCGTTTGCGTTTGCGGAGGCCAACCAAACACTACCTAAGTTGTTAGTCAGATTAGTTGATCTAGTTGCGCAGACGTGATATTCATCTGCTAGTCATGTTTTAGGTAAGATTATATTAGATCCGATAAGTTTGCATGACTAGATGATGTCAGGTTAAGATCTGTTTATGAGTAAGTTATGTTTTAATGATCGAAGTCATCTTTTAGTGTTTAATTAAGTCTCAGATGACTAGATCAGTAAGTTTTCATGATTATGTTCATTAGATCAGTGCATTTCGTTCATGTTTTAATGATTGCAGAAAGTAAGTCATGATTAACTTAATTAGATTAATGCACTGTTATGCTAAGTTAGTCATGTTTTAATGGCTAATTAAGTAATTAATGTTAATTAAGTAAGCTAGGGTTTCGGTTAATTAAGATTAACATCCTGCCATGTCACTTTAGATGCAAATTAGCTAAGTTTTAATCTACGGGTTTCTTGTTCATGCCTCACACATGCTAACCCTAACGCTAAGTTGAGATCTAAGCCTAAGTTGAGAACTCACCTCGATGTCGTCGTCGCTGTGGCTTGGCCGCCGCGCACGTCGTCGTCGAGCTCCTCCTCCCGCCGCCGACGAGGTTGCGCGCATCAGATCCGCGCGCACCTCGCCGTGCCCTGGGCTCGGCCGTGCGGCATAAGCTCGCCACACGCGCGCACCCGTGCGACTCCGACGCCATCTTCTTGGTCGTCGCCGTTGCTTCTTGCCGGGCCGCGCGTCGCCATAAGGGCACCACGGAGGCACCCCTCGACGGAGCCGCGCGCGACTTGTCGCACGCGTGCGCCGGCGAGGGGCGCCGCTATGGCTGCCGGCAGTGTGGCCTTGCGCGGGGAGGCAGCGAGCTCGAGCAGAGAGAAGTGTGGGGGAGAGAGTGAACGAACGGGCGAGAAAGTGAGCGGCTTCGCCGCGCTAGGGTTTCGGCTGCGTGTTTTATTCCGCGCCGGGATCATCTCGTCCGTTCGCTGGTACCGACGGCTGAGATCAGTGCGGGCGCGATCAAACTTCGGCTGGGTTGGGCCGGCCACTTTCGCGCCGCGCGGGTCGCCGCGCTGGGCCGCTTCGTCAGCCCAATCGCTCGCCGCTTTAAAATTCGCGCAAAATCGCGTTTTATTCAGTTCTGGGCCGCGCGCTATTTAGTCTTTGGGCCGGATTTGCTCTGGGCCATGCGCGCGCTCTGATTAAAAGTTTGAACATTTTTCCAATAAGTTTTAGTATGAATTTGCCTCAAAATTTAGCTCAAGTTTAAGATAAATTTTTTGTGGCATTTTATTTAAGTATTTAGTACTATTATTTTCAGCTTAAGATGAGTAAATTTTCAGTATATTTAAGTTTCATGTATTGTTGGTGTTTTGTTTATGATTATTAAGTTTTAAATCCACCAATATACTTTGAGATGCCTCTATTTAAATGGATCCATCGTGAAGTTTATTTAGAGTAAGCTTGTGATTATTTCTGACCACCGTTGATTGATCATGAGTATTTTAAGATGAATTTCGTTTGTTTTCCCCACCGGTGATGCAAATTGAAATTTATTTGTGTGATTTTAATCAGACCACCGTAGGGTTATTACCATGCACTTATTTTGCATTTCATTGTATATTTTACTAAGCTCAGTTTTCCCTTATTTTTAGTGACGAACGTCAATGCTGCTGCTTCCTACCTTAGCAACATTGAGAACCTCAATTGAGCAAACTTTCCGGACTGGAAGGGAAAGGTCACCACATGCTTGGCATGGAATGATCTGGACATGGCTCTAAGGGAGGAGAAGCCCGCTGCTCCTGCTGCTGATCAAGCTGCTTCTCCTGCTTATGAGAAGTGGGAAAAGTCCAACTGCATGGCTCTCATGGTTATGAGTGGCACTATCAGCCCCGGCATGAAGGGTGCCATTCCTACTAAGAATTCAGAGGGGGTTGACTACACTGCCAAGGAGTTCCTCGCTAAGATTGAGGAGAACTTTAAGAGCTCATCTAAGACCTATGCTAGTACACTCGTCATGAAATTAGTGTCCTCTCAGTATACTGGACAGACTGGCATAAGGGAGCACATCTTGGGTATGTGTGACATGGCTCACAGGTTTAAGGAGATGAAGATGGAGATCTCTGACGGTTTCCTTGTTCATTTCATCATGACGTCCTTGCCATCTACATTCAACGCCTTCAAAATCAACTACAACACCAACAAGACCGTGTGGTCCATCAGTGAATTAATCAGTTATTGTGTTGAAGAAGAAGAGCGCATTAAGACTGAGAAGATGAAGGATGTTGTGAACATGGTTGGCAACCTTAGTCTTAACTCCACTCCTAAGAATCAGCATGAGGCTAGCAGCAGCAAGGAAGGCCAGAAGAAGCATAAGAACAAAGGGAACAAGAACTTTGCTCCCAAGAAGAACAACAACAAGTTCAAGAACCACCAGTCTCAGTCTAAGGGTGATAAGATGTCCTGCTCCTTCTGCGACTCGCCTAAGCACCTTCAGAAAGCTTGTCCAGGCTTTAAGGAATGGTTGAAGCAACAGGGTAATATTAAGTTTGATGATGTTTGTTTCATTGATGAGTTATTCTTAGCAGATTTTTCCCCTAATACTTGGTGGATTGACTCAGGTGTCACCGTGCACATTTCTAATTCATTACAGGTATTCCGTTCGATCCAAACTATAAGAAGGGGGGAGCGAAACCTAAGAGTGGCTAATGGGACGGCCGTTGAAGTTGAAGGCGTTAGAAGCTTCGACTTAGAGTTGCCAGGAGGCTTCCAGCTTCGTTTAGATGATGTCCTTTATGTTCCTAGCTTAAAGAGAAATTTAATTTCAGTTTCAGCATTAGATGATTCGGGACATGTGTGTGAGTTTGGCAACAAACAATGTGTGATCAAGTTTAATGAGATTAATGTCGGTCTTGCTACTCGGCAAGGCATGCTTTATATGCTCTCTCTTAATGATTATGTGATGAATGTTACTTCACTTAAGCGTAAGCGTGATAATGAGACCTCTTCGAATTTGTGGCATTGTCGCCTTGGCCACATTTCGAGGGGGAGAATTGAGCGTCTCATTAAGGACGAAATAATTGAGAAATTAGACTTCTCCAATTTAGAGCAGTGCATCGACTGCATTAAGGGAAAATATGCTAAGGCAATTAAGAAAGGAGCTACCAGGAGTACGGGCGTGTTAGAAATAATTCACACAGACATCTGTGGCCCTCTCTCGGTAACTTCGGTAGATGGCTATGATTCTTTTATCACATTTACCGATGATTATTCCCGCTATGGACATATCTATCCCATAAGAAAGCGCTCCGATGCGCTAGAGATATTTAAGATATATAGACAGGAAGTTGAGAAATAACACAACACCTCAATTAAGATTGTGCGGTCAGACAGGGGTGGAGAATATTACGGGAAACATGCTCAATATGGTCAAATTAAGGAACCGTTCGCTAAGTATTTAGAAGAAAATGGCATTAGAGCGCAATACTCCATGCCAGGGGAACCACAGCAAAATAGAGTGGCTGAGCGGCGTAATCGCACATTAATGGACATGGTAAGAAGCATGCTCAGTCATTCTAGTTTACCTGTCGAGCTGTGGATGGAAGCATTAAAGACAGCTGCTCACATACTTAATCGGGTTCCATCTAAGTCAGTTCCCAAGACACCTTTCGAGCTGTGGAATGGGAGGAAACCGTCACTTAATTATTTAAGAGTATGGGGCTGTCCCGCTGAAGCTAAGCTATTTGATCCTCAGCAAAAGAAATTAGACTCTAAGACAGTGAGTTGTCACTTTATTGGATATCCTAATAAGTCAAAAGGTTACCGTTTCTACTGTCCTGGTCGCTACACTAAGCTCGTTGAGACTAGACAGGCGGTGTTTCTTGAAAACTCAGATATCGGTGGTAATTTTCCGAAGAGGGACATAAGTTTAGAAGAACTGCGGGTTGAGCTTTCCGATCCGGATTTTCAATCACCCACGCCGGTATTTCAGTTCGTACCGCCAGTTATTCCGCAGATAAGCAACACAGTGGCACCCACTGTAACTCAGGCGTCAGCAGTTCAGGCGCCAGAGATGCAGGCACCAGAAATTGAGGTCCCGGCGCCAGACGTTGGGCACCAGGCGCCAGCAGCAGAGGTACAGGCACAAGAAGCACCATTAGTACAACCTCAACCTGTCCCTAAACCTGCTGTGAATGAACCATATGTAAGAAGGTCAGCAGGCAAAGGAGACCGGCTATTTCTGACATTTATGAGACATACTTGAGTGAAGACTTGTATGATGTCAGAAATATTAATGACCCTGCCAACTTTAAGGAGGCAGTTAAGTGAGAATTCCACTAAATGGATTGAAGCCATGGAAGAAGAGCTTAAATCTATGAGTTCTAATCAAGTATGGGACTAAGTAGAAATTCCCGATAGAGTCAAACCAGTAGGCTATAAGTGGGTCTACAAGACAAAACGTGACTCTAAAGGGAAGGTCGAAAGGTTCAAAGCAAGGCTCGTTGCTAAGGGGTTTACGCAGAAGGAAGGGGTCGATTATAATGAAATCTTCTCTCCTGTGTCTTCCAAAGATTCTCTCAGAATAATCATGGCAATTGTGGCTCATTTTGATATGGAGCTACACCAGATGGATGTTAAGACTGCGTTCCTCAATGGAAATTTAGATGAGACTATTTACATGGTTCAGCCGGAAGGTTTTACCATTAAGGGTAAGGAACATATGGGATGCAGATTAAGGAAATCCATTTATGGCCTTAAGCAAGCGGCCAGAATGTGGAACTTTAAGTTTGATGAAGTAATTAAGAGATTTGGATTTAAGAGCAATGATGTGGATCCTTGTATCTATATCAAATCCAAGGGTGGAAAGTTAATAATCCTAGTGTTGTATGTTGATGACATACTATTAGCCTACAACGATAAGAACATGTTGCATGAAACTAAGAACTTCTTGTCATCTCATTTTGACATGAAGGATCTAGGTGAAGCCTCGTATGTACTTGGCATTGAGATACACCGAGATAGAGCCAAAGGAATACTAGGGTTATCTCAGAAAGCATACATTGAGAAAATGCTTAAGAGGTATAAGATGGATAAGTGTAATACATCTCCTGTCCCATTCCAAAAGGGCGATAAGCTTCATAAAGGTCAGTGCCGTAAGAATGATTTAGAAAGGAAAAGAATGGAGAACGTTCCCTATGCATCAGCTATTGGTAGCTTGATGTATGCTCAGGTCTGTACGCGTCCAGACTTGGCATTTGCAACTGGAGTTTTTAGTAGATATCAGTCTAACCCAGGATGGGTTCACTGGGTGGCTGTTAAGAAGGCATTAAGATATTGTCAAGGCACTAAGGATTACATGCTCACATACAAGAGGACAGACGACCTTCAGGTCGAATGTTACACGGATGCTGACTTCGCTGGTGATAAAGATGAGTTAAGATCCACTTCTTGATACATTTATATGCTAGCGGGGGGAGCTATCTCATGGAAGAGTGCTAAGCAAACTGTAACTGCTGCATCCACGATGCAAGCTGAATTCGTGTCATGTTATGATGCCTCGGGACAGGCAAATTGGCTTAAGAATTTTATTCCGGGATTAAAGATTGTTGATAGTATCTCGAGACCTATCACAATGCACTGCGACAATCAAGCCGCAGTTTTCTTTTGCGCTAACGAGAAATTGAGTAGTGCTTCCAAGCACATCGACCTCAAGTATCTTATCGTAAAAGAAAGAAACCGGGACCGCGTAATTGATATTAAGCATATAAGTACTGAGTTAAATATTGCGGATCCGCTTATGAAATGTTTACCACCACACCTCTTTGACAGACATGTCCTTTATATGAGTCTAGTGGATAGCCTTGATAAGGTCTTGGTTTAAGGGCCGTTTAATCTTCCCCAAATAAGAGTAAGAGTCCTGACAAGGTTTTCTAGTAGAGGCTATGGGTAATGCTGTCCCAGTGTGCCGTGGGCTGCTGTCGACGCATTGGTCTAGTGCTTGCTGGCTTACTGAGGAGGGATTTAAGTTTAAGTTAAGAGTAAGTTTTAAGTTTAGTTGTTGACCCTTTGGTCAAGGGGGAGAATGTTAGTTTTCCTTTTGTGTTGACCTACGGGACAACAAATTCTGTTTTAAGAGAGATAAACACAGAAAGAAATAAAACAGAATAACAGATAAAAGGGAAACAAATCAGGAGTCCGTTTTCTGCCTGGATCGGGAGGCAAATCAATATGTTTCCATCTGGGACTCGGCCCCGGCCTACAGTGCGACCCTGTAAATAGAGGGGTACCCTTCAGGGTCCCTTTTTTCACGTCATCCATTCCACCACCACCGATCATTGAGCGCACTGGAAGGCCTGGAAGTCCGACGACCAGCAGGGCAGTGTCGATATAGACCTGAAGGTCGTCGATACCCTCTGAAAAGCCTGAAGGAGCGCCTCCGGTACATCCCCAAGCAAGCCCTCATTGTCACCTCTGCACCGACCGCCATGGACACCACAGCAGCCGGTAACAGAGACTAAACTCTAAGTATTCCGCATTAGTTTCATGTTTCTAGGTGTGATCTGATATTTGACTAGATGATCCTGTTAGTCCTAAGTCGTTTGTTTGGATCTAGATTAATTAGATCTAACAGACGGAGCTGACTAGCAGCGGGTAGCACATCCCAGTAAAATCATGGTTGACACCAAAAGAAGAAATGGATGCCACAACAAGGGCAGCGCAGGAAGATTCAGCGTATGAGCCAAAGAGATCTGAACCCGTTCCAGCAATAATGTCACCAACGTTATCTCCAACATTGTCAGCAATCACCTGAGAAAGAGAGACTGAAAATTCAGTAAAATAGCGGGAAAAAAATGTCATCTTATTACTGTTGACAAAAATCAACATACCGCGTTAAAGAACTTTCCTTTTCAATTACACGAAAAAAATAAGATGTACTACTCCAGAAGAAGAGAAAATGAAGAAACTTACAGCAGGGTTTCTGGGATCATCTTCAGGGATGTTCCTTTCAACTTTGCCAACAAGGTCAGCACCCACATCAGCCGCCTTCGTGTAGATACCGCCTCCAACTCTTCCAAACAGCGCCATCGACGATCCACCGAGCCCATACCCGGTGATAGACTCGAACAGACCCTCCCAATCATCGCCGTAGTACAACTTAAACAGGTTTATAACAATGTATAGAACCAGAAGACCATTTGATGCAAGCAAAAATCCCATCACTGCACCTGAACGAAAAGCAGTGATAAACGCTTTGCCTACACCTTTCCTGGCTTCCAAAGTTGTACGGGCGTTGGCGTACGTGGCGATCTTCATGCCGAGGAAGCCAGACACGGAGGTGATTGCGCCGAGCAGGAAGGATACGGTGCTGAAGAGGGCGTTGGAGAGTGCAGGCTTGCACTCCTTGTCTTTGATGTACGTGCAGGGATGGCTCCTGGTGCTGAACCCCTCGACGGAGCCGAGGAAGAGGAATATCACCACGGCGAAGATTGACATGAAGATGCCAACGTATTGGTATTCCGTGAAGAGAAACGATGTTGCTCCTGCACATAGGAAACCAAACTCGTAAGTTGAGAAATCTTAAACGTAGATACAAACAAACATATATATTACAGTAAAACGTTCCGGATTGTCCCTGCTCACCTTCTGCGATGGCGTTCTGTATCTCGGCGCACCTGACGACAACGTTGTGATCGTTGAGGCCCTCCTCCTCCTCGATCAGCGAGTCGCCAAACCCGTCCTGCTTGTCCCTGGCGTCACCGGACGGCGCCAGCTTGACGCGCGACACGATCACCCACTGCGCGACGGCGAACGCGATGCCCACGACGGCGGCGAGAGGGACGAGCGCCTGGGTGGCTACGTCCGACAGGATCGCCATGGCCGGCCGGAATGCTCGCTGAGGGCAAATTCCTAAAGAGAAACCCCGAGTTCAAGTGGGGACCGAGAAAAAGAAGCTGAAGGTTGCGTGTGAGGAGGAGAATGGAGAAGGTGCTGAAGCTTCTGCGGTGTTTATCAGTGAACTCTCTCTGGTGCGCTTCGGAGGTGCTGGGTTTATATAAGAGGTGCCAGGGGCTGTTGGGTTTGCCGTTTGCTTGCGAGCAAGGGACACACACAGAAACAGAGGAGCGGCAGGGTGAAACAGAGGAATGGCGGCTGGCCATCGTATTACGACGGATGTCAGGGAGCTGATTACAAAGTCTCCTTCCGTACTACAAGGTGAAACAAGCCTCGACTCGAATTTGTAACTTGTTTTTGGGAGGGGTCTTTTGCAACTTGGAATGATCTGAAATGTTTTCCACAAGTGGTTGATCCATGTCATCAGCGAGAACAAAGTGAGACATGGACGATAGCCGTGCCAAGTGAGGGAGGTGAAATTTGGGGAAAGAAGACAGGCTGACGTCGTGTGTTTCTGCGGCGATTATCCTTATCCGCCGCCTGTAGTTTGCATCAGGTCACCCAGACGGGTAGCGCCGCCGCGGTGTCGGGTTGTTGATTCCTCGGCGACGCCACTGGATTGGCAGGAGCAGTGCCCGTCTTCGCCTCTACGTGCAATAAACTGTACGTACGCCTTTTCTTTTTCGACGCCGAGATGACGCATGCAGTTACAGCGTTTTCGAAACTGGGGCGTCAGCTGTTTCCGTTCCCGCGGCCGTAGCAGTTTCCCTGATGAGTGTTAGATCCTGCTACAAAATTGCATGCATTTCGACATGCTTACACGAGGGCAAAAAATCAGCGAATGTTTCTCTTCTCTCTCTGCCTCGACACGGTAATCAGACTGTCAAAGTATGCTCAAGACTGCATCAACTTTTTTTTAAAAAAAATTGAGAGGGAGAGAGACAGAGGGTCCAGGAAGCTCCCTCGGCCTCAACAACAAAAGAGACCGGCGAACAGGCCGAGATTCAATACGATAGGCCCGATTACCCTGCTAGCGCAGCCCAGCTCCTCTTCTTCCCCTCGTCTCTCCAGATTTCGAAACTGAGCCCGCCGCCTCGTCGTCTTCTTCCCCGCCCCGCCGCATCCATCCGCCATCCAGAGGATATAATGGAAGTCACTGCAATACCAGAGAGAAGGGTGGGAGGGAGAAAGTCTGGATCCATCGGCCCCTCTGACAATCATTCACCCATGTCTGACGATCGAGGCGATATGCGTAGAAGCAGTTGTTTGACGTGGATTGAAGATCTGGAAAAGAACGGGAACGTTACGGTTGACGATCCGCCGGGTTATATTGTGCTGTACCCAGGTATGATCTTCCTTGACGAGGGGTTGTGGGGGTTCATGAGCGGGCGGCCAGGCGACTGGTCCTAGAAAGAGGCTAGGGGCAGCGACTCGGGAGGGGGCACAACCGCACGATTTGCCTTTGCTGCCCTTGTCCCGTATGAATTCCTGAAATTGCAGGCGATTGTTGTGTGCCCCGATCTACCTATTTAATTGTATGGACTTCACCGATCTATGTTTGTTCATGTTCTCTTTTGCTACAACAGCTAGCTATTAGAGAAGAGATTATAAGTTGATTAGCTATAAAATTTGTTGTTCACAGAGATATGATGCTTGTTCCTGCTTGAGTGCCAATGCCGTATTTTCTCTCCTATACCTTGATATTTTGCCGTTACCGCGCTTGTACAGTACGAGTTCTTGAAATTCCAGGTGATTGATGTGTAGCAAGTCCTATAATTTTAATTTAACCGTAGAGACCTCATTTAGTCATTTATACGTGTTCATGTTCCTTTTTTTGCTACTGCTGCTATCTGGAGAAGAGATCATCAGTTGATCGATTTGATGTAAAATTAGTTGTTAACGGAGTGCCAATGCTGTAGTCTCCCTCCTGTATTGTGATTTTTGGTCTATAATTTCAAGGTTTCTACATTCCCTAAATTTTGGGCTTCTGTTTTTATTTTATCTGAATAATGTTTAATTTGTTGCTCCAATGCTAAAAGATCTTTTAGAGAAAGGATGGGGTTGGCAAAGGCTATTGCCGTACTACCCTGGTCCTGTTAGTTGGTCTACATTCAAGGGATACCTCAAGAGCTACTTCGACAAAAATAAGGACAAACCTGCCACCCTTTGTGCTCATCACAAGCGTGACCCAGTTGGACAAGACCTTTCAGCTGATCCCGTGCATCTCACAGCCTCTCTGGTAAAGTGCCGCTGCCTCTATAGAACCACAAACAGTGTCCAGTCATGATTGTTTTATTGATTCAAGTGCTGATCAAGTAATTTGCACTGTCCAAAAACAACATTCGCTTTTCTAGTGTATCAAGGCTGAGGAAGAGCTTCTCAACCGCTCAATGGCTGCCTTGCTTGTCTCACTTCTGAAGATATTCAATTGAGCCATGAGATCAAGGATCGTGCAAGAAACATGATTGAATCAGGTGGTAACTCGTGTACTGCAGCTGCAGGGTTCATGGTATGCCATTTACAATCTTGATAAACTCTGTGGCATACTGAATTTCTAGTAACCATCTTCGTTAACCTTTGTTATGCTGCCATTGCAATTGATTGTTTCAAGTGCATCACAAAGGAGGCTGAGTTGATATGCCGCTTGTCGAATTGTAATTTTGACAAGACCGGGTTGGTCGCATTTAGCAATCATATTCGGCAGTCAGCCATGAATCTTCTGCTCAGTGAAGAGCCTGAATCTGCTGCAGCGATGGTGGTATGGGCCTCCCACATCTAAAACGAACTGCTCCTTCCGTGGTTAGTGTTTTTATTCTTCTTATATTTAAATTTTCTTCTCACCGACTGCAAAATGATGCGTTGAAGGGAATCGCTAAAGAGGCTATGTCGATGCGTCGCCATCTGAGTAGCGAGCAGACTCTAAAGGACCCTGACTTGTACGTGCAGTATATGTTATGTCAAAACATCCGGGAAGCTACAGCAACAGTTTTAGTCATGCTTGAGGATGATTTTTGTTTCGAAAGTGCTGGTGATTGCACTCCTGGTGCCAAATCAGAGAAGCCTATGGGGTATGGTCTGAAGTATAATAATAAAACTATTTTCTACCATTACCACTATTGGGTATGGTTGTGACATTTACCTGTTTTCTGTATTATCTGTAGGATAGCTACTGCCAGCGAACTGAAATGCCAAGAATCTGATCCAAAGAAAAACTACATTATGGACATTGCCCACTGTGAAAAGGACAATAACCTGAAGGGGAAGAAGAGGAAGTTCAAGAATGGGAAGAGACTGAACAAGAACGATGTGACAGGAAAAGAGTTGAAGGAGAAGAAGTTGAGGAAGAGGAGGTTGAACAAAGCGATGTGAGACCAAGGTTGAAGTATGTAACGCTTCCTGTTGTGAATTTACTTTTTTGTTTCGTATGGGGAAAGTTCTCATTTGCATTTGTTTGTTTGTTCAGGTCCAGCTTGGCATTTGCCAAGTAGAAGGATCTTGAAGAGATGCCTTTGCAGACATCGAAACTGATCTACCAAAGGTTAGTGGAGAGGTAGAATTTTCAAGTTAAAAAGCAAACTGGCAGGATGTAGAACAGGAGTCAGGACCAGGTTAGATCTAAAGAACTTCAGTAGGTCCAATGTGGAAGGACCTACTAAAGAACTTCAGTAGGCATATATAAGTATAACGTCGAAGTCTTGAAGAAAGGTTTCACAAGATAACCGGGCTATATTCTGCTAAGGCGGCCCGGCCACAATCTGTTTGCTCGGTCCACACCATCGCGACGTATATGATGCATGCGATGTCAGGAACTCCAAGCATCTGATCTCTCCCACTAGAATCCATGCATTTTTGTGATTACATAGTACAACTCAGACACTCACAACGCACGCACACTCACCTATATGAACGCACATACGTAAACCTTACCCCTATGAACATCTTCAAAAACTGAGCTGGCAAATCCTCGAGATTGACGAAGTCACTACTGACGCCTCGCTTTCGACGGCCACGTCGCCTCCAGCTGAACGCATAACGCCGTTAAATCCTATAAAATTCGCTCCGACGGGGAGTCGAACCTAGAACCTCAGATGCTACTGAAGCTCTTGTAACCATTAGGTTATAGGTCCTTTTGCAGGAGAATTCATGCATGACCACACAAGTGTCTCGTTCGACGTGTACAGGATCAGTAGTTTGCTTCGCTTGCTTGAAACATATCACTGGCGTTCCATTTTTTACATTCGTCGGCTACGTTGCGGTGACAGGGCATGGATTTTTCTTTTTTGTCCACAGGAATCCACCGATAGATCCATCCTCTCCTCAAAATCTATGCAAATCCACAATCAGTGGCAGTGCATGACGTGACGCTGACCGCGTGACAGCGAACAGGATGGCGACGGCGTGCATGCATCACAGCGTACTTAAAAGCTGAGACATCGTGTTGGTCATTCGGTACTGGAAAGACTGTATGACCCTTCACGACACAGTCACACAGACGATGACTGCAATTTAAGGTACATACAAGCTGTTATTAAAGTACGATAAGATTTTTCGCAAAAAAAAAAAGAGTACGATAAGATACACCTGTTACGGCGCGACCTATCCGGCCGTGTATGTAATCCGGATGGATGAGCTTTTGAACCGCCATTGTTCTCCATGCTTCCAAGCTATGCTGCCCGCGTGACAAGCCTTGCACGTATAATCCATATCTATGTTGGGCAAGACTTGGAGGCGACTCAACTCAACCCGTTTTCCTTAGCCCCTACGACTGCGCCCGATCGGTGGGTTCCGTCCAAGAACACGCGCGCGGCAGCGGCGCCAGAAATAGCCAGGCGACCCAGCAGGAAAACACCACCCCTGCGCACGGACACAACCGTTTGTTTCGGCGGCGGGCGGCGCAGGACAGCAGCGACGACCGGTTCGCGGCGACCAGAGAATAATCGCTAAATCCCTGGAATTATTCCGGAATCAGACCCGCGCGGACAGCGCAGCCATCCGTGGCCTGGCCCCTGGCCCCCCACGTTCCTCCTCTCCCTCCCCGGATCTTTTCCTGAGATGCCCGCGTCTGGATTCCGATGCTTTTGCGCGGGTGCCCTCGCGAGTGCTACTATTTGCACTCTCGCAGCTGCTGATTTTGCTGCTACGGTTTAACTACTCCAGCTTGTTCCGTCTGTCTGTGAGTGGCGCTGCTGCCGCGCCGCATCTTCTTTCTGATTTTCTTTTCAAGCAATTGACGCCTTGACAAGAAAATGACAGGCCCTTTTATCCATCGAAAGAAAGAGAGAGAAGGAAACAATGGTGGCTGTGAGTGAGTGGATCTACTAAATAATTAAATTCCGAGCATAATCTTTTAGCTTGGGCGCATCATGGTGTTGGAGAATCAGTCCTCAGAGATTTTGTATCGCATTTATTATTATTATTATTATTATTATTATTATTATCACACATCTTACGTGTCGACGTGAGTGATATCACAAATCAGCCAAATTGTGTCTGCATTGAAAACTTTCCGAATAAATACCATGAAATATCTACTAATTTTATACATTGTATTACTTGTAACGCCAGCTTTAGTGGGCACGTATCTAAACCATCAATTCTCTTCATTCTTGACCGGGCTTGACCGGGTCTAACATGTTCCGCCGACATATATTGTGTGTTTCTCGCACGTATAGATAGCCGCTCATCGACCTTCCTTTTTCACGTAGAACCCCAGGAAATCCCGCAATCATGAGGCAACAAGGAACCGCTCCGAATTCGCCAATCCCCTGATGATATGAGGTCTGGTCCCACAAGAAACCAAACAACACAGCACACATAAAACACGCGACAACAACCACCACCTCCTTCCCTCTCCAACCTTCAATTCCAGTTGTCTTCCGCGGCCGCGCCAGCTCGGAGACCCTCTTCTCTCTCCTCCGTCCCGTCCGATCCCCAATTTTAAACACCCCCTTCTCTCTCCTGCCCACTCGCCTCCCTCGCCTCCGACCTCCTCCCCAGCCGAATCCGCCGCCGAGCTCTCTCTCGCGCGCGCCCGCGCCTCGGCTCCTCCTGTCCGCGATGGCGACGTCCATGGCGTCGCCGCGGGGGCGGTCGATCCGGGAGACGGTGCTGGAGACCGTGGCGGCCTACCACCAGCAGCAGCAGATGAGGCGCAAGCTGCGCAAGAGCCTCTCCTACGCCGGGGAGCTCTCCTCCGCGGGAGGCCGCGCGCGCGGGGAGGGCGTCTCCTCCTCCGGCTCCGCCACCTCGCTCTACGGGCCCGAGGAGGACGACGAGCCCTTCTGGGAGGAGGAGGAGGGCACCGTCGAGCTCGTCCAGCTCGGGGCCAACCGCGCCAAGAACGTCCTCATCCTCATGAGCGACACCGGCGGAGGGCACCGCGCATCCGCGGAGGCCATCAAGGACGCCTTCCGGATCGAGTTCGGCGACGAGTACAGGGTGCGCGGCCTCTGCCTGCCTCCTCGTGGATTTTAATTAATTTCGTTTCGATTGTGTGAAATTGACATAATCACACTATATGCGCTGAGAATCCGTCAAGTGGTACTACTGGTGATTTCATATTTGTTTATCGGGTCATGTCGCTATGTCAAGGTCTTCGTCAAGGACCTCTGCAAGGATCACGCAGGGTGGCCGCTCAACAACATGGAGAGCTCATACAAGTTCATGGTGAAGCATGTGCAGCTCTGGAAGGTCGCATTCCACACCACCTCGCCGAGATGGGTCCACTGCTTCTATCTTGCTACTCTCGCCTCTGTCTATGCCAAGTAAGGCCCCCCTGTTTCGAGATTCAACCATTTTTTTTTTACTTTTGGGTGTCTCGTTAGTGCTTCCAACATTTTGCTCCCGCTCTCTGCTTAGTGATTATAATTAAATTCAGTCGTGACCTGTATCCAAGTTGCTGTTGTTGGTTGGCGTACTGCAAATTGTTCGCACGACGCAGATTTTCTAATGGCCCACCAGTTTTGTCATTATTGCTAACGCTGATATTATAATGTTGGATCTTGACGCGTGATACTGTGGCTATAATTTTATTGGCCCCATCCCGTTCCCTTGAGCGCAATAATCAGAGTATGAAGTTGGACCTTGTCTGCAGATGATAAAATACCGGTGCTAAAACCATTGTCATGTATCGTATGGAATTTGCAATGGAAATGCTGTTCCAAGTAAACTGCTAGTGAGGTCAGCTATTCAGCCACTATGTGTATGCTCTGGCAGCATGAAGGTCGGGAGCAGGAAAGATATCAGGAAATTCAATACTAGGTCCCATGTGCATTTAGCCGCCAAAATGGCCCCTTCTGGCACCAAACGGGTGTGTTCATTTTTGCATACTTGGGAGGCACTGTAATTCCTTGCAATGCTCGCCTTACATTTGAATCCTGTTAAAGGGTCGAGACGAACAAATATCATTTCAAAATTGATAATTCTTCTAGCATGTAATTGTTATAAAACACGTTTCACGTACTATCCACCACCGATGACACATGCCAACTGCCTTTTCTGTATTGTATTTTGTGCCATATTTTGAAGTACTTATCATCCCCAACCAATTCATGCACTATCAACCCTCAAGTTTTTGCTCTGTTGCGATGCTTTCGTTACTCAAATTCGTTTAGTATGCTTTGTACATGGCTACTTCTTCTGAATTTTTTTTCTTGTGGGTGAAGGAAGGTGGAGGCTGGGCTGAAGAAGTACAAGCCAGATATCATAATTAGTGTCCACCCCCTCATGCAACACATTCCTTTGTGGGTGCTTAAGTGGCAAGGACTGCAAAATAGAGTAGTTTTCGTGACAGTCATTACGGATCTCAACACTTGCCACCCCACATGGTACGCACAGATGTCAATAAGGGAAACCTGAATTACTGTTAAATTTTGTATCCTATGAGTTGACTTGATCTAATACAAACAAAAAAACAGGTTCCATGCTGGTGTGAATAGATGTTACTGCCCCTCAGAAGAAGTGGCCAAGAGAGCAGCATTGGATGACCTAAAACCTTCTCAAATACGTGTGTTCGGTCTTCCGATTCGTCCATCATTCTGCCGTGCCGTGCTTGTTAAGGTATGTGCCTGCACGTTCACTTAGTTCTATTGTTTCTACTCTACTTATTTGAATTTGAATTTTATATGCAATCATTAAAAAAAAAAGCAGGGATTCACTTCTGATATTGATTTCTTTTATTACTCTGCAAAGTTTATTTTGCAGCGTTCAACAAATATATATCACACTTAGCTTTTATTAGTTGCTGACTTGCTGGGATAAAATATTTTGCTGTGAACTGATGTGTCTGAGCAAATACTTCTTATCATTAGTTTATTCTCAATCTCAAAACATTCTTTCTGGGAAACCAATCTCTCACCAGGATGATTTGAGGAAGGAACTTGAATTGGATCCTGAGCTGCCTGCAGTGCTGCTTATGGGAGGTGGAGAAGGCATGGGTCCTGTCAAGAAGACTGCAAAAGCTCTTGGAGAATCATTGTTTGACAAAGAGCTTGGAAAACCAATTGGGCAGCTTATTGTCATATGTGGCCGGAACAAAACATTAAGCTCCTCACTAGAGGCGCTTGAATGGAAAATACCAGTGAAGGTATGACTTGAAGCTTGTTAATCTAATTTTTGGGAAGCAAAGATTCAAACTGGTTAGTCATTGACCAAACATCAAGACTGTTATTCATGTGCTGCATTTTTACTGTTCGCCTTTTACCAACAGATTAGGGGATTTGAGACCCAAATGGAGAAGTGGATGGGAGCTTGTGACTGTATTATAACAAAGGTATGTTCTTGACCATTTTTTATTTTTAGCATTTTGCATCCATTGCATATCTTTGTGGTATCCTAATTTTCTTTGTTATCGTTTGGTTCCATAGGCTGGACCAGGTACCATTGCTGAAGCCTTGATAAGGGGTCTTCCTATAATCCTTAATGACTTCATTCCAGGACAGGTTTGTGACTACTATATTTCTGCACTCACAAGATTTTATGGTTTCATGTTGAGTATGTGAGGTGTATGTGCTACAATTTAATAGCAAAATCGAAACAATACGCAAATGAGAAAATGATAATGTCTTGAAGACAAAGTTATGCTATGCCCTCGTGCTGAGCAGTTGCTGGCTTTACTGGGTAACAAATATTGACGCTACTAGATCATTTGAAACTAAAAAAAAATAGTATGCAGATGAATTGTTTTCTGATTGCAAGCAATATGCAGTATCGAAAAAAAATTTAAGCTCATCTTTGTTTTGAATGACAGGAAGTTGGCAATGTCCCTTATGTTGTGGACAATGGTGCAGGAGTATTCTCCAAAAGCCCTAAGGAATCTGCTAAACTTGTTGCCCGTTGGTTTGGTCCAGATTCAGAGGAATTGAAGAGAATGTCAGAAAATGCATTAAAATTGGCTCAGCCAGAAGCTGTGTTCGACATTGTCAGGGACATCCATGATCTATCTCAGGAGCAAGGGGTGCTATCACAGATATCTGGTTCCTTGACATCATCCTTCTACATACCTGAAGCCACGCCAATCCAACTTATCTGAGCTGTGTATAGCTAGACTTGCAATCTCTAACCTTGTGAACTTTACATTGCACCTACAGCATGGACTGGAATGGGACTTCTGGCAGGCAAGTTAACATCTATTCAACGGTTGATGGCAATGGGATTCCAGTTTTCACAACTTTCAGTACATGCTCTCCCATGGTAGTTATGGAGTATGGACTCGTTTGACTGACAGCTACTCTTGTGTAATGTTGCATTCATGTTAACTTTGGTAAAAGAAGCAATCATTCATTCTGTTTTACCCTTACATTAAAGGGCGATTAGTGGTGGTGGTGGCTTGTAAAATATACACAATTTTGTGCATGGAAAAAGTAAACCCTTATGATGTAACTCATGTGACCCATTCATTCATGTAAGTGGAAGCTGTGTATGATTTGATGAAAAGTTGGTCTGAGTGGAATTTTTGTGTTTGCCAAGAGATATTTGAGTGAACCAGTAAATTGTGTTTTCGTAGCTGGAAATCGTCCCTCTATGAAGAACTGATACAGTATCAGAGTAAGGAGCTTCGACCTACAAGCTGACAGTACTTGACATCCTTTATTTACACTGATTTTCAAAACATGCATAGTATTTGTATCAGCAATTTCAAACTAAATTTGATGTAACTGATGTCATGAATTCTCCTCAGAGGCTAAGGTTACTATTTTTGGACTAGCATTTTCAGTTTGGTGAAAAGCACCCCTGCTTCTGAGTTCAGAAGCGAAGCAGTTGAAACGTTGATTGCTTGACGCTTGACTGCCGTTGCAGTAGAGTATCAGAGGCTAGCATTTTCCGTTTAATGAAAGCATCGATTGTTTGACGCATGACAGCTGTCGCGGTTGGAGTATGCTATAGCGTTTTCAGTCTCGCAGCCGCAGGCTAAAAGCAAAGTGTGCATCACATCACGCGCCGTCCCTGGTGGACCGAACGGATCGGGCCGTCTGGTTCCAATCATCAGGCCCAAACTCCTGACGACCAACGTGAGTGCGAGGGACCGGTGAAAGGGGTCTTGCCCTAGTGGTTAAGGCATCCGAGTAACACCTCTCAGGTCCTGGGTTCGACTCCCTGTGGAGCGAATTTTCAAGGATTTAACGGCATTTGTGCTTTCAGTGGTAGGCGACGCTCCCGTCGACAGCGAGGCGCCAGTGGTGACTTCGTATCTCTGGATTTGCCGGCTCAGTCTTCGAAGATGCTCATAGGGGTAGGGTTTGCGTACGTGTGTTCATAGGGGTGAGTGTGCGTGCGTTGTGAGTGTCTGAGTTGTACTGTGTAATCTCAAAAAAAAAAAAAAAAAAAAAAAGAGTGCGAGGGACCGGGACTCGTCCCGAGTCCGGACTGACAATGATGAGGACCACCCTTTGAAAGACAAAAAGGTAAAGCATGAGCATGACGATGCCTATAGAATGCGACCTTTTTCTTCTGGTGCATTCTTGTGCTCGCTCTCGCTCTTCAGCTTCGCGCCATTGTCCCGATCCATTGCAGCTGGTCTTCTCGGTGGCAATTTCTCGTCCTTTCCCCGAACAGAACGTCTCGGCTCAAAGCCTCAAACAACAGATGCCTTGTGCACTATTCGCTTCAGATGTGGATCTAGTCGAAGCGGCAGAGGCATATATGAAACAGTGCAACGAGCTTTGCACTCCTAAACAGTGCAGGTTCCATGGACATTTTGGCCACTACTGATAGTACTACTCCAGAACAAAATTCGATGGCCCGGGGACGATCTGGAAACTGCCACATCCACGAGTCAGATTTTTTATTATTTTTTTGAGGGGAACATCCACGAGTCAGATTGCATGCAGCATCATCAGCGTAGCTGAATTGAATTGTGTGGCACGTCTTATCGGAACGGCTCGCGACCATTCTTGATCAAACGTTTGTTGGTAGGTAGAACTGTGCTCAAATGGCTGTTTATCTGCTAGTGCTGTTTATCTGCTTAGTAGGGTAGTAATCTTTGATATGAAGAAGACCACATCACTGTCATTGCATCACCTGCTACCGATTCATTTTCACAAGTTAAAAAATGTTACTACATCTTGACTCTCTTGTACATCGTCCACACATGGATCGGAGTCGTCTATCTACAGTTCTACACCAGCGCCTGCCTCACTATTCACAAAGATTAACAGAAAAACTGATAGAGGGAAGAAGACAGATGCGATCACCAACCACGAGTCCCACGGCGCAGGGCAGGGGGCACGTGGGCCCGCAGGTCAGCGGCGCAGGCAAGACGCTAGCTACAGCGTGGCGCCCCAGAGCACCTCGGTGAGCACGGTGGCCTCCTCTACCGGCGACACGGCGGCCTCGCGCACGCGCCGCAGGATCTCCAGCTTCGTCTCGCGCTTCTCCCGCGGACTCAGCCCCTCCCCTATCTCCACCTGCACCGCGAACCGCGCCACCGCGCTCACGAAAGGGCGCTCCGAGGCCAGCGCCGCGGCGCCGTCGTCCTCCAGCCGCCAGTGCCACCCAGGGAGGCAGGCGAAGAGGACGCTGTGTATGCCTTCTGGTTTCTCTTGCGGCGACCAGCACGAGACGTCCGTGTCGGCGAGCGAGCCGCCGAGGTCGGAGCGTTGCAGGCAGAGGAGGCGCTTGACGAGGCCCTCGGCGAGCAGCGCGTCCACGACCTCCTTGCGGCCGTAGTAGCCGAGGCGGAGCGCGAACACGAGCGCGAGCGCGCGGACGCGTGGGTCGGGCGCGCAGAGCAGCGCGACGAGCCGCGGGAGCTCGCCGCGCGCGTGGAGCTCGTCCACGAGCGGGCTGCGGATGGCGGCCACGAGCCCGTTGAGCGCGCGCAGCGGCGCCGGCGAGCCGGCCGCGGACGCCACGAGCGCGCCGACGGCGGGGCCCATCAGGACCGGCCCCACGAACACGTCCTTGTTGAAGCGGACTAGCGCCAGCACCGCGGCCGCGCAGCCGTCGCCCACGGCCGGGTCCCCGAGCTTCGCCTCCACCGCGGCGAACACGCCGTGCTGCAGCAGCGCGCGCTGGAGCCGCGGGTCGAACCGGCCGACGGACAGCAGCCGCGCCTCGAGCTCCGCGAGGAGCTTGCAAGCGGCGTCCGCACCGCCGCCGTCGGAGCGACGCAGCGCGGCCACGAGGCGCGCGACGGTCTCGCGATCGATCCACGCCTGGATCTCGACGGCGACGGCGCCGGCCACGCGCGCGATCCCCCTCCTCTCGACACAACGCCGGCAGCGCGCGCGCAGGGAGCCGAGAACGCCGCCCCCCTCCGCAGTCCCGCACAAGTCAACGGAGCACCAGAGAGCTCGAAGACGGTGGAGGAGGCGACGCAGGGCCGAGAGATTGGGGTCGCCGGCGAGAAGGTCGTCGGCGCCGGCCTCGAGCGCGAGAAGCGCGTGCAGCGCCGGCCCGCGGTCCTCGCCGGACTCCACCCTCCGCGCGGCGTCGCGCAGGGCTCGTAAAACCTTGAGGAAGTGCTCCTCCTCCTCCATGGAGATGGAGGAGAAGGGGGGAGGCAGGGCACGCGAGGCTTCGTTTTATTTTGTCTTGTCTCGAAAATCTCCTACCACCGGCACTGTCCAAACCAGTGGAGCCACGCAGTCAGAATCTCTAAAGCTGAAGCGTCAACCCTTCCGCCGCTCCACAGCATTCGGGACTATGTGGAAGCTTACCGTGCGAGCACGCCGTTTCTGGTCGTCGTGGCCGCCTTCCGCGGCGAGCACGTCGCCGCCCTCAAGTCGGTTTGCTTGCTGGGCTGCGGGCTGCCGTCTGGTGGCCGCAGCCCGGCGGTGTCGTACGGGCCGTGGGCTGCGACATATCTCTTTGAGTCGACGCCTCAGCTACTACAAGTCTTGAGTCGGCGTGAACACCAGCTCGAGTACATCGGCGGCGCCGTACGGGCCATGGGCCGCGACAGCTCCTCCCGCACAGGCCTCGCGTCGACGCCTCAGCTGCTGGACGCCCACGCAGAGGTCAGCCCGTGTCTGAGCATGATTTCCATGCCAGCGCCTTCGCCGGCGTCGGACGAGTCGTCCATGGCCCGCCGACCCACGCCATCTGCCATGGGTTGTGCCCGCCGCGGATGCAGTGGCCGACTGGTTTGCACACGGTGAAGCATGCCGGGAAGATGGCGGCGTGATGGTAGGTGGTAGTAGGGGCATGGAGGCATGGCGCTACCTACGCGGCGTAGAGCTCTCATTGGATTGATTCTCAATGGCAAGAGATGCATCGGATTTGATTCTCAACGGCTAGAGATGCATTGGATTTGATTCTCAACGGCAAGAGATGCTTGGGTCGGTGATGGATGATGTGCTCCGACGACTTCCACTTGAGAGAGAGAGAGAGAGAGGGAGAGAGATGAGCAGATGAGGACCGAGCTTCATTGACCGCGGCTGGAGTAGCAAGCTGAGCTCCACAGAGAGGGAGATGGAGATGAGCAGGGCGATGAGAACAAGGCTGGGTCACGGCCTCCCGGGTGGCACAGCAGCCAGGGACAGCGCAAAGAAGAAGAGAAAAAAGAATAGATTTCGAGGAGGTCGTGTTGCTGTAGGACCGAGCGATTGAAACACGTGGACATGGGTAGCACTACGTGGCTGTACAGCCAACAGCTCCTGCTCCAGATATTTTGTTCAGCTTGGCCTTTGCTGCCAGCATTAGCCGATTCTTTTTCATGCCTCACTCACCAAAGGCAGACCTGCACATTAGGCCCAGATAAAAAGTCAATCCAAATGCACACGACGTTAAGAGAAAAGAAATAAATGGACGCAGCGTAAGAGATCAAATGGGCGCAGCGTAGCGCGCCTAATTTCCTAGTCTTTTTTACCGGTCGTCGGCCGGTGATGCGCCTGTTGTTCTGCTCTCCTGCCGCCGGCGCGCGCGACGTGTGAACGGGACGCCGGGAATGCGATTGAACGTGCGTTGATCCCCCGTAATCATGTGGCTTTGGAATCTTGAGATGCATTAAAACTCTTGAACTGTCTAGATGATATGAGCGATCTTAACAAGCTTCGTGTCTATATCTAGATGTGTGTCCCAATTAATCTATTATCTTAGTATTTGAAAGTGCAAAGAAGCCACCACGTTCGCTCTAAAAGACACGAAATTACTATGTTAATCGAAAAATCGAAAAAAAGAAAAACTATGAGCCGTTGGATTTTATGAACATCTAACGGTCTAGATTAACCAAAGAGTTCATCTAAAATAAGGCCCACCACAAAGGGCATAATTTCGGAATAAAAAATAAATAACTCTCAAAGTCACGAAATTACCACATTAATCGAAAAATCGAAAAAAAGAAAAGCTATGAGCCGTTGGATTTTATGAACATCTAACGGTCTAGATTAACCAAAGAGTTCATCTAAAACAAGGCCCACCACAAAGGGCATAATTTCGGAATAAAAAATAAATAAATAACTAGAAGTACATAGATAGGACCACATTAGTTATACCCGTATCTAAGATGGAGACGTTTTCTCGGTGCTGCCAAGGTACAATGGAGCCACCGGCGGCAACCTATCTAAATGAAATTGGCCTAGAGCTCTACGTAATCCTACATAGACTAAAAAAATCGTTGATTGTAATGAGGTTAACCATGACCATTAGATCTAATGAGCTAAAGATAGAACTTGATGCGGAAAAATACACGGACAAACTCACGATTCCATTAGTACTTGCATATATATAATAAGCTTAGTAAAAGAAACGCGAGCCTGGTGCAACATGCGCAATACATCAGCTTCAAGCAAGATCGGCCAGCGCGTCCGGCGACATCACCGCAACCTAGCAGCAAAGGCGGCCTGTAGTTGGATACTCCTAAGTGAATAAGGGTAGTCGGAGGGTGCGGCGTGCAAACTAGACAGCCTCACGTATTGAAGGGCCACCAGACCAGGCAAGAGTCGGCCGCGAAGTTTATTGTTGATCCAAGACTGCGATCATGAGACAATGCTAAGCTGCCGCAGGGATGGATGTCTTAACTCCATTCAGACATGGTCTTTGGTGGTACTTCGTTATCCAAAGCAATGAGGTAGAGGATGATCATCAAGATGTCAATATGTGTTAATTAGGATCCAAGAAATAGCTCGATTACGAGCTGCACCGACCACTGCATATCAACGACATACAAAGTAGCACGGCAACACGACAGTATCTTGGGTCTGTGGAACAGGGCATCGGCAGGGTCACTTGCCGAGGAGACGAGCGCAACATGGACAAGCTCTTGGTGAGTACAACTACACCTTTGAGAGGGTGACGATATGGCTGAGCAGAAGGTGATAAAGGAAAATCTTGGTTAGTGGAGGATTATGCTACAGTCCGAAAGAGATGCAGGACAATCCACGGGGAGGCGACAGAGAACATGCTTAGGAAGTCAAAATAATAATAATGACAAAAAGAAAATGGTTGTAGAGACTACCACAGTGTCTGAGAAGATGTACAGGATGAATCCCTTAAGAGAAGTTCGATGCATACAAGTAGTCGGCCGCCACGACTCGCATGACCTGACATCGATAACAAAGGCGCCAAGAGAAAGTATGATGCAAGAAAGGAATGTACATGAAAATACAAGTGAACCTGTAAGAGGCAGCAACACTTTTTGTGTGGTTAAGCTCAAGTTATAAGGAGGTGGCAAGAAGAATGAGGAATACGAATGCAACGTGCAATGCAAAGGATAGAACAACAACCCGAGGGTAGTATTTCCCCCATGAGAACAAGTGGGCAGAGTGCAATAGGTGCCAGCTCTCTAGAGCGATCATATCATTAGATCGAGATCATGGGTAATCATATTTGGTTTGGTAGGAAGTAAGCACATGTGGATCCCGGTGAAAGACACCAATGCGTGCTCCTCCCACTCGATTGTTCCCGCGTTTCATGTCCTTGAACTGCAATATGTGTCAAAATTAAGAGATCGAGTCATAGAGATGGTGGGTGGTCCTGGTGAACTCCAACATCTACGAGCAACATCTACGAGAAACACGTTCAGCTTTGCGTGGATCCACAAAGTGCAAGGAGTCACCAACGGCTACAGTTTTCTCTCAGTGCATAATACGGCTCTTTATGCGTGGTGGTAGTAGGCTTTAACCATACACCAATCGCCAATGCAATATAATGCTATATACCGATGAAAATAGTTCTTACAGCAGCAACAAACATGCTATGTCGAAATGGAGGGGTCGTTACTCTATATGCTTTTCGTTTATGCTATGGATGATAAAGGTGAATGATACAATGCAGAAGATAATGTAATCATGTCTAACCGCGCAATATGCGCGGGCCACCTTCTAGTTCTATCTATTGTAAGTGGTTAAAAATGTCGAGAGTACATGTCCGATACCAGCACACGTGTACACCTGTGTTATCATGCGATTATGCAAAATTGATGATTGGTCGTAGTTGCGCTGGTCTCTTACGTATCATGTTTTCTGGTACACGATGGAGACTTGAAGTGATTAAACGGGTAACTTCCAGATAGCCGTGCTGCGCTCCAAGAATGGTTCAATCATAAGTAAGTTATTTTGACTAAACTAAACGAGCTTGACAAGCTGCAGTGAACGAGCAATCGAGACGAGAGGGCATTCGAGGAACTGAGGAAGGAAGCGTGATGATAGTTTGGATGACGTGGGGTGCACATTCCGGTAGTATATCCGGATCTCACACCTAGGAAGGGATCCAAGGAATGTCTCACGTTTTATGCCTTTTGAGCGTTTTGACCAAACGAGCGCTGGTGCACGCCCATCTGTTCGGATCGCCATCCGCCGGTCAGCGTCATCTCCCACCGGTGCGTTTTGCCGGCAAGCTATCTCGGCGCATCTGTATCTCGCCGGAAAAAGAAAAGTCGTCGACTGTAGCATGGGCTGCAAGTTTCACGGGCTGAAGAATTCAGCCTACTACGCATGAGGAATGGGCCCAGCGAGGCTGATGCTGTGCAGCCCAGGGCCCAGAGAGATCGCTCACTCCATTCCTCCTCACTTCGGCCTTCTCCCTCCCAAACCCTATGCTAGAGCGGGAGGAGAAGTGAGCCCCCACCGCCGCCCGCCGCCGCCATGGCGCTCCGCCGCATCAACCCCCGGAGGAAACCCTTCGCCCTCCTCCCCCGCGCCTTCTCGTCATCATCCTCGAACCCGCCATTTCCTCCTCCTCCCCCGCCGCAGAACAACGACCCTGATGCCACCCGCTCCCCCTCCCCTACGCCGCCCAACCCCGGCACGCGGCCGAACCCGTCGATACCGCTCTTTCAGGACATCCGCGAGCGCCTGCGGTCGTCGCCCGCGCCGCCCCCGCCCCGCCGGTTCCCTATGAATCCGCCCCGCCCCAACTCCGGCGGCGGCGGAAACCCGGCCCAGAACCTCGAGGATGTCCGCAGGATGCTTCAAAGCTTCCGCGGACCTCAGGCCAGCGGTGGGGCGCCTTCCGCCCCTGCCCCCGGCGCCACACCCTCCTTCCAGGATCTGCTCAAGAACAGCGCCGCCCTGGCCCCCGGCGCCGGGAACAGGACGGTTACCGGCTTCGAGACCATCCGTGATAGCCTCAAGATCAGCCCGCAGAAGAGACCGCCTCGTTCACCATCGCCGTTCCTGTCCTCTACCCAGCACAGTATCTTCGACAGGGAGCTAGGGGAGAGGACAGGGAGGGCAGAAGGGTCGGGGAAGGATAAGGATTCTGGCATTGTGCTCACGAAGCTCTACAGCTACGAGGAGCTTGGGAAGAGGCTAGGAGAACTGCGTCCTGCGAGCGTGGCAAAAGATGGCAAAGACGGGTTCTCGCTCGAGGAGCTGCAGGAGCGGATCGCCAAGCTGAGGAAGGTGGAGGAGGAGGAGGAAAAGTCACAGCCGATGTCGGAAATCCGAAAGAGCCTTCAGGCCATCAGGCAGTCAGGAGGAGGAGCGGCTCGGGCGGCGGCACCTATTCAGATGTCACTTCTGGGAAGCATTGGCGGGCAAACGATGCTGGACTACATGCGTCAACCTCCGCAGGAGGAGTTGCTAGAGAGGGTGAGATCGGTCTTTGCCTATTCACCTCCTGTTCTGGCCATGGAGGAGCTTTTTAAATGCTGAGGATGCCATCGACTTCTCATATGTGTTGTTTTCTTCAGTATTTCCATCCGGACCATATGTCTTCTGAAGAGAAGATGAAACTGGAACTTCAGAAGGTGAGGGATGAGTTCAAGATGTCCGAGAATGACTGTGGTTCTGCTCGAGTTCAAAGTAAATATTTAACCCCTTCTGTCGAGTACATTTATATCCAGAAACTTCTGTTACTGAATACTTAGTAACAAATTAGCTATTATATTGCTTACAGTTCTGCAAAGATAAGAATACAATCACACCATTGCATTCTTGCTTTATAGTGCTATACTCGCGCGTAATTCATACAGAATGGTGACATTTTTTTACAATAAAATAAAATATAATTGGCATTTTTTTCTGTAAGCAATGTAGTCATGAAGTCAATAATAATGGTTGTTTGGCTTAAATCATGAAGGTTTTGCATTATAATTGCATGGTTGAGACCCATTGTATTCAAAAAATCGCTACCGAAATACCTAGTAATCAATAACTGCTGGTTGGTTTCCTGGGACCTGATGGGGACATGTCAGGATTGCGTTTCAGGGTGAAGGGTTAATTGTTTTGATATTCTTCTATAGGTAGTTGATCTGTTGATGGAATGTATTGTTTTTCTTTTGACGTTCTGCTCGTTTACTGTACATTCTCATCAGTTTAAATCTTTTCTTCTTCTGCCCGTCTTAGTAACAGATCATTGTACCTGTCACTTCAAAGTGTCTTCACTATTCTCTTCTTAAGCTATCCCTCTTCGAATGTTAGCAATTTTTTTTCCTGATAGTACTACCTATTAGATCTATATGAATCTTAAGCATATATTTCTCGAACTAGGTAGATTTCAGCTGTAGAATTCGTCAGTCTGGACCATCTGGTTATCAGAGAATGGCTTCCTTTTGTTATGAAAGCTGAAATCTCGGAAGTAATTTTGATGTGTTCTCTGCAACATGGATATGCCCTTGCCGGTTTCTGTTGGACAGTGCATGTAACTGATATGTTTCTCTCTTTTCTTTTTGGTCCAGTTGCCCAGCTGACTGTAAAAATAAAGCATTTGTCATCTGTTTTACATAAAAAGGTATGCTATATCTTGGATTCCCCTGTTATGTACTACCACTCTGTTTTACCTCAGAACTGTTCAATCTTGATTGTAGGGAGTAATTTGTGAGCTTTGTTTGCAGGATAAACATTCTAGAAAGGGACTTCAGGATATGGTCCAAAGGAGGAAGAAATATCTCAAATACTTGCGCAGAACAGATTGGGACTCGTATTGTCTTGTTCTGTCAAAGCTGGGGCTTCGCGATGTGCCCGAGTACAAAGCTCCTGATTACAAGAGCATGTCCACCAGCAAGGCCAAGTCTAAGAAGAGCAAAAGCAAGAGCAAGAGCAAGAGAAAGATGAAGGCATAGAACCTTCAAAAATTTCCGTTTCCCCCTTTTGTCCCGCACTGATTGAATACACGCCAACCCTGATGTCTCGGCTCCGTATGCAGTCTTGCAATGTTGTATTTCGTTTGTAATAACCATTTCTCTGGATGTCAAGGTTTTCCTTGTTAGGAGCTGCATCCTTCCTGTAACTGATTGCTTATTGTTTTGAGTTCTCCCGCTCAGTTACCTGAGATGGGATGGAGGAACAGACACGACGCCGGAAATTACCAGTCATTTTACTATTATAGTATATCGTGTCGATGTAACTTTGCAAAGACGGCAAGATTCTTACACACGAGCGAATCTGCATCTAAACAAACCTTCGCAAGTTTAGCGCCCGTCGATTATTTCGTGGGCCGTGTGTTCAGAAGGGCCGTAAAAACGCAAGAGAAAACCGTCCTCTGCCACACCGGCCGGAACGACCCGAACAGAGCTTCGGCAGCTCGGCTCCGCCCTCCGCTGCCTCCAAGCCCCACCACGCCGAATCCTCTCCGCCGCCACCGCCGCGGCCAAGTAGAGCGACCTATTCCTTGGCTGCTCCGCTGCTGTTTCAGATCTCGCGTCACTGCGAGCTGCCCGTTTGGCCGCTTCTCTTCGATGGAGTCGAGCTCCTCGTCCTCCGCGGCCGCCGCGCCGCCGCCCGCCATACCCACCTACAGCGACCAGGGCGTCTGGGCCGACGCCTCGCCGCTCATCGACGCCGCGTGCCGGGGTAAAAACTCGAAGCAGAGACTTTCTCTCCCCCTGCTCTTTGCAAACTGTGGACCCGTGCTAGATTGTTTTATTTCAAGCGCGGGCGCGAGCGACTGCGTGCAGGTTTCTGTAGTGCGGTGGATCGTGCTAGATCCCTGTATATAGGAATACTAGTTCGGACGAGTTCTATTTTTGGTATGCACCTAGCAATGCGAGATGTTATGTTGCCTGGGCAAATTTTGCTGTATGCAACATGTTTAGGATCAACTGGGCAGTATTCACCTACAGAGAAAACACGTACGCAGTATTTTATTGAATAGTTGGGACAAGGTCCCTGTGGAAAGAAGAACTGCATTGATGACACGGCTCCTGTTGGAATGATTATATAGGGCCTAGGAATTGGTTCAATGTTCTTTGTTTTATGCTTTATTCTAAACGCTTTCAAACATGTGCCTGTTTATATGTGGCTTGTGAGTGGTGTGAGAAGGTATGCAGTTCTAGGTCTCAAGAGTAAAATATTTCTGTTGGATAGAATGGAAATTCCTTGCGCGAACTGTGGCATCTCAGGAACTAGGATGATCAAAATCAACAATCTTTCTCTTGTGTGCTTATATGTCTTGGGAGCACTATCTGAAAGTTAATCTAAAGAGTGATGTATGGAATGCAATCAGGCATTCAGACTACAGATGGTGTCTAAGCTTGGGGTGTCCCCATCCCCTGAGTCTGGCACTGGTTGGGAATGACTGATAGTTCATGGGGTGGGTAGCGGAGCCATAGTCAGTCTAAAGGGACTCTCTTAAATCCATGAATTTAAAATTGAAACGAAAACAGTGGCCCATTCATTATGTTTCGTTACCTCTTTGTTTATTTTGGTTGGGTCTTTGAAACATGTATTACTCCCTTCGTCCCAAATTACTTTGTCATCCTGGTGTCCAGGTTCATAGCATCTTCTATGAACCTGGACAGGTGCTCATCAGGTGCACAAGAGATGCTATGCACTAATAGCAAGTATTTCGGGACGGAGGGAGTACCATGTATTACAATATGGTGGTATGTTCTATAATTATAGACCTGGTAAAGGTAACAAAGATAAAGATGAAAGGACTCTCAGATGTGGACGTGCACGGTTTTTTTTTTTAAAGCCAATTAGTTGATGAAAATCTTTAGTCATGATGATTTTCGATTTCCTTGCATCTAGAGAAAGTCCAAGGTTTTGATCTTGGATGCAACTAAATACATGTGTCTATGATTGTAGTACTTATATACCCTACCGGTGATTGCGCCTGTGTTGTGGTGCCTTGCCGTTGCTCGAAGATTACGAGCACTGGATGTTGGTCGAGTGGCAGAGTAGGTCTCTGTTAGACTAAGTTTTGGTCAAGTCCCACCCTTCGTGTGTGCTTTATCAGATAGTCTTTTCATGTAAATGCTCCTCATGGCTCGTTCCGGAATGAGATGGCATAACTTGTACGGGAGCGCTTTCACTCCTCTTTAATACAAAGATGCGTAGCTCTCCTGCATATTCGAGGAAAAAAAATTGTTGCGATCTTTTGGTGAATACATCTTCTTATTAGCTTGTTATCCTTCTGTCTGTTCATCCTTGTAGATCTCCTGGATGGGGAACTTGTACATGGAGAGAACTTCAGTCTGTTCGCTGCTATGTCTGCACTGGAAGTAAGGCAAAACTATTTCCCCTGTTACTTAGCCGCATATAATCTTTATCTGTAGGTTGTACAAACTCCTTATGTACCACGTGAGTAACGGTCACAAAATCCAAAACATGCTTCTTGGCTTGGTACTACAGAACACAAGTATCTGAAAAGTGACCTTATTTATGAAAACACCCTGAACACTAGAAATTGTCTTAGAGAAAAGTTTTTAAGAGGTTATATCCTTAATCTGCAATCCCCAAACACTAGGGAGACTTTTGGAGGAAACTCCAGGTAATGTCCAATTACCGGAAGATTCAGTAATATAACACTATGATCTACAGTTGTATACCAATTTGTTAGTTGATTATACTGAGAAACACTATAATTGTGATGTGATTGTACTATCTAGGGGTATATTAATCTAATCTCTATGATGACTGTTAAGATGGGAATTTAGTTGAGTGGTTCTTGATTGGCTGTTAATTCTTTTAATTAATTGCTCGATTTTAATTCTCAGTGTCTACTCCGTCCTATAGATAATGGATCCAAAAATGGATTCGGGAAGTGAGAGAAGTGGATACAACTCCATTGAGGAAGCAATAGAAGATGGTGTTGCCCCAATCCCACTTAGTTTGGACAGGACAATTGATGTTCAACGCTCCATTGATGTTATTGATCATCTTTTCTCATGTGAGGTACTCAAGTGTTTTCATGCGTACAATATCGTAACCTTTTAAGTTTGGCTGAAAAAATATATTGGAATGCTTTATTTTTCAGGCAACATGGCACAAGGGTCACACTCTTGCTCAGACAGTCTTTACATGTATCTACCTTATGAGAATGGAGAGAACTTCATCACATGCTGTACTTAATAGCTTCTGTAGGGTTTTGCGTGCTACCTGCAATGCTGTCATTTGTGTCGTTTCTACTGCCCGAACTCATGAGGTAAATGTCTCATGGAACTTGGAAATTATCTACCTCCATAATCCACATCCTATTGTTTCTAATGCTCATTTTATCACTAATCCACAGCCTGTCTAGAATCTTGAAATTTGACAGCTGTACAAAAGTGCATGCTCATTTATTTATTGAAATGAGGAAAATCTTATACAACGAATATATTATCTCATGGTATTGCCATTTGTTTTTTTCCCCCTGCGTAACTGTGTCTGCTGTAAACTATGTTTGTAAACATGATTTTGAGAGTCACAGTTACTACTTCTATCGTCACCTTTATCTCAACTAAATAGTTTTCTTGAAAGTCGTCAGATTTACCATGTTACTGAGCGTGATTGGATAGTAGAATAAAAGCACTTTGAACAGTGTTTTTGCAAGATTTGTGCAATTTAACTTTTAGAAGAGCTTAAAAGTGGCGTAATTTAATTGGACAATTAACTTCTGCCTTCTATGCGTATAGTTTCCTAGTCACTGTCTCACTGATAAGGTGCACCTGAGACCAGTGTTGGATTTTGTCTTTTGGATTACCTAACTATACCCCTTCCGTTTCATACTGCTTTGGTAGTTGTCTAGCTGAAGTGATTGTTATGGTAGCTATGCTTAATGCGTTAGGGTGCTGCAGTGCTAAGTATTTGCTCAAGGCCTGCTTTGCATAATTCACGTCATCATGAACATAACGCTTGATTGATGTTTGACCTTGCTACTTTGAAGAAAGACACGGTTGTCTTTTTTGTAGTCATAACTTTTTTCAAGTTGTTATAGAGTACTTTTTTATTTATATGTAGGAGGAGGATCTATTTACTATGTCTTTTGGGCTGCCTTTGAAAGATGAATGGGATGAAAAGTGTCTGTCAATTCTGAACTCAGTTGAAGAGACAATATCACGTCAGCTACGTGCATGTAAAACCCAGGCATTGTCCAAGAAAAAGACACTAGAAGGTAAGTGTAATATTTTGGCAAATAACATTGACTAACAAAAGAATGTCATGTTTTTTTGTGTGGTGTGCATGCTTGTTCTTGTGTTTCACGGGCTTCTAGTTAGCGTGTATTGACTTCCCCGTGGAAAGAAAAAGAGTTTTTAGTCAATTACTGAAGATAAAACAAGTGTATATGCTCTATTTTAGCCGAACCAGCTATTGTGTATGTAGAGTGCTGGACTCTTTGTGATCTTCATTATGAATACTTGAAGTTTTTTTGGAAATAGGAAACTGTAGGAAGCTTCAATGGCAATAAGTTAAGTAATTCAATTATTTCTTTGAAATGTTTTTTTTTGGGCATTTGAGCTTATTTAGGATACTCCCTCTGTTTCGCAATATTTCTTCATGCTTTTGGGAGAGTAAGTCTCAAAACGTGTGTCCATGTAGGAAACCAACAGTGTAGTTGTTGCTATTTCCCATCCTCTACCCCTAATTAAATGCGTTTGGAAGATGAAGAATGGTCAATTCACATTAACGTTTTATTGGAACTAGTACTTCCTTGGGCAGTGCGCATAGTGGGCTATGGACAGACATTACGAAACAGAAGAAGAATATATGTTGTAGTCTTGTAGATGTCCTATTATTGACTAGGAAAATTTTGTTTCTACAGGTCTTGAATCCCTGCAGGATAATCCTGACCTGGAAGAGGATTACTGCAGAGCTCTGTTATGCAGGTTACGTTTTCGTAAGGTCTCAACCCTTGTTTCCTATTCAAATTCTGCCCTAAAATGGTTCAGTAATTTTTCCTTATTTTGGATACTTAACAAATGTGCACTTGAATGCATGTTGTTTATCTATGTTCATGTTCTGCTGCTGTGATAATGTGTAGTACTTTCAATTCTTTAAGCGAGAAAGCCGAGGAGTTGGTCCTTCCTTCATTTCTCTTCCTTTTAAATTGTGAAATGAAGAGATTTTCTTGCTTGTGATTGCATTGTGCATTCATAAGCCTCGGGCACATGCATTGTTTAATTTTCATTTTTTTTCTATAATACTGGAAATTTTTGTTTTGCTTATATACCTTTGGAGGAACTGTTTAATTCAAGCCTAGAGTTTATGACTCTGTAATTTATTTTTTAAGTGTAAAGGTCAACTTGGTATGACTATGACATTGAAACTTTCAGCTATAGATGATCAATTGATCATATCCCAACATGTCGCACAAATGTCTTGTCTTATTGTGATTTATCATTGCCTTTATCTCCTTTTATGTGGTTGTGTAGCATTTCCACCATGTTGTCACGTGCATGAGGAAACCACATGGAAGAGGGTTGGAGCTGGCCCGAAAGCATATCGCATCATGCTTGACCGAGCTTAGTTTGATGCTCAAGTCTAGAGCGTTTCTCAAGTCTCAGTCCAACATTACGTTACAAGGTGATGAAAACTGCACCACTGCATCAGGTTGTCAACCTGTTGGCTTTGATGTAAGTTTAAACAGCAGACTTTTGAGTCCAACACCACCACGTGCCGTTAAAATAATCAGCTGGAGCGATGTAAGTTCAAATCCTGCCTTCAATATGCTTCAAGTATCTTGCTTGTGAACATGCTTTTGCAGCTTCAAAAGTAATGTGGTAACTATTATGTTTCAGGCAATCAGGTACTTTGAGAAGCTTCTGCATGACCTGGATGTCATTTGTGCTTCATCTGTTGGTCCTGTACTTGAGAACGTGCTTCACTTTATTGTACAGTTCCAAAAATCAGTACCAGATTTGGTTTCGAGAGCCTTTCTTCAGGTGGGTCATACTTATGTGCTTCATGACCATCTGCACCACACTAATTGTTGATTATGATCAATTTTTAATCTTATGTTTAAATTGCTGTTTGTGTTTTACACAATCACAATGATATTTGCCAAACAAAATTGGTATTCTATGACCACACTTGATTGATGGCTGTCTGATATATGTTTGATTTTGAATGATAGAAAGCTTTTATCAAAGTATGGTATCTGACTATCTGTTTCCTCGTTGTATATCACCATTTATATCATTCTTTTTTATCTTGTTGAGACAAATTTTCCCCTATACGGTTGCGAATTATTTTACTATGCACCATTTATTGCTTCTTTCTTACAAGGTCAATGATATAAAAATGACCCTTATGCAGACTTTATTGGTCCAAGATGGCAAGCTTTATGGGCAATATTTGTTTTCTGATGTGATTTCAAGGGCTTTATCATTACCGGACATTATAGGAGATAAGGAATTTCAGATGAATGAGTTTGTAGTGCAGCTAGGTCAGGTCAGACACCAGGATCATTCCTTATAATTTTCTACTTCATACCTTGCTTCATGGTTTGTTGCTCATTCCTTTTAGTTGTATACATCTGCTAATATCTTTGACTAACTTCATTAATTACCTTGTAGTTGGTTATCAACTTGCTTAAAATTATTTGTACAAACACTGCATGGCAGAGGCGCAAGCTTGGGAAGAGCTTGCAGGATTGGAGTACCATTTCCATACAGGTTTGTGAAGCAAATATTGTTTTACGCAGTGCTTCTTCTTTGTACTTGCATTAGTAACACATCGTTGGATCTATCTCCTTACATAATTTTGGCAGGACTTCCTTTGTTAATATGTCATCGTATCAATCATTCATGGCTGGTGTAGCTTGTAGTTGTGCTTATAATGCTTTGTGCTTGTACATACTGCAGTTGGAACTTGCATTGAAAAGAGAGTTCGGTGAAACAAGAAATGTCTTAAACCATGAGGTATCTCTGCTCGGAAATGCATGTTGTAACAAATATCACTTGTTATATATGTGGTATGGTTCAATATGCTTATGTTTGTATGCAGAACATATGCGTCAGAGTATCAAAGCAACTTATTATTTGGACTCAGGAGCATGCTTATTGGGTTGCTTCTCGGTTTCTCATACTGGGTTTTGAACTTGACCTGTATTCTCCCGGCGAATACTGTATGGTTTATTGGTACATGTATGTGGTGTTTACAAAGCTAATAGAAAAGATTCAGTTACGAGTCCTTGCTAGTAGCGAAAATTGTAAGTTTCGATGTCTCTTTGTTATGACCTTACTTACATGTTATATGTAACAGAATGAGTAGGGTTTTCATTATTACGAAAATGATATTGTAGAATTCAGGATGTCTTGCAGTAATAGTATGTCTATCACATATGTTACTGCTTTATGTTAACATTGTTTTGAAATTTGATTGGAAAGAGGGAAAAATATAGTAGAAAATCTAAAAGGAAAATGGTTTGCAAGAACTAGAAAGTGGATAACATAGGTGTCACAAAAGTATGCATAATCCACTCCTGTCTCACATGCTCATTTAGAAAGTGGAGAACATCTGGTTTTTCAAAATATGGACAATCTGGTCCTGCCTCACTCCTGTAGAAAGTGGAGAACATATGGTTTGGCAAAATATGCACAATCTGGTTATGATGTTTTGCTTTCCAGAAGGTAATGCTGCTTGGATGTTAGAATAGTTTCCTGATAGGATGTCTGATTGAATTCTGATGACAGCTGAACAAGGAACACAAACAGAAAAGTACAAGCAAATGTAATGAACTAATTTTGTCAGCGACTGTTAGGACATTATCTGTATATAATTACTGGTAGCATTGTAACGAATACAAATCATTTGATATTTTCTGTTTCACAATTTAATGGAATATCATGCGCTTTTTACTAAAATACTGTCTTTGTTTTCATTAGTAAATTACTTTTTGATTCTATATACATGTTTAATATTCAGCACGAAGAAAAGGGAAAAAGAAGAAGGATCACTCAAAGGACTCAACACGGGATAGGGATACAACATTTTCGTCCTCTTGTTTATTGCTTCAATGCTATGTTTTACTGTCAGAAGGGCTCTCAATGGTACATTTGTAAAATACAGCTTTGAAGCAAATTTCGCATATGTTCCTCTTTGAACTGGACAAACATTTTCTTGTTGCTAATGCAGATGCTAGCTGTCCTCAGAAATGAAAGTAGGTCATTCCAGTTACCAAGTATCTTTAACACTGAACGAGAGGTGTGCTGGAGTTATACTGTTCCTGTTTTGAGTTATTTTTATCTTTTGAATTGTTGTATTAAACGTGCCTGGCATATGTTCAATCTTGTCCCAGAGATTCATGCAGCATTTTGATCTTCTTCTGAAAGCCCAAATTCCTGAGCACATTTCTTACTACAGTTTCAAGGAATCAGCTTCGAGAGCATGTATTACAGTGAGTGTTCTGTACTGAAATCTCTCCACCATTTCTTTTGATCCGCTTATTTTGACCTGACCACGGATCTTTATTCGTCAGGATTTGGTGAAATATAACTTCTTTAAGGAAACTCAGAAGATCATTCCCTCCCTTAGGGGTAGCTTTGCAAATGAGCCAGAAAAGCTTGCTGAGCTCCGCCGGATAGAGCAGGTGGCTGAACACAACAGGATAGCACTAAACATTATTAGCCAAGTTGGGGCTGGTGATCCATCTCTGAAGGTCTCATTCGAGTTTACGCACCACCCTCACTTCGCAGTGGCAGTTGTAAAGAGATCATAGTTGAGCTCGAGGCATAGCAAAACCTTGTTCCACTGTCTTGAGACTCTTGATAGTGAAATAGTGATGACAGAAATATTCAGGCCCAGCATTCTCCATATTCCCCACCACATGTGCTTTAGGCTGTACACCATGTAGCAATTTTGTAGACGACAGAAGAGAAATCATATGCCAGGAAAAGCTCTGGCTCACTTTATTTTGTAAACAAATTTTGAGATTATTTTCTCTGCAAAGCATGGTTATACAAATGTGATATTTGTTATTGACAAATTGTTCAATGGAAGTTTCTTTGTTTACGTGTGGAGTAGCGGTGATGGCTGACTAATCATATAGAAGTATTTGTCGAACTGCACAGATTAATTTCCTGTCACTCGATCTTTTTTTCTGCCATACGAGCCTAAAGTGGCCCATTCCTCGTTCGCAAAAAAAGATATGGCCCATTTATCCCTCCCAATCACCAGTCGCCAACAACTTACGGTGCAAGTAACCACTCGCGCGGAAGCCCACCGCGACGCGGGCCCCGCTTCACTGCCATTTCTGTTGCGTGCGTCATTATCACCTGGCTGGGCGCGGACGTCGCGGGGGTTGTGGGGCCCAAGCTCTAGTGCTCACGGATCGTTGGATCCGGATCGGGCGGTGACGGCGATCCGCGTGGCGTTGGCCTCGAGGAGTATAAACCCTTTCGCTTGTTCTCCGCTTCGTGCACATCAGCCTCTCCTTGCAAAGCGTGCGATCAGCAGCACCAGGCCAGCAGGCAGCAGCAGCAGAGCGAAAGATGAGATCGTCCTCGTTCCTCCCCAATCTCCTCGTTTCTCCGCTTTCCGTTCCCTCCTGAAACTCTTTAGCCTCTGTTTTTGCGCCTGTTGTTGGTGGTGGCGGTGGTGCTGGTGATGGTGGTGCCGCTCGCTTTGTTCTTCCCGTGTTCTTGGTGCGCTGCGGTTTCTGATCTGATGTTTCGTGTGTTCACGGAGTTGCGCCCCCGTGCGTGGGTGCGTTTTTGCAGTTTGGTTCTGATTTCGTGGTGGTTTATTGGAGGAGACATGAGGTTCGCGAGCACTAGAAACTGTGGTGATCTCTGCTTTCCTCTGTTCCCCGGGCAACTTCTCTTGTGCGTCCGACGTTCTGTTCGCTGGCGGTTTCTGTTCTGGTGGTGGTGGACTGGTGGTATAACGGCGTGATGTTCTTGCTCTTCGTCGCTGGGTCGGTGTCACTGCTTTTCCTTCAGTTTCGTAGATTTCATGGTTTGCTTGATCAGGTTTGCGAGCACGGAGACCAGTGGTGATATCTGCTTTCCGCTGTTCTTCGGTCTCATCTCATCTTTGCTTATGCGTCCGATCCGTTCCGTTCGTTTGCAGTCTCTGTTGTGGTGGTGGTGGTGGTGTAACGGACTAATGGAGTGTTGTTTTGCTGTTCATCGCGTGGTCTTGGGTGTCTCGTGTTTTTCCGCTCCCGCTTTCTTGAATCTTAGGGAGTTGTGTTGTGTGGGTCGATGCTGTTTAGTTCTGAACTTGGTGATGGTTTTGTGGTTGGAAGAGATCTGATTAGCGGATGCCTGCGAGCACCGAGAACCACTGCTGCTGATGTCTGCATCCGTTCCATTTATCGTGTTGCTAGATTTGTTTCGCTTTATTTGCCGTTTTGGTGCGTCCATGGGTTTCGGTGGATGTTCACTTTTGCGACGTGAAGGATTCGCACCAGCGTTTCTTAATCCCTCATGTTCTTGTTGCTAACTTGCTGCTTCCGATGCTGCTGAGCGCACGGCAACTCCCGTGCTCTTGATTTGTAGACGCCTTGATCTCTTAATTTTTTGTTTTGAGGCTTTAATACTCGGCAGATTGCTGTATCACCTTTCCTTTGTTGAGCTTAACTTCGTGGTACAAGAATGTGATTACAGCATGTATCACTCCATTTTCGTGTTTGCATTTCATGATGCGCTTTCGTTAAGTGACTCTCTCTTTTTTTTTTTTTGGTCAAGATTGAATAGCGCAATCTTGTTTCGTTACTATATATTTTCACTATTGCACTATTCCAGACGCACGATGTTCACTGCGCAGTCGTGCTGTTGAGACCGGGTTTTCCCCTGTTTAATTCATCTTGCTTAACGGCAATGCGCAGTTTTAGATGAACAACTTGCTACTGCGCAGTTTCTATTATGCATTCAGCGTAGTTTGAGAGGTATATGACTCTGTTACTAATGCACCGGATGACGTTCCTTTGGCTTCTGCAGACCCACAGAAGCAGCAGGCTCCGGTCCAGACGAAAAAAACATTCCTTCCCTCGAAAGGTACCTCATCATTCTCTATATTCATTCCGTTGTATGTTCTAAACTTTGTACAATGATTGCTTGTTTAGCCATTGTATACTGTTGAGATGGGAATTTCTTGCTTACATAACTATTGCTCTATCCCAAACTGCGTGATGTTCACTGCTGCTTAACTATGTTGATTTTCTAGCTTAAATTATGAACTGAATAAATTTGTGGTACAAGAATGGGATTACAGTATGTTCACTTTCGTGACCTCAAGGATTCGCATCACCTTTTCTTGATTTTTTTTAAGATAATGGGAAGATTGCATTAATCACCGTGTCTTGATACCTCATGTTCTTGTTTCGATGCTGCTGTTGCGAATTTTTCATGAGTAGACGAGGTTCAAGCACTGAGAAACACTGTTCTTCGGCCTCAACGGGCGTGCTCTTGCTATTAACTGCACACTGTCGCTCTGCACACTGCCACTGTTCAAACTGGATTTGCCTTTATGGGCCTAAATAAGAGTCAAGAATGCTATTGCTGTGTAATCTAAGCTGTGCACGATGGTTACAAGAGTCAGTCAATCAATCAAAAGTGTTGGTAACGAATGTGATTGCTTGTTTAGGCATTGTCTACTGTCATGGAAATTTCTTGCTTGTTTAGACATTGTATTCTGTTATGGGAATTTCTTGCTTGTTTAGTCAGTCAAATTACTGTTGCTCTATACCAAGCTGCACGATGTTCACTGTTGCTAAATTGTACTTGCTTAATTTTAACTGGCGCACTTCAATTCGACAATTGGTGCGTAGCATTGTTGATTTAGCTTGAATTATTAACTGAATACATGTTGTTTCTGCAGATGGCGTCAAACAAGGCGTATGATCTGGGGGAGTGCTCCAACTGTGGGGCGCCGCGGACCCTCACGAAAGACCACCACTGTGACAAAACAAAAGAAAAGATCAAGGCAGAGAAGTTGGCCAAGGAGACAGCCAAGTCCCAGAAGAAGCATCAAGCCACAAATGCTAAGAAAAAGGGGAAGAAGTACCACAAGAAACGCGAGTCTTCATCCACCGGCTCTAGCAAGTGAGGAGCGGTAGTAGGATTTATTACAGCAGTCTAAATTATAATGTGCTTGGTGTGGGTGTTTCGTCTGACGTAACGTGTCAGTTGTTAGAGCACTGTTTGCCCTGATCGGAACTTGTACCTCGTATGCTTTATTTTATTTAGCGACTTGAGATTTTGGCCAAAACCATAAGCTTAGATGGAAATCTTCATGAGGTTTGGCATTGCTTGTTAATCGGGGAAAAGAAAGACAGAAGGATCGGAACGTTTTGATTGAAAAGTTCAGGTTCAACCCTTAAACAGGTGTAGCGCTATCGGGGTGCTGAGATTTCCAGGTTACGAGGTGATCTGCCAGGTGAAGGTGATAAGGTGAATGCAACCGATTTCGGTGCCACGGGAGCGCACACGTGTCTATACATTTTTACACAAATTGATCGTAATGCGGTTGTCAGTACGGTTTGCCATCTTTCTGTCGGTTTTCTTTTTTTCCACCGAGGGCAAAACACCCCTGTGGTCACCTTTATTAAAGGATCCCACACACGATCCATGGTCACCATTACAAGCTTTTTGAGAGTTCACTCTGGTAATGCTATGCATCGACCAGATCTATATGTTTTCGACTAGAACACATCCAGTACAAGCGAACTAACTGGAAAAACAAAAAACTGAAGCTTGAGCGAGCTATATCAGCAAAAACGAAAGCTAACAGCAGACTCTGTTTTATGGCCGATTCCTTTTGCATTTCCTCCTTATCTTTCCTGCTTCTCCGCGCCCTGCCGCCCATGACTTGACTTGTTTCAGCTTGTTTAGGTTACCACCAACGCCGAACTTGCTTCACCACCCTGTTGCTGCGCCTCTCTGGCTCTTTTCTGCATGTGTTTGACTCCTTTCTTGATGGCTTCCTTTCCCTCCTCCGTGCTTTGTAGACCTGCCCAATATGTAATGAAGGAACACATTTTATAGAAAATAATGACAGGATCATTGAGTTTGAACGAATCAAACACAATGCTGTTTCTAGTAATCCAAATGGCCCAACAAAGGGCTGCCAGCCCTATGCAGTGTAACTGATCATCTCCTGGCAAGTTAGTCCCAGCCCAAGTCATGTATTCAATCATCGATCTTGGCTTGGTCATACAGCCTAAACACCTGCATATTAGACTCCACAGAAAAGATGCGGTAGGACATTGGAAAAAAAGGTGATTCAAGGACTCCTCTTGGCTACACATTGTGCATTTGTTCACCCCTTGCCAGCCTCTCTGCTGCATATTATCTCTGGTCAAGATTGCATTCCATGCCATCTGCCATAAGAAGAATTTAATCTTATTTGGTAATTTGTATTTCCACATCTTCTGTAATCTGGGAACCCTGATTCCTGTGTGCATTCTCTCATACATTGATTTGGCTGTATATTTACCATTTGACTGCCACTTCCACATCAACTCATCCTTCCTGTCCGTGAGCTGTATCCTCTCCATTTTATGTACTAATTCTATGAGCTGACTTGTTTGCAATTTAGTAAGACTTCTTCTGAATTCTATGGGATCCTCCCCCTCCAATACAGCTGCAACTGAAACTTCTTTCTTTGTAACCAATTGATATAGCTCAGGGTATAACTTCTGCAGAGGTTCCTTTTGCAGCCAACAATCTGCCCAAAACCTGACTCTCCTACCATCCCCCACTCTCCACTCACAGCCAGGATGTATCAACTCTCTTAAAGACAAAAGATCTGACCAACATGCTGAATCACTGCTTTTTTTCTTGATCTGGAAAATAGGCTTGCCTCTAAGATATTTGCTTTCTATCAGTTGGGCCCACAAACCAGTTCCATTTGCACATTTAAACAACCACTTTCCTAGTAGACATAGGTTATGTTTCCTGAGATCCTTTATCCCCAGCCCACCTTGTTTTTTTGGCAGGCATACAATAGACCATCTGACCATGTGATAGCGCTTTCTCCCTTCTGTCCCTTGCCACAAAAATCTTGCTCTTGCTTTGTTGATTCCTTTTATAGTTGTTTTTGGTAATCTAGTCATTGACATTATATATGTTGGTATTGATGATAGACAAGAATCAGTCAAGATCATCCTTCCTCCATTGTTTAGTGTTTTGCCCACCCAGCCATCCATTCTTTTGATGCATTTCTCTTCAATGAATAGCAACTCTGAGATTCTCAATCTCCTTGATGAAACTGGTACTCCTAAATATTTTATAGGTAGATACCCAATGTTGCAGTCAAACATCTGAGCATATTGCACCACTTTGTTGATGTCTTCTCCTAAATATATTACATCACTTTTCGTGAAATTGATCTTCAGCCCAGTTAACCTCTCATAAGTGTACAGGATCAGTTTTACTGTCCTTGCCATGTCTATGTTGTCTTGAAAGGCCAAAATGGTATCGTCAGCGTACTGTAGTAATGCCAGTCCTCTGGGTATCAGATCAGAAACTAATCCTTCTACTAACCCTCTTTGTTGTGCTCTTCTAATCATAGCAGCCAATCCATCTGCGACAATGTTGAAAAGAAAAGGAGACAATGGGTCTCCCTGTCTTAAGCCTTTAGCACTGTGAAAGTAGTCACCATCTTCATTATCCAGCCTTATGCATACCTGGCCCCTCTCAACTACCTTCTTGATCCACTGACACCATGTTGTGGAAAAACCTTTCAGCTCCATTATGTGGTACAAACTACTCCACTGTACTTTGTCATAAGCCTTCTCAAAGTCCAGTTTTAACAGCACCCCTTTCTTCTTCTTTTGCCTAGTATCATGCAAGACCTCATGTAAAGTCATAATCCCTTCCATTATGTTCCTCTTTTGTATAAAGCCACTTTGATTTATCAGGACAATCTTGTCAATTACTCCAGCCAGTCTATTTGTCAATACTTTGGTTATAATCTTATAGCTGCAATTGAGTAAACATATTGGACGATATTGCTGTATTTTGACTGCATCTTTGACTTTAGGTAGCAATGTGATCACCCCAAAATTCAATCTAGATATATCCAATGAGTTATGATGGAAGTCATGAAACAAATTCATTAAATCTTCCTTCACTGTCTCCCAACATGCTTGATAAAAATCTGCTGGAAACCCATCTGGACCTGGGGCCTTGTTCTTTTCCATCCCAAACACTGCCTCTTTCACTTCTATTTCTGAAAATGGTTTGATTAAGTCCTCATTGTCATTGTCATCTAGTTTTTCCTCTGCTGTCCACAGATCCCCCTGCAATTCTACATTATGGTGTACCTCTGGTCTAAACAGATTCTTGTAAAACTGGGTAACATGTCTTTTTAAGTCATGTCTGTCTGAAATCTCTGTATCTCCGTCCTGCAGTTTAGTGATCATCTTCTTGCGAGCTCTGCCATTTGCAATCCTGTGATAATACTTTGTGTTTCTGTCTCCTTTAACTAAGAAGGTTTGGTTTGATCTCTGCATCCAATATAATTCTTCTTGTTCCAATAGTTCCCATAGTTTTGCCTCAGCTTGACTTTTGATTCTCAGTTCTTCCTGTGTCAGATCCCTATCTTCTGCTCTTATATCCATTGTAATAATGATATCCTCTAAGAATTTCTTATTCCTTCTGAATTCTCCAGCAATGTTTTTCCCCCATCCTTTTAAGAATTTCCTGAGTCTCCTGATTTTTTCTTGCCAAATTTCTATTGCTGTTGACCCCTGTACTGGTGCTTCCCAATTCTTCTTGACAAGATCTCTGAATTCTGTATGTTCTATCCAGGAAATTTCAAACCTGAACTGATTCTTTGCATTCGTGGTTTGATCTTGCGTACTAAGTAATAAAGGTGTGTGATCTGACACGTCTCTGCACAATGCCTGCACTGTTGATCTAGGATATCTATCTTCCCAACCTTCAGAAATTAGAACCCTATCCAATTTCTCATAGGTTGGATTATCTCCACTGCTTGCCCATGTATATTTTCTTCCATGTAATTCTATTTCTCTGAGCTCAAAGCAATTTATAACAGCATTAAACTTGTCTGGAAAGGTCCTATCAAAATGTCCTTTACTTTTCTCTGAACTGTATCTCATGATGTTGAAATCTCCTCCTGCTACTATACTGTATTTGGCTGAATGTAAACACTCTGCTAATTCAGTTAGGAAACTGTCTTTGTCTTCCAACTGTGCAGCCCCATACACATTGATTAGAGACCATTTATTCCCATCATCCTTGCATGTAACTTCCACCATAATAGTGAACCTTCCTAATTTTTCTGTCTCAACTTGGAACATATCCAGGTTGATTCCACTCAACAGTCCACCAGATCTTCCTCTTGGTGGCTACATTATCCAATGAAAATTCTTCCCTCCTGCTATGAAGTTAAGAAACCTATTCTTATACTTCCTTTTTTGTGTCTCTTGTAGACAAATAAAACCAAGATTTTCTGCTACTGCCAAGTCTTTTAGAAAGTAACTTTTACCTGGTCTTGCCAGGCCCCTGCAATTCCAGAAAACCCCTTTCATCTTTTACCTTTGGTTCTGTTTTTCTTCTTCTTGGAAGAGGAACCAATCCTCTTTTTCTTCTTCTTTAGTTGCTGGAACATATCCACCAACAAAATATTGACTTCATCATCAGAATCTTCTTCCCTGTTCTTTTCTTTATCCTCATCCAAAAGCATCAGAACATTCTTTATATTATTCATGTCAATTATCTCTGTTTGATTGTCCTTCATCGCAAGACTCAAAGCTGCCCTTGCCTCTTCCATTTCTCTTAAGACATTTACTTGTTGACAACAATTGTTAATCTCAACACCTAGGTTTATTCCTATGTTCTCTATTCTATTCATGATTTCAACATCATCTAAAACTGAAAATGAGTTTACATTATTAAATTTAGGAACTTGAGGCTGGGAATTTGAAGTGTTACCTGACATGTCATTTAGCTGCGCGACCCTAGATATTGCCCTCTCAGCCACAGGGATACCAGCCATCCCTGTGTTTCTCTTGCTTCTTTTGTTTGCTTGCTCATCCGGTATCTTGATCCACTTGCAATTCTTGAGATACTCCTGGGCTTCTTCTGTTTTGTTTTTTGCATTTTCCTGCTGGGTAGTGTTATTAGAACCATATCCAGTATCACTACCCTCACCTCCTAATGCTTCATCCATCACCTGCTGTTGTTTGTCCCTAGAACATGATCCAATGATAATGTCCCCTGCCATTTCTGCAGCCCCTCCAGGAACTGATCCTGATTCATTATGCTGCACACTCCCCCCTTCCAGTTCTACTGTGCATATTTCTGAACTAATATTGACTATTCTCATTTTGGCCTTCCCTGATGTGTATCCCATTGGAATTTCCTCTTCTTCATATCCATAGTTATCTTCTCGACTTACTGCTGTATCTTTATGCACTGCTTGGGTGATATTTGGATCTAGGCTGGTAAGAGTAAGGTCCTTATCGATTTGCATCCCTGTAGATGCATTTTGCACGTCTTCCTCTGTATTTTCTGCTTTCTCACCTCTCTCATTGCCATCTTCTTTCATTTCATGTTCATAATCACCAGCCTTGTTTACCTCCTCTCCATCTTCACTTCCCATAATATTATCGACATAAGGGTCACTATTTGCTGAATCTGCTATAGATTCTGAATTTTGAGTACTCTGCCCCATTGTTTGTTGCCTTGGTGTATGAATGTTATCTAAAATGAGTTCAGAGAACACATCCCCTAACTCACTAGACCTTTGAACCTTCATTGTTGTTGGAGTTTCAAAACATTCTTCATGTTCCTCTTCTTTGTTGGCATCAAAATTTGCTTCAATCATGTCTTCCATACATGGAATCATCTCTTGAGTAGAAGCCATGTGCTTTTTGTACCCAGCTGGAGCTGAAGCTGGGTGTTGTTTGGAAGAACCGCCATGGCTACTTTCCCACTTCTTTTTGAAATTAACCTCATCCATATTTGCTTCATCATCCTTATCTCCTTCTTCCTGCCTCTCTGGTGGGGGTGGGTTTTTTGGTGATTTTGGTGGATTGTTGCTTCCACTGTCTGTTTCCACCTCCAGATGGATGATGTAGAAATGACCAGCAAAGTTTACTTCCATTTTCTTGGGTATCTTTGCTGTACTTCTAACTCCCAGTTTCAGCCTTGCAAACTCATTTTTCTTTAAGACCTGCATGTCCACTTCTTTTGGTAACCCCAGCATAGTTCCCAATTTCCAGTACACAGGCCAGCATTTATATGTTGGTGGTACTCCTCTTATTTTGACCCATGCCTCCTGTAACTGTCCAATGGAACCTGCATGTTGTGTCCACTTCTGGATCCTCATTTTTGCTGCACAATGCCTGAGTGGTAGTTCGCTGAAATAAGCCATCTCTTCTATCTTTTTTGCACTGGGAAACTCCACCAGGAACTTGTTATCATCCAATGGTTGGACCACCCACTCCCAATCAGCATACATTTCTTTCATTTCAAATTCCAACTGTTGTCTGGACACATTTCCTTCTATGATCTCCACCAAAGCTGTTCTAGGATCCTGCTTCACCTCTTCCATATCTGTAACATCAATGTAGTAAAAGCCTAGGCCTGCCACACCAAAGCCTAACATCTGAATCATAGGATTGCTTTGAAATCTGATTGGACATCTGTTGGCTGCATGATCTGTTTCAAAGCAGATCTGACAATAAAACTCTTCTTTGCAGTCCTCAGCCAAATGCTCCTTGGATCCACAATGATAGCAATGGGCTTTCTTGTTCACTTTCTTCCCTTCTATTTTACTAAATTCTTCTGTCATTGTTTTCTGAGCTGTCTCATCCCCTGACTTGGAACCATCCGTAACTGCATTGCTTTTCTCTCCTTTCTCCTGTCCACTCCCTTCAGGTTTTTTTGTGGTTTGTGAATTCTCCTTCTTAGCCATGAGTCTGTCCCTCAAATCTTCCTCCTGGCTGCCCCTAGCTTTGAAAATCACCTCCTCCCTCCTCCCATCATCATCAAATCTATTTCTGTAAGGCCTTCTCTCCTGGAACCTGTTGTTGTAGTTTGGTTGATAGTCTCTGCGTGCCTGGAACCTTCCGCCTTCAAAGTTCCTGCCATCATAGTGCCTATTATCATAGTTTCTGCCCTCAAAGTGTCTCCCCTCAAAGTTTCTTCCTTCATAACTTCTCCCATCATAGTATCGATCATCATAAGCTCTGTCACCCCTGAATCGGCCACCTCCTCTACGATCATCACCGCGCCCCCTAGGCTGCCCCCCAAAACGAGACATGTGCATCCTACTTGTGAGTGACTGCAAAAGGACTGGATCACGAATTACCTGCACAAAAGATCGCTTGTCTCCCTTGATCGTCCCCTTCCACTCCCTAATCTGCCCAAAATCTTCAATCTGTGGGGCTTCCTCTTCAGCAATTGGACAGAAATCTGCGAGTTCTCCGTCTGGCTTGCGCACAGCCCAGTACCACTTGCTTCTCCTCACCCGATTCCCCTCCTCCACCGATTTCTCCCAGATGTGGGCGCACAAATCAGCTAGCTCGGGCACTAGAACCCTAGCTCCGCCGCCTCCATGCTCCTTCTCATCTGCAGTTGGTGTATGAGGTGACGTGTTTGATTCTTCGCCGCGCACTGTGCTGCTTCTTTTTTTCCCTTCCGAACCCACAGGAGTGCTGCACGTGGCCATGTGTTTCTGATTGGAATTTCTTCTTTCGCTCGGGTCAATTTGCAAATTCCCCATTCCTGCCTCATTTGAAGCTCCCGCTTCCTTTATTTTCCCATTTTGTGGCGATCGGAACAGAGCCCGCTTGATAGAATCCGCCTCTCGAATTCGTCGATCCCTGATTATCCGATCCTCAATGCGAGCCATGCCCCATGATACATGCTTACCACATCCTAGGTATGATTTCTCCCGCTCCCACGGCATCTGGCGACTTGATGGACCCATGGCTCCCTCGTATCTCTGATTTTGGATGCGAAAAGTAGGAGAGATTGATGAGTTCCCTTGCTACAATCAATCCCACGGATTATTTCGGGGAGTTAATGGCTGGATTGTTGGGGATTGATCGGGAGAATTGGCGTGGAGCGGGGAGCGTCACCAAACCCTGATCGAGGCGTTGGAACCAAAAGTAGGGGGGGCTTTGCATTCGACTCTCGAGTGCAATAACCCATCATCACACCTATGGCTATGGAGAACGCAAATTCCAAGAACGACAAATCCATATTTTCAAACCATCCTGGACCGGAAGAAACTGCTCTAAGAACACACGCACACACGATGAAAGTGCACTAGTACTTGTTAAGCTTCAATGTTACATGAGCTCTGTACAAAATGGTGGAAGCAAAAATCTTGTCACCACAGCGCCTTGTTCCTTTTCGCGCATTCATGCGCTGACTGGTAACTTCGCTACTGATGGTGGTTACCTGGGTGCATACAATGCCAGCTGTCAACAGTGATGGCTGCTGAAAGTTCTGATCCATATTCGTCTATTATTGTCCAAGAACACACTGCTCAAAGGAACATTATTACATGATTCACACAGATATACATGCTGCTCCACAACATTTTTAACATGTGAAAAACGATCAGCCCATCGCTTATAACCTGCACCCGTTATCCCAAAATGGAAGTTGGATTTATGTTCATGCACATTGAATGAGCTTTACTTTTCTATCTTACATGTCAAAAAGATTAGGATATTCACCTGATACAATGATCTGCTTTTGGTTGAACTGCTCCCTGATCAGGGATATCCTGCCGTGCATTACACAACATGATTTTGCCAGTAAATTCAGTGTGACTAGAAGCATGAAGCAACATCATATCAAACATGCGAACCCTGAATGGAATAGTCCCAATTAATAAATTAAGACTAATTACCTATTGCAAACTTCTGACAACGAGCTCCGACAAACTCTTAAGGGTTATGGTGTCAAAACAATAGCAGCTCAATATTAGTTTTCCTGGTGGCACGAAGAATAGGAACTTTCAAACAATGAAGTCACTTACACTAGACATCAAATATATGATGGTATCACACGCCAAATTAATGCTTCCGCTGTCGGTCATTCTATCCTGCTCAGCCATTTTAATAATGCAATCTATAACCTGTAAAGACAAGCAAACAGATCATAGATTGTCACACTCCATTAAATTTCCATCCCGGCAGCCTCCCTCTTATTTTCTGAATGACCGAATGTATGGCTGATCTTGGAAGCTTCTTATAATGCAGTGGGAGCCCCAGACATGTGCATGGGAAGTGTGAGAGATTTTGTTGCTGTCCAATGAAAGCCAAAGCCTCTTCATCCTGACAGCATAGAGGATATATCTCTGTTTTCTGCATGTTTATTGTTAGCCCCGACGCTCCGGCAAATATATCTAATAGAGCCTTCATTGTTTGGAAATCTGCAGCATTAGGCTTGATAAATACCGCAGCGGCATCTGCATACAAAGAAACCCTGAATTTTGAGTAGTTTTCATTTGATTCCTCCAAGAGACCATGCTGCTGTGCATAGTTAAATAATTTGCGGAGAGGTTCCATTGCCAATAGGAATAACATGGGCGATAGCGGGTCTCCTTGACAGACTCCTCTGCAATGCGAAATTCTCTTGCCAGGATCTCCATTGAATTGAAATGAGGATGAAGTTGTGCACCTCAGCGATGAGATCCACTCTCTCCATCTGCTCCCAAATCCCAAATAACTCATAATCTCGAGAAGATATGGCCAGTTCACTGTGTCGAAGGCTTTTGAGATATCTAGCTTTCTTTTATAAAGCCGGTTTGTTTTTCTTGTGTAGGTCTCTGATCAGCTGCTGTACAAACACAAAGTAATCATGAATGCACCGTTTTTTTGATAAAAGCATTCTGGTTGACAGAGATCAGTTTTTCTAGCTCAGGTGCTAGCCTGTTTGCCAAGATTTCTGAGACCAATTTGGCAAAAGTATGTATAGGACTGATTGTCTGTATTCAGTGATTCTTGTGGCATCAGGCTTTTTTGGTATTAGAACCACATAAGCTTGTTTTAGTAAATGTAAGCCTTGCTGGTTCATATTATAGAATTGCTCAAGTGCAGCCATGAAGTCTTGCTATATGATATGCCAACATGAAGATAAGAATAGACCAATATACCCATCTGGGCCTGGGGCCTTCTCTTTCGCGCATGCCAGATAGCCCACGGGCTGACGACTAGGGTCAGGTCCTCATGCGAAAGATGTTTCATTATTTTTCCTTTTTTCTTTTGAGCTCCATGATCTCTTCCCAAAACCTGTACGAATATGGGCTGCCTTGTGGGCTGTAGCAGGAGCCACTACAAGGCAGTAGCAGCCTGGAAGCCCACCGACTCGATCATCCAGACCCGCCGCCGCTTCGGAGAGTCCGTTACACTTCTCTTCTTGAGATGATCGGAATCGGAACCGATATTTATACGATTCTGCATCTTCTTCTTCTTGTCGATGATCGGGATCGGAGGGAAAGAGTGATTCCTCCCCGCCAAACTCCAACATCAAAGGGCTATTTATCTTCCACAAAAGTGTCTCCTCTTCGCATACAACACTTTCAATCTGTCTTGGTATCACGGAGGAGGATCGATCTATCATGGCGTCGACGGCCGAGAACTTCCCCCTGCCTTTTCAACCCCACCATATCGGATCCAAACCTTTGGTGTTAAGGTTCAATGGCGGCAAACCGGAGGAGCCTCCCACAATCTTGGACCCTTTTGACAGCGCCTTGCGCGAATCAAGGTTGCAGTTGGAGACATTGGAGGGCAAGCAGTGCCTGTCTTGTCTCCAAGGAGAATGGTTGCTCCTGCTTGACAAGAGCACCAAGGAGTGCGTCATGATGAGCTTGGCATCTCTTTCAAAGATCTCCCTGCCTCCGTTGCTTACACCCGTGGACAAACTTGGTAGTTGTGCCATCTCGTCTTCCACTCTCCCTGATTGCACCGTCATGTTTACAGCCACCGAAGAGAACCAAGACGACGGTGAGAGCGATGAAGATGACAGCGATGAAGATGGTGACCAAGACACGGGCTACGTGTTATATTGCCGGCCCGGCGACAAGGACTGGTGGGGTTTGTACGACGATGAAAATGACCATGCCATTGATAACAACAGCATCATCATGGCCTCTCGAGGCACAGTGTATGTGCGCACAGACAGGCGTACGTTCATCGCCATTGATGCTTCGCTGTCTTCCTCCGACGAAGCAACTATTGAGAGGAGAGGTATACCACATCCTAGCAGAATGCGTTGGGGATGTAATGAAGAGTATTTGGTGGAGTCAGATGGCGACGTCTTCCTCCTGCAGTTCTACACCCATGGTTTTTACAACTCAGAGGTCATCGACATGGATATTCACCGCCTGGACACCTCGGTATATGTTTGGAAAAAGGTAGAAAGCATCGGCGACAGAACATTTTTTGTCGGCGACGACAATTGTGTCGCACTCTCCTCTGCAAGTAGAGCCGGGCTCCGGCCTGACTCTGTCCATTTACTTCACAAAGACTGTCGTGATGGTATTCGACTCTATACAATCGAGTTAGATGATCGGAAAATGAGCTGTAACCTGCTGCCTACCTCTTCTGATGACATTTACTACTGGGTCGTTCCATCAAGGTAAGCAAGGTTTTTATTTTCATTCTTTTTCGTTTGTTTTTTTTTTCTTCCTAAACCTTATATGGTATTGGCTTAAAAGCTATATGCATCTTTTTGATGCAAAGGCAAATATATTCTCACTTGTAAAAAGAATCGTCATAACAAATTCTGTATCTCCATTTTGCGGTGTGCAGCTTCAGGAACGAATCCAAGCAACCTTCTGCCATCGTCTCAAGCAAGGTCAGTCCACAATTTCACATCATTTTCTTTTCATAAATGATCATTCGTAAGGTGAAAAGAGCATACGACTAAATATTTAATTTTCTGCGGCACAGGCAAATAACAAAATTAAGCACAACTTTGTTGAAGACTTGGACCAAGTAGTAGCGCCATGGGCTAGTCTACCTGTTGACGTTGTGGAGGGCCTTATCTCGAGGATATCCTTCGCCGACTATTTGAATGTTCGGGAGGTCTGCAAGGGATGGAGTTGGATCAGCAAACCCATTGCATACGTGGAGAAATACCCGACATACCCATTGCTGATGAGTATTTGCTCAAGTTCTGAAGGTGCGTTCAAACTGTTTGATCCCGTCATCCAGAAGGAGTACACTGTGAAGAACAATGGTAGCCTAGTGCCAAGCGACGACTACTTTCAGATGCTGCTCTTTGCAAAACACGGATGGGTTCTCGTGATGGGAGGTGAGAAACACATTTATGCCGCAAACCCGTTCACCGGAGAGAGAATTGATCTCCCAGAGAGACCGCGGCACGGTAACCAATTTGATGGTATATCATTCTCATCTGCGCCAAACTCTCCGGACTGTACAGTGTGTTGCATCCACAAACTTCGGAATTCAGGCCGTACTGATCTTCTTCGCGTCCTGACGTGGCACCCAGGGGACGAGCACTGGACAAAGGAGGACATAGGCGATGAGACTCAGTTCCGCACTGCATATAGCAACCCGGTTTTCTACCATGGCGAATTCTACTGCCTAGGGACCCGAGGGAATCTAGGTGTCTTCAACCCAGATACCATGACATGGAGAGTTCTTGATAAGCCAGAGCCTATTCTCGATGGTGATCCAATGACAGGAGAGCAGCACTGCCAGCTGCTAGAGTTTAAAGATGATCTGTTTGCCATCTTCAGACCACACGACAGAGGACCAATTGCTTTGTACAGGCTCGACAAAGTTAGGATGGTTTGGACAGTCGTTGACAAGTTCGATGGTGAAGTGATTTTTGTTGATAACTGGAATGCGATCATGACAACATCGCCACGAGATGCTTGCGGCAACAATAGGATCTACATGCCAAAATTAGGAGGATGCAACAAAGGCGGAGAAGCAGACAAGGGTGCATTTTATGATTTCAAGTTCCGCAAATATCATCCCGACTATTATGGGTTGACGGAGCGAATGAACTCTATATGGGTTGAGCCAAACTCATCCTGCTGGGAGATCTTAATCTCTAATCGGTATTCAAATACTTGATGAGATTATAATGTATCTGCAAAATATAAATATTTATTTTCCCTATTGCTTCCGGTCGGAGAAAGTGTGATACTTGTGTTTTAATTAGTGCTTATTATGGCATGAACCAAACCTGCAATAAATTTATTTCAACTGGGTTTCGGCCAGAGAAACTGTTTTTTGTGTTTGAGACCCAAGATCAAATATGAGCCATGGACAGAGAATCATGCTGAATTGAGGCTAATGAAATGATATTTGCCTTAAGACCAAGCCAAAATTATGATAGGGCCAAAATCTGGGCAAATACATTGTGCTAGATTATTTACGTCCATATGTCGACATGCCGTCCATATATTCTGTCATCAAGTTTCTATTGGTGCGCTAAATTTTGTCATGAAGTGTGTAGTTACTTTGACTGCGAGCTGGATGCATGGGTTGCCTCGCGCAGCTGCAGTCGTATTGTCTGACCACCGCCGTGGGCATGCGCACGATCCAGCATCCGAGCGATCTGTACCCGCGACACTTCGTCCTCACGTTATGCTCGGTTGGATAGGACATAGGAGACGTCGATTTAATTTTATTTTTTTTACTACCACCGGGGATCCCTATCTGAATTTTTTTTTTTTGAACAGAGCTTGTGTGCTATTGTAATTAGCTTAAAACTAGTTGATTCTGCAGCTTTTTGGGGGGGCACTTGAATTGTTAATCCTAGCTGCCTGCCTGCACTTTCTTGTATACGAATTAGTTGAATTTTCCTTTGTTCATTTCATGACTGCACATTTGAGAATCGTTTTAATTTCCAATGGATGCTTGTATAGGAATTCTTGGCCTCGTTCAATGATAACGCGTTTGAAACTGGTTTTTTGCATGGAGACGAGTGATCAATGGAGCTCTTCCTCACCAAGTTACCGCAGTCAGTAGTGAAGTTGTCTTTGGCCTAACCGGGTGTTGCAGTTGCTTCACCTTAGCCTCTGGATGTTGTTTGTCGAGTCCCTGTCGTTGGTAGTTCTGTGAGTTGGTTATGCTGCAAATTTTCTGTGCCTTTCTTTCTTCAATCTCATCGCAAATCAAGCATCAGTGTGCCTGGAACTGCAATCTTATTCGAGCCGCTTGTCGTGTAAAACGAATACTAGGAGCATGAATTGTTGTACTCCATATCTCAGTTTGCATGCTCTGCTAGGGTTCTTGGCACTGCATGGCTGCTGGACACCATATGGTACTTGTAAAACAATTCCAGTATCATAAAATTGCTGTTTTGTAAACTGAATGTTGGGTTTTTGACATTGCCTGGCTGTTGTGTAAACTGACCACTGCAAAGCCATATCCAGCAAGAAAATGTCAGACTTTTTTTTTTTTTTGCCTATTAGCAACTGGCTTGATTCCTTGCCTGCCGAATGCAACTTTCTGTGCAATGTTTTGATGACCAGGTTTGAGGGAGAAACAAGGATTCACTTGATCTTGATCTTGATCAGTAAGAAAACACAGGCCTGATTTGAAAACTTAGCGCCCATGCATGAATCAGATTCCCTCGAAAAAAAATTACTCATTTCTCAGTTCAAAAAAAAAAACTCATTTCTTGATTCCAGATGCAATACACATTTCTTTGACTTCTTTCAACGAGTGCCAGTTCAGTTGGTGGCTTGGTGCTATCAGGCAGCGCATGATACCATCAGACCTAGTTTATGCATACAAATGGGACCAAAGACTTCTTTCTTTTTTTATTTTTCTTAGGCCCATGGCTGCTTAGATGTGATGAATGTTGACTGCTCTCGCAGGCTACAGAAGAGATGAAGAGGCAGCTTGGATACATGAACTTTTATATCGCGTTTATCCATCGATCTTGCCTATCTTCGTACTAGTAAACACATGGGTTTGACGCCATGTGTTTACTTTTGGCCGTGCAGGTACGACTGGCTGATTGATCACGCTGCATGCGACGAATTGTGAACTTCCACCATTAATCTTTTTTTTTTTTTGAACTTCCCAAATTACGACGTAAAGTTCATGGCGAATGATAATTTATAAAGCGACCTCAGATCTCAACTCGTAAACGCTGTAATGGTCTCCCCTTCAGAAAAAGGTACAACCAGCTGAGATACTTGCGGCAGCAACAAAAGAACGTAATTTGCAGATCAACTTTACAACCTGAACAGAGAGGTGGTTAGCTAACCGACCACCTGAACAGCATAGCATGAGTAGTAACCACTGCAATTAGCCGGTTCCAAAATAATTCAATTAATGGGCAAAGGAGAAGAGATAGAGAGGCCGGAAGCAAATTAAAAGTCCACGACAGCAGCCGCATCTGAAAAACGCAGTGGGAACTAATAAAGAAAGATGGAGTTCGTTGGTCAGAGGGCCGACGCGCGCGAACACGTGTGCCAATGTCACTCACCACGCGGCGAAGAGCAGCGACTTCTTCCTTCTCTTCCTCCCGTCGCCAGCCTTCACACACAACTTGCCTCTTCCTTCCCCCTCCTCCTAAGTAACAATCAAGAAGGAGAAAACAACTGGTTCTTCTTGCTGCCGGATTCTCCTGCTGTTTCAGCTCCCAGGCGAGCGATCTCCTGTCTTCCGCCGGTCAAGTCGAGACCTTTCTTTGGCCAGGTTCGTTTGATCCTTCTTGGGGAGGGGATTAGGGTCTTTCGGTCGATTTCTGCAGGGTTTTCGAACAATCCTGCTGCAAGATTCGATAATTTTGCTTTTCGACAGGCTGTGCGGCTACGAGCTAGCGAGCTCCCTTTCCTGATTCCGCTTTGATGTTTCTTCTGGGTTTTCTTTTGGAGATGGTGGTGGGAAGTGTTAAAATTTGGCTCATTTCAATCCAAGTTTATTCTTGCATTTCTCCTGGCAAAATGATTCCTTATTCTTGACTTACGGCCGCTCAACTCATTGCGTATCTGAAAATTTCAGTGCTTCGATTCTTTTCGAGTTTGTGTCAAGTTAATCGTGCTATTTATGTGGGCTTATTTTCTGTCACGATTTAGCCATTCGAAAAAATTAGCATACCTAACTGAAGAAGTTACAGAGCGCTAGCCAGCCGGCTCCAACGATCGTTTTTGTTTCCGCAGCTTTCTGGGGTGTCTGTTTCGTCGGTTGGTAATCTACTGCCGCACCTGAATTCAAATTGTTTCAAGTTGTTTTCTGCCTCTGATCTAGGTGCTGTTTGTTAGGATTTTGTTGGAGATACGAGCGTTTCTCTGTTCCACGTACGTTTCTTGGGTCCTGAAATTTTGGTGGGGGGATTTCTTCTCTCGGGTTTGCCTTTATTTATAGCTCCTCCCGCGCCGTTTCACCGCAGGGGTTCACTGATTTTCCGGATTTCAATTTTCGAACTCTTCTTCGTGATCTTCTAGGTGCAGTGACGGATGCTCCTATGCTCTCTTGCCTAGAGTTCTGGTGAGCTTGCTTTGGTTTTATTCGCCCAGCGTGGTGCTTTTTCATTTGGTGTTCCATCTGTTTTTTTTTAAACATGTTCTGAAGAAATTAGATTGATCGATAATTCTTCTTTCGTATGTAATGGTGTGAAGCCGTGTGAAATTTTTGTTAGTACGCACAAAGTAGCATTACCAATTCCCTTTTTGCCTCTTATATTCATCCCTCTAGGCTCTTCTTTGCAGGCCAATCAGGACAGGTAGAAGTCCTCTGGATTAGGGAGAATGGCCGGGGGTGCCACGGGCATCAGGAAGTATGTTGGGGCCCTAAAGGACACCACAACCGTTAGCATAGCAAAAGTAAACAGCGATTACAAGGTAGCTATTATCATAATCTTCAATGTTCGTACTCAGGTCTTCGTCGTGTTGCATTGGTGGTGTTCACCTGTTGTTGTCTTTCTATTCCCCTGTTGTAACAGGAACTGGACATTGCTATTGTGAAAGCCACAAACCATGTTGAAAATCCAGCAAAGGAGAAGTACATAAGAGGTGAGCACTTGTATTATTTATCCTATGATTTCACCCTTCTTTTAAACAGAATCGGCAGGAGGTTTCACCATATTTATCTTTGTATATTTCTTGGTTTTAGACATTTTTTACCATCTTTCTGCTGGAAGACCTCGAGCGGATGTGGCCTACTGCATCCGTGCCCTTGGTAGGCGTCTTTCGAAGACACGCAACTGGGCGGTATGTATGCTGTGCATTTTCTGATGATGCTCAGTGCATTTCCAGTGAACGGAATTTGCATATACAATACTTTCCATGTGTCAATACTTAACTAGATAATCTGATGGGTTCGAGTTCTGCATTGCTATCGCCATTAGGACTGCAAAATTTAAGTTCACATTCCTTCAGAGAATATCCGAATTTGTTCTGCATTAGTGTTGTGGAAGTTCATTCTCCATAGCACCTTCTCTTTTCCTGTTGAGATAATGAAATTAATGCTTCTCACTACTGATCTATTCGACTATTTGTCCTTTGAAATGATCGATTCAGCTCTGTTAATCTTCCTTTTTCTTTTTAAGAATAAAAATAGATAAGCATGGTACTCAACTTGTGTATTTACACTCTATGTGACAGGTTGCTCTGAAGACATTGATTGTCATACACCGTGCTCTTCGGGAAGTTGATCCCACCTTCCGTGACGAGCTTATTAGTTATGGAAGATCTAGCTCGCATATGCTCAATCTGTCCTACTTTAAGGATGATTCTAGTGCAGAAGGTACCTATTTCGCCAGATACAACCTGATGCTTGGATTATTATTCACACTCATTGTGACTATTTGTTATTTACACAGCCTGGGATTACTCTGCATGGGTTCGCAATTACGCTTTATATTTGGAAGAGAGACTTGAATCTTTCCGTGTACTGAGATATGATGTTGAAAAGGATCCCTCGGTAGGTAATCGAATTCAATCTGGAAGAGTTTATAGTATTTGCTCCCCATCAATAGTTTTGGTTTAGTTTGTAATAGAAATGCTTGATCTTTTCTTTGTAGAGCAATGTATCTTGAGCTATAGATAGATTAAGGATTTGGTCTATTAATTTTTTTTATTCTGCATTCTTGAGAACTCACACATTGCTCGGCAAAAGCTCTTGCTAACCTAGTACTATGGCATATAACATTTGCATTACCTTAAGGGTCTTATTGGGAATTTTATTTATGAAATTCTGATATCGACAGACTTCTCGAGATCTTGGTACAATTGAATTGCTTGATCAACTGCCAGCATTACAGCAGCTTCTTTTTAGGCTACTTGATTGCCAGGTGATTCAATATTCTGTTACTCTGTGAAAGAAAGATCTTTATTTTCTTAGTCACCATTAACACTTTAAAGTTGCCTTCCTGACATTTTATATTGTTTTAGCCCCGAGGATCATCATCTTATAACATCATAATCCAGCATGCACTTTCAATGGTGAGGATTTCAGATCATATGATGTAATCACACTAGTGATCACAACATTCCTTGACCTTGTTTTATGTGTTAATTGAAGGTTGCTCTGGAGAGTGTAAGGGTACAAGCAGCCATCAACGATGGGATACTCAATCTTGTTGACAAGGTACCAAGCACACTGTTTAAAAAAAATAAAGGAAAATTTTGTATATGTATTTATTTGGTTTAGTTAATTTAAATGTTCTGTGTGATCCAGTTCTTTGAGATGCAAAGGGATGACGCTATTAGGGCACTTGAGATATATAAAAGATCAATTCGTCAGGTAAAATCATGATCTCACCTTTGCTATTGGTTGATCCATCAAACTTTTTCGGTATTCATATTCAACACTTCATAATTCCCAGGCCTAGACCTCTTTACCGCGACTTCTCTTTTTCTGATTTATATTACCTTCATTTTTGTACAGGCAGGACAACTTTCAGAATTTTATGAAGTGTGTAAAAGTATACATATTGGGCGTGGTGAGAGATTACTAAAAATTGAACAGGTTTGGCTTGGCATTCCCTTGAATCTTGATTGCTGATCTTCACGTCATTGTTATTTTCTATGTGAATAGCTTGCTGACAACCTATGGTTAACACGTGCAGCCTCCTGCATCATTCTTGGCAACTATGGAGGAGTATGTGGGCAATGCTCCCCTTGCTTCAACAGTTCCAAGAAAACAGGTTTGGAACTGCTACAAGTTTGAAATGAAGCATTGCTCACTTTTGAGCTAGTATCTTTGCACTAATTATTTAAAGCCTTGTATTTAAAGCAATGGAATATTTATCTTTACACAAATTTTGAGGGACCAATTATGCTTTGGTTAGGATACAATTTATCTTTTCTTGGTTAATATCTGTTCAATGTTTTGGGTTCTTAATTTTCTGCTTTGTTGTATTAGCAAGCCTGTCAAACCGGCATTTTGGTCATCTCTTTATATTCGTTTCTTTAATTTTAGGATGTACTAGCTATAGAGTACAAAAGAAAATCGGATGTTGAAGAACCATCAATGTTGCCACCACCTCCTCCGGCTTCAGGTCCAGCTCAAGGCCCAGAACCTGAACCTGAGACGGTTAAAGAAGTCTTACCAGTAGCTGAGCCAACTGATTTGCTGGTAATTTTCCATTGCATTGCACTATCAAGAATAGGTCATTAGCTTATTTCCAATCACTAATCCTAATACCTTCATTTTTTTTCCTGGCAGGGAATGGATGAATCAACCCCTGACACATCTGAAATAGATCAAAAGAACGCTTTGGCCCTGGCAATCGTTCAGCAAGGTGCATCTTTTTACAAATGAAAATCCAGTTCTTGCTCACAGTCTAAAAAGTGTCCTAAACTACATTTTTCTGACTCACCTTTTTGTGGCAGATAATGCACCTAAAGCACCTGCTCCTTCCAGTACAGAAAATGTGGCCACTAGCTGGGAGCTGGCTCTTGTCACGGCACCCAGTTCAAGTGGAAATGCCGTCACTTCAAGCAAATTGGTGAATATTTTGAGATATATTCATATATGATTGTGTTATTCAGCCCTTTAATGTTGTAACCATACTGATGTAACCCGCTGCAGGCTGGAGGACTGGACCTACTGACACTTGACAGCCTATATAATGAGGCGCATAGACGAGCACAACAGAACGTTAGCTACAACCCTTGGGAGACCATTCCAGCATCTGGTCAAGTGATGCAACAGCCAATGCACGACCCGTTTTATGCTTCCAATTCTGTTGCTACAGCCCGTAATGTCCAGATGGCAACGATGGCGCAGCAGCAGCAAGCTTTCATGCTCCAACAGCAGCATATGATGATCATGGCAGGTCAACAGGTTCATAACCAGACCTCTTCCAATCCGTTTGCGGATCCGTATATGCATGCCGGCGTCCACCCTTATGGCGCAGGGATGCAGCTCCCTGCAGGCAACACATACACAGGAAATGGGATGATGTAATGCGGCTACAGAATCGGCTGTTTTTCTTTTCTTGACATATTTTTGTTTTTTCCTTCTTTTCTTAGTTTCCGGTGAAGGAACGTGATATAAAAGAATTAGAAAAATTAGAAGAGACCCGATGTGTCATGATGAGCACAGCCTTGATGTTTTCTGGCTGTTCGTGACCAGGGTTAATGTGCAGCTATGATTGAATGAAGGACTACCCTTACAAATTGGGTGCAAGAAAAATCTGTGAATTTTTGTGAAGCTGATATATGAAGGACTTTTTGAATCGTGTTCATATTTGTCCTATGTAAAAATCAAGTTAGTCTGCAATTTGTGCGGCAACAGTATTGGTTGCTGCTACGCACACCGCGGCATGGACTCAAAGCTGCCTCTCGGATACCGGGGGGGGGGGGGGGGGGGGGGGGGGGGGGGGGGGGGGGGGGGGGGTGGCAAAGAATGCAGTTCAGCATTTGGACTCAGATGGAAATGGTGCAGGTAATGCATCATATCATGTGAACAAAATTCTGATTACAGATAAAGCATCACCCAACGAATACTTGCATACCAAGACATGTATATCAGTGTACCCAACTGAACAAGTTCACTTCAAGGACAGACCAACGGCAAAGCTTCGACTCTAGCTGTACAAACAAGTTCACAACTATTCTGCAAATGCACCGCACGTTAGAAACTTGTAATCAGAACACACTGCTGTACTGGTCTTCACTGTTCATCTGAAGGAACCACAGGATTGCCACGCCAAATACCACAAACGATGACAGCTCCATCGTGAGGGCTCCCCATCCAATGACACCAGCATGCTTCAGAATTGTTGGAATGGCGATGCTTCCCACAATGGATGCACCCGTCAAGAATTTTGTGAAGTTCACCCAGCTGTTGTGGAAATACAGGTACAACAGTTAATTTGTTATAAGCAAAAAGAAAAAAAAAATGAAGCATGCCATCATCCATTCGTGGACAGGAACTACCAAGGACAAAGTGGCAGGCAACAGATGTGTGTGCTAATGAGAATATTCGAAACAAGCAAATCGTTTCAATAGTAGAATGGGTCGACTCATTTGTGTACTACAAAAAATTAACGATCAGAACAAGATTCCACAGTGGATCATGACCAACATTTTAGAGTTTCTAAGAATAACAGGGGGACTGCTAGAGGTCCTCGGTACCAGTAAGGCAATGCTTATCATGGAGCTAAAATAATGTGAAACATTTGTGACAGCAATCATGATTAAGAGAAGCAGGAACAGCTGCCTAATAGGGAAGATCACTTACCCATCTCCACCATTAGACATCATCGAGGAAGTGTCAGAACCCAGGAAAAATATGAGGGGCATTGGCAGTATGAGATACATCAGAACTGCACAAAATGTTGAGGATTAATTAAAAAAAATTACAAACAAAAAATTATTGCCAGTGGAAAACGAAATTCCCAAACCTGTTAACATTGGCCACCAATTGTTATATAGAGCACAAGCCTGAAAAGTATACAGTTTTAGGTGACAGTGGAACAGATAAGAAACCAGTGCTGAGAGTAAAAAAATTAAAGCTTACCAGCACTTGCAATACAATGCCACCCGAGACCAATATGGCAAGAAGGGCAAGTCTTCCACTGTGCAAACATGTCCTCATACTTCGCGACAGAGCCATTGTTTCTTTTTCTGTTGTTCACTTCAGCAACAATTACTGAGATGGAAAAAAAAGAAAGGTGAATGAACAATATTTTTTTCGAAAATAGAATAACCAAATAATGCTAATAGAAAGCAACTAAACAAACAGCATGAACTGTAATCACAAAAAGTTCTGTAATATATCAGATTTTATTTTTGACACGACCTCGAAACAAAATCCAAGGAGTAAGGTGGTGCGAAGCCAAAGTGTAAAGCATCCGAGACAATTGCTCAGACACAGCCGTATAATTTGATGATTCGTCTCAAGTCACATTGAATCACGCCAATTTATCTGGACTAATCCCCTCAACTTGTCTGGTATCCTCTTTCAACCTGTCTCTACAAGTTACTCTTACCATTTGACTTAAAAATCACTAGCTCTGTTATATTTTCCATACCAGTACTGCAAACGAATGTGGAAAGCAATGATGCTAAGATACAGAAGAACACAAGAATGATGTATTATTTTTTTGCGAACCAACAACAATGATGTATTAGTTCCACCAACATATGTCATTTTCTTTACTTGACAACTGGATGAAAACTGCAGTTTTTACATCATTGCTTTTGCCTCTACAATATTACACTTATTGTTTCGTTCTGCCTCTACAAAGCTAACTAACTATAACTTGGCACGAAGGTTCAGTTGCACAACCTGGAATGTGTCCTCGAATCAAGTTCTGCGGCTTCAATTGAGATGGATCGTGTGCACGCTGAAGAAAAGGGAATTATGAGAGGCGGAGCAGAACCATGAATATCATGATAGACTGAATTAGTTAGTACTTCACTAAGCAGCCAACTGGTGAGAGAGAAATCGTGATTTGATTGCTCAGAGTTGTCCCATAAGAAATCTCGAAGCAAGCTAATGATTCCACCCATGGATGCCTGGCCACTGATATCCTACAGCAGCTGCAAGCCTTTGGTCTTGTGAAACCTAATAGAGTACGGTCGTGATTCTGTGAAACCAAAAGTGAAGTACTAGCTTCCTCCGTCAGGTCCGGTTCCCCAATCCAGAGATCCAATCAGAGACCAGAAGGGGGAATCGTTGATGATATACATGCGAATCGAGGAGCATTCTAAGCACAAAAGGTAGCGGCAGCTCGCCCCCAATCGAGGAGGCACGCGGGAAGGGAGGGACTAGGAGCGAGGGTGGTAGGGAGAAGGGTGCGTACTGTGTAGTTGCTCGCGACGGCAGGACAGCCGGAAACGCCCGTCACCACCAGAGCCGGGAAGGCGACGCCCGTGAGCCGTGGGCGGAGAAGGGCCACGCCCACACTGCTCCGGTGGCCGAGGCACCAGAGATTTCGTCGAGGGGAGGGGAGGGTGATGTGGAAGGGCGTATCGGAGTAGATGGATTAGCTGGGGAAGTATGATAGTGACAGGGATTGATTGATTGATGCTTAATTGGTGATTATACCACCCCATTTCTAGTTAATTACCCACAAGTCCTAATCCCATTTCTAAGTATTGGCACATTATAATACGCATACAAAGCCCGTCCACACCTACAAGCAACAGCGATGCATGGAAGCCAACAGCGATGCCAGTCGTGTCCGTCGTGCAAGCACGAGTGGATCGGCACGGCACGGTCGCATGCCCACGCCGACGACGAGCCGAAGGCGCGCCAGCCCATCTCACGAAAAACTCACAGCCGGGCCTCAAAATTAGCGGATCACACACTGATTTCCCGCATCGTCGTCGTCGTCGTATAGACAGACAGCGGCGCGCCGGTCAAATAAAGAGACGAACTCGCATCACATCCCGTGCCCGCCTCCCTCCTCTCTTCTCCTGCGTCGTCTCGCGCCAAGGAGAGGAGAAAGGAGAGAGGACACGGGCATTGCACAGGTGATTGCTGTTGGACTCGATCGATCAGCAATATAATGGTGGGGCGGATCGAGTACGCGGTGGTGGCGCGGGGCGCCGTGGTGCTGGCGGAGCACGGCGCGGCGGCGGGCAGCAACGTGGCGCGGCAGATCCTCGACCGCCTCCCCGACGGCGGCGCCGACTGCCGCGTCTCCTACACCCAGGACCTCCACGTCTTCCACGTCAACCGCACCGACGGCATCACCGCGCTCTGCATGGCCGACGACGCCGCAGGACGTAAGTGTAGTCTCTCACATTCACGATGCCGCCATTATCCATGAACGAACGCCCCCTCCCTTGCCATTCTGTCATTGCAAAGCCGCCTGATGGTCTGGTATCATGCACTTACAATGATGCGTCCCGAAGCGTTTGATCTGTCGACCTCCTATGAATTTCGTTCGACGGGATTTGCCAGATATTTTTTGATCCGTTTAAGAAAATGCTGTTTGATGAGGGATTGAACATTCGACGTGGCCAGTTTTTGGATGGGCTGACCGCATTTCCTGTTTTGGGGGGCACTGCGTAATTCCGAACTTTATCAAAGGGACATCTCTTATCGGTCATCTCATTTTGATTCATGCTTACTCTGTTCTGATAGTGCTTAAGTTGGTAGCTATACAAGCAAGTTCTACCAATACTTCGTTGTGGCGGTACCTGACAGCTGTGTGTCGCAGGCCGGATTCCTTTCGCGTTCCTTGAGGACGTCCATGGAAGGTTTGTCAAGACGTACGGCCGTGCTGCTCTCACTGCTCTTGCTTACGCCATGAACGATGAGTTCTCGAGGGTGTTGAGCCAACAAATGGACTATTATTCTAACGACCCAAATGCGGATCAAATAAACCGCATGAGAGGTGAAATCGATCAGGTATTTCGCTCGATTTTTCTTGCCGGTTTCTGAATCTTCTGCTTAAAACATCGCCCGTAAATGCTTCAATGATTTGTTTCCCTCCTTCAGGTCCGGAGCGTTATGCTCGATAACATCGACAGAGTGCTCGAAAGAGGTGATCGCCTCGAGTTACTCGTTGACAAGACTGCAACCATGCAAGGAAACACGATGCGATTTAAACAGCAAGCTCGCCGCTTCAGAAACACAATGTGGTGGAGAAATGTAAAGCTCACGTACGTAATTTTCCTGCTGACTAATGATGCGCTGCTCTTTTGCTCTGGTCAAGACTTTTTCGTGTTTTTGCAAAGATAATCATCTGACGTCCATCTCTTCTTTGCAGGGCTGCTTTGATATTTATTCTCTCGGTAATAATATACATCGTGCTCGCTTATGTTTGCCACGGCTTCACCCTTCCCACCTGTGTTGGCTAAACCATGTAATGCGTGTGCCAAGGCTTAGCTTTGTTGCAGTCCAACAAAAATGTTCCTGGTCTGCAAGAGTTTGTCGCAGTTTTTTCCTCCTTGTACAAAAGGAAACAGCCACATTTATGGTTTCTGCAATTTTGTTCTTCTGCTTCCGATCTCATGGCGATTTAAGTTGTCGAATAACCTTTGGATCATCTAATTAACAGAAACGACATTATGCCATGACAATTCAGATGGCCGCGTAGAATATACATTAATATAAAATCAATATAAAGAGCGTAATAAATAAAGATAAGGAGACAGGTTGAGAGTTGAGACTTCTTCGGTTGATGTTATAAAGCAAAGCAACACGTGCTCCCAGTCTCACACAGTTACGAGTTCTACTCTAATAACAACGGTATACAGTACAAACAACTGAATTATCAAGGAACAAGCATTTCCTTATGCATAGTAATTCAAGCTAGATTTCTTCTTGGCTTGCACTTGGATGATTCCCTCGTTGAAATCCTCATGTGTAACCTCAGTAGCATCTCGGCGTAGCGCAAGCATACCAGCTTCTACACAAACAGCCTTTAGCTGAGCACCATTGAAGTCATCAGTTGAACGTGCCAGCTCTTCAAAGTTGACATCTGGATTTACATTCATTTTCCTCGAGTGAATCTACAAAACATAACATAGAATAAAGATTTTCTGGTTATGGCAGAAGAGAAATGACATGGATTCTTTAAAATCGAAACACACATCAACAATCATGCTACAAACAGTTACAACAAATGTCAGCAGCTAGCTTGTCATACCTGCAAGATTCTAGCTCTTGCTTCTTCTGATGGATGAGGGAACTCAATCTTCCGGTCCAGACGACCAGATCGCATCAAAGCAGGATCAAGAATATCAGCACGATTTGTTGCCGCTATCACCTGCAAGTCGCACAAAAACCCAACAATAAGTAAATAAAGATATTTGAAAGTTTGAGACATCAGATCATTTCTCAAATTCTCATTTGAAATTAAACACTATATGAGCCAAACCATCAAGCCAGTAACAACGTAATTTGAATGTTTAAACTGACCTTTATCCTCTCGTCACTGCTAAATCCATCAAGCTGATTCAGCAATTCCAACATTGTCCTTTGCACTTCTCTATCACCGCTCACTTCACTGTAGTAGAATATAACAACGTAATGTTAGAAATCATCATAACACACCAAAGCAATATATCTAGTTGCATGCACTTGATGTATTCAGTAATAATAAGCATGGCATATATGCGTAAAGTGTAAAGAATGGAGATTTATTCATAATTTATGTGCAAAATCATGAATCATTTATCATCCTCATGTTACATAAAAGGCCTTTTTTTTTTACAACCAAAGATTACACACGGAAGATGGAAAATCAGGAAGGGGAAACTGTAGCTGCAAGCAGCCCCATATCCCCAGGCAGATATGTCAATAATGTTAAGGAAAGATTGACAAAACAACAGACATTAAACAAAATAAAATCACTGATCTAGTGCAGCCTTTTTAACAACCAAACAGCACGACAATCCCTGCATTAGAAATTCAAGTATAGTGGTAAATTCAACCCAGTACCTGATACGACTATACAAGACTACAAAGAAAACTGAATGAAGAACAAATTTGGTCGCAAACTGATAATTCAAATACACACAAACTAAAGAATGCTGAATCTACCTGTCAAAACGCTTTGTTCCAATGGCATCGATTTCATCAATAAAGATAATGCAGGGTGCCTTCTCCTTTGCCAGCTGAAAAGCATCTCGCACGAGCTTAGCTCCATCACCAATGAACATCTGAAACGATACACAAAGATGTTAATATTTGCCTAAATTGAGAAAAGATAAACTGGTACTGGAACCAGCAATAGTGCACAAAACCTCAACCATTATAGGACAAATAACTGAGCAATCAAATTGGCAGTCGTATCCTGATTCGAAGCTGCTATCCAGTGAAAATTAACATTGACCCCCCCAGCATGTTAGTGTAGATACCAAACAATGTTTCTTGTGATCCACACCAAAAACATTACAGAGTTTGAAGTGTGAAATCAAAGTTCCCACAATGTAGAATTATGTCAATTGCTAGACGCTGTCATGACCAACTGTAATCCTTAAATCATGGGAGGAAAAGTTTAATAAGCAGAGAGATTTAAGAGCCCTAGCATCGTACTCAATCAGAAAACGTTGGGATATTCCAGATTGATTTCAACATCCTGAACATAAAAATTAGCTACCTGAACAAGTTGTGGGCCAGCCAGTTTCAGAAATGTTGCATTGGTCTGTGCCGCGCAAGCACGAGCCATGAGAGTCTTGCCAGTTCCAGGTGGTCCATATAAAAGAACACCCTTAGGGGGACGAATTCCTAATTTCTGAAAGCGGTCCTTGTGTGTCATTGGCAACACAATTGCTTCCACAAGCTCTTGAATCTGCATTAGACCAGAACAGAATATTACCACTACGAACAAACAAATTCACAAGAATCCTTCACTTCAGGAAAGCAAAAAACCTGTTTCTCGAGTCCTCCAATATCATTGTAATCCTCTGTAGGTTTTTCATCTACTTCCATTGCCTTCACCCTCGAGTCGTACTCTGAGGGCAATGTGTCTAGTATCAAGTAGCTGTCTTTGTTTACTCCAACTAAATCACCAGGCTTGAGGGTATCAGGGTCAACTAACCCAACTACAGGAAGAAATATAGTCTGCAATTAACCAAAGAATAAACAATCAGTTTGATTTCTTCAGTGAACAAGATCACATAAATGGCATGTGAAGTAAACAAGATCAAGATTTGTTGCTAGACTGAATTACAAGTGTAAGAACTAACATGTAATTCGACTCTACAGATGCTTCTCAGAACAGCATGACAGGACAAAAATGGTGATGTTTATCAGCAGAAAAAGAGATTGCAAAAGTCAATTATCTGCCAGTGCGTTTTTGGGCATTCATGGAAAAAGTTCTAGGTAGCTAGGGAAACATGCAATTTACCTGTCTCGTGGATGTCTTGAGAACAACACATTTCCCTTTCCTTTGTGAGTCCAGATCAATGTTAGCTCCATCCTCTTCAGCCTCATCCTCAGGATTCATTTCCAATATCTGAAACAGTCAATAAAATGTATAAGACATTGAAGAAAATTACAACCAACTTGTACATTTCAATAGCAACAGTGCAACACCTCAGGACATAACCAGGGAATCAAAAGGCACACACGAGTTCACTTTATTTGTCCTCACTAGTCATCAAAATATGATGCTAACGGTACAAGTCAGTTACCAGTAACAGCAAAGCCAGCATCATTGTTCTAAAGACGAGCTTCTAGATAATTGCCAGTGTTGGTCACAAAACTAGATAGTATATCTTAGTAAAATTGATGTAACACCTATCAAGAAGGAGCTACAGTGTATCTTAGAAAGATCAAGTTGCATATCCGCAAGACAAACCCTTAGCTTACAGTCAAGTGCTTACAAACTAAAACCACCAAACCATGAACGACAAGCAAACAACAATTTCTCTTTTTGTCCAATAAAAAGGTACCAATAACTTCCACCAGAGACCAATTGTAAAGATGAACTTTCTCCTAGGTATTGCAAGGATTGCTCAGACAAATAGTAAAATTTAGGAATATATTGAATGTAGAATCAATCTAGCAGCAGAGGCGTGTTACCAACTGTCATATGCTTGCATACATCGCTTCAACCAATTTTATCCTCCAACCAAATCTATGGTGTAAAACTAAGTGTTTGCAAACTAAAACCAATCATGAATCGCACCAAACAGTAGAACACGATTTCTCCTATTTGTCCAGATCGACACCCAAAACAATCCTCCACACACATAAAAAGGTACCTTAATTTCCACCAGCAACCAATTCAGGTGAGAAAACGAACCTCGACGATGTTACCAACGAGGTACGGCAGCTGCTTGTTGAGCTTGATCTTCTCCTGATTCTCCTTGATCTTCTCCTTGGTGGACTGCAGGTCCAGATTCAACCGCTGCAGCTCGTCCTACACTCCACCCAACCACACCCCAAGTCAGTATTCAGTACAACTCTAAAATCCAAAAGGGGACGAAGCAGGCCTAGGGTTTCGCGGGGTACCGCTCACCTTGTGGACGCGGATCTCGTTGTCGAGGAGGCGCGAGGCCGTGATGATTTGCTCGGTGGACATGGAGGCGATCTGGTCGTCCTCCAAGTCGTCCACGGCCATCGCGGCGGCCGCTGGAGGGGCCGCTGCGGGGGGCGGGGACGACATCGCGCGCCTGGTAGCGTCGGAGGTCGGAACTGGAGGGTGCGGTGCGATGGGCGGAGCTGCCGCCGCCTCGAACTTTTTATGGGGCTGCCTCAAACTTGGAGAGGAAGAAGATGCGACGGGCGAAGCGGCCGCCTCCTCGACTTGTGCTAGAAGAAGGTGAGATGCTGCGAGGAGATAGGCGAGGTAGCCAGGTCTATTTTGGGCTGGGCCGTGCCAAGCCGGCGTGATGCGTATTGGGCTTGGTGACTAGTTCCTTTCGATTGGAGCCCGTGATTGTTGGACAAGCGCTCACGGATGCCAATACAGCCCAGATGCTATTCGGATCGAAGATTATGAGGTCCTCGAATGGATTTGGAGTTTTTTTTTTTTGCGAGGGGGATTTGGAGTTAATTTTGAGTTTTAAATCACACAATCAGGCTTTCACGTCGAGAGAATTTCAGCAGATGATAACTTGCTTTTCACCTGAGGGCTTAATTCCCATATGTTTTAAATTTTAACCCAATCAAGCTTTCACATTGAGAGGTTTCTGCTGTGAATTCATATTCTGGGCACAATACAAAGGACACCAAATAAGGGCCAGCCTGATCGAGGATGAATTCACCAATTGTGCGATCGATCTAGCAGCCAGCATATGATTAGCTGCTGAATCCTTTTTGACAGCCTCCGATCTCGATCCTGAGCATGCATTTGGGAGGATCCAGATCTGGACTGGAGCACGGACGTACGTACGCGCCTGGCCACCTGCGACGCCGCCTCCTCCGCAAGTTGATTGTAGTTTGGATGGTAGCTAGAGCTTACCTGGATGGGGTAGGAAAATCATTGCCGGTGGCGTAGGCTCCCCTGGTGATGTATGGGAGCCCCCAGCTCCATTAGCCTCGCTGTCACGGATGCATGGGTCAATTAAGCTGGCCAAGTTACCAAAACACTGCCACAAAGCTGAAGGGCCCTTCGCCGCACGCGGAGGTCTCTGGGTACGTGCACATGCATGCAGGATTTTGGCATGCAGCTGCTTTGATTAGCCTTTCTTCATGTGATTATATGGTTAAATCTGCATGAAGATCGATTGATTGATTGAGTATGTGGGTGGATCTGTGTCATCAGCTCTATCATATGCTTTGCATATATGGTCGCTTCAACGACAAGAAGACCCTGATCGACAAGTGATCACCAGACCTCACCTAATGGAAGAGCTGGAGCCTGGAGATCAAGGACATGTTTACGTTCGTCCGGTCGATGGCACATGCGCGCGCGTACGCACCGGCAGTTAAAAGCTAGGCTCACCGCTCACCTCACGCGCGCATGGGCGCGGCCTGTGCTTGGCCTGGCCTGGCCTTGCTGCTGCGACTGCGACTGTTGGCTGTCACTGTTGCTTCTGATCTCCGGGTGGATCGCCTCCAGGCTCCGGTGCCGCGCGTGGTTGCAAGTCAGGCAAGCGAATCCGCGCTGCAGCGTGAGACATCGCCGTCCACACTTCGCTGCCGATCGATCGATGGATTCCCGGCACGGCCACCACCTCGGCCGGGGGACGCGACGCGCGAAACACGGCTTTCGTACGTCGCTCTTGAGAATTTCAGATCGATCGCCCGCTGCGGCTGTGCCTGCCTTGCGCGCGTCGCGTGGCGTGCGTACGGGGCTTAGTCAAAAGTCAAAATGTACTCTGGCGACACGCGTAATGTTCATGTGCCTAACTTGCCGGCCGGAGCAAGCGCTCGGTCGCAAGCTATAGCGACGTACTTGTACGTACCACAGCACAGAGTACGTACCTGCTTCTCTGACAGTAACCTAGCTTAATTCTGATACTTAATAACCATGGCGCATGCATGCGCTTTGTCACCAGTTCACCACTCACCACGCAATACGTTTTAATTTGCATCTTCAACAAATCATGGTCGGTTTCCTGTGATCGATTTATTTCGACCATGTGGTATGGTCTCTTTGACTAACTAATATATGATCAATCACCAAGTGATTTAATTTGGCCGTTAGATGATATCAGTCATGAAGAAGAAGTGAATGCGTTGTACCTCTATAGCAGTACCGAGAATCGACAATGGCAGCTCGCGCGTGGGAGGTGGCCAGCCTGGCCGGAGGTCGATTGACCAACCATATATGCATGTATCCTTCCTTGACGCGCGCATGCGGAGGATGGTGGCGTCGTCGTCGTCGTCGTCGTCGCGAGCGAATCCAGGCTCTCGATCGGGGGCAACAGTCATATGCCGCGCGCGCTCGATCATCAGATTCTCATTGTACTGCCCCTGACCTGCCATGCCCGCGATCTCGTGATGGCGCCGTGTCGTGTCGGATCGGACCGATCCATTTGAAAAGCTCCAGCTCTCTCCTGCCCTTCTCCGTGTACGTATGCATGTCTGGCTACTGTTCACGCACGCGCGATCGTGACCCGATTGCTACCTGATTAATTTGCATATAAACACTCGATCGCGTGATTGCCATCACAGACTTTCTTCTTCACCATGTGACGTGCAGACAAATCGATCGTTGCAGTGCCAAATCGATCGATCGCACCGGCCGGGCTGGTGGTAGCTTCTGCTTTTCGATCTGCAGGGCTGGGGGGCACGCACGCATGTGCACGCGATCAACGACGCCCATTCGAGCGCAGCTGAGCACTGTACTCCATATAGCTAGGCCTAGGCGTGTCCCGGAGATCTCACAGTACATCTTGCCCGACTGTTCGTATGATTGGAGTATGTACGTACCACAGGCTGGAATGCTGGATGGGCGAGCTGGAATAGTATGCCATTTGTGTTAGCCAATCAGCTCGCTGAACTCAATTACACACATCTACAGTGTGTACGGACTAGCAGGGGGCGAAGCTTCATCCTTTTTCCTTCTTATTTGAAAAAAAAAGTTTCATTTCTTTCCCAGCTTTGACCAAGACTCAAAAAAAAAAAAAAAAGCTTTGACCAAGACTCAACACCAGCACTTCACCGTAAACCATGATACCATAGATGTGATCTGCCCATTCATTTAAACAGGTTACATCGTAATTAGACTCTAGTTTAAGAAAACAATGTAATACATGTGTGGTACCTATGATACCCATAGATCGAACATATATCAAAACGAAGATATAGACCATCGATCAATGCATCTACGGATCTACTATGTTCTATTTCTACCCCCATGTTGATGCTCTTATCCTAACATCAACTTAATTGTATCTATTTTCTGGCCCACTCTATGTAGAGAGACTGTGCAGGCTTCTCTACATTTCTTCCACTCTTTGCGCACTGGTGTAAATTGAAAGCAAGCATTGGAGAGAAGAAAAAAATACTATCAAGAGAGAAACTTCTACTCCATAATAGAACAGACAATGGTGGTCCAAGGAAGCTCGAGCAAGCTGTGCATGAATGAAGAGGCTACTTCCTCGCACTGCATTGTCCTTTTTAACCTGGTCCCTCCATGGCCATGGCCATGGCCTTATTGGTGTGACCACATTTCGATCCCATGCTTCGGTAAATTTATTTTCTCCCTGCTTCGTCCTAGCTACATGATGCACCCTCCATCTGCTTAACAGCCATAAAGTTTTCTCTCTCTGCTCTGAACAGGAAGCGGCAAGGGTCACCCAGCTACTAGCTGGCAGTTCTCTTGGTTATATATAAGGAGGATCAATTGGCAAATGACGAAATGGAGACTCGGGTGAAAGAGCTTTGCGCGGTTGTGTAGCCTGAACCCTTCAAGTCCATGTCATGCCTTTCCACAGCTTTCTTGAACTTCTCTCGCGCCTCTTTCGATCTCTGCCATTCTCATGTAGAAGGTCAAGAAAGCTGTGGGAAGAAATGACATAACAGGGACTTTGAAATCAGTGATGGGATGTGATGTTAATTATCCATCTGCAATGTAAGTAACTCTTCTTAGTCCGTCGTGGTTTATTCCTTTCTGGGTTCTACAAGCTACTTGCGCAAAACTTGCAGCTTTGATTTTTTGGGTGATTCAAGTCGGCTTTCTTTCTTCTTGTGCGCATCTGTTAATTATAACCATCATTTGTAGAGCTGCCTTCTTGATGTTATGATCCCAGCTCTTTTTCCCCCTCCCCCAAGATCTTATTTTTCTTGCTAAAGCGTTCGATCGGTTCTAAATACATGGAGCTGGCTGGGTTCGCATGCACTAGAACTCTCATGAATTCTAAGCTGTTTGGTTTGCACCCCGTTACCTTTCTGGAGTGATGAAAGGGAATTCAACTTTCCCTATTTTGTTTACTCTTCTGATTTACGTACAAACGAAGGGTTTTTTTTTTTTGGCAACAACGTATTTTCAACCAGCTGGGTACGTAATACTAGCTCCTTGAATGTCTGCATTATTTTATTTTTTTTGCGATGATTCTATGCACTATGTATTGTTTTGTTTCTCCTTTAGGTTCTGATACATCAGGTATATGGACAAATGTACATGGCATGTGCTTGGGGGCGAAAAAAGGGACAAAATACCGACATAGTGAAATGGCTTTATCTGGAATTAAAATTACATTGCCTTCAACTAGACCTCATTCCTACAGATTGGTCAGCTGATAATAAGAAGTGCGAAGAATGCCACATCACTCATGGTATTATGAATTTATCTTTCAGTTAAATGATTCATGGAGCTTGACTTCTGAAAGCCTTCCAGATACATGAATCACTCAACGATATTGGAGAGTGTCCCGGTGTTGCAGTGTAGAGTATTCAGTTGTTTTAGCACAATGCATGGGCTGCCTCAAGATCAAACGGTGCTCTATGCTGTGCAAATAATGTGAGCTCTTATCCACAATTCTCAAATTATAGACCAACCTTGATAAATAAGGGAACAGGCAGATAAATAATACTATGTAATCAAGAGAAACTGGGAAAAGGAAAACGAAAAAGAAATGTGGGCGCACATTCTGAAAGGCTGTGGCTGGGAATTTGTTGGTATAGTTCTATATGCTGTCAGCTTAACTTTCACTTTATCCACAGAAGGCAGCTTTCCTTTCCCTCCTGCTCACTCCACCTCTCTTTCCACACTCGCCCACTCAGAAAAGCTCATTGCCCCATCCATCCATCCATCCATCACAACAAGCACAAGGTCTTGCTCGTGCAGCGCAAGGTCGGCACATACAACAAGCGAGGGACACTGACAAACTGGCCCCACACCTATACCAGGCCCACATTTAGGGTGCCTTTGGTTTGGCTTTCAGAGGTGCTTTGGCTGTTGAAAAAGCTCACAGCCAACCAAAGGCCCTGACTCTTCGCAGCGGCTATTAGAAAAAGCAGCTTTGGCTCAGTAGAAATCTCACAGCAACTCATCACCTGCTTTCATCGGCTGTGAGAGGGCAACTTTCTCAAAATTACCCGCCTGCCATTCGTTATGTGCGTACCGCTTCGACGTTTCTTCCTCCCGAGCGAACAGAGCGAGGCAGGGTTGGGCGATTTGCTCCGTGCAGCGGCGGCGCCTCCTTGCCATCTTGTCGCCGGCGCCTCGTCGCCATATCCTCGCCAGGCTCACGGTCCCGCCCTCTCCTTGCCCGGCGCGGCGGTTCGAGATCCCGCCCGCTCAAGCGCCAAGACGTGCGGATCCCGGCCGCCTCCTCACCGGCTCCAGGCGGCCCCGTCCGAACTTGCTCCAGCGGCAAGAGCAAGCGGAAGCTCACGCCAGGCGAGAGGCGGCTCCATCAGGCCCCGTCCGAACCCGCTCGAGCAAGCCGACGCATCCCCTGCCTGTTCACTAGCCTGCGGAGCCACTCCCCTCCTCCACTGGTCTGCGCGGCTCCCGTGCAGTCTGCAGCTGCTCTATCCTGCACGCCGGGGTAGCCAAAGTCCCCTGCAACTTGTTAATTTCTGGTTAATTTGTTCCTCGGTTTGCTTGCTACTTGTTAATGATAAGGCATTGATAAGGCTGCTGGTTAATTGGTCGGACTGCTCGGATTCGATGGGATTGAGGAGGCCTTTGGTGGCTCGGATTCGATGGAAGCACCTTGTTAATTTGTTCGTCGGAGTACTTGTTAACGATAAGCCAACAGCACCACGAACAGCAGCTGGATGTTGATTGTTGAAGCATCATCAGCTCTTCCTACCAGTAGTGTGTCACTATGTTGTCTATCTCTTGTGTTCATGTATTTATGTGTGGACTAGTAAATGTTAATGGTGGATGCAACATATTTTTTTAAAAAATATTAAGATTCCCTTTCTAAAATGATGAGAGTATAATGTTTTACAATCAATTTCTATATAAATTGTTTCTCATGTCTTCAGGGGTGTTACGGACATTTTTATAGCTTTTTCACAGCCACAGCTATTTCAACCAAACGGCTTTCGGCTTTCTGCACAGCTCACAGACCACAGCAGCTTTCTCCACAGCTCACAGCCACAGCAGCTTTTTTCACAGCCACAGCCCAACCAAACACACCCTTAGTCCCAACAGCTCGTGCCGTGACAGATAGGCTGTCAGTCAGAGCAAGACGACCCTCAAGTTCTCACTCGCCTTCTCTTCTCACTGGGAAGGAAGCCAGCAATGGATTTCACTGCAAGCAAGGAATCAAGTAAAAATTCCCTCTTCAACCTGGAATCTGAGGCCTGCAGGGTGCAGGCACGAGACAGAAGGAACATCATGGTTTGCACGGCTGAAAAATGCATCAGGGCATTCAGTTCCTTCGTTCATGATTCATGAACTGTTTTTTTTACTAGTTGCAAAAACGAACTGTTCTGCTAGTTACAAAATCAATGAACCGATCTGATAGTTGCAAAGATTAATTAAGTGCTTTGATAGCTGCAAAAATGAAAGATTCTAGAGCTGCTGGATGGAAAATAGACCAAGGAGCTTAGACTGTGGTTGCTGGCATGCCTATACAGGGTTACTACGAGTGAACAAACCCACCCATGTGATAGGAAACATTTGACTCGACCTGAGGAAGCTAAGCCTAATCTCATCCCCGAAATATATAAATTCTACTGTATGAGTTACATATAGATTCAGTCCCCTGCTGCAAACAAAAATGTATTAATCCCTGATACTTTTGTCTGCAGCATGCATAATATACTTTCATTGTTTTTATTCCAGAGTTTGTTTTCATTATTATACGTGCTGGCAGGGAAAAATGTAAAATGTCATGATCATGTCACATTGGAAAGCATGGTCATTTAGTTCGAAAATGGTACTCCCTCCGTCCCACTATAGTTGGCATTGTAGCCCCCGGCACGGAGATTAAGGAGAAGAGGAATAAGGTAGGTGCGCAGAAAACGAGGAGGAGAGAGATAGAGATAGAGGTGTATTGGGAAGAGATAAAGGTGTTTCGGGAAGTGAGAATGCCAAGTATTTTGGGAAAACTTGACTTGGCTAGAATGCCAAGTATTTTAGGACGAAAATGGTATGTGTTTTAGTAAACTACTTGCGGCCATGATTGTTTTGACGTTTCAGATACTTAGGTGACAACTTAATTAGACCAGGTAACATAAAAAAGTTGGTATATACGACTGCAAGTTTGCAAGATTTACACAAGTTGAAACCAACTCAGGTTTAAGTTCTCTCCTGTTTGAATTTATGGGGTACTTGATTATGGCGCACCAAGTAACGATATATGAATTTCTTTTGAAATTACTTCGTGTGTCAATGTACGAATAAGAAACATAACCACATCCACGACGATCCTCGTACCAAAACCTTAACCTTTGGTACACTGTATCTTTGTGGTTAATCAAAATAATCTTCTCTCTGAATAACATCGATATTCTATATACTGTCCTTTTTATGACAGTTCTGTTTCGATGGATTACCTGTTGTGCTTACGGGTGACAGGAAACAGCATTCATCCATGCGACTGAATACTGATTCAGATCACAGATCGACTTGACGACACATCTCCATCAGTTCATATACTCCTATATCCCGAGACATGTGGATAGTCCAAGAACGCGAACTGTTCAATGGTAAGAAGCCATATGTCAGCCCCTCAAAAAAAGGAAAAAAAAAGCCATATGCATGTCAGTGTTGCCCAGCATCACACGGCACAATCAATGGCAAACGCAAGCATGCAGTGCACGACTGTTTCAGGGATCAATCGATCACCTTGATCTAGTGGCTAGGTCACCAACAGTACACATTGGTTATCTAGTGATCTAGAAGAGGCTGTCAGGAGCGAAGTGAAATGAAGTGAGGCCACGTACACACCCTTAGCTACTTGCATGTACTACTGAGCTGGGGACGTCTCCAGGAATGAGAGTCCCATCATGCAGTATCTTGTCTATTCTCTTGATTGGCCATTAAGTATTTTGTACTACCAGTGTGAGAAGCATATAGAATTGGGCTACTCCATGCGACCATGAGACAGACCAGGTACTGGCTATGAGTTGAGGTTTCATGCAAGTATTCTGCAGGGTACCATCCTTTTCTCCCTTTTACACAACCAAAAGATCTACTGACTGCACCCTTCAAGCAAACATCATTGTAGTCTACAGAACGACATGTCAATCACGTTGTTCTTTTTCATTCCTGAATAATGCAAACAAATGTTTTACTAAAAAAAATACATATTGCTAACTGTTGTGTGGCAGTGTGAGATATATATCTGGAGCAACAAAAAAGAAAATATTTTACAAGCTAATAAACATGGCCATCGAGGAAATACTGGCCACATAGGTCCAAGTAGTTTTGAGCCAACATTGAAACTATAGAAGAACAGAATAACTAAAAACTTGACACTACAGTAATTGGGGGAACACATGGAAGTTAAATTAGTATTATTTTAGATATATAGGAACATGGCAAGGAATTCATTCTAATATCATCGACGTCTACATATATGCATACATAAACCTACCAGAAATTTGTACCTTTTTATGCTGCAGAATTCTCTCTTGCCATGTACCGTGCGTTCAGATCTAAAATTACGCCGAGCGTCGGGCCGTGACTTGGCAGAACGCATCACGGATGAATGGTCTCTCTCTGCAATTTCCCACAGCTTTATTGAACTGCTGGCAAGAGACTCAAGCCAGCCTCTATTCTCAACGAACCGATATTTGGAACTAATGCAGTTCAAGAAAGCTGTGGAAGATCGCAAAGAGGGCCATCTATATCAGGCAGCTGATCCACCGCGACTCACACATGCAATTAGAAATTTCACCAATATTCAGATCGGAAAGAAAGAAAGAATGAAGATGGTGTTTCAAAAAGCCGGATGAAAGAAATACACTTGGATGCCATAGGAACTGAAGATGAGATGTTTGGGGAAGAGGAGAGGAGCTGATGGGTGCTTATTTATAGGCCCGAGAGGAGGTGGAAGGTCAGAGAGGAGGAATGAATGGAAAGGAACTGGTGGAGAGAGGCCGAAGACCCCAATCCCAATGGAGAATATAGGAGGGCCACCACCCTCCTGATGTAGAACTCGCTCGCAGATTTATTACCCTTTTCCTTTTACCGTCGCTTTTCCACCAGCATCTCTCTTGCACGTCAGTCCAGGTGAGTGTCATTCACAGATCATCAAGTGTTGAGGGAGAGGTGGACAAAACACGCATCTGCAGCGTGATATAAGCTACTGCTTGCTTACAGAAACTACACATCGATCTCACATGTTATAAGCTTATATTCGACTTGTTTGCACTTTGAGTTTGTGGTCGGGAATTGGGCAAATGTAACATGCAGTTTGTGGTTCAGATGGAGGCTCCCGGCACCCTTTCTGGTTTAGCCACAAGCCGATCGGTGAACGAGTGGCTACAGTGGAGTGCTGATGTGTCCATGCATTTGAATATATGATCGAACTATGGTAAAGACCTTTTGCTGATTCTATTTGATTGGATTGGCTAAAGAACTGGAGAAAACAAAGGTGTCGCATAAACTAAACTTGTGGAGCATGTATATTGTGGTGTTGGTTACGTACTGAACTTGAACTTAACTGATGAGCAAGGTCAGGAAACACAGCTCATTCTGATTAATCTGGATGTTTATTCTGAAGGAAAGAGCCATACAAGCTAGAATAAGCATGCATGCCAATTGAAAAAGATCTTTACCATGTTTTTTTTTGAGACTAGTCTTTACCATGTTAGCTAGAGAGAGAACGTAAATGCCCCCATGCATCCCGGGGTCAGCCGTACGAAGAACTGGAACCTGAGACACATATTGGGACCGATGCATAAACATCGTAGCACTGCTCAATAAGGACTTGTATTATAGTAGACCAGATGCATCATATTTCACGACAATTGCATTTCTTTTCATTAGTACAACTGAATGCGAGAAGAAATTAAATTTCCCTTTTCATTTCAGGTTTCTGTCAGAACTCGTGCTTCCTTTTAACAACAGTATGCCACTCGTAGCACTTCCTTTTCATCTCACATGGTTTTTGTGAAATTCCTTTTAACACCACTATGATACTCGTACTTCCTTTTAACACCACACCAGTATCTGAAGCTACCATTTCATTTGCCGTCAACAACATAAAGCAATGTTAACACTAGATAGATTTTGGTTTCGAGTGGGAAAGAAAAAGGGGAACCAATACTTAGTGCTAAATGAGCGTGGGAATATGTTTTGTACCTTTTGTATCCAGTCCGAGGTTTCTTCACGCGAGAGCTGAAATCCCAGTTGTACAAGCGCCCGCAGGGCTTATCCGACGGTTCTGGTTTGCCAGGTTTTATCGAGATACGGGAAAAGTTCCGGCATGCACGGGAAAGGTCCCCGCGTGGTCAACTACGTTTTGCCTGAGACGTTCACTTATCATGCCTCACCAGCTAATTGTGCCAATATTTTGGCAGGTAACAGCATTCGGTACCATGGAACTGCTCTGGTCATGCCCATGCATCTATATTCTTTCTACTGTCACTAGCACTATAGGTGTACTGTAGCTGCTCGGGATTCCTGGATGCAACCGGACGTGCAACGCTGCTGTGAGCAGAGCTACATGGCCCCAACCTAACCCAGCTGCTTCATCTCCATCTCTTCCCTGCATTTACTCACGGCATCCCATTCCTCCTTCTTTCCCTTCTCAAGCTCGCCGCAAATCTCGCGATCCTCTCCATGGCTTCTCCTTCCTCTTCCTACTCTGCCTCTGGGTCGGCCATGGGATCGCAGGCAGACCTGCCTATAGTTAACTGTCCGCACTGCAACAGGAAGCTTGTGTCTCGGATCTGCCGGAAAGGACCGAATGCAGGGAAAAGGTTCTTCAAGTGCACCAGGTTGGAGCAGGTAAGTCCCCTCGTATTAATTTGAGTTCTTGGTTCTTGCGTTTGAACTGCATGTTTTGATTTTGTCTCAAACTACTGTTGTTTTGGTCGTAGACACCACAAGCTTGCCCATTCTACAAGTTTGAGGATGATTACGAAGAGTGGCTTGTCGTACCCCATTTCTGGAATATGTTGTGCATACTGTATCAGTCCCTGGATCAGTAGCTGATACGCACAAAATACAGATATGATAATCAAAAGCATACCTCGAATTGGTAAATAAGTATAATACCTGATATAGGACCCTTAGTGGTGGTGCGACAAGGATTCATAACTATCCAAGTCCTTCCATCCAACTAAAGGTGAAGCAGACAGCGGAAGATCTTGGCCCAAAACCACAAGCAGACTTGAGAAGTAGAACCGAAAACCAACTCGTCGTCGCCTTCTACGAAGTCTTCTCCTACTAAACCAACAATCGCAAACGCGTGAGTACATAAGGTACTCAGCAAGCCCTACACTACACAAGGGAATATATACATGCATGTTTGGTCTTAGCAAGGAATAGGCTGTATGGTTCATTTGCAGCAAGCAAACTTTATGCAAGGTTCACTAAAGCAAGTGAAGGAGTCATAGATAAAACAGGGGGGTTGATTGTCAATATTTTAGTTGGTTGGCCCTGGGGGAGTATGAAGCATTCCCGCCAGTTCCCAGATTTTAGTTGGGCCTTCCGACCTCAATGGTCATACCGACCCGGCATCCATGCCAACACTTCCCAAAACACGGGCTGACTACAACCCACTCACACTCCAAGGGAATAAGATAGGTGGCTAATCCAACGTGCGCCACAATAATGTGTCATATGCCGTGACAACGTCCATCCGGATGAATTTTACACTCTGCAGAGGTTGTACATCTTTTCCCACGGGCTACGCACCCTTTGCAAGGGGGTACGCAACGCTTAGTCCATCTTCTCCGAGTAGTCTTACAAGTTCACCACGGAATCACACTCAGGGGCTTGTGACTTGAAATGTCACACTACGGCACAACACCTATAACAGGTACGTCGTGCTCCTGCATTAACTTGCAGGATCCTGAGACACACAACAGGACGGGCGGCTTCCCCATGTACCGACAATGGGTTCCCGAGACAGACAGCGGGTTCCGCAACCGGACCACGGGTACGTTTCCCGGGCCTGTTCCTGAGCTTCCGTTGCCTCTACTGGCCTCCAGGTGGAAATGCAAGAGTACCAAGAAGGTAGGGTAAGTCCTTCCCATACAGGTTCCGTGGTTGTACGAGAAATCATTATGTTAACGGGCGTCAGAACCGGTCCTTATGTGGCCGGGCAAGCACCAGATCTCCCACACTAGGGGACTATCATACCATCAACATCTCACTAGTGGCCTTGCCCGCAATCCAACCCATCCCATCATCACCGTCACCAACATCATCATCACCTAACACAGTTGTGCTACTCCCAACCCAAGTATCACATACACCACCAAACTCATTTAACACATTTGCAAAAGTAAGTATGTGAGATGGTGTGGCAATGTAGAAACATTGCGGGGTCCTAAGCATTCTAGTAGCAAGGTAAAAGTGCCATCATAGAAATGATGGAACTATCCTAGAGTTATCAAGGTGACAGGTAAACAAGGATAAACAAGGATTAAGATATTAACGTCCTAAGTAACAGACATCAATATCAATAAGCAAGTAGGATCATAGCTACACAAGCAGTAAAATAACAAGTAATGCATAATACGAGAGCAGGCCATATAGGTGCATTGCGAAAACAGTAGGTTCAATCATGACCAAGGAGAAGTAGAGCTTGCCTGAAAACGCTATCCTAATCTTCCAAAACTTGGTCTTCAGATTCTTCTATCGAAGTCGGTGTCTTCAAGTCCTTTTCTTAAGCTTGTATCTTCTGACTTGTCCTCGGGCTTGGATTCTTCGACTCGTCCTCGAAGCTTGGATCTTCTAAATCTTCCTTGAATTCTTCTGGCTTCCTCGAATCTCGCGTAAGCTAGCGCATAGAAACATAACGTATAAACAAACTACCGCAAAAGAATAAAAATATTGAAAAAGCCAAGTAAGATCCAATTAAACTCCAATAAGAATCGATAGAACATTGATGACGGTTAAGAGGCATAAATCATGTATGATGCAATAGGTTTTACTTTTGAAAGATTTTATTATCTTAAGATTATTAGGAGTGATGTCTCTAGCACTAGGACTTTTATGTAAAAGAGCACGATGAGAAGCGTATGAGTGTACGTGAAGGTGGGGACAGTGTGTGCACGTGTTCTTTGTACCTTTGTGGCACTAAGTCTTCATATGGGTCGTAACCTATATGAAGGTTCATGCGACACATGTACAAGTGCAAGGTGTGTCACTTTAATTACTTATCTATAGGTTATGGTACCTACTGGTGATTAGCTATTATATTATCTACTAAATTAATTACTAAGACTAAGCTACTAGTTATTTGTCATGAGCGGAGCACATGACTGTGGTACGTGTACGTGATTATGCATGGTATGATGCACGGTGGCAAATAAAACAATTAATCGATTAAGAATAAGTAGCAATTAAAATAGCAATGAATAGTAACTTCAATAAGTCCAATGAAATACCAGAGATAAAGAAAGCAGCATAAATATTGACATAACTTGGTGGAGGTAGGTGGCAACATTGGTTAAGATTGATTGAGCGGTGGTCAAGCTAGGTGAGAACAACGGAGGTTGTATACTTTGATATGGAATGATATAATAAGATAGGTTAAGCTCACTGTCAACGTTAAAAGGTGAGCGAGCATACGTGATACGCGGGATCAACGACGTATGATGAGGTTTGATGAGAGAGGGATTTAGGTTCAATGCTACAAGGTGAATGGGCATTGGTGACATGCGGGACTGGCGTCGCATGATTTGCCGAGAGGGGATTATAACATGAGAGAGAGAAACTTGAGTATTGATGGCTCGTAAAAGTATTCTAGCGCTTCAAGATTAGTACCAAAAGGTACGTCGCGTTTCTATGAACGCGTGAGCGCAAGAATCGCTCAAAACGGAGCTACGGTTGAAAAGATATGGATATTTAAAGATTGTAGGGGCTTATGTATAATTACAGAAAGGTTCTAGGGACTTATTTGTAAGAACAGAAAAGTATTAAGGACTAATCTGTAATTACAGAAAAGTTCCAGGGACCTATCTGTAATTATGGAAAAGTTTAGGGGTCTCGGTGTAAAAAGACAGGGGCTAAGGTGTAATTATGAAAAAGTATAGGGGTGTTTCTGTAAAAAGACAGGACCTAAACAGAAATACAGAAAATATTAGGGGCTAATCTGTAAAAGAACGAGGTCCTGGGATTTTCTAGAATTTTCAGATTTATTTTCCTATTGGAAAACCTGTGGACCGAGTCCACGAGATCTGTGGATCGGATTCATGGGAGTGGTCCACGAGGCTTCACGGTGGACCGGACGATCTGGATCGTTGGATGGGAGACGTGCGGCTGAGATTTAATGAAACGAAGGGGTATGGCTGGCTTCTAATCCTGGCCGTCAATCTGGAAATGGGCGGCTCAGGGCGAAAGGGGCGGCGCATGGCAGCCGGCGGCGACGGGCGCGGCGGCGCGCGGCCGTAGTCTCGCCGGAGCTCGCCATTACGGCGCTCCGGTGGGCCAAATCGAGCGGGATTTGAACCGGGAGAGAGAGAAGAGGATGGGTAGCTCACCGCATGGACTTGTTGACGACGCACGGTGGCGGAAACACGTCGGCGACGGCGGGGCGCGGAGCCGACGGCGGCGTCCGACGAAGAAGGAGGAAGAGGCCGGCTCGACGACTCCTTGCTAGCCCGGGAGCTTCGCGGGGTCGAGGCGGAGCGGAGCGGCTAGGTGTCGACGACGGGCTCGCAACGGGGACGGCCGGCGACGAGCGACAGCGGCGGCGCGGAGTGCGACGGCGGCGCTCGGCGAAGGAGGAGGAAGAGCGCTGCGCGTCGAGTTCTTGCTAGTCGTGGAGGTGCGCGGTGGTGCTGCGGAGCTGGCGCGCGCACGGGACGAGCGAGACGAGGCCGGAAGGGATGCCGTCGTCGAGCTCGCGCGGCGGCGGTCAGCGGCGCGGCTAGGGTTCGGTGTCCGCGCGTCCCTAGTGCTCTCCGAGCTGCGCGGAGGGGCGCGCACTAGGTAGAGGAGCACCGAGGAGCAGGACGGCGAGGGAGGGTAGGAGGAAGGAGCTCGTCGGAGGCGAATCGGGCGTCGCCGGAGTTGGGGAAGATTTGGGGAAAAAGAGAAATTGGAGCGGCCGGGAGCTCGAGGAGAGGAGCGGCGAGTGGGGAGAGGGAGAGGAGAGCGGCGCGCGTCCGTTTTATAGGCGAGGCGAGGGAGAGAGGGCCGGGAGTGGGCGCGGCTCCGGTCAAGGTCGTTGGTCTTCGGTCGCGGGGGCGGTTGGCGACGGGACTGCTCGCACAGAGGGAGAGGGATGGGCTGTCCTGCAGCGTGACGCGCACGCGGAGCAGCTCCAGTGCGACGGACGAGACGGGTCGAGGACGCGACGCGACGAGACGACGGCGTCACGGCGGCATGGGCGCCGTCTGGTGGTGGCAGAGGAAAGAGAAGGGTAGAGGCGGGCCGGACTGGGCCGCGGGGTTGGCCGGACTGGGCTGCGGCCTGGAAAGGGAGAGGGATGGAGGAAGAGGAGATGGGCTGGGCCGGCTAAGGGGAAAAAGGGAATTCGGCCCAAGAGGGGTTAGGAATTAGGAAAAGGGTTTTCTTTTCTGGGATTTCGAATTTGAATGCCATTCAAATTCAAAAGGGAAAGAAAGCAAACAACTTGCAAGGCAAGAACAGATAAAACTCAAAATGCATCATGGTGAAATTTTGATGCAGGTTTAAATTCAAAAGGTTTTAAATTCGAGGTGAATTCACTAGAGTTTGACATACATTTATTTTAGTTTGTTGTAAATTCCAAAAAGTTCAAACTTTAGTGTATTTTAAATGAAAGCAAGCACTTGAGCACTAGTTTTAAGATTTATAAAATTTCAGATTTGCAACTAGGTTGACTTATTTTAGTGAATTTTATTTGGAAAATTCATGGCAAGGTAAGAGCGGGACAAAAATTTTAAATTTGCACTGATTTTTATTCCTTTTCAAATTTGCTTTAAAAGTTGGGGTGTTACAGATCTACCCCACTTAAAAGGAATCTCGTCCTCGAGATTCAAACGATCTTTTGGGTGGCGTAGAGCTTCTCTTGTGTCTTCTTACTTGACGGTGGTAACACCCGAAATTTTGTCGGGGACTTTTTGGTGTTGAGACCTTTGACCGTTGATTCTCTCGATCGTCTTGGTCTTCGGTACTGCAGACCGGTAGTGAAGGTCCGTTCTCAAGGTTTGAAGTGGGGTCCTACCCCACTTAAAAGATTTTAACTTGGGGTACCGAGGGTAACGTGCGATTGTTGCTCTGCTTAACTCATCCAAAGGATTTAGGCTTTTCTGACTATTTCATAAGTGGCCTTTTCCAAATGCCTTTATTTCCAACATATCCTCGAGGTGGGTTTACTGAGGCTTTTATCAAGCTTGGGAGGTAAGTGCATCTCCATTGATCTAGCTTGAAGTCTGTTCTTGATCAAGACTGATAAACCATACATTTCATCAACATACAACTCTTGATACAACACTTTATTGATATTCCAAGGTACAGAGTATAACAGGTTGCTTATGTCACAACACCATTACATAAAATTCTCCAATTCTCCAGGTCTAAACTCAGAACACTGAAGATTTGCGTTTCAACGAGATTGTCGCTCGTTGTCTCCATGTGTAACAGTTCCAGGGCAATCTGCTGCGATGTGCCCACGATTTCGGCACAGGTAGCACTTCCGATTTCTCCACGATGCCTTCATTCTCTGTGGGTTGTCGTTACTGCTTTTTCCTTGATTATTCGGCCTTCTAAAACCAGAAGGTTTCACGCCTACCTTCTTCTTCTTGCTCTTCTTCTTCTTTCTGTTCTTCTTTTGATTTTCTTGCCTCTGGAGAGATTCCCATTTATGTACTTCAGATTTCTCTTTCAGCTCACATGACTGGGTCTCGTGGATTTTGTCATTTTCTTTAGCTATCAGTGCTTCTTCAAGCAGGATGGCTTTATTCATCAGTGTGCTGAAGTCCGGATAGTTGTGAGTGACCACATGCACTTTCAGGTTATGGTTAAGACCTTTTCTGAAACGATCTTGCTTTTTCTTGTCAGTGTTGATCTCATCTGGTGCATACCGGGACAACTTCATGAACTTCCGAGTGTACTCATTCACTGTCATAGCTTCTTGCTTAAGGGTACGGAATTCATCTGCTTTCATGTCCATGACTCCTTCTGGGATGTGGTATTCACGAAAAGCTTGCTGGAATTCATTCCATGTAATTCCATCCTGTTCCGCAACTGTTTCCTTGAAGTTTTCCCACCATTCTGCAGCAACTCCAACTAGTTGATGAGTGGATAACAGTACTTTCTCTCTATCATTGGCTGCGATTACATCAAGCTTCTTGGTAACACCTTTGAGCCAATCATCAGCGGCTAAGGGGTCATCATCAGTGCTGTCGTAGACAGGTGGTCTGAGCTTCATAAATTTTGTTATCTTAGAACTCATTTCATGGCTGTTATGTTGTTCCTGAGAAATTAATTCCAAGAGTTGAGTCTGTCTGGCCATCACTTCTGTGAAGTTGACCGGTGGCGGTGGTGGTTGAGGCAACTCATTGCTGTCCTGGTGGTCGTTACTTTCTGCCTCTTGGTTAGTTCCTTCTTCATCGTGGTGATCTGCCTCAGTTTCCTGGTTGTGAGCTGCAGTGGGTCCTCTTTGGTTCGTTTCATGATGCTGTTGAGTTGTTGGCTTCTTTCTTTTGTTAGTTTCACCTCGTGCGGTTCGTCCAGCGGGGTCATGATCTTCAGGTGTTTTTGCCCTGCGCTCCGGGCGGGTTTGAAACCTGGCAGACTTCTTTGGCGGCATCCTGGTTTCAACAGCGGAGATTTAGGCAGGGATTAGGGAAGGGTTTTGGCTTTAAGCTGTTGTTAAGCTACGATTCTAGCTATTAAACTGCTGTTATTGTTATTATGCTATTTAATTAGTTCGATTAAGAGCACACAATCATAGAAGAATAAAGAGGCAAAATCAACAAAATCATCGAATCACACAAACAACGTGATTTATTTGTTGTGGGCTCATATGTAAGCGTACTACAAACGAGGTTTAGGGTTTAAAGGTATGATGGCTATCGATCTTTGATTGTCCTCGAAACTCGACTTAGTCCGTTGACCAAAAAGAATCGAAGAGGTCATATGACTTAGTCGGGTAAAGGAAAACCTTTGCTCACATCTCTGTATTGGAGGCATTTCATCGACTTGATGTTTGAGGTTAACCAAGCATATGCAGTTATGATTCTTGCATTTCACAACGTTGATTTCTTGAACTTGCATACTATTCTGATTCTGAAGGTGGCTCGAGGCACTATTTCATAGCAACACTGGTACCTTGATTGCTCACAGAATTACATCTTCGATACAACTCAGATTACCAGGATTACATCTTTTTTTTTTTACCACTTATTACTACTACTTCCAGGGCTACTGCCATTGCTGCTAGTGATAGCATTCTTCTGGGTTACGGTGCAGGTCTCCAGGGTTATCCTTTACGGAAGCTCATGCTGGCTCTTCTGGCCGAGGTAGCACATTGGTGTACTTGACACGTACTGTGGGCGCAGGTATCTCAATCTTCAATACCAGCTACCATCACTCATGCTTCTTAGTTCTCTTGTGCACCAGGCTGGGCCTGAGCGGGACATTCTGGTAGGACGGACACTTGGCTAGCATGTGTCCTTCTTGTTTACAGTGAAAGCAGCGCCTTGGATAGTTGGTGGTGTTGCTTGAGGTTACCTTTTCATAGGCCTCTGCTGGCAGTCTTGTGTTCCTTGGTAGCGGATGCATGTCGGTTGATTGGTGGATGGCAGGTTCTTCTGCAGGACATGCAGTAGGCAACGGGTACCTTGGCTTCTTTAGATCCTCATGCATGACTTGACCTGATCCTTGCACGGCATACTCTCTCTTATTGTCGCATCTCTTGTTGGCATCTCTTGGTTGTAGTAGTTCCTTGATGCTGGAGATTTCTTCATTGCTCTTGTTCACTAACTCTTCCAGATTAGCCAACCTTTCAAGTACCCTTGCAATGACAGGCGATGACATCAGGTAGGTGCCATCCCTATCATTCCAAACCTCTTGCACTTGATGCTTTTCTTGTACCACAGGTTGAACTTCTGTAGGTAGTGCTGGGACTTGTGGCATACCATTTTCCATATTGGTCTCTGCAGCTCTTGCTTCATTGATCGAGTTATAGTAAGGGCAATTGGCGATCTTATGTCCGGGTTTGTGGCAGAAGAAACATGTCCTCTGCTTTCTAGAGCCCTTAGTGGTATTGCCGTTGTTGTTTTGTTTTGGAACCACATCCGGTAGGCGGTAAACCTGGAACAATTGGTTCTCCACTTCTAAGGTCATGTAGTCTTGGTCGTCCAACGGGCTGAACATTCCTGTACACATACACTTCTGATGAAACTCTTGTCTTGAGGTTGGCGAGAGAGAAGCAAGGGATTTTTTTTTTTTAAACAGATGAGCAAGGGTTATTACGGAAGATTTTGCAACTAGTTTTGAAAATAGTCATTTTCGAGCGCGACAAATCCTAGGTTTTCGTTCTACGGTCAAGTATCGCTCTGATACCACTCTGTCGTACCCCATTTCTGGAATATGTTGTGCATACTGTATCAGTCCCTGGATCAGTAGCTGATACGCACAAAATACAGATATGATAATCAAAAGCATACCTCGAATTGGTAAATAAGTATAATACCTGATATAGGACCCTTAGTGGTGGTGCGACAAGGATTCATAACTATCCAAGTCCTTCCATCCAACTAAAGGTGAAGCAGACAGCGGAAGATCTTGGCCCAAAACCACAAGCAGACTTGAGAAGTAGAACCGAAAACCAACTCGTCGTCGCCTTCTACGAAGTCTTCTCCTACTAAACCAACAATCGCAAACGCGTGAGTACATAAGGTACTCAGCAAGCCCTACACTACACAAGGGAATATATACATGCATGTTTGGTCTTAGCAAGGAATAGGCTGTATGGTTCATTTGCAGCAAGCAAACTTTATGCAAGGTTCACTAAAGCAAGTGAAGGAGTCATAGATAAAACAGGGGGGTTGATTGTCAATATTTTAGTTGGTTGGCCCTGGGGGAGTATGAAGCATTCCCGCCAGTTCCCAGATTTTAGTTGGGCCTTCCGACCTCAATGGTCATACCGACCCGGCATCCATGCCAACACTTCCCAAAACACGGGCTGACTACAACCCACTCACACTCCAAGGGAATAAGATAGGTGGCTAATCCAACGTGCGCCACAATAATGTGTCATATGCCGTGACAACGTCCATCCGGATGAATTTTACACTCTGCAGAGGTTGTACATCTTTTCCCACGGGCTACGCACCCTTTGCAAGGGGGTACGCAACGCTTAGTCCATCTTCTCCGAGTAGTCTTACAAGTTCACCACGGAATCACACTCAGGGGCTTGTGACTTGAAATGTCACACTACGGCACAACACCTATAACAGGTACGTCGTGCTCCTGCATTAACTTGCAGGATCCTGAGACACACAACAGGACGGGCGGCTTCCCCATGTACCGACAATGGGTTCCCGAGACAGACAGCGGGTTCCGCAACCGGACCACGGGTACGTTTCCCGGGCCTGTTCCTGAGCTTCCGTTGCCTCTACTGGCCTCCAGGTGGAAATGCAAGAGTACCAAGAAGGTAGGGTAAGTCCTTCCCATACAGGTTCCGTGGTTGTACGAGAAATCATTATGTTAACGGGCGTCAGAACCGGTCCTTATGTGGCCGGGCAAGCACCAGATCTCCCACACTAGGGGACTATCATACCATCAACATCTCACTAGTGGCCTTGCCCGCAATCCAACCCATCCCATCATCACCGTCACCAACATCATCATCACCTAACACAGTTGTGCTACTCCCAACCCAAGTATCACATACACCACCAAACTCATTTAACACATTTGCAAAAGTAAGTATGTGAGATGGTGTGGCAATGTAGAAACATTGCGGGGTCCTAAGCATTCTAGTAGCAAGGTAAAAGTGCCATCATAGAAATGATGGAACTATCCTAGAGTTATCAAGGTGACAGGTAAACAAGGATAAACAAGGATTAAGATATTAACGTCCTAAGTAACAGACATCAATATCAATAAGCAAGTAGGATCATAGCTACACAAGCAGTAAAATAACAAGTAATGCATAATACGAGAGCAGGCCATATAGGTGCATTGCGAAAACAGTAGGTTCAATCATGACCAAGGAGAAGTAGAGCTTGCCTGAAAACGCTATCCTAATCTTCCAAAACTTGGTCTTCAGATTCTTCTATCGAAGTCGGTGTCTTCAAGTCCTTTTCTTAAGCTTGTATCTTCTGACTTGTCCTCGGGCTTGGATTCTTCGACTCGTCCTCGAAGCTTGGATCTTCTAAATCTTCCTTGAATTCTTCTGGCTTCCTCGAATCTCGCGTAAGCTAGCGCATAGAAACATAACGTATAAACAAACTACCGCAAAAGAATAAAAATATTGAAAAAGCCAAGTAAGATCCAATTAAACTCCAATAAGAATCGATAGAACATTGATGACGGTTAAGAGGCATAAATCATGTATGATGCAATAGGTTTTACTTTTGAAAGATTTTATTATCTTAAGATTATTAGGAGTGATGTCTCTAGCACTAGGACTTTTATGTAAAAGAGCACGATGAGAAGCGTATGAGTGTACGTGAAGGTGGGGACAGTGTGTGCACGTGTTCTTTGTACCTTTGTGGCACTAAGTCTTCATATGGGTCGTAACCTATATGAAGGTTCATGCGACACATGTACAAGTGCAAGGTGTGTCACTTTAATTACTTATCTATAGGTTATGGTACCTACTGGTGATTAGCTATTATATTATCTACTAAATTAATTACTAAGACTAAGCTACTAGTTATTTGTCATGAGCGGAGCACATGACTGTGGTACGTGTACGTGATTATGCATGGTATGATGCACGGTGGCAAATAAAACAATTAATCGATTAAGAATAAGTAGCAATTAAAATAGCAATGAATAGTAACTTCAATAAGTCCAATGAAATACCAGAGATAAAGAAAGCAGCATAAATATTGACATAACTTGGTGGAGGTAGGTGGCAACATTGGTTAAGATTGATTGAGCGGTGGTCAAGCTAGGTGAGAACAACGGAGGTTGTATACTTTGATATGGAATGATATAATAAGATAGGTTAAGCTCACTGTCAACGTTAAAAGGTGAGCGAGCATACGTGATACGCGGGATCAACGACGTATGATGAGGTTTGATGAGAGAGGGATTTAGGTTCAATGCTACAAGGTGAATGGGCATTGGTGACATGCGGGACTGGCGTCGCATGATTTGCCGAGAGGGGATTATAACATGAGAGAGAGAAACTTGAGTATTGATGGCTCGTAAAAGTATTCTAGCGCTTCAAGATTAGTACCAAAAGGTACGTCGCGTTTCTATGAACGCGTGAGCGCAAGAATCGCTCAAAACGGAGCTACGGTTGAAAAGATATGGATATTTAAAGATTGTAGGGGCTTATGTATAATTACAGAAAGGTTCTAGGGACTTATTTGTAAGAACAGAAAAGTATTAAGGACTAATCTGTAATTACAGAAAAGTTCCAGGGACCTATCTGTAATTATGGAAAAGTTTAGGGGTCTCGGTGTAAAAAGACAGGGGCTAAGGTGTAATTATGAAAAAGTATAGGGGTGTTTCTGTAAAAAGACAGGACCTAAACAGAAATACAGAAAATATTAGGGGCTAATCTGTAAAAGAACGAGGTCCTGGGATTTTCTAGAATTTTCAGATTTATTTTCCTATTGGAAAACCTGTGGACCGAGTCCACGAGATCTGTGGATCGGATTCATGGGAGTGGTCCACGAGGCTTCACGGTGGACCGGACGATCTGGATCGTTGGATGGGAGACGTGCGGCTGAGATTTAATGAAACGAAGGGGTATGGCTGGCTTCTAATCCTGGCCGTCAATCTGGAAATGGGCGGCTCAGGGCGAAAGGGGCGGCGCATGGCAGCCGGCGGCGACGGGCGCGGCGGCGCGCGGCCGTAGTCTCGCCGGAGCTCGCCATTACGGCGCTCCGGTGGGCCAAATCGAGCGGGATTTGAACCGGGAGAGAGAGAAGAGGATGGGTAGCTCACCGCATGGACTTGTTGACGACGCACGGTGGCGGAAACACGTCGGCGACGGCGGGGCGCGGAGCCGACGGCGGCGTCCGACGAAGAAGGAGGAAGAGGCCGGCTCGACGACTCCTTGCTAGCCCGGGAGCTTCGCGGGGTCGAGGCGGAGCGGAGCGGCTAGGTGTCGACGACGGGCTCGCAACGGGGACGGCCGGCGACGAGCGACAGCGGCGGCGCGGAGTGCGACGGCGGCGCTCGGCGAAGGAGGAGGAAGAGCGCTGCGCGTCGAGTTCTTGCTAGTCGTGGAGGTGCGCGGTGGTGCTGCGGAGCTGGCGCGCGCACGGGACGAGCGAGACGAGGCCGGAAGGGATGCCGTCGTCGAGCTCGCGCGGCGGCGGTCAGCGGCGCGGCTAGGGTTCGGTGTCCGCGCGTCCCTAGTGCTCTCCGAGCTGCGCGGAGGGGCGCGCACTAGGTAGAGGAGCACCGAGGAGCAGGACGGCGAGGGAGGGTAGGAGGAAGGAGCTCGTCGGAGGCGAATCGGGCGTCGCCGGAGTTGGGGAAGATTTGGGGAAAAAGAGAAATTGGAGCGGCCGGGAGCTCGAGGAGAGGAGCGGCGAGTGGGGAGAGGGAGAGGAGAGCGGCGCGCGTCCGTTTTATAGGCGAGGCGAGGGAGAGAGGGCCGGGAGTGGGCGCGGCTCCGGTCAAGGTCGTTGGTCTTCGGTCGCGGGGGCGGTTGGCGACGGGACTGCTCGCACAGAGGGAGAGGGATGGGCTGTCCTGCAGCGTGACGCGCACGCGGAGCAGCTCCAGTGCGACGGACGAGACGGGTCGAGGACGCGACGCGACGAGACGACGGCGTCACGGCGGCATGGGCGCCGTCTGGTGGTGGCAGAGGAAAGAGAAGGGTAGAGGCGGGCCGGACTGGGCCGCGGGGTTGGCCGGACTGGGCTGCGGCCTGGAAAGGGAGAGGGATGGAGGAAGAGGAGATGGGCTGGGCCGGCTAAGGGGGAAAAAGGGAATTCGGCCCAAGAGGGGTTAGGAATTAGGAAAAGGGTTTTCTTTTCTGGGATTTCGAATTTGAATGCCATTCAAATTCAAAAGGGAAAGAAAGCAAACAACTTGCAAGGCAAGAACAGATAAAACTCAAAATGCATCATGGTGAAATTTTGATGCAGGTTTAAATTCAAAAGGTTTTAAATTCGAGGTGAATTCACTAGAGTTTGACATACATTTATTTTAGTTTGTTGTAAATTCCAAAAAGTTCAAACTTTAGTGTATTTTAAATGAAAGCAAGCACTTGAGCACTAGTTTTAAGATTTATAAAATTTCAGATTTGCAACTAGGTTGACTTATTTTAGTGAATTTTATTTGGAAAATTCATGGCAAGGTAAGAGCGGGACAAAAATTTTAAATTTGCACTGATTTTTATTCCTTTTCAAATTTGCTTTAAAAGTTGGGGTGTTACATGGCTGGTTCATTTGGGTGTTATCAATGCTGCTGCTGCCCCAGCACAACCTGGAGCACATTTCTCTCTGCAAGGTATAAACAACGCTCTTAGAGATGTGCATCTCGAAGTGGCAGATCTTAGGAAGGAAGTGGCTTCCAACACTGCTATTCTCAAGAAAGATTCTGCTTCCCTGAACAGGCTGATGCTTATGTGTGCTATTAACATTGTGCTTTTAGTGGCTGTGTTTCTTTCATTCTATGGAAAGTAGGCTGCTCATTATGATTATGGTACTGTAATCCCTACTAGTTACTTGTTCCAAAGACCAATGTATTGCTAATCTAATCTATGTATTCCTTGAATATTTACTGGATCTAATAGCAAGTGTGGATGTTATATATGAATTCCTGCACAGACACAGAGGCTGATGATCGCCTCCATTTAAAACATGCAATAAAAGTTGCACAAAGTAGGATGTCGGGCATAACAAAATATTGCTACTAGAATGGTCCAAAATATTATGGCCACGAAAATCAACAGTATTGTTTGTGACCACAAGAACTCAAGAGAGTAATTTTTCCCCTGCCCAACCACTATTTTTCTGTTCTTGACAGAATTAAGGTGCCAATGTAGGCAGCAGTTTGGGGGCTTCTCCCTGACTTCAGATTACATTAAAGGTCCCCTCTACAAGAGGCCCAGCTAAGTCAATAGTTTCGCCTCGCACATATAAAGTGTTTTGAGCAGGCTGGTTGACACATTTCCAAAAGCGGTGTCCACGTCACACCTCAGTACAAAATAACCAAAATAACCAGACATAGCCTATTTCTAGTTGAATTAGGAGAGGCGTCTCCTTTTGACGTTGTTCAGTTCAGCGAGGAGGCCAGGTGGCAGTGATCCTTCATTGCCTTTCATCTTCAGGAGGGAATATAGAAATTCTGCTCTAGGCTCCGCCAAGTTGCCCTGCAATGTTCAGGTATTTTTATTATGCAGAACCTTTTCAGATTTTAAGGAACACAATGCAATTGATAATACAACTCACGTCAGTTCCAGGTAGTAGCTTCCATGCTAGCTCATTTCCACTGAAAGCCCTTGCATAGTGCAGTGCATTAAGTCCACTATTTGCCCTGAAATTAATCAAGAATTTCCAACAATGTTTCATCAGAGACGTTACGATGATGTAGCATAACAAACACTTAGTCAGGGGGGAGAAAATTACCTTCTACACTTGGGTCCAACATGTGTGGGGTACTCTCTGGACCATTCATCTTTGTTATTCTTCCAACCACTGAATAACTTCTCGATGCATGCAAATAGAGCATCAGTTACCTCATCAACGAAATCTTCATGGTAGAATTCTGGCTTATATGGAGGCAAGGTCATCATTGTTGGGTCCAAAACTATTGTCTTCTTCCTTTGGAAATCCCAAAAGTAGCAACTCCACCTCCCTCCAAACAAGACAGGGACAATTAGCTGCAAACAGAGATATTACGTATCAAAAACTCCTTCCAGTGCTTTAGATTTAACCATACAGAAACATAGTTATCAGATTCTACAACTAGGCAGTAATGAAATCGTACCATAGCGCAGTCAGGAACATTATATTTAAGATGCGGTCCAATGAACTCTGCTTCGAATTCCGGAGAGTTAAGGTATCCTTTGTCATGGTGCATAACAGCCCTCTGCAAAAATTGATGAAACACATATATCACAACAGTTGCTAGTAAGTACCTAGTTATGCCAACTATGTATCTGTTTGTCGTCTTACCGAAAAGCTTGCTGGAAGGAAATGGCGCCAGCGCCAATGCTTAACCTTGTTATAGCTGTTGAACTGGTCATACACCCAGTCATCCAACTGGCCAAACAACCTCATTACTGCATCACACAGTTCATAGCTAAACATGCCACTCATTGCGAAGCAAGTAATCAGATCATGACCAGTAAGCTTGATTGGGGTTGGCACTTTGTGAATGAACCAAGTCCTGCATATATTCATTAGTTTACTGTCAGGTGATCAGAAAATTACTTGATCGAAACAAAGATGACCTTATATTTGTATGTGTTTTTTTGCACTTGTGTACCTTGATAGTTCAGCGAATGAAGCATTCCCTTCCTTGATCCAACTGTACATTTTCATCTTATGGGGTCGTGGCACATCAGGGTGGTAGTAGCCAATATCGAAGGGTGACTCATCATACTGTGGTTGAGCTGCGTGTGTTCAAGAGGTAAGGCTTAGAGTCTTTATTCAGTAAGCTGCATATCTTCAATAAGTATTGATGTAAACAGGACATAAGTCATACCTTTTGTTGAGACAGATAACCTTGATGCCCTTGCATTACTTGGACCTTACAAGTAGGAAATCACTTGTTATGTGTAGCATGTAACATGAAAACATTGCAATGAAGATGTATAGTTTAGCTTGAATTTGTTACCTGCATGTCCCTGGGTAGCTGGAGCCCTTTGGATCTTCTTTAATGCATTCCCAACAATGGTCACTGCGTCAATTGGTACTGTAAAATAAATTTAGTTATGCTTGGAAAACATTATGAATTGATATTGACCTGATTAAAGATATTGATTGTTGTTTGGTACCTATTGCGCTGTCATCGTTTGACCCCTCCTCCTTCTTTGGAATAAGGAGTGGGTACTTTAGACCGTACCCGAACTTGATAGCCGTTGCACAGTCAATGCCGACCTCTTTGAGCGCCACTGCTACTGGGCTTGAAGGGTCTTGTAAAGTAGGCATCACTTGCTGAAGTACAATCTGCAAACAAGTAGCAGTTAACAAGTACATTGCAGAAACCATTTGCTACTTCCATTAAGTTGTACCACGTACCAATGATTCCTCATATTTTGCATCACCCCTTTGAAATTCTGGAAGATTTAGCACCATCAAACCTCTGGTATAGCATACTTCCTCCTTAGCTCTAATCTGCAGAGGATATTAAACAAAGAGTTTGTTACTCTTTGTACTTTTACATCATGGAGAAAGTCAGATTGTCTGCTAGTCAAGAAGGAAATAGATTTTACCTTGTTCTTGCCATAGTTGTCAACTCTAATTGCTGTTGGGTCCAGCTTCTCAAGATCTATTAGCTGTTTCATGTATGCAGGTTCGAAAAGGTGGCATCTTGGAATATGCACGTGGAGTGCTGTGTGTAACCCAATCTCTAGGTTGTCAAGGTAGAAGACCTGCATCCAGAAACACAAACATTTACTAAAACCAAGTAAACAAAAACATTTACTAAAATCAATTACTAATATTTGTTCAAAGAGTGCTATTAGTACCTGCAGCAGGAAAGCGCAACCATATATATTTATCTCCTCATTGGATCCAACTTGCATTGTCTTCACTTGATCTGCACCTTCCTTAAGTTTCCTCAGGAGATATTCACACCAATTGAATTTCACAATATCTTCCGGTACGGTGAAATTACTCAAGATGCTCATTGGAAATATTGATGTATCCTTGCTGGGAGCAAGAAATTTTGCCAATGCATAAAGGACTACTGCAATCTTGAAAGATATCTTCTCTTCAACACACATTTTGCCTAGGTAGTCCCTTTTGATCAACTCTTCCAGGAATTGCATAGTGAAGCTACCATTCGGGTTGTCTCCGAACAGCAAACTACGAACTTTGGTCACTACTTCACCACTGACTTGTTTATCACACCTGACCTTTTGCGGACCACTAGGTATGCCAACTATCAGACGCACATCAACATCCTTCAGCTGTAAATCCACACCTTGTGGTGTTTTGAGGGTCATGCTATCAGTATCAAGATGTCTGTACAACCACAATGATAAGCTATCATCCAGGTTGTCATGCAAAGGCAGCTTAAGCAGGCCGTCGAAACCTGCTGACTTTATAATATTCTTTTTCTGCTCATCCAGGCCACTCAGCAAGCTCACAACTTCCTTTACTTGACAGAATGAACGAACTTTTTCAGAGCCAACCAAAGTTGCAGGTTCTAAGTGACTCATGGACGCTTGGATAACTGTCTGCTGTAATCCTGCAAACCTGCTCTTCTGCTTTCCTTCACTAGCTGCAGGTACTTTGTTTCCCTCCATATCTGCATGGTTTTCCGTTTGTTAGCATAAATCACATTATAGCAGCCAAGGAATTGTCTTAGCATATATGACATTAACAGTGCTATGTAGCAATTAATTTAATTATAACAGTGCCAATCCCTTGTGTTGTTACTAGACATGCATGAATTGTATTTTACTTTGATGTGTTAGAACCAAAGAACATTTGGGAACAAAAAATACTGGTACTGCCCGATTTGTATTAGTGAAACCAGAAATCACCATACACCATTGCATTCTATTTTGGTGATCTAAAGATTTATTTTCTCGTTATATACAACTCAAGTAACTTGGACTGAAAAGACGCTCAAAGTGAAGTGTTCTTTGACTTTATGGAATCATAATAAAATACATGTGTAATCTGCTACTACCGGTTGTAGCAACCCTTTGTACTAGTGAGTGACCCCTTTGGCCAGGATACAAGTAATTATTTATTCATCTAAAGTTAGGAAGCTATGCTACTATAACTACCTTATATAGCAGATACAATTGCACTAGTAACAGCAAACTTGCTTGCTTTTTCATTGCAGTTCTTATAATGATTCATTGGGAGGTTCATGAACTTACTGTTGCTGCCTCCAGGAGTTGCACTCATTCTCTTTTTGCAAACCAGTAATGCTTGCTGCCTACTGCTTCCTTCTAGCCCCAGCCGTTTCCTTGGAATCTGCAATGTACATACATGCACTTTAGGCCATATGCTTTACTATCAAAGAGCTTGGCATACGAAATGTTATTTTTTCCTGAACTCACTTTGCAGCAGATATAGCTCTTGAAGTGGGAGAGGTAGCCTTGTGGGTTCTGCTGTACTGAAGCCTTGAATCTGCAATGGAAGAACAGGTGCTTTAGCTTACGGCTGACGTGCAAAGTTTACAAGATACTAAATGGTTCGCAAAGCTTTGACTGCAATGGAACTCACCTTGAAGCTGCAGGAGCTCGAGATGGATCCCGAGGTTGATCAAGCTCCTCCACTGGCCATCACTGACCCAGCCCTTCCAGCACAGTCCAGCTCTTGCCTCTCCTACAGCTGAACGATGGAGTTCTGCAGATCTTTCGGTTCCTAGAAGAACGGGAGTTGCCAAGTTTGTGAACTCAGAGAATGTTGCTCTGAGCCATGGAGTTGTCTGGAAGGGATGCTTTCATGCTCTGCTCCAAACTCTCTTCCCTGTGCTTTTTCAGTCTGGAGCCTGGACGCAAGGTGAGGGGAGCAGGTAGAATAGAGTACTGGCACTTGGTGAGCATTGAATTGAGTAGTGGGAGTTGCTCCTCTTTTACTGGCAGCATTGGTAAATGGCATGGGCCGCCGACGTGGAACAATAAACCTAGCATCAGTAGGATTGTTACAACTTGTGACTCCACTATTTTCCCGGCTCCCTTCTAGAGCAGTTATGTGTGGCCAACAGTGTAGAGCAGCCTGCAGCTGTGTGTAGCATGCGGCACCATGGAACAAATGGCCTCCCATATACCAAGGCAAATGTTCCTAGAACTTAATGAAGTGTTCACGATTTTGAAATTCAAAATGTTACTGCACAGTTGATCAAAGGACACAAATAGTTCAAAATGTAAACTAAATAGAATGAATAAGAGCAATACCACAATCATGTCTGCAAACTAACTGATTAACACTTAAGTAGTAGTACATGCAACCATTCACTCACAAGTTTCTGCAACTAACTCACTGATCCACTAAACTGCCAATGTCACACAAGCGTAACCGGCAAAGTTATTGCAACCTCAGTTGCAAGCTAAACTAATACGATTAATCCCTGCAACTACATACTAACTGATCAGATGCACACAATCATTTTTTCTCAACTTCACTACTGGAGACGCAAAATACAGGGATACAACACAACTACTTGATCACTCATCAAGCCTAGCACGAATCTCTTCCACCTCCTCGACGCAGACGCGCTTTCTCTTCAAGTCCCTGCCCCCAGGTGGAGCTGGCTCACTGTCCGACTGGCCATCATCTTGGTCATCCGGTGCTGCCAGAAAAAGCAGGTCCGAATTGTCTGCCACCTCCTCCTCTGCTTCTTCCAGTTCCTGCATAAACAAGAAGAGTTAGTAATTAGACTCCTTATAAAAACGAGGAACTGCACAAACAAGCAGCGATTAACCAACCGGGTTGGGTTTGTATGCGCTGGTGACTTCCTCTTCCTCATCGTTTCCGGCACCAACTGCACTGGCCTCGTCATCCGCTTCGTATCCTCTGACGGATGAAAGGTCCTAGCAACCAAAAACATCCAAAGAAAGATTGTTCAGTTCAAATTCGAAGAAAGAAAAGGAAGAATATTCAAAAACTAATCAGACAGTTCAAATTATTGGACCCTTTGAATTAGAACGAAAGAAAGTTTGATCAGTTAGTCAAATAAGGCACCTTGGAAGCATCCACGTAGGACACCAAGTCTTCGTTGCAGGAGATGCAGGACTCCTGCTCACTGTTGCTTACAACTTCAGACATTGCTCTAAATTTCACTCTTTGGACTATTGTGCTGAATCCTTCTAGTTTGCTGAGTTTTGGGAATGGGCAAGTAGTCATATATATAGGGAGCTCATCACCGGCAGCAGCCAGCTTCCCTCCCAACACTTGGATTCAAATGTTCGAATCCCACTAGCAGTATGGCTTCACCACTTGTAGTCATCAATAGCAAACTGTACCATAGGTTGCTAGCACGTATGGTAGTTAAATGCTGTTACTTTTTGCCACCTACATGGAAATAAAATGTTCCTGCACTGTTTTGATTCACGACCAACCAACCTCTATTTTGATTCAAATACTGGCAATAACTAACGTTTCCAAGAGGGATGTCAATTAAAGTAGCAGTTTACATACTAAACCTGAATACTGCACTAAACAGTTTGCTGCAAGTTGTACTTTAGCATAACAAAATGCTTGCAAGTTTGCAGACACGGTCCAAAATACACAAGTTTGCAGACACGGTCCAAAATACAAAAGCGACCATAAGTAAGCAAATTCCTTTGCTGTGCTACTCTACGTCATAAATGATCTTGCCCATTGGCTTAACAACTTCATTCATCACAGGAATATTTGCCTGGTTGCCTTGGATTGCCATCATTTCAGCCAGAAGCACCACCTTGAACTCTTCATATGAATCCTGCAAAATTTCAGTAAACCAATTAACAGTTACAATTGTGACAATTTATACTATTTTTATCAGACTAATTATTTTGTGCGATTATGAGTAACCTTGGTAAAGTTGCGAAATGTCTCCCCATCAAACTCGCGAATCCCAAGTAGTGTCATCGGACCAGTTTCATTGCTGCGCAAGGGAATTAATTCAGTTTCTTTTTGTAGGAAATCACAAAAAAGTGTTATGAGAATTTTAGTACCATGGAACAACAGGCAGAGGTGACTTCAGGTAATCATTACGCCAATCTTTCCAATCAATGTCCCACTTGTCGAAGAAGTTAGCCGATACTGCGTCGATGTCTAGCCTGATCTTCTCAACTACCCGACTATGTTTCTTTTGATAGAAGTCATTCTCTTGCATCTTGTAAAATGGGTCAAACACATGGACACATTTCTTTTTGAAGTCCCAGAAATAAACACACCAGTCAAAGAGAACCTGAACAGGCACCACTATCTGCATTTCACACATGATTCATCAAAAAATAATCATTCGTCCGAGTAGTTTCTGCATGCTCAGGTATATCATATTAGAATTTTGTACAGTTTCGCCACTTACCATCCGGCAACGATTAATCTCGTACTTTATACGAGCACCAAGGAATTGTTCCCTTATGGACCTCATGCAACATGGGGTCTGCTCAGCTTGGCTCAGAACCTGCCTCAGAATCAAAGAAACAAAGGAATATTATTAACAGTAAAAAAATGGAAGATTTGAATAAGTACGAAAGCAAGAGCTTGGAACAAACAACGTTGCAATACGTACCGAAAATTCGGAATCCAGTATATGGCGCCACCTTCTATCATTGCAGTTGTTGTACATTTCGTCGTCAAGCTGCACAAGCCTCCGGACAGCCAGATCATATAGGTTGTAGTCGAATGGTTCCTTTCCCTGGAAACAGGTTACCAATATTTTCCCACTGACCTCCAAGTATCGTGGAGACATATGAGAAATCCATGTCCTATAAAACCATATTTTATTAGCTATCTACACTTCTGATCATAATAATCAGTTACAGGCATAGATGCAAATCCTTCCATACTTACTTTTCAAGATCAACACTTCCACTTTTCATCAGCTTTTCAACGAGTTTGCTTGCCATTGCTGGATCCATTAAACTGTGCTTCCATTCATAACACCAGGGAGACCTAGCTAGGCGCTGCACCACCACTACATGCTTCACTATTGGCGAGTCAGTCACCTCATCGTTATAAGATCTCTTGTTCACATTCAGCTCATCTTCACCGGTTATTATCCTTTCCATAACTTCGTGATCTGCAAAGATTTTGCTTAAAGAACCAGGTGACACTGTTGAACCTTTGAAACGATGATCTGGTGTACTCCATGAGTTTTCATTCATTTTCCTTTTATTGCTCATTGGCCTTGGTGTCACCATACCAACCAACTTTTCAGCCAAGTAATCAGGGGCATCATTTGGCACACCAGAAGGGCGCTCAACCTGAGCCCCCTCACTGTTCCCAACTTGGACATTGTCATTTTCCCCTTGGGAATCAAAGCTTAGGTCGAACGATGGAGCACCAATTGCATCTGTTGTTCAAACAGAATAAAAGAATTGTTAGATAATTAAATGTTACTGGAATCTGAGTTAGTAAATTAACATAACAAAGAAAGTACATAACATACCTTTCATGGGGTCGACGTTAGCACTTATGTTTGGGACCTCTCCTATATGAATATCAGCTTCTGATGGATATCTTGGGCCACCTGACAATATTGTTTCCGGCAGGCTGTAATCCTTCGTCGGCCATCTTTTCTTCGGTTGGTATTTAGGCTTCCTCCGAATGACGTATCCTGAAAAGTAACTCAATTACCAAATGATCGTTGTATATGTTGCTTAACAGTTACAATGTAACAAGGTTAGGTTTCACCTTCATCTGCTGATTGGTAACCGGCTGTAGGTTGGATTCTATCACTGATTCTCTTGACACCGGATCTTTGGGACGAGGACCCTTCCACTTGTCCCTTTCCTGATATCTTCTCATTGTTTTCAAAAGTAACTACTTTGTTTTTCTCACGTGGTTGCTTTCCTGATATCTCCTCTCCAGTCTGTTGCCCTCTTCCTGAGCTCAACAAGAATTCCAGCAACACAAGATTTTCTTTCATTAGAGTAGCTTTTAGTTCTTCAAAGTGTGCCGCACACCTTGTATTATAGACTGCCAAAGCTTCCATTTGCATCTTATTCAGCTGCAGAAGAACTATAGCTTGTAAGTGATCTCAGAAAAAATAGAAACATCAACAAATTCAGTACCAAAACCAGTGGAATTGTAAGACGCTTGTGCTGAGCGTACCGTGCCATTGAAACTCTCCTTCAAAAACTTTCCCAACTCAAAACCATAAGACACAGGCATTTGTGGTGGTATATGTATTTGGTTTCCAATAGTTGTTTCACTGGCAGCTTGAATATTTGTATCGCTTAATTTTGGCACTATCCTAACCTGAAAAGGACCAGCGATAAACAGTTAGTTAAATGAACTGATATTGAATTTCATGCTCCAACCGAAAGAAAATGGTTTCCACGATGACGCACCACATTAGTACCCCAGCTTCGCTTCTTTGAACCAGAGCTTGAGCTTGCCTGGTCAGCCTCCATAATCAAACGTAGTGAAGTGCAGTCATATGCTTTGATCCTCGGCATGAGGTGCCGCTGCTTGTCAACTCCTTTCATGTTCACAGCGTCCAGGTACAGTATCTGAAATTGAAAACTGGTTTGTTAACTATAATTGTTCTCAGTTTTGTCTACATAAGTTATAGTCCCACAATAATTGATTCCGCTTACCTGCAGGAATATTGAACAACCCGTTATGTTGGACACTTTCCTCTTAGTTTTAATATCAGATTGCACCTTCATTGCTGCATCAACCAGCTGCTCCACAACATATTCTCCCCAATTGTAATATTGTATCTCATCTGGATTCCTAATGGCACCCCAGAAAGAGCAGTTACCAACTCCATTTTTTGTTGTTGGAGCCAAGAGGTGCCCGACCACGAACACAACAAACGCAACTTTAAAATGGTCTCTTTCTTCCTTGCTCATTGGCCCTGGATACTCTTTCCTTACTATTCTACCAGCTGCACGCAGACTATTCTTTTCATTAGGATGTGCACCAATCACTTTTCTCATAAACAGCTTCTTGAATTTTGGATCTTCATTGCTGATTCCAGTAACTGGCCGGCCGCCACAAGGAATCCCTAAGATCCTTTTCACATCCATGTCAACCATATCAATAACTTCAACTCCATCAACCACAATTGTCCTTGAGTTAGGCTGCAGTTTGCTAAGCAACCATACTGTGAAAGCCCTACTAACTTTGTTGATCTGTGGCATCTCCAACAGTCCTCCAAACCCTATTTGTCTCACCAGCTCTTTCTTCTCCTCACTAAACTTGGCAATAGCTCCAGCAACACATTTTACTGTACTCCTTGTAGATGCGCTAGAACCTTCCATTATTTCATCCATGTTGTCCGGTTCCTCGCTTCCATCTCCTTTGCTGGTTTCTCCTTCAGGATCAGCATCGTCGATGTAGTCTTCATCCTCATCCTCTTCAGCTGATGATGAATCTGAAAAGAACCCCGTTTCCTCCATCTTCTCCGTGTTTGCCTCTCTGCCAGTATATTATGTAAGGTGCAATTGTTAATACCAAATGTATACATCTAATCATGCAGTTGTGAAATCCAACAATGTGAAATAACTAAACAGGAGATGCTAGTCGGATCTTTTAGTCAAATCGTAGTCGGCAGCATAACACGAGATGCTAGTATTTGACATCAATTAACAGGAAATGCTTTTCCTTGCGAACAAAATCTTATTTGCTATCATACGAACTAAAACAACTAGTTCTAGTTGATTTCAGTTACAGAACATTACAGAACAGGAGCTTTCAGTTCAGGTTCTACTTCATTACGGGACATTACAGAACAGGAGATTTCAGTGCTAGTTGATTTCAGATTTCAGGAGGTTTCAGTTCTACTTGATTTCAGTTCTAGTTGATTTCAGATTGTAGAAAACGAAATGTTTTTCTTTAGAACAGTAGATGCTTTTTCTCCAAAACTCTGGTAACATTGCAGTTCAAGATTCTAGTATTTTACAAAAAAGAAAGGAGATACTAAACAAAGAGGAGGAAAACATTACAGTTCAAGATCAAAACAAAGAGGAGGAAAAGTACCCGTTTTGTGGAAGCACTTGTTCTCCCATTCTCATCTCCTGCTCCTGGGCGCTCATGGAAGCTGGTGGAAGCGGAAGCACTTGTGTTCCAAACTCTTCCTTGTTCGTGAGGAGTGTATCTGGTGGAACCGAAAGCTGGGGAGGGTTGCGAGAAGGAAGGTTTCATTGACTGGAGTAGTTGCTTTGTGTGACAATTAAGTCATACAGTATGTGGAACAGTGCTCCTGTTCCAGTTACCAAACAATGCTCCTGTTCCAGTTACCAAGCAGTGCTATAGGTCTGCCAGCACTGTACACAGGGTATGGCATGTCACAACTTGCCTGTGCTATATGTCCTTGACCAATTGCTCCAGCTTTTAGGCACCTTTGGGTTTCCCTATAAGAAAGGACATAGTAAAATATGAGACATATTTCCAGATCCTTCATTGTGAGCACGTATTAGCAACAAGAACCATGTCGAAAATTCAGTTTATTCATCCAGAATTCGTTTCAAGAACCATGTCCATATTTAGCAACAAGGATTTTATTATTTAGCCTCGGAACTATGAATTTTGTATCACTAGTAGAATTTTCATTGCATCTATTTTTAGTAGTTGCCAAATAGCACAGTACATACTTCAGGTAATGTAGTTATTAAAAGTTGTGGTACGAAAAAAAAATATAAAACACAAATGATGTCAACCAACTTAGTTCATTACATATTAGATAGCAGTGGAGATAATTAGGCTACAGAGATAACAAGTACACATAGTTCAGTAAATATAGCAGTTTTCATGTAGCAGAATGTCAGAATAAAAAGTACCAATCAGAATTACGACATGGAATACATCCCAATGTTTAGAAATATAACCACACATTAATCAGTTGGACTATTTCTTCTTTTTTTTTGGATTGACGGGTCTTCTTGACTGCTTGACGGGTCTTCTTGACTGCTTGACGGGTCTTCTTGACTGCTTGACGGGTCTTCTTTTTATTGGATTTATAATTGCAGTTGCCTTCATTGTGGCCTGTTTGGTTGCACTTAGTACAGAACGAATCTTCCTCAATATCTGGCAAAAGCCTGTTGTTCTTCTTCTTCTTAGACTTGGATCTTTGCTCAGAGCCTGACTTGAAACGGTTACACTTCGGGCGACCTTTGGGGCGACGAACTTCTGGAGCTCGTATGCTCTCAATATCAGAGTCACTCATGTATGCACTTGAACCAGCTGCACCATAGGTATTGCCAACTGCAGCGCCATTCTCAGAAGACGAGGTACCACCTACACTCAAACTAGCTACAACTGATGTTGAGTTTCGACCCTCCATATTAAAATCAGGTTGCTTGCTCCGCCATTCCAATAACAGATCAATCTCCTTGGCAGTATTCTTTAAGTTACGAGCAACAATATCATGAATATCTGGGTCATTGTTAGCTTTCTGCACAACATCAAGAGCATCTCCATAAAGAACAGTCTGACGCAGCTGGTTAGTAACCGAATCAGCAGAATCTTCAAGAGCATAGTCAGCATAATCAGTGGTGCAGGCCATTCTTGTCCAACGTTTCATTATGTGTGCTTCTGGTATCTTCTTAACCCCGGTATGGATTAAAACCTGAATGGAAAACAATAAACAAGAGATGTCAAAAAACAACAAGCGGATTACGGGCAGGAACCTTCATTAACAAGGTGTCACCTTAAGTGCATGGCAACAGAGCATGCCAAAATGGTCATACAATCCACATTCACAGCTATATCTCTCGCCACCATCTTCTAAATTGACAGTGAATATTCCACGGGCCCACTTTTTCCTCACATGATCATTAGTGTGGACAACACGGTACTCAGTACTAGAAATAGTTTCCACATGATACCTTGCTGATTTATCAATTTCATCCTTGAACAGCATGAAAGATTTCTGTGTGTACAGAGAAAACGCATGCTGTTCAATAGCATACACCCTCTTGTGCCGGTACTTAAACTGTAAGGAAGTAGACGAGTTCAACAAAGAAACATTAACAAGATAGTGAATAATGAGCTGAAAACAAACAAAAAAGGAGGCAATAGTAGCTCGACAATTTCATTATTGGGTTCAAAAGTGAACATAAAAGCCTGAAGCTCAGCACAGTACCTGTTTGGTTTTGTGTTCTGCTTTGTGTTCAGCAGCAGACCGCATGAACAAGAGTTTCCTATATTGCTCCACAAATCTATTCATGGATGAATTCCTCGGCACTAACTTCTTAAGTATGCTGTTGGCACTTTCTGACCTCTGTGTGCTGGTCATTCGAGCACAATAGACATGCTTCGACCATGGCTTGGCCCACATTTTTCTTTTCTTGAAAGTTTTTTTCCATGAAAGAGTGTCCATGTAGATTGTAACGGTCCAGCAGATCAGCCCATGCACTTTCAAATTCATCCTCTGTCAGCATCTCATTGATAACGAAATGAAATTCAGCCCGAAAAGGGGAGTTCACACGATATATTGGACCAAGCTCTTCCGGTGCTTTTTTAAGCACATGCCACTTGCACCACAAATGGGTAGTTCCTGGCATAACATACTTGATTGCTTTGGCCATTGCCTTGCACTGGTCTGCAAAAATCATAAAATCATGTGGTGTTAGAAACTGGATTGCAAATATATAATATACTGTAAAATGCATCATGCAAAAATAATATGCAGCAATTTGCAACCAATAAAAACATGAAAATTAACTATACAATGAGCACTAACCTGTTAGTATAGTCAGTGGATGTTTTCCACCCATTAGAGTCAAGAACTCGTTGAAGACCCACTTGAAACTTTTAGCAGTTTCATCACGCATTAATACGCCAGCAAACAGGACACTTTGGAAATGATGATTCACTCCAACAAACATACCAAATGGCATTTTGTATATGTTCGTGCAGTATGTAGTATCAAATGTAACTACATCACCGAAATGGTTCCACTGACTCCTGCTCTTTCCACTGGCCCATATAAGAGTCTTGATTTTTTTCTCTTCATCCAAATCAACCGCAAATTGGAACCCAGGGTCTTCTTGGCGCATCTTTCGGAATAAACGAAGTGTCTTCGTCACATCATCATCCCTTTGGTCCCTAGCTATCTGGGAACAAACTGCCCTCAATGTTTTCTGGTTAAATGGCACATTTTCCATGCCACCATACAGACTACCCATGATGCAATGCACTCGGCTGAGAGTCACATTGTTCTCGCGAAGGTAGCGGATCATGTCTTTTGTGCATTGCTCTATCTTACTATGGGAATTCCACTCACGCTTCTCACCACATGAAGAAGAAAGTGGATGGTTGTGTTCAGGGACAAAGCGGCTGATATACCATCCATAATCGTCAGTGCGAAGCAGACGTATCATAGCCTTGCAATGGTCTCTCTTCGAGCTCCTTGTACAGCGAGGATCAAAACCCTGGGGAATCCAAGGATTAGAATTGTACAGCAAAGACAGTTCAAAAAAAAAGGAAAGCAAGAACGATAAACGTGCAATCTAGTAGCCTACCTCTTTCTCACAAACCAGTTCTTGCATTGTACGTTTACCATTCACTCTGTTCCTTGAGCTAGTACCAAATCGGATACCGAACCCAACCTCCCAAGAATAGAGGTTGAAAAATTGGTAGGCCTCTGCCCTAGAGTCAAAGACCATGCCCAGCACAGGTTCAAAAATGTGTTCAGTTGTCCGCTGTTTACAGTTCCTCATGGCCTTCTCAATAGCTCCCATATTGCGGGGTTCCCGACTATCTGGGGGCTTAGCACCTCTGGATAACTTTGCCCTGCAATGTCACAACAGAAGGATCAGAGACAACAATATATATTGTTGAATAAATGTACACAAATGATATAAGTATTAACAAGCAAGTACCTCTTCCTGTACATAGAAGCACGTGTCAAACCATGATAAATCTCATATTGCATATCAGGGCTAGATTTTCGAGCATCAGTGGTAAATACAGCAGGCCTTGGTTGATCATCTTCAGAATCATCATCTTCTTCATCAGATGAGTCATCTAATGTCAAATCTGGTGGCGCTTCTTCAGGAGAGCTATCTTCACACCCAGCATCTGAGACATCATCAGCATCACTCCATTCATCTATAGGAGCATCTTCTATACCTAATTCTCTTAATTCAGCCTCCTGGTCAACTAGTACTATTTCATCATCATCATAGTCATCGGCAGCGGCATCGGCTTGAGTGATGGGCCTAATATCTGCATGTTGCCGCTTCATGCCGCGACTAGCAGAATTGACTTGGGAATTACCAGATAAAGATGCAGTACTAATATTACTGCTGGTTTCTGGGCAGGCCACACTATTACTATGAGCAGTTTTGACCCTTGAAGCATGAGAAACAGCAGGCAAAACAACAGGAGCAGAAGGTGTTGAACCATGTAAACAACTGCTACTATATCCTGCTTTGAAGTTTGCCGCAGGATTATATTGTGCCTTCTTGCGGTTCAATCCAGCACTGACTGATTTCGACGTACCTCCAGATGAGGACGACTTTTCAGCGGCCACATATGCAACTCCAGGGGAGGTTCCATTACTGCCTGCAGGTATACACCCTGGGAATGCAACTAACCCTTGGGACATTGTGGCAGAATTGAACGATCCCATGCCAACACCATTTGTGGCAACATCAATCAGCAGTGAACGAAATGATCCCATGCCATCTGCAAAAATAGGATAAATGTGTCAACGGTCCATAAGTGGAAGGTGAAATTCTGTGGTAGTATGAGAATAAAATGGTAAAGCTTACAAGTAGCTTGGCTTTCATTGGCGGCAGTAGACTGATGAACCACACCTTGACCAAGATTAGGGAAATCATTGCAATTGCTCCGGAAAGGATTCTGTGCGAACACGGGAGGATGCGAAACATTGGAAGTAAAGGTGGAAGACAGTGGTCCAATGCAACGGAAGTTGCTAGAGCTCATATTTATCATGGAGCTGGAGAGCATACCAGATGGAAGAAAAGATCCTCCACTGCAAATGGAACCAGCGGCGCCAGCTGCACCGAATCCAGTGGCACGGATTCTTGCCGATTCGGGAGATTGGGCGGGGAAGAAAGGAGGCAAGCCGGCACCGGCACTGCCACTGCATGTTGGGGACACGACGGCGCTCCCGCCGACGAGAAGAGCAGATGGTCGAAAGGTACCGCCTGGATGCGCGGCAGGATGGTGAACTGGACCAGGATGCGCGACGAGCGCAACAGCGCCGCCGGATCCCGAAGACGCGACGGCGGCGGCGCTGAAGGGGACGGAGCCGACGCCCGAAACAAGAACGGGGCGTAGGTTGCCCCAAGGATCCATGGCGAATCCGTTTAACTGGACCTCTAAAATGCTGCTAAACTTTGTGGCGGCGCATGGCTCAGGAAAGAGGAAGAAGATACAGAGGGTTCTGCCGTTCGGAAGGGAAAGCCGAGAAAAACGGAGGCAGATTCTAAAATCCAAAACAGAGGCGAGGCAGATTAGCCTCGCACCATCAATCGGGACCGTTTCACCATGCGGGCCCCATGATCAATAGAAAAATATAAAACCCGCATGCAAGGTGGGTCGCTTCCCGTATCTCGATAAAAAGTGGAAACTGGTAGCCGTCGGATAAGCCCTGCGGGCGCTAGTATAAGTGGGATTTATTTTCTGAGGTTATCCAGTCCGAGGTTTCTTCGCGCACACTCCTCTCTCGGAGGCGTGCGGCAGTGGAGTTTTTTTGCAGCTCGTGGTGGCGCGGGCGGGGGAGGCGTGCCGATGCGGATGCGGTGGCAGAACGCTGTCAGGCAGGCCTCGGGAAGACGCGCGGCGACGGCGACGGAAGGCAGCGATTCTCTCCGATGCGCGGGGCAACCCGGATCAGACGGTGCCCTGCGCGCCGTCGGGGGAGCACCCGTCTGACCGCCTCCGCTATTTTTCCAATCCAGCGTCTGATTTCACTTGCTTCCCAAGCAAATCTGATAGGCTGGTCCCTAGTCCCTATGCAACAGTACTGGCTCCATTGCTGCGATTCTGCTGGAGAAGCGAAGCGAGCAAACGGGTCGATCATACTGAGAAGAAATCCAGAGTAGCTTAATGCAACCGGCGGTTTCACGCTAGACTCGGCTCGTGTTCAAGAACTAGGGCTTTTAAGCCGCTTATAATGGCTCCAAACATCGACGATTTGCAGAGTCTTCCACCGTGAAGCGGATGCTGCTGGACGGACGGCCCACCAACTGACGCGTACCACGGACGCTGGTGCCGTGAAACACTCTCAGCCGAGGCCAGCATGAGTATGGGCTGGGACGAATGAGTCCAGTGTTATGAACGGCGGTTGAAACAGAAGAAAAATGCGGCTTCGAGGACCTCCTTGAGCAAAACAAGCAAATCACACATTTCATTGACACAGTGTGATGGCATAGATGAAAGCTGCATCCAAAGTGATGGTATGGATGGAATGTTTAACACCGGGAAGGAAACGAGAGATTAATTATAGACCAATCTATCACAGGGTAGATCGTCAAAGCATATGATCGACACGTTTATGTGAGGGTACATTATGCTTCCAAGGAAACATTATATAAGCAACTTGCAATACCACTGATCAAATTGCGCAATCAGATCCCAGCGCCACCAATTTCTGCGTACATAATGAATACGCTGAAACAAACTCGACTAGACCACTGATCAAAATGCACAATCAGATCCCAATGGGCACCAATTTTTGTGCCCATAATGAATAAACAGAAACAAACTCACAAAAAATCAGATTCATGTGCTCTCAACAGGCAAGCAATTCACTGTTAAAACTCATACCAACAGAGTACTCAGACATGTTACCAACATTACTGAAACCAATGGATCACTAACAGTGTCAATTCGACCAGAGCTGTCAGTATTTTCCTTTGAAAAGGCAAGGTGAGGCACCAGTTGAAAAAATGGAAAAAGAAAAATGTGGTCTCAATGGCAGCCCTTCATATGCCAAACAAGAAAATCACGAGATTTCCTCGCTCCCAGTCTCACTGACTTCAAGATTTGCTGGGAAAACTCTGCATCACCCAAACAAGTTTGAAGCTGATCTCTATGCAGTTAGACTTCACCAGAAATGAAACACTATACCTCCGTTCATCTATATACGAAATCTATAGGCATATTCACATAGCCAAACTGGAAGAAATGGCAGGTCAGTAAGGCATTCGTTCATGGGGGAGATACCATATGGTTTAAAGGAAACATAACACTCCTGCAAGACTGGTCGAAAATGCACAATCATATTTCACTGCTACCGATTTCAGTGAGTACTCGTTACACACAGAATAAACTGAAACAAGCTATACTAACAATCACATTCCTGAGCTCCACTAAACAAGCAAATTCGTTGTTCAACTTTAGACGAGCTATGGACTACTCAACCATACCAAAAATGTTCCAGATAACCAAAATGATCAAGCAACTTGATCGCAATTCAGAGACACTACTACTCAGCGAAACCGATGCATATCATACTTGATGAGATTCCAAAAACATTGATACAGAAGGTTGCTTAGGTCTTTAACTTGTCATCAGTACAGCACCAGAAACTTGATTACTCGAACGAAACTACTGAGGAACAAAAAAGCGAAAAGAGCCAGGAAGCCATTTGTTTGAACCAGGCCGCCGAGCGGTCTAGATCTACTTCTCGGAGGAGTTGGGGCCGCGCTTCTTGCCGAAGCCGACGACGGCGGTGACGAAGCGGCGGTTGTACTGCATGCGCTTGTGGGCGCGGCCGCGGGGCTTCTTCTTCTTGTCCTGCTTCGCCACCTTAGGCGTCTGTCCCCGCACCTTACCAGCACGGGCCAGCGATCCGTGAACCTTACCTGCAGCGGACCAAGTCTCAGAACGGCAATTCATAGAAGCCAATACGCGAGTAGAGAACGAGAAGAAAAGGGGATCGTTACCCATGGCGACGACGGCGGCGGCGGAACTCCGGTGCTCGGGCGAATTGGGAGCGGCGCTCGAGCTGTGGCGGCGGCGGCGGTTGCTTCAGACGTTGCCCTAGACGAGTGGGAGGCTTTATAGATGCAAAAGCGTGCTGGGCCAGTTGTTTTTGGGCCATATTTTATAGGGCCAATATTTTCATTCGCGCGTCCGGAGTGTGTCAGTGGCCGTTAAAAAACCGGCCCGTTGCAGCCCACTAAGACGTGGAACCACTTCAGCGAGAGAGCCCTCCGGGAGCATAGCAGCATTGCGGCGCGCGAGCACACCACCCACCTCGGCGGCGGCGGCGGTCGCGCGAAGAGAGGAGAGGAGAGGGAAGAGGGAGTCGGGAGGATGCCTCGGCCGGAGATTCAGGCGCCGCCGGACGTGTTCTACAACGAGGCGGAGGCCCGCAAGTACACAACCTCCTCTCGTATCATCGAAATCCAGGTGAGAAAATGAAGCACCTGCCTGTTTGATTTGAGCTTTGCCGATTTTGCGATGCTAATTGGACGAATCATACCTTCTTTCAGGCGAGGATTTCGGAGAGGGCGCTGGAGTTGCTCGCTCTTCCCAACGATGGCGTCCCCAAGCTGCTGCTTGACATAGGTCAGCTTCCCCTCTGCACGTCTTATCTTGACATCTTGCGTAGAATAGAACACTCAACAGTTGTTGTTTTGGCATGAAATTAGAAAGAAAGATGTATTTTTTTTGTTTGATAATTTTTCAATTGCAGTCGGCACATGATAGAGCATTCAGCATTACATTGCTTTGATAATGAAAGGATGTTGCTACGTGATTTCACTTTGGAATTTCTGTACTTACGTTGGTTGTTTGTGTGTTGTGATTGACAGGATGTGGTTCTGGACTTAGCGGTGAGACTTTGACGGAACATGGTCACCATTGGATTGGTTATGATATCTCAAAATCTATGCTTGGTGAGGAACTGACTCTGTTCTTTAGTCTTGTTCTCAAAACCTTTGTCGGTATCTAGTCTGTTCCTGCTACCCTGTCTTAGCGATTCATTCGTTATTTGTGCAGATGTTGCCTTGGAGCGTGAAACGGAGGGCGACCTTCTACTCGCAGATATGGGCCAGGTATAATGTGCGCTATGTCACTGGTGTGGTCAAGAAATTTCAGTTTCATAGGTTATATCCATGATGAATTTCATAAGGCCACAGGGTATTTGCAATCCTGATAATAGAGTTCAGTTATGTGGCACAAGTGGTAGAAGGCATCCTTGGTAGTAATAACATTGCACATCATTTGAGTTACCACAAAGCCAATCTAGTTCACACTCTAGGATTTCGAGGACCTTCAATGTTTAAATATTCTGGTGTGAAAAGAAGAGAGATGAGAACGGTCTGATAAACCTAACATTGCTAATTAACGTTGCAGGGCTTAGGCCTGCGTCCAGGAGTTATTGATGGTGCAATCAGTATCTCAGCAGTTCAGGTACCTTTCAGAAGTTATCTTCTGCAACTGTGTGTTTATCTTATTCCTAATTTCCATATTTACTAATGTCTCAACTGTGCCTTTTGTTTTTTGGCCCATGCACAGTGGTTATGCAATGCTGACAAGTCTTCTCATGACCCAAGATTGCGGTTAAAGTACGCACCTGACGTCATTCTGTACTCTTTGTCTTGCTTGTCTGCAACCAATGACTTTTTGTTAATTGAGATGAGTGCATATTTTGCAGGGCTTTCTTTGGATCATTATATAGATGCCTAGCAAGGGGAGCAAGAGCCGTTCTGCAGTTTTATGCTGATAATGTGAAGCAGAGTGAAATGATTGTTACTTACGCCATGCGTGCTGGTTTTGCTGGTGGAGTGGTCATTGACTGGCCTCATAGGTAAGGACTCAATTGCCCCATAGCATGGAAAATCATACAATTTCATGTTCATGCATTTATGGGCATTTATTTCTTCTGACAGTTCAAAAGCAAAGAAGTCGTACCTTGTCCTCACTTGTGGAGCACCTTCTCTGCATACATCGCTTCCTAAGGGTAAAGGTGAAGATGGTGAGATGTGTAGCGACGACGACGACGACGATAGCAGTGGTGAAGATGGTGACCAAACTGTAAGCTATCATGCAGAATTTCTTCTTCGTAATTCTAATTCGTGGATCTGTTGATGATATTTCATTTTCTCCCTTGTCTATTGCTGTAGTGGTAACATTATATCGAGCTTTTTTTCTTTACTAGAATCAGAAAGCATGTTATGTTCATGAGTGAACCTTATATTGAAGCAATGCAGCTGCACTGTAATTATCGTTGCATGAACTAACAGTTGTAAGCCCACCTGTGCATAAGAAATGTTAAACATAGTCTTTGCAGGTCCTTGAAATAGGGAAATCTGTAATTAGGTTTTTACCTCATGATTCCCAGTTTTTTTCGTTGCTATAGATGCCACAATTAGTGTCTATGCTTGATCAGGAACCATCTTAACTTCTCAAACTTATGGGCCTATAAAAAATTGTAACTATCGGGTGATCATTTTTTGGTTTCTAACTGTACGTATGAAATGTTTATTGATGCAGGTTGGCATATACGATAGAAATAGGCCGAAGAAGAAGCAGAAGACAAAAAAGAATGGCAAAGGTAAGGTATGGCTTTTGAGGAAAAAAGAGCAGATGAGAAGGAAAGGGCATGATGTACCTGCGGACACAAAGTACACAGGGAGGAAGCGGAAAACCTACTTCTAACTCTGATTCTGGTGATGCCGATGGCTGGCCATGCTTGCTATGCTGGTTGTCTAGTTGGCTTGTAGTTTGTAGAGGCAGCGAGAAGGTTTTGTAAGAGTCAAATGAACGCGATTCCTGTGTACACCAATAGTGCTACTCCAAAGTTGTACCGCCGTCCAGCAGTTTTGACAATGTTTTTGATAATTTGTCAGTTTGTAGAACATATATGAGGATGAATGGCTGGTTGTTTTCATGAGCATATGTATACTATTTCCCATTTTGTTTTCTGTTGAGTCCAGCTGTGATTCATCAAGTGCAGTGGTGCTTCATGCTGTTGGGTGGAATGGAAAGATGTCGAGACAGTGGCTTGGCTTAGGTGCCCGCTGGTTGTCCTATGACAAGGCGACTGGTGACCCGTTCTGGATAACATTAAACGGTGCGCCCTATCGAGCCCATTTTCTAGTTGCTTGCCGTCGTTCCGTAGTTGAGGCAGCTCTGTTAGAGTCAGTCCGCCTTCCCTCGATGGCGGGTGCCTTCACGTTCGCCGCCGTGGTCTCTTCAGCCGTGCCTATGCAGGCCACTGAGCTCAACTCCAGCTTGGCGCCGCACCGCGGCAGCTTCTTCCGCGTGAGCTGCTGGAATAGCCACCGCTCGGCCGCGAGGAACGGCGGCCGTGCACGTTCCTCCCGGCGCGACCAGGCCGAGGTCGAGACCGACGCGGGCGCTGGCGGAATCCTCAAGGTCAGCATCTCCTCCCCAAATCTCGTTACCGCCTCTTCAGCTCTCGCATTGGATAAATTGTGCCTTCTCGTAATAGTGTAGCGCTAATTCGCATTCCACCTCAACATGTTGGAGTTGGACCGTAGGGTCCCGGTGAAACAACGAAATGTTCAGTTTTCAGGGACCATTTATCCACAGTTGGACTCGAATGTTGTATTGTATGGCACTGTTCCATCCCATTTAGCAGCTTTTGCATATGATGAGATACTTATGTTGATCTAATCGTGATTCGCTTGTGCTTTCAAGCTATGGATTTTGACGAATGTTCTCGTTTCCTTCATGTGCAAACAGGATGATTCGAGCTACCTATTGACCCTGTTCCTCGGATCCATCGGTGGCGCTGCAGCTGTAAAATACGGAAGCATCCTGCTCCCCGACATCACAAGGCCAAACCTGGCGCAAGCTCTGCTGATGGTGTCCCTGCCTGTAGTTGCTGCCGTCTTTCTTTTGCTCAAAGCGAGCTCCAAAGAGGATTGATTCCCCTGAGAACTTGCACAGGTTTTCCTTGATTGATATAGTTTACCGGTATCTTGTAAGATGGAAAAGTTAAGACTACAGTTGAGCACTTTACTATTTGTGTGGTGATCATGGGTTCCCAGTTTGTAGAGCCTCATCCAAATATTTCAGTGGAACAGGGTCTTGCTCAGCATAGTCACAGAGTAAGCACCAATCCTCTGAATTCTGAATACAAGGTTTGGGATCCATCCACAACACACCACACCTCATCTCGCATCGCAGCAGAACTGCAGACGCGCAGTGCTTTCTATGTCAGTGAGTTCACCATTTACGCGTATCTCCTCTCCGCAACTTCAAGGATGCACTTCCTCCCCGGCGACGGCCGTAACGCGCCTACATTGGCTGTAGGCGACGTGACCGGGAGAGAGGACTGCCCTTCCCGCACACTGGAATGTGTGGTGCATCAGATTATTCAGAACAGTAGTAGGAAGCAACTGCCGCCGACAGGGCTTGTCTCGAGTCCTCAACACAAGCGTCACAGTTTCGAAAGTCAGGACATGGATGTTCATTTATTCTGAACAGAAATTCAATGATATATTAGCAAGAATAAATATATATTTACAAAATGTTGTGGATTCTCTGGGTTTGATATCGCCAGGACAAGGCTGCAACTTCAGACTACAAAATGGACTTGGAAAATAGCAAGAAAAACCTTGCTTCACCGGAATGGCAACATAGAATGCGTCAACAAGATTAGTAGACAAGTCTCAGGTCTCTCCGCTGCCACTTCACAGCCAGCAAATCTTGAGCCTCTCCAACAAAACGGATGTTAACAGCTCGACGGATTCCCAATAAATTGAAGAATTGCAAATTTGACTGCAGCACGATTGTAATTGAAGAAAGTGTATCCTGAAGCAAATATTTACAGCCTACAGGTTGTCCTTCAGCCACTTCGCAGCACCACTGGCAATGGATCTGAAAGAATCAACAAGGAACTGGTTTAAAAATACTGGAGATACCCCAAACACAAGTGATTGAAGAACCATAACAATCAACAATACTATAAAATTAAGTTATGTTCGTTCAAATTTCGAAAGAAGAAAAAAGTCTACATTTAAACCTTCATTATTACATTTATATTTTTTCCCCTTTTAACGAGTATTTGGAATACTGCCACACTGGGTTTCCAAAACCAATAATATAGTTTATTGCACAAGGAGACGTATCACAGTTAAGGATTTCATACCACCAGAGCAAACATGCAAAACAGATATAGCATACCACCTATATGTTCAATCCACGTAACGATATACAACTAATGAACATATTACTAGTAATGAACACAGGAGACGTATCACCAGGGCATTCAAGAATAGCGCACAACCCTCTACTATGATACATGACTGAACCACTATGTATCAGCAGCAACAACAACGTATTAGCAATGACATTGTAAATCAAGTTTAATCGTTACCCCGCAAAATCTGTAAGTTTCTTTAACCAGTCACCCTCTCCTTCATCAGGTTTATCATTACTTTCTTGACTTGAGCCACGTTCTTTCTCTTGATGCATGGCTGCAACACAGATGACATGCAAGTCTTAGTTTCGTTTCATGGAAATTTCTTCATTGTTCTTCAAGCGGTAACAACAGGATATAATTAAATTTCTGATAATGAAAATCATTAAGGGACGGGAGGAAAGAAAGGGCGGTAGATGATAATGCAAAATTATTTGCTTTTTGCTGTAGGGAAGCGGAGGGTAAGAAAGAAAGAGAGCCGGTAAAGAGCATGTTTACTTGTTGGCTTGGTGGGTTTCGGCTTGGGGGCTGTACGAGCAAAACCGCCATCACTCAATGATGCAAGTTCTTCAAGTAATTCCCTTTCACGCCCACTGTAATAAACAACAATTTTAGTAACTCACAGAGATACTGGCTGTGTGATTATGTAGCTCAGTAATTGAAAAAGTTGGTTCAAGTCAAACATATTTTCACCTTATACGTTTGGGTATAGTGACCTTAACAGTAAATAGATGGTCACCACGTATAGATGGTTTATTCAATGACGGAACACCTTGCTTTGCTAGGACAATTACATCACCAGGCTGGGTGCCTGGGGGTATTCGAAGTGTACTGGTTCCATCAACAGTTCTGACCTGCACGGGGAAACATTTGAAAGGAATGGTTACACAGACCTACATATCGAAATAATTATTTCAAGGACAGCTTCATATGTGAAACAGAAAACTACAAACGAAAATTGATCAGTTAGAAATTAGAACAGCAAAAAAGGGGAGGACTAGACTTTATAGTAACAAGAGCACTACCAGTGGGCATAGAACAAGTGATTAGCATAGGTTTCCTTTCAACAGAATTATGGAATCAATTCATGGTCAAGAGAAAAGTATCACATCCCCTGATCTTGGATTTTGCTCAAACAAATATAATGATTATATGTCAGGAGACACCTTGCTATAAGTTCCTTTTACAATATTTGAATTATCTCAATAGCAAAACTGAAAAACACTAGCATTCGATTAAGAACTAAAGTAAAGTAAAAATTGGCTAGTGTACATTTTCATTGAATATCGTGCATGTAAAGAAGGCCAATAAGCCAATAATGTGATCAACTATGTGCAGGACCTAGCTAAAGCAAGCACGCAAAAACGCAAGAAGGCGGGCAAGCATGCAGAACTATTGGAACTTGGAATAAAGCAACCAAGTTATCTGCTCAATATTGTATCTCAATTTTTGCATGCTTCTAGTTTCCAGTTTTCAAGTAAAGTGATAAGTGTTGGTTCTATGGGAACGAAATAGTTGCTTTCTGAACAAGGAAGTGAACTATGACTGATACTAAAAATCACAATTGTTATCATATAAAAAATATTTACCTTTTTAATGGTGCCCAAAATAGCTTCAACATAGCTTACTGACACGTTGGAATACAAGTTTATACCATCCCTTTTAATATCTGATGGCTCCTCTATATCAAGGCAAACATAAAGATCACCAGGAGGCCCTCTGTTTTTGAAAAGAAAACAGGTTTATGCATGAGTTTATTCGGATATCCATGCAAAGAGAAACATAGAAAGCTAAAAGTGAGGAATTTGAACAAGATAGATTGCATCTAGGAAAAGGCAGGAATATGCCTGCACATATTTTCTGAAGTATTTTCTACATGGCAGTTAGCATAACTTCCTTTAGTATCCGAGCCTTATTCAAAATGTAAATTAGTACACACTACAAAATTAGTCTGCATAGAGTTATGCTCCTGATGCAACAAAAAGCTTCAGCAAAAAGCATTTATGAGAGGACCTAAACTATGAAAGGCAAACAGCCACAACTTTACTTCATATAAATGAAAATTTTAAATATATTCATGAATCTCGCGTTGCATATTGAGATGTGACACTGGCAAGTTCTTGGTTGTCGCTAATTAAAAACGGATGCTAGATGTCATTTACCATGTTCCCAACAGATGTAGTCCAGAGGTACGCAAAAAATGGTACAAGACTACAACTAAGGCTGAGGATGGCATACCGCAGCGTAATACAAAAATCATTTTTAACAGCCTCTGGTACCACAATGAACTGCTGAGAGTATTTTTACGATGTTCCAGTATGAAGATAAACAGGATAAACATTATGTTCATAGCACTTTGCTTACCCTCTTGGTCCTGCATCACCTTCCCCACGTACACGAAGAGTACTACCTTTACTAACTCCTGGTGGAATTTTTACTTTGATCTCTTTCCTGACACGAATACGTCCCTCACCAGAACATTTCCTGCAATACTCTGAAATGATTTCACCCTCTCCGGAACAAGTTGGGCAAACAGAAACCTACAAAATAGGAAACCTAGTCCATTGTAGTCATCACAAATTGCAATAGACGTCAAACTGAACTGAAATTATTACATAGAAATACAGGCCGTCCAAAGGCTTAAATTGTCCAGTGTTCTGAATTATGATAACCTCAGTACATTATCCTCTTCTAGATGTCTCAACCATTAATCCATTTTTAAAGGCATGAAAAAAATAATAACTAATTATTCTATTAATAAAATAACCAATTGCATAACAAAACCAGCATTGCTGCTAAGCTACTGGTGCAATGCCAAAGCTAACATGCTTCACCCCTGTTCTTTCTTAGTATATTCTGAATGAGAAGGTGTAATCCACAATATACTAACATTTAAAAATTCTATTTTTTTAGGGAAAATAAGAAACCTCTTGACATCCTAGTACATCTTGCAGAATTGTTATGCTTTCATGATATCTCATTTATAGTTCGTCCTTTTGAATAATGTTTATTCTGGTACATGTAACCAGCAATACATCACTAGCTTACTTCATTTTACCTGAATTGCTGACGCCATGTCTTACTGTAAATCTCTAGAACAACATTCTAAAGTTAAATGGTTAAAATATGCTCCATTCTTACCTGGGAGAAAAGACCAAATGGTGTTTGCTCAGTTCGCATTACTTGCCCCCGCCCACCACATGTGGAACATATTCTCATCTTGGAGCCAGCCTTTGATCCAGAACCACCACATGTATCACATGTTTCCAAATGAGATAAAATAATATCTTTCTCAGTTCCAAATATCGCATCTGTGAACCCCAGAATCACATCATATCTGGAAGATTAAGTTTGCGTCAGTTTAGAAATGACACTATTCTGGTGAACTAGCCTTCCAGCAGTGTTTGATGTATTTATCACGTGGATAAAGGTGCAAAGGACAAGGAAGAACGCAGGCAAAGCTGAAGGAGCCAAGCTAGGTTATTAAAAACTGCAGCAACTGACCACTCCCCTTCCAATTACCAGCTTTGACCAGAATGCAAAAGTAAATGTTTTTCTGTTTTTGCATGATTCTAGTATTTGCAGAAATATTTCAGAGCCAAAAATTGGATAAAATTGTATAGAGAACAGTCTAGCAGTCGCTCCGTTACCGGTGAACAACGTGGAACAAATAAACAACTCATATCATATTCTTATCAGGAAGGGACAAATGCAACTATATCACTATCACATATCCTTCTGTCAAGTAACCTATTATCCCAGAGATACAATACTTTCAGGCAAATAATGTGGGAACTCTGATGTTCGCGACATACACAAGTCGAAAGTTTTATTTTTCTTGAACATTAAGTCTAAAGGTTTTAACTAGTTACAGTGAATAGTAGTGAAAATTCACAAAAAATTATCAAATGGAAACACGATAGATCATAAATATCATCTCACTTCAATATGACTTGCAAATTAACACAAACCTGATGTCTTCACCTTGAACAGCAGTGCTCCGCCTGCGTTTCCTGAACGTGCTCTGGTCCATGCCTGAAAAGCCACCCATGCTTGATCCAAAGAATGTCTCAAACAGATCAAATGGATTTGTCTGCATGGAGAAAATGAGCAGGGAAAGAACTAAGAAGGCTTGCTTACGAGAAAATATGGGAAATATTAATAACACTTAGAATCCATATAATTGAGCTGATATACATGTAACAGCATTAAGAAAGGTTGTGTGCGGTTAATTCTAAGCAAACAAGAGTGGAAAAGCAGTACCGTGTAAGCTCCACCTGATCCTCCAACCGTACTCTTGACCCCAGCTTCACCATACTGGTCATACATCGCTCTCTTATTTTCATCTGACAGGACCTGATTACAGTAAAGCTCAGTACTCCCAAAACTGACGATAAAAGACAAAAGAAAACAAGAACTAGACCTTTAATTCTGACCAATTCAATTAAATAGTGGAGAGTCAAAAGCCTGATGAAAAATATAGATCACAACTACCTAGCTAACATTGTAAGCTATCACGTCAAAATCTCAAATTTCGGTTAATAGCACCACAGATTCACAGAATAAGCATGATATGTCGTAAGATGATAAATCGTGCATTAACTTCATCAAACAACAAGAGACAGGCATTCAGCTACTGATCAAAACCTTGAAGGCCTGATAGGAGGTGTGCCTTAGCTCCCATTCTATAAGAGCCCTTCGCTACATTATGCTCTAAGCCGAAAGAATATCATCAAGATAATCAGAACAGTAGGTGAAAGCATTAAGCAAAATACTACAATGAACTGCGTACCTCATATGCTGCACTTATCTCTTTAAACTTTTCAGTCGCTCCAGGCTCCTTATTGACATCAGGATGATACTAAAAACAAAAGAGAACAAAGAAAGATGTCACAACTTTTTTGAACAAGAGAGGGGGAAAAAAAAGAAACAAATACATCAAGCTCTTCATACGCTGCATGATTTTTTATCATATGCGCGTAAGGGGACAAATGTCGAATACCTGCCGCGCAAGCTTGCGGTAGGCAGCCTTGATGTCTTTGTTACTCGCGGAGCGCGGCACGCCAAGCGTGGCGTAGTAGTCGGCCGACGCCCGGACCACCAGGGCCCCTCCACGACGCCGCCTCGGAGCCCAGCCCCGATGCCGCGGCGCAGCACATGCGAGCCGGAGGACGCCGCTACTACTGGCAGCGGCGGAGTGGACCCTACGAGGAGGAAACGCGGCGGGAGTGCGGGACGAAGGCGAAGGATTAGAGGGTGCGAACGGGAGCGTGGACAGCGCGAGCGCCATTAGCAGGCTCGGCGCCTTCTAGAAACTGAAACTTTGCGCGGCTGCCTCCTCTCTGGTCCGCGTCGTCTGAGGTCTGAGCGGATGGAAGCAGGACGATGGATGAAAGAGGATTGGGCCCTAGCTGTCAGTCATGCAAGCATGATGTTCATACTGTCCGTATGCATCTCCATCTTTTCAAACCTCCCATCTAAAATAAACTGTTTTTTTGACATCACATGTTGATCAATAATATAAAAATATATTATCTTTAATAAAACATAGCTATATCAAGGTTCTAAATTTCGTTAGCGGTTTTTTGAGCTTTTTATCGGTTTATCAAAAGCTCAAAATGATTTCGGACAAAATTTGAAAGCAAACTAATCGGTTTTTTCATTTTACCTGTTGGGTTTTCCAGTTTTTGAGACAATTTCTTCATTTATTAGAAAACTGATCGGTTTTTCTGTTTAACGACCGGTTTTATTTGTTTTTTGAAATTTTATATTTTTTTAAATTCGTTCAACTTTCTAATCCGAAAACCGCCCTATCGATGCTATAGGACCGGGCCAATTTTTCCTGGTTTCGGGTTTGGACCGGTTTTCAAATATGGGTGCGTTCGGCGCATGGGGTCTAAATTTTAGAGAGTTTTTGTAACGAATATTCTAATTACAAATAAAGTTTAATTACAAAACTAATTTCAGGACTCCGCTCGAATTTGCGAGACGAATCTAATGAGGGTAATTAAGCCGTAATTAGACGATGGTTACTGTAGTATTACTGTAGCAAAATATAGATTAATTAGGCTCATTAGATTCGTCTCGCGATTTAGAGGGGGGTTGTGACATAGGTTTTGTCATTAAATTAATAAAAGTAGTTTTAAATAGCAAGATTCTCTTTGATGTGATGGGTGCTAAAAATTAGAAAGGGTGCGCCGAACGCACCCTATATATGTGTATAAAGGCGCGTCCCAGACCCATTCTACCCAGTGTGTGAGTGAAAATGTCGTTTATCAAACACACGCGAGAATACCACGGCTAATGAGTAGGTGAAAAGACTCGAACTCGTTTTCAGAGGCCCAAGTATCAAGACAGGGAAATGATCCATACTCTTCAGTTTTCAAAGCTAAATTCTTTGGCATGGGTGAATCATCAATTCTGCTTTTTTGAGAAGGCTATACATTCAGTTTTCACCAATACACAGGAAATTTGGGATCAACTTCTTGCACCCACGACTCAAGGCCGCCGACTATATAGCTGGCGTACAGGAACCCATTCTCCCGGAGCATGCGGACGGCCACCTGGGAGTCGTCGCCTCGCCGGCAGATGAAGTAGAGTGGGCGCTGCTTGCCGCGCAGCGTGTCCGCCACTTCGTTGAGAGCGTCCCGGAGCCGGGGAAGCCTCTCCTCCAGCTCCTGGAGCGGGATGTTGAGGGAGTTGGGTATGGAGGCGATCTGGAAGTGGTGCGCCGGCCGTACGTCCAGCAGCAGGTGAGGCTTGCCACTGTCCAGCAGTTGCTTGTATTCTCTGCAGGTGACCCGGGCGTTATCTGGGAGCGGGTTCAGGCTTGCCGTCGGCTGCATCGTATCAAATGGAAGACAAATGTCAGATTATTCATCATGTGAAATGTACTGAATCAGTTTAAACAAAGGAGGAAGTGTACCTTGCTAGACGTTGAAGACTGTATGAAGCTGTCGTAGTCGAACATGGTAAACATCTGTTCATCGAAAGCAGCATTTTCTCGGCAAACCGGGCATGCTGTTGACCTTCGATGGACCTTCACCTGTATAAAGTTGCAGACGAGTTTAGTTTAGGAGATTCTACGAGCGACAAGGAAGAACCCTGATGCACGATTTCCTCCTGCGCCTGATGGTGCACGCTGAATGAATTTATTATATATACGAGATTAATACGACCAATCTGCTGTATGTTTTCTCGCAAAATTAGCTACCACTGGACTAGCCACCCACACACGCAAAGATTGTGCACAGAATGAAGGAACATACATTCTTAAAACGGGAGGACAGGGCATCGAAGAGTAGCATTCTTCCACAGAGGGGTTCACCAACACCAGTTGTAACCTTTATAGCTTCAAGAGCTTGTAGGCAGCCAATCACTCCAGGAACTAGACAATAAAGGACAGATATTGAATAATTATGGGATGCTTTATCCAACAGTTGTGAAACACAATGTCATATGATCATAAAATTACATTTAACATGTGTGGTGATTATCATCATAAACCCGAAAACTTACCAACTCCAAGAATACCAGTACCAGAACAACTCTGGCTCGATGCTGACGCTGGTGGGTTTGGAAAAAGACACCGGTAGCATGGACTTCCATTGTGGTTATAAACAGCCAGCTGCCGAAAAGAATTGAAGAGCGTCAGTAAAGTTACTCGGAACTCTCTAGGTGAAGTGCAATCATTTTGCCACAAAATTACCTGTCCCTCTAAACCGAATGCTGAACCAGATATGAGAGGCTGAAGAGTATATGGCAATATATCAGTACTCCATCATGGAGAAACTATTCTAAACAATAAGCTATTAAGGTCAGGTGATGGATAGAAAAAGTTGATCGCAAGCTGAAGTAGTAGTAATAATGCACTGAAACTAACACAAAATGGACAACAGATGGAACTATATATTACCTTTTTCAGGAGGACACAGCAATCACTGAGCATGTATCTGCTAGGAAGGCTGTCCGTTGCATCAACTACTATGTCATATCTGTGATTATTTTAGTAGTGTGGAAAACAAGATAATAACACTATAATCAAGATGGATTATTAACGTAGTATTAATTTCTCCTTTCACTTTTCAAGGATACTGTCTCACAACATCCAAAGCATTTTTTGCCTTCAATTTGTGATGATATTCGAACACCTTGACCGAGGAGTTAATCCTAATTCCAAAAGAGACATATATCGGTCAGTGGACGGCATGTAAAAGGTATAGATTCTAGGTACAACAATAAGATAGTCTTCAGCATGTATATTTCTCTGACTATTTGTATTTGTCAGGGTGACAAATGACAATGTCTTACCCTCGGCAAGCAGCTGCTGCTGACTTCACTTTTGGTTGTCCAACATGCGCTTCTGCGTGCATGGTCTGAAAAGGCATTCAGGGGAAGGATCTAAGTATGAATAGAACACAAAAAAGTACCACCCCTAGAATTAAGCCACCAGGAAACTGACAAGTTATAACTTTCAAGATTCATTATATGAGCGTCGTCAACGGCCATCTGAAAAGGCATTCAGAAACTGAAAACTACTTGCTACTCGCCGTTGCATGTCAAATAACCTATCAAATTAAGAACCATCCATTCACTTTAAGTGTACAGTGATGCGACTCTTAGTAATCTGACGCAGGTGCAACCAAAGTTAGTCAACGGAGGTTGCACCTGATGTAGTTGGCAACGAACTATGAACAGAACAAGCCCGAATAATGTAACAGTTTATGTGAAGAAACGGTGAAGCGGGCGGCAAACAAGAAAGGGCCTCGGTACCTGCCGGTGGAGGTTGCCAAGTTCAACGTCATCTCCATCAACGATGCCCAAGGAACCTAACAATATACGATCGTAAAAGAGTTAGCAAAACCTCCCTCTGAGTCACGACTCACAAGGACTAATTTTGTGATCGAACACTTGGAAGTACACTACACTAGAGTAAGAGCAATTGACGCGATATGTTGCAGAGATGGGAAATTTACCAACGCCACAGGCAGCCAGATACATTGCTACGGCCGAGCCCAACCCTCCGGCACCGACCACCAGAACCGACGACCGGGACAGCCTCCGTTGCCCTGTAGTCTCGCATACAAGCAGCACGTAGGTCAGTAAAATCCCACACTACTATATGTGTACGCTCACGGGTTGATCCACCCGGAGCGAGGAAGCAAAGCAACCGATCGATCCTAGCAACTACGACAATAAAGTTGATGACCAACCTTGGACGCCGAAGTCGGGGAGGAGGAGGTGTCGGCTGTACCGGCGGATCATGTCGGGAGTGAGGCCGCCGGCGCCGGCGTGCAAGCCCATCGCGTCCAACTTGGCGGACAAACCGGGAGGAATCGTGGTCGGCGCAGCGTCGCCGGCGCGGAGCTGGGACTCGAAGAAGCGGATGCGGCTGTCGAGCTCGTCCCGCTCCTTGCGCAGCGCCGCGATCTCGCGCATGATCGCCTCCGTCCTCCCATCGCCGCCGCCGCCCATTGCCACTCCGTGCTGAGCTTGCCCTTTCGACGAAGGCAATGACGCAAGTGGCTCGAGAGTATTGGCAGCTTAGACGAATGTGAGGGTGTTTACGCGCGTGCCACCTACTAATTAGTTGTGGTACTTATATAGGTCTCGACGTCTCGTACTGCCTGGACTGTTGGAGAGAACGCCATGACAGAGTCCTGAACTATCACTCTCAAGCGTCACATGGCTTCTCGCTACCGACTTCCTCAAAATTGGTTCAGCCTTAAAGGTTGACCTTGACTATTTCTCTCTACATACGTGTCGTTAAATGTCACTCTCGAGCCGTAGCCTAGCGATTACGGGGAGATTTATTTATATTATGCACTGATGAACCCGCAAATCCGGAACAAGTAAACTAGAGAGCAGTGCTGACCAAGGAATTACGGTCCAAAAAGTCCTCGCGAATCTCATGCAAAGGTGATCACCGGTGCAGTGCTATTAGACGAACGAGCGAGCCGCTTCAACGGTTTGCACGAGTCAAGACGACGACGTTTCGAAGAAAAAGAAAAGACGACGACCCCATCTACTACGAGGGAGGCGGTCCAGCGTCTCGTGGGCTAGGGAGGCCCAGAGTGTCCAAACACTACAGCCCACCAAAATGTGTGCTTCCCAGAAAAAAAAGTAGAACTGGCGAGTCTTCTTCCTTATCGCTTCGCTTTCCCCTCGCTACAGTTCCAACAGGGAGAATCGAAGGCGATTCTCTTCCCGGCGGCCAAATCGACGGGTTCTTCTCGCCTCCGGCGGCCTAGCTGGCGTCGGAGGATGGGGGGACCTTCGATTTGGTCGTCCGGTGTATATACCCTATACTATTAGGCTTGGTTTGAGTAGGTTAGGGTTAGGTCTATCCATGCCAGTGGTGCGGTGTGGATTCTTTTACTGGTGCTGCTGTGTCTCCGGCAAGCGACGGCGTCGATGCGGTGGTAGTTCGTGGCCGAGGTTCGGGGCGAGCATCAGGTACTTTTGTCCCTCCGGGGTAAGTCCGGCGACAACGACGGCGTCGTCAATGTTTGCTGGTTACCTTGTGAGGTATATACTGCACTTTCTTGTTCAATCGGGATGGTGGTTGTACTCCCACCTTGAGAGATCGGGTTGGAGTTTCCCTTTTGCTGTCGCTTCGCTGCTGGTTGATTTGAAGTCGCCAGCAGTTCTTGGGGCGTCAGATCTCCTTCGTCTCGGCGTTGGATTATATGCGCGTTCATCGATTCAAGCGTGCATCGATTTCTTCGATGTGCCAACTTGTGCCAAGGTTGGTTTCAAAAAACTAGTTGTGGCTTCTTCAGAAGCTTCTTCGTCGAGCTGGAGTTCGGCTTCAAGTCGCAGGTTCGTCGCTTCTTTCGTCCAGAGAGCAAGCGTCGGGCGGTGGCTCCGGTCGCCAGCAGCGAAGTCCACCGGGGAAGAGTTACAAGAACTTGTTTGTAATTTTTCATCTTTCTGGAATGTTCTTGTAAGCTGTCAATGTAATTTGTTAGTATATCAATAAAGATGTGAAACCCGGTTTCTCAAAAAAAAAAAAGAAAAAAAAGTAGAAAATGTGTGTGAGAGAGAGCCCAACGCCTTCTCGCGCTTTTCTCTTCTTCCTCAGGCGCTGAACTGAAATCCCGGCGGTCTCATGAGCGTCGCCTCTTCTTCGCTTTGGCGGCTGCGCGGCGCGGCGGGCGGGCAAGAAGCTAGATGGCGCACCGGCTGCTGGAGATGGGAGCGGGTCAACGGTTGCGGCTTCTTTCCAGTGGCAGCCCTTACTTCCGAGCGGCGCCACATCGGCGGTAAGTACCATACTACGCGCTCAAACCCTAGCTCCCGCCCTGGATCGAGACGCCTTCACTGCTGTTAACTGTTACTGTTTCAATGATTCGTTAGGTATGCTGCATTATTGCGCCCAGTAGAGTAGCTGTTTTTGTGACTTCGCGTTCTGCGGCTAGTGGCTATTAACGAGTGGGTTCTAATGTTGTCATGTATTATCAATTGTGTTTTTTTTTCCCTTTTCCTGAGACTTGGGCGAGATATCATGCAAATTCCAGGTTAACTGCGTGCTGTCTTGAATCCGTCTTGTTAAGGTTCAATGCTCCAGTGATGACTAAATTCACCTCCTATGTCGTTCCAATTCCTGAAAGCAGCTCCTAAGAGACGCTGCGTACTGTGTGGAGCTGAAGAGACATCTGAGGAGCTTAGTTTTTTTTTTCCGCTTCTGAAAATGATTAGTGTCAGAGATATGTTAGCCGAAATGCTTTTTAGCAGTGTGCCGAATCTACCACCTTAAGTTTGGATACTCCAGTGATGACCAGATTCACATCCTATATCGTTCCAATTCCTGAAAGCAGCTCCTGTAAGACGCTGCATAATGTGTGGAGCTGAAGAGACATCTGAGGAACTTAGTTTTTTCTTTCGCTTCTGAAAATGATTAGTGTCGACGATATGTTTGCCGAAATGCATTTTTACAGTGTGCCAATTGTTCCACCTTAAGTTTGGATACTCCAGTGATGATCAGATTCACATCCTATATCGTTCCAATTCCTGAAAGCAGCTCCTATGAGATGCTGCAAAATTGTGGACATGAAGAGACATCTGAGGAGCATTTTTTTTTACCAGTCGATTTCTTTTCTGAGAAATATTTGTTTGTTTATTTCTTTCCTCTTTCTACTTTCTGTTTATTTTCAGTTATTTTGTGCTGTTCATTTCGTTTAATTTGGCACAGTGCACAAAGCTGGTCTAAACTCTGAAGCTTCCAGGCCTGTTTGCAGCTTAGGCATTTCAAGTAAAGTTACAGAAAACAATCTATTCCAACCTCACATACTAAACAATTGCTTGTCCGCGTGTGACAGTCTAGTGCCTTTTCCTTTAATTTTCTTGCTTTCCTTTTAGTTTCCTCGGTGTTCTGCTGGAACGTTACTTTGCTATTTGGGTGAAGTGTTGAATCATTTATGGGAAATTGGTGATTGGATGCAGATTTTGAAGCTAGAATGTAGGCTGATTCTGTGTCGTTGAGATATATTCCATCGGTTCTTAAATATATGATGTTTAGGACAGCAAATACAGTTCAATTTTAAGAACGGAGGTAGTACATATTTATACTCGCAAAAGAAAAAGGAAATATACAGATGTAGAAATGTCGGACGTTGAAAAGAGTTGGGCGCGTATTATCCATGACATCATTTTATCTAATCCAATGCAGTTTATTGTTACTTAGTAAGCATCAATTCATCATTTGAGAAACAGAAACTGCTATTTTCTTTAACGCAGATGCCAGATTATGATGTGGCTTCTGAATGTACAATAACATTATGTCGACCTGGGTTCAATTTGATTATTGATTGAAGGAATACTACCTACTGTGTATTCTGTAGTTTCATTAAAAATAACTTGCATTCTGTAATTTTGAGTAGCCTTTTCTTTTTGCTTCTTGGTCCCTATCCAAGCATGTATCGTTGCATGAACATATTACTGCGCATTCTTGTTTGTAACTACATATTTTGTTTTGTTCCAAATAGAAAATGGATATGAACATACTTTTCCTCTGAATGCAGGCCATAGTTGGCACTGATGCCCCAAGGCCAAGGGCCGTTATATCCCAGTAGCATTCCAGATAACAGTCTCAATAATGTCATGCAAGGCTCAGAGAAGGCGGCATCAGCATCATTTAATAGTGCTTTTCCAGCAACCCCTCCAGTAGACGGGGGCAAACCATATTCGCAAGACGAGGCAAGCTCAGCTAGTCAGCTTACAAGTCATCACATAACAATGCTGCACTGCCTGTTTGTTGCCAAGGACAGTGCCCACCATTCTATCTCCTATGGTGGTTGGATGGCTCGCCTCGCATGTCTTACCCGCTGCAGATAACAGTACAGTGCCGATGCTTCTTTGGCCACTTGAATCACAAGCAGGCTCGTGCAGCTCAGCAAGTCATCGACCTCCCAGCTCGAACCTGACATCTGAAGTCTCAACCATGGTCTTTCAAAGAGAAGTATAACTATAGGACTTCCCTGTTTGAGCGTAAAGTGTGACCCAAATGTTTCCTATTTTTGATTTCGTTCCGGTTGCCCCGTTAAACTGTATAGTATATGGATCGTTGATTAATATTCTTAATTGGATCAAGTTTTAGCCTTGAGATTCACCAAATTTCCTCCAGAATATTGTATTCACTTTAATTATGCCTTTCATTAAAGATATACCGATACTGATGCTATATTGGGGGATGAATTTCGAACAGGCCTTGTAAAGCTTCATTCAGTGTCGTCCTTCACTGATGTGTGTGGTCAGGCGGCAGGCTGAACACTCATCGTGGCTGAGGTCTATGGATAGCGACGGCCACAGCTACTCGTAATTAAAGCCCTGCCGCGCTGCCAGTCTTCCACACCCTATGGAGTACAATCAATCAACCTCCCCACCAAGGTTTACATTACCGTTACAACCGTTCCAACCGGCTCACACCGGTTACTCCGGTTTTACCGGTTACCGCGGTAACCGCTCGGAAACCGACCAAGATTCAAAAATCAAAAGTTGAATTCAAAAACTCGGTTACCGACCGGTTTCGTCGGTAACCGAACGGTTTGCTATGAAAACCGATCGGTTTGATCGGTTTTACCGGTTTGACTGGAAATTGCAAAAATAGGCTCAAAAAGTTAGAATTTTTGGCATGAACTTTGCTAAAATATTCTAATAATGGTTAACGAGACATTGACAACATAGAATTCATAAAATATTGCACCAATCAACCTCATACAACATACCACAATTCATACAAAGTCCAACATAAATTGTCAGATACATAGTTCTTGACGAAATTTAACATACAACATAGTTTTGAACATAATACACATAGTTTTGTGCACATCAACATACAACAATGGATACAAACATACATCTCAAGACCATATGACGTCGTCGGATTGCGGATTGTCCTCCGTGTTTTCATTCTCTGAATTTTGTACAGAAAGTTACTGCGAGTGCAAGAGTTTATGTTGCACCAATGGATAGATCTATCTACAAGGAAACCAACAAAACTTGTTTCACATTTTTAGGAGCTATATTCCGTCAAATATGAATTATTGAAGTTTTTAACTACTTTCCCATTTTCTGGAGATTAGATCGTGAACAGTAAAAACAGGGGATGAAAGAACAGGCGGCCAGGAATCTCTAAAATCCGTCGATTTGAGTGGTCTAATTGCATGGGCGATGACTCAAATGGATTATTTTGGATGTGAGGAAGCTATAGGTACGAGGAATCGAGCGGAAACTCACTGTGGAGGGAGGAATCGACCATTGCGTCCGAGGTGCTCATGCGGCGGCCATGATGGAATGTTCAAGCAATTATTTCACCCATCAAACGATCTAGTTTTTGTGAACCGTTTCCACCAATGTGCTGCAAATTCCTTCTAGTTTATTTACATATTTTGTGTTTCAAAATTTTTCAAATTTTCAAAAAATTTTGAATTTCAAATCTCGAAACCGGGCTACCGAACTAACCGGACCGGACCGGTTAGTCCGGTAACCGCGATTACCGAGCGGTAACCGTCGGTATTGAGAACCTTGTACAATCAATCAACCTCCCCACCCAATTCTTTGATTTCCTGTCCCAAAAGAAAAAAACTCCCGCTCAAAAACGCGCGCGAAAAACAATTTAGAATTCCCTTTTCCCGCCTTCCAAGCGGTTCCCCTGCGTCAAAAGGCGGGGAAAGAAAGAAAGAAAGGCCGGGGTAATCGAATCACGCCACGATCGCCTTCTTTGCGAAGCCATTTAAACACCCACGGCGTCGTCTCAATTCCCCTCCCAAAACCTTTCACAATCCCACATCCGTCCTGCTGAGCGAGGCGACGGCGACGGGCGATGTACGTGATGAAGCGCGACGGCCGGCAGGAGCCGGTGCAGTTCGACAAGATCACGGCGCGGCTCAAGAAGCTCAGCTACGGCCTCAACGAGGAGCACTGCGACCCGGTCCTCGTCGCCCAGAAGGTCTGCGCCGGCGTCTACAAGGGCGTCACCACCAGCCAGCTTGACGAGCTCGCCGCTGAGACCGCCGCCGCCATGACCGCCTCCCACCCCGACTACGCCTCGGTATGTTCACTGCCCATAATTGATCCGTCCACGGGCTGTTTAAACCTACTGCCTGCGCAATTTGATAGTTCTTGACTGGTTTTGGTTGACGTTGTGAAGCTGGCGGCGAGGATCGCTGTCTCGAACCTGCACAAGAACACCTTGAAGTCCTTCTCGGAGACGTACGTGGCTGCGGTTTTCTTATCTAGGAATATGCTTTACTGATCTGCTTTGTAATTTTGCCGCGTTGATATCTGTGTGCAGGGCTAAGGTTTTGTTTACGAATTGCGACGAGAGGTCTGGCTTCATGGCTCCCCTGATTGCTGATGACGTCTACTTAATCATCATGAAGGTGCGATGCTCATCAATTTCTTGTAGGATAACAAACATGTGTTGTGCGTCTTCCCATTTAGATAGCATGTTTGCGTCCACTAAATGTCATGAGGACATTGTAAATGTGAACTGTAAAATTGATCAAATTCAGGGTGAACTCTTATCACTTAGTGTCATGATATACATTGTTTAGTAGTACTTTATTTTCTTACTAGTATACACGCGGAAGGAGCTTGAATGTAAAAATGCTCCTCATGAATATACATTGTGACTTATAGAATCTCTAGCAGTACTCAATTTCTATTTTCTAATGTCTATATCATTTCAGAATGCAGCTCGCTTGGACAGTGAGATAATCTATGATCGAGATTTCGACTATGATTATTTTGGTTTTAAGACACTTGAGAGATCTTACCTGTTGAAAGTTGGTGGAAATGTTGTGGAAAGGCCACAACATATGTTAATGAGGGTTTCTGTTGGTATACATAAGGATGATATTGAATCTGCTGTCAGAACATACCACATGATGTCTCAGCGCTGGTTTACTCATGCTTCCCCAACACTTTTCAATGCTGGCACTCCAAGGCCCCAGGTACTGCTAACTTTTACCAAATAAATGTTCAGTGGGGGATTGTTAGTCTCATATTTATTTGTTCTTATGTAGCTGAGTAGCTGCTTCCTTATCTGCATGAAAGATGACAGTATTGAGGGAATTTATGATACTCTTTCCGAATGTGCTGCGATAAGCAAAACTGCTGGAGGGATAGGTATGTCTATTCACAATGTTCGAGCTACTGGGAGTTACATTCGAGGAACAAATGGGACTTCTAATGGAATTGTTCCCATGCTACGCGTTTTCAATGATACTGCCCGTTATGTTGATCAAGGTGGTGGCAAGAGAAAAGGTAACAAAAATTAAGTTAGACCATACCTGATTGACAGGATTGTGGAATTTCTAACAGTTGCCTTACTTAGGTGCATTTGCTGTTTATTTGGAGCCTTGGCATCCTGATATCTTTGAGTTCCTTGATCTAAGGAAAAACCATGGGAAGGTAAATACCTCTTGAATAATAACACAGATTTGACCGGCTGTATAAGAAATGCACTCCAAGTGCTTGACATGCTATTATTTTTGGATTACTCCATCCGTAAAAAGTTTTCTGTCATCTGCAATTTATAGGAGGAGCATCGTGCAAGAGATCTTTTCTATGCACTTTGGGTTCCTGATCTATTCATGGAGAGGGTAAAACTCAATGAAAAGTGGTCACTGTTTTGTCCCAATGAAGCTCCAGGTTTGGCTGATTGCTGGGGAGATGAGTTTCAGAATTTGTACCATAAATATGAAAGAGAAGTAAGCTGCACGTTAGTCTTGAATATACACTTTTGTCGATGTGACTGAAATATATAAAATAACTCAGCAATGTGATTTTAGGGCAAGGCAAAGAAAGTTGTTCCAGCGCAGGCCCTCTGGTTTGATATTTTGAAGGCACAGATAGAAACTGGAACACCCTATATGCTTTATAAGGTATTTAGCTCGTAAGAATGCAACTGGTTTCACCTCTATATTGGTCATTATTTTACACCACATAAACCTGCTCTTGTTGAGAGATCCAAATATTTGCTTCTAAAAGTTCTTTATGGTCTGCAGGATACTTGCAACAGGAAAAGTAACCAACAAAATCTTGGCACAATTAAGTCGTCCAATTTGTGTACTGAGATAATTGAGTATACAAGTCCTACTGAAACTGCTGTGTGCAATCTAGCATCAATTGCTTTACCACGTTTTGTGAGGGAAAAGGTACATACTGAATTCTTTTCATTATTTTAATTAATTAGTTGAACTGGAGCATACTTTACACTTCACACATGTTTCAGGATATTCCTATTGAGTCCCATCCAGCTAAGCTTGTTGGTAGCATTGGATCAGAAAATAGATACTTTGACTTCGACAAATTAGCCGAGGTTTGTTTACCTCACATTATATCGGTGTAATACTCTGCCTTGCCAGTCTGAATAATGCTAACTTAAACGTTGTCTTTGACAGATAACTTCAGTTGTTACGTTTAATCTGAACAAAATCATTGATATTAATTATTACCCTATTGAAACTGCAAAAAAGTCAAATCTGAGGCACAGGCCAATTGGGATAGGCGTTCAAGGTTTGGCAGATACTTTTATTCTACTTGGAATGCCATTTGATTCACCAGAGGTACGTTTTGCGTGCTGAAACATGTGGCTATGTCATTTTGTACTTTGCTGATAACATAGTGAAATTCTGTTCCAGGCCGAGCAGTTGAATAAGGACATTTTCGAAACTATCTATTATCATGCTTTAAAAGCTTCTGCTGAACTTGCTTCAAAAGAAGGTCCATATGAAACATATTTTGGGAGCCCTGTCAGCAAGGTTAGTATGTGATGTCTGCAAACATGGACTAGTCACTAGAGTTATGCTGAATATGTTTGATTTTGTTGAACCATTCACTTTCTCAGACAATACTTACTGCCAGTGGAATTTTCTGTGACTATATGCGGACTCAATGGCAAGGAAGTAACAATAACATCTGTATTTTGCTATAGCTCTTCTGCATAACATGCCACATATTATCATTGCTGCTCTATCACCTTGCAGCTATTGAAGAGCAGAATTATTAAACTTAGTTGAATATTTGCTATTTTGTGGGATTGCAAGAACCAAAGATGGCTTGCACAGTTATATATATTGCACTAGCAACAAACTCGTACGCATTTCCTGAAAAAAAGAAAAAGAAAGAAAGAAAAAAAAACGTACGCCTGTTACAACATGCTTCCTTTGCAGGGAATTCTCCAACCTGACATGTGGAATGTAGTCCCATCAGACAGATGGAATTGGTCGGCAATAAGGCAGAAGATTTCACAAGTGGGATTAAGGAACTCCCTTCTTGTTGCTCCGATGCCTACTGCTTCCACTAGTCAAATTCTGGGCAATAATGAGTGTTTTGAACCGTACACATCTAACATATACAGTAGAAGAGTTTTGAGGTTTGCATGTCTGCTTCTTGAAGTATATATGTTCAGATGTTGTGGAATTTAGGTTTCCTAATTAATTTTCTTTTATGCAGCGGTGAGTTTGTCATAGTAAACAAGCATCTTCTCCATGATTTGACTGAGATGGGTCTCTGGTCTCCTGTTCTGAAAAACCAGATTATCTATGAGGATGGTTCTGTTCAAAAAATTACTGAGGTCCCAGATGATTTGAAAGCAATTTATAAGTATGTGAATTGCCATTATATGCTGTTATTTCACCGGATGTGAACTACTGTCATCTAAACGTTTATCAATCTTTGACACAGAACTGTTTGGGAGATCAAGCAGAAAACTATCGTAGACATGGCTGTTGATCGTGGTTGCTATATTGATCAGAGCCAGAGTCTTAATATTCACATGGATCAACCAAATTCTGGGAAGCTAACTTCCCTGCACTTCCATGCTTGGTCCAGGGTAACTTTCAAGATTCAATGCCACTCTGCAGTTTTCTTTACTTTGCTAGTTTAGGAGGCCCGAAAACATTGACAGCAAGTTCCTTTCTTGTTTGATGCCAGGGCCTCAAAACTGGAATGTATTACTTAAGAACACACGCTGCTGCGGATGCAATCAAGTTCACAGTGGACCCTACCCTTCTCAAGGTGATTGGGGATTTGTTCCGGTCCCTTGCGTGGAGAATGAATTCTGTGCTAATTTTCACTCATGCGTAAACGCAATTCTTATAGTTCTTAATACTGGATTTGCAGGATAACCAGGAGCCTGCAGAGGATGACGTTGAGACTAAATTGGCAGAAATGATCTGTTCCTTGAACAATCGGGATGAGTGCTTGGCATGTGGAAGTTAGATGCGTCCAAATCGCTCCTTTCGTCGACTAGGACAACCTTAGACTACTCCCTTAGGAAATCTCAGCAGTGGTAAACTTCCTGTGCATGATAAACTCCGAAATGTGAGAGTAACTGGAGTTTATCATAAGCTTATCTATTAATGCTTAGTGTATATGTATTTGGGATGCACGACTCTATTAACAATTAGATGTGTGAATAACTGGAGTGAGTATATATGTTGGCAGTGGCTGCCTGAAAGCAGCTTACAACTAGACACGCCAATGAGATTAAGCAGTACCGTCAGAATTAATCAGATAAAAGCATTGTTATCTGGGCAGCCCTACGAATGCCATGCTCGAGCTCCTTCACGATGCTGGAGAGACGACAGCTACGAGTATCTCATGTGCAGTGTGGTCGTAGATTTTTTTTTTTCGGTAGGAAAATCTATACAACACTGCAGGAGTCGACGTGGACGGACAGAGACTGAGAAACACGATGATGTGGACGGCCAGATACTGGGAGGATAACAGTGGGCGATGATCCTGGACAAGGTACTGCAATAACATGAATCCCTCAGCGGCAGAGAAGAAACGATTTTGAACCGAAAAATGGATTTTGTGACCAGTGTTTCATAGGCGCATCGACCCCAAGTGCCTTCCATTCTGTCATTCCTCCGATTTTAAACTCAAATAAAAAATGTCACCTCAAAATGCTAAGTCTTCACCTTAGACAAACATTCAACCTCAAATTCAGAACTCACGCCTCGATAAAGTTGGGGAAAAGGCAAATTGGAGGAAAAATTAGCTCATATCCGCTAGCTAGCCTGCCACTTCAACCTCAAACCACACGCTCAGCAGGCCAATAAAGCATCTTACATGTTTGCATCTAAAGATTATGAATACAATTTAAGCCAGCCAAACTAACAAAGCTTAAGTTGGCCGTCAGAGCAATACACTAGTAACAACTGAAGCCCACAAACCAGTTGTATGCACATAGGACACTGAACAATAGACAAGAAGATTAGAAGAAAAAAAAAAGAAAGAAGGTTATCCTAGCAGCAGTTCTGCAGTGAGATGGCCTGTAAGTCATTTTTTACATCCCGAGGCTCCCAGTTCAGCAGGTAATCTGAGCTAGATAAAACGTAGGGCAGCATGCAGTTAGCCTTTCCTGATGACGTCTGATATCCTCTGAAAGAACATACGGCACATGTGCATGGGGAATTTTATGTCTTGATTCATCCAGTCCCAGGCTACCTTCTCCAGGTTGCCCAATGATGAGACCTTGTATGACCATTCATTACGTTGCTCTAACCATGTGAGCGTAAAACTGTAACCTGCATAATTTGCACAACTCTGTAAGGGTCATATTCAACTCCTTTGCACTACAATATTTGATATCGAATATAACATCCTAGGCAAAAATAAAATCCATATGAGCTATGTTTCATCTGTAAGGGTCATATTCGACTCTGCACTACAACTTTGTTTCATTGTCTTTTTAACCAGAATGCTTAACCATAAGTAGCTAATACTTCCACTAGAAATTTTTTGGCTAGCCTTGAAAGAGTATATCACCCTAATAAATCTCAGAACCTGTCAATTTATAAGTATCACATCTTTTCCGATAATTCATTCTCTAACATCACTATTGTGATTACCATATGTTATTTCACCCAATAAGGCCCAGTATGCAGCTATTTTTTCTAATTAAAAGGCCAGAACAAGCCACAGAGCAGCCACCAAAAAGGAAAGACCAGAAGGAATTAGTGTGTATATTTGGTTGAATCTTTATCCAATTTAAGGAAAATAATATTTGAGTTGAAGATGTAACACGAGTTCTTAATACAATTACACTCTGCACATTTGGTTGGCAACACACATTGCATACGAAATCACAGGATGATTCAGGCCTTGTTTGTAAAGCAAAATAGCTAATCCCATTCTGGTACAGGGCTACAGTATAACAAGAACATGAGACTTGGCGTATGCAAGTACCACTAGCTTCATGGGAGACAGAAACAGAAAATTCTTCTGTTTCTTTGTGTAATGAAATCTTCATGCAGACTAACGATTCAAGCAGCTCAAGCAGCATATGAGCACTGGAACTTTCATTTGTTCCATTCCCTGAAAGCAAAAGCAAAAGCAAAAAAAAAAAAAGAGTTAAACTAATTTATAGGCATGTGAAAAAGTGGTAACAGCATTCATATTATCACTAACCTGTGGTGCATGTATGACTTCGAGAGCATTCTAACTGCAGGACCAATTCAAGTGAAAAGAAAGGTATCAGAAAACAAAGCCTCAATCAAATGTTATGCATCACGATGAACTAATTGGACTTCTGCAAAAAAAGACCTCTCCAGCTTCCTCCTCAGGGCTACTGCTGTTGGGAACAATAGCTTCTTCACTAACTCGCGCTCTCTTCGCCCTGCTGTTTGACTGTGGTGTCTTCTTTGCAGGCGGAGCAGGAGTTGGATTTTCTAGGATGAGTTCAGGGGTTCTGTTTGGAGACCCAGCATTTGTCGAATTGTTTTTATCAGTCTTCTGAGCTAAAAGGAGGTTAAGCCTAAAAATTTCCTGATCCTTTTCTGCATGACACATAAATCGAAAATAAGTAAATCCGATTCGGTGCACCTAAACTGAGTTAAAACCAAATTATAAAGACTGAAGAAGCCATTTAGCAAAGAAAACACATAAAATTAAAGGTGCTGCTACGAGGCCTACTTTATACCACAACTTGTGTGGAACTGATACTTTGGCATAACCTGATTATTAACGGCTGCAAGCAAACCATGAATTGCATTCCCATACGATACGCAGAATAGTGTTAAAGCGTTGGTCATGTAGCACTGTTCAGTAACCACATAATATCCAAGGACACATGAAAATATGACTGAAACATATTTTGAACCATAGTACAGACTATAGAGGCATGCATATGAACATGAAGAGATGCGCTAGTATTTAATGGAGCAGCCTCCCAAATAGTCCCAAATACAACAAGGTAAAACAAGGGACAACATTTCTCTTAGTTTGCTACTAGCATGGAATACTCAGTTTTTATTTAAATGGCTGACACTAAAAATTAACAAAAAAAGAGTAGGCCAGTTGATTGGCAATACTGGCTACTGTAGACAAAACACCAAACAGTTTGTGTTTCAATGTATTTACACAAAACAAAATATTGCTAATTTAGTAGATGTTGATAAGCATCTCACTCAGATGTCCCTCTGTGTCCAATGCAATAAAGTAGTATGCTTTGACCCCTACTGTGTGATGCAGTATGCTTTGACCTCTACTGTGTGATGCACATATCTGTGCTGTCACTTTATAGAACAATACCCCAAATAGTATAGAACATGTCATTTAAAATTATTTGTCCATTAAGAGAAACAATAATGTATTTATTGCAACATTTATATTACATTAATATTTTAATTATGTGAAACAGATTAAACGACTATAGCATGTCACCTAAAAGGGGTATACATGTGTAGTTTGGTCATATCACATTAACATTTTCTCAGAACATAATGCCTCAATGATCCTCATGATTGGGGTGTCCAGACAAATTTTGCAAGATGGAAGGAACGTTTTCTGTTACATATTATTGGCCTAAGAACCATCACATCTTTGTTCAACCTCCCTCCAACTGGTCAATAACACCCTACAACATGTATGTTCTTTGCCAACCTTTCTCCATCCTCTAATTTGAGCATAAATGCTCAAAAGGATTATCTCTTTTCTTTCAAATCATGTTTAACTCTACATGACTACTTCCTATAACAAATTAAATAGCAACAAGAGAGAAAGGCATCCGAACAAGTATGCAACTTAAAATACTGACAGGTAAAACTTAATGTGTGTAACCTTCCGAAGTACTCCTCTGTTTCTAAATTGTTAACGTTGGTTAGTGCAAAACAGAGGAAGTATTTGCACCATTTTTTTTTTTTTCGAAAGACCCGGAAACACTTGAGTGCCCCGGCATGTATTAATAAGAAGAAGGCGCCTCATATTAAGGGAAACGAGACCAAACCGTACAATTATTCTATGAAAAAGAAAAAGACTAACCTATGAACACCACATGCGGGATAAAAGAGACCCGCCGAGCTCAAGCAACAACCAAGACACCAACCACCTAGCCCTGACGGAGCCTGAAGCATTGTTATCGTTGCCAAGCTAACCATCCGGCAGCAGCTCCGACTTCAATACAACAAGCCTCAGCCCTCTCCTCAAAGTAGCTGCATCCCAATCAAAGCACACAGAAAAGAATCCACCGCATGTCATCGTTGCCAAGCTCAATCGCACACCGCGATGCAGCAGCTCCGACTTCATCTTAGGACGCCCTTGCCATGGCCCTCTTGAGCACAATTTCAAAGAGGAGGTGGCCTCGCCTGAAACGGAACCATCATCTCGACGGAAACTCCGACTTCACCTGAAGGTATCATCATCGTTGCCAATTTAGAAAAACGTCGATCAGCAACCACCATGGCAAGAACCCCCAAAGCAATGTCTCCAAGCAGAAAGCGAGTCTAAGACACCGCCGTTGCCCAGTCCAGTGATCTGAACCTTGGTTTTCACCCGGAGGCCATGATACTTGGGGCAGGGACCTTGTTGACGACGCCTCCAACGAGGGAAACGGCACCCCTAAAGGTGTCGTCGTCGCCAGCATCGGCTAGGGGCCGAGTATTTGCTTTCGCCTAGATCCCGCACACCCAAATGCACATGATGGAATTGCCCAGATCGACATTTTCACATGTAGTTCAAGGCCTCAGCCGCCAAGATGATTTTGGAAACCGTCTCCACCATGCATCAGGATGCTGGCCACAGTTTGCCTACCAGCCATCGCAAATGCATCGCCAGCACCACCATGCTGGCCTCCACACCAACCACCACAAGCACCTCGATCTCAACCTGTCATCGGCTCCCCAACATGCTCACCGTCTACAGCAGACCACCATGGGCACCATCTCAACCACAACACCACTGCCTTGCTGCTACACATACCACCACCAGAGCTCCACCACCAGAGCTACTGCCGCACACACCTCGTGCACACGAAGCGCAGCCACGCCGCACACACCTCGTGGACGACGCGCAGCCTAAGCCGCAGCACACCTGCCGTGCACCACGTGCACCGTGCATTCGCCGCGGCCGCTGAACGCCATGCCTGCACTCTCCGCCACGCGCGCCGCCTGGACGCCGCCTCGGCCGCGCAGCCGCCGTGCCTCCTCTGCACGCGCGCCGCCTGTATGCCGCCTCGGCCGCGCAGCCGCCGTGCCTCCGCTGCACGAGCGCGCCCGCCTCGCACGAAGCGCCGCCGTGCCTGCCGCGCAGCCGCCACGGCGGAAACCCACCGCCACGAGCTGCCGGCATGCCCCGGCTTCTTGACGGATGGATCCGCCGCAAGGCCACCGGATCTGGCCGATGGAGCGCCGGATCGAGCCGCCGCCGCCACATGCTTCCCCATCTCTAGATCCTTCGCAAATCCAACCGCGTCTCACTCGAAAACGGCTTCTAGGGCCTCGCCGCCGCCGTCCCGGCCAACAGCGCGGTTTCCGGCGGCTCGCTCTGGCGGCGGCGCGGCAGGGAAGGGAGGGAGTGGGGTGGCGGCGAGCTAGGGTTTCGTTCGCCGCCCGTGTCGCCCGCTCAGGAGCGACGTGGGGGCCGAAACGTTTTTCGCTAGCTCGTATTTGCACCATTCATCTTTAACTAGATACTTAGATACGAAATCTGAGCTGTTCCTAGTCCAGAGCATAACCAAGATAACCGTTGGCACAAGCTGACCAATTAGTACTTCCGCTAAGGGAGGATACGTCACAGCCTCCATTTCCAAGAGATGCATACCCGTTCCATAAACGTGTCAAACTACAAACTTTATTCCAAGTGTTAAAACAGGTCCAAGTAAAAATGAAAGGCAATTCGAGATTTGATAGAGACCCTTACCGCGAATCTGGTCAAGCAAATTTGTTTGGCTTTTCTTAAGCTCGTCCTGCTCTTCCAACCTGGCATCATCAAATTGACGAAATGAAAAACAGAATGTGTGAGGCTTAAGCAACAGCGTAGGCACCATTTCGTTCCCCCCACAAACAAGGAAACCCTAACCCGCGCACAAACATATCAATCTTCTCTTACAGTTTCTGGCAGAGCTCCTCCTTCTCTTTGTGGAGGTCCTTGACCCAATCCATCATCCCTGCATCATTAAATAAAACCACAGATTAGAAAAGAATGAACAAGCGTTTCCCCCAAAACAATCCCACTCAGAAGACGCAGGCCTTACCATCGTACAACTTCTGGAAATCCGCCTTCCGCTCCCGCTCCAGCTTCTACGGCGCGGCGCCAGATCAAAGGGGCAAAAGGCACTGTCAGAGTTCGGAGCCACCGTGGGCAGAGGGACGTGGGGGGGGGGGGGGGGGGGGGGGGGGGGGGGGGGGGGGGGAGGAAGAAAGGAGGGCGGACGGGCGGTACCTTGAGTGCGTTATACTTCTCGTAGATGCGGCCGTTGAACTTCTCCATTCGCGCCCCTGGAGAGAGAGATCCAGAAGCTTCTAAGCACGGGAGCCGGTCGACGAGGAGCTGCGGGGGTCGGCGGTGTTGGGAAGCCGGGAGAAAGTGGGGAGAGCGGCGGAGGAAGGAGAAATTCGGGGGAGGTTTTTGAAATCCTACGGCTGCGGTGACGGCGGCTCGGCGGGGGAGGCTTTTGAAATCCTCCGTCCCTAGCCGCGGGACGGACAAATGAGCCGAACAAGGGACGTATGTTTCGAAATTCAGTATAGAATAGGGGGCCTTTTAGTAAAGAATTGGATCGCGATTATTAATCACGATCCAAATTAGAGGTCTTTGTGTAAATATTTAATCGCAACTATTAATCGCGATTCAAACAGGGGTACTTTGTAAAATTTCGGACCGCCGGCACAGCCGCCGGCGACCTCCCTAGTCCCGTCTACTGGCATCCCTTCCGCGCAAGCCTCCATCAGGTTCACGACCGCAACCTACTCTCCCACCTCTCCGCTCGGCGTTCACAGATCTAAAGCTTCTCTGCAGATGATCCGGCGGCGCAGCGCCGGCGCGTCGACATGGGCGATGGCCCGCCCGCCAGATACAGGTGAGGGATGATGCTAGCCTCCCATATGTCGGAGCTAGGTGAGGCGGCGCCAGACGAAGACGATGGAGCGTTACGGCGTTTGCCCGCTGCTGCATCCAGAAATTAATCTTTGTTCCTCTTCTTCACAGCTGCTAAAGCTCGATCGGGTCAACTCCCGGCTACGACGCGTTCCATCTGCTAGAGATCAACGAATGATCGTCCCTGCTCCCATCCTATGACAGTGACGACAGTCTCACTACCACGGAAGCGCCGGAGTTGGCATTGGAGAAATGAAAGCCTGTGGTCTGGCAATGGCCAAGCTCAAAAGGCACTCTGAAATTCTTTCAGGTTTGTGTTGCCCATGTCAGGATTCAGAGGAGATGGTGTCCTCTGAATTTCATCTAACGTGACTGACTATCTGGGGTGGGATGACTATCAAAACACCTAAAAATGTTTAATATGTTTTGGTATGCTTTTACAAGATGCCAAATTCAGAACGTACACGTACCCTGCCATTTTCAAACCCCTGCAGGAAGAGCCACTCTAATTGAGCCGTTTTGATAAGAAGGTCGCTTAATTAGCTTCAAATCATCACCGTCGTCATCGTCAAAGGCACAGTGGTGACATAGCTAGGGAAATACCCTTGAGCGACGGAGTGCCGCCAAACGAAACCGGAGATGCGTCATCAGAAAACCAGTGGTAGCGGAAGGAAACAAGCGCCGGCACGTGCACCAGCTCGACGCAGTCGATGTAGCACTTGACACACTAGCTGTAGCCCCGTGAGCCGCGACGACTCTCGCTGATCACCACGCCCTGATCCGGAAGGAAGCCGCAGATCAACGTGAGAGAGAGAGAGGGGAATCTAGCTAGAGCGTTGCATTCTCGGAGGAGATCCTTCCCCTAACGGCCGGGTCACGGAACCACAGGTTCTGCAAGGCCAGCTTCGTGACGGTCCACCGGAACGCTGCCGGGCTGTCCTGCAGCAGCAGGCGCAGGAAGCGTTCGCCGTAGCCGAGCATGGCCGGCGTCTCGTCGACGTTCCTGACCTTTCCGGTTCAGCCGCGTCGCCGATCGACGAGCGCGCCGATGCGCTGCGCGTCGCTGTCGCGGTCGCGCGTGGTCAGGATGAACTTGAGGGCCAGCGTCTCGGTGACCCGACGGGATGACCAAGAAGCTCTGCAGCGCGTTTGTGAACGCGACGACCTGCATGCTGCTGGTCCTCCAGGTGCAGGTGGTGGGGCAAGTTGCTCAGGTGATGAGAGAAGTTGTTGACGACGTGCGGCCACGGCAGGGACCTCCGTACCGCCGCGAGAGGGTCGATGTCCTCGATCGCCACGGTGTAGACGTCGTCGGCCACCACCAGCTACCACAGTATGTAAAGCAGAACGTCGTCGCTCAGCCCATCGAGCAGCTCGTCGTCGGCAGCATCCAGTCCACCGGATTTAGCACTTGAACATTGCATTTTGCACTTGATTTTTAAAAACTTCAATTATGACAAGCACCTAAGCTAAAGTTCATGCACATGACATTACGTAAGATCAATTCTGTTCACAACAGCCTTATTAGCAATTTAGCATATTCGTATCATCCATTTCACCAATTTCCACTTTACCATCCATGCCTGCATCATAAAAACGATAGCGCATTTGGGACAAACGAGGGGAAATAACTGGATAACATAATGTTGACAGTACCTGCTTTGGGGAAAATAACGAACTACGATCGACTAGCTAGGAGTGTCAAACAAATGTGCATTAGCTAGCTAGTACATCAAACTACACCCGGTATCTGTATTGCTATCTGTGCAGAAGAAGAACTGCCATCCTTGAGCTTCTTCACTAGCGCATCAACATAGTACTCACTGGCTTCTGCTAATCTCAATCTTGATTTGGCCAAATCTGGAAAGTTTGGCAGGGCGTCTGTACACTTTTGACACCCCAGTGACTCGACAACCAAAGTAACCGTCTGCAGATTCACTGCTAGCCCCATCAATAACCTCGCCATCGGCAGGTCTTTCTCTACATGGAACGCGCGGTGGAACGAGATGTGCTTCAGACGATGGTGTATGAAATCCGGTGATGGCAGCTCCCATGCTCGATCTTCGTTCGTGTCGCCTTCCTTGTGCCATTCAGGGTAGCATAAGTGGTTGCATATCTGCACTCGACAATAATATATAGCAAGTTAATTAAAAGTTTTTCTCTGTTTTGAACAAGTTAGCTAGAACAAGCAGAAAAGCAGTTAAGCATGGGCAGCTAGTTCAACTACCCACCTGGATATCAAGTCTCTCCAACAACGGTGCAGCTTTCAATAGGAACGTTGCCCGTGAGAGATTGCATTCAGGATGTACACCCCTGAGCTCCAAATGCGTTAGCCTGCCGAGTGCAGCGCTGAGTTGCTCTGGACGTTCTGGCTCCACCCATATCTGCATGCAGCGGGCATCAAAAACAATCACATGACCTTTCTGGTAAATTAAGTTGAAAAAAAATATATCATTTGTGTTTGAATTCCTGGCAGTGCATAGATCATGAGGACATACATACGTACCCTGCCATTGTAAAACCCCAAGCAGAGCCACTCCAATTGGCCGCCACTGTCTTCGAGAACCTCGCTTAACTTCAACTTCAAAACGCTGTCGTCGTCGCCCTGCTGGCGTTGACTCAAGTACAGGCCCTTGAGCGGAGTGCACCCAAACGAGACGGGATGCGAATCTTCAAAGCGGACGGCACGGTAGCGGAGCGCTACGAGCGCCGGCGCTCGCACCACCTCGATTCCCTCAATGTGGCAGAGATCGCAGAACAGACCCTGGAGCCGCGACTGCGGCGCGTCTATGGACAGCACCGGCCAGAGCCACGGAGGAGGAGGAGGAGCCTCGTCGTCGTCGTCCACGGCCGGCGAGGCGAGGCCGCACGAGGACAGGGTGAGGAACTCCAGCGCGTGGCAGCCGCGCACGATCAGGTCGTTCACCTCCGCCGTGTCCCGGAACCACAGGTTTTCCAAGGTGAGCATCGTCAGAAACCGAAACGCGCCGGGGCAGTCCCTGAGCAGGTGCTTGAACCGGTCGCCGTACTCGAGCTTGGTCCGCGCCTCTACGTCGTGGTCGACGCGGCTCAACTCCGTGACGATATCGAGCTCCACGTTCCTGACCGCGCCGGCGTCGACGGCGCCGGCGACGAGCACGCCGATGCGGCGCACGAGGTCGCGCCTCGTCAGGATGAACTTGAGAGCCAGCCTCTCGATGACCCGCCGGCTCGGCGGGGCGGCCAGGAAGCGAGCCAGCGCGTCGGTGAACCCCGCCGTGGCTTCGTGCTGTTCCCAGAATTCGCGATTCCTGGGCCACCCATGATCAGAGACGTCGGGGTCCCCCAAAGAAACATCCGGAACCTATACGGCCAAATCCGCATATCTGTCCTTCTTCGAAGACAAGAGGAAAATGCCATGTGCAAGGATCCTATGGAAGAGTTGGGCTCCCCCAAGAGTTCGTCACCATGTATGGCTGGCTTTACATGGTCGCCTCTGGACAGCGGACAGGATGAGGAGACGCAATATGGATTCACACATTCAATGTCCCCTATGTGGCCGGGAGCAGGAAGGACACCAACACCTATTCTGGCTTTGCTCTTTTATGCGGCAGGTCTGGCAGCATATCGCACAAGATCTAAACCTGCCATCGAGGCCGAACACCAACACCTGGCAACATGGATGGCGGCAGTGGCGAAGAACCATATCGCAGCAACAGAGACGAGGCTTTGACTCCTTGTTCGTGCTTATGATCTGGCTAATCTGGAAGGAAAGAAACGCCAGGGTATTTGAAGGAGAACTAGCAACAGTGGGTGCCATATATGCACGTTGTAAAGAGGAGGCACGATTATGGACATACGCCGGAGCCAAGCGATTGGGCCAGCTGTGGAATGAGCATAATATGCAGGGCGTAGCTAGCGATAATCCAGTTAGAGATCAGGTTGCGGTTATAGATAATAGCAATGTAACATAAACATAGCATCCTGATCGGCCAGATCCTGGCCTTGTCGTGAACCGTTGTAACTATCTGGTGCCTCTTTGCACCCTTCTTCTTCTATAAATTCTGACACGCAAAGCTTTTGCGTGTTCGCAAAAAAAAAAAAAAAAAGAGACGTCGGGGTCGGGGATGAAGTCTCCGACGTCGATAAAGACGTTGGTGATCTGTGACGGCCATGGCAGGGACCTCCACCGCCGCGAGATGATGGAGCTCTTGGCGACGGTTTTCACGTCGCCGGCCGTCGCCAGCCTCCCCGGTATGTCGAGCAGGACGTCGTCGGGAAGCCTGCTGATCAGATCGAGCTCGCCGTCGTCGACAGTGCCCATGGGATGGAGAGCCATCGCTGGCGCCTCGGGTCGATGGTCGTGGAACTTGCCGGTGGGCATGGATGCTGTGCGCGCGCCGTCGTGACCCATAGGCGCAGCAGAGAGATTCGAGTTTCCGTACGGCACGCTCCCAAACCTACGTTAAAGTAGTTTGTACTATCGACGTCTGTTTCATTGTTGGAGCAGATTTAGGTTTGTAGCTAGAGCACGTTCCCTCTCAATTATAAAAAGCGATGCTCATAAGAATCTTGAACGTGTCTACACCACTCAACGGAGATAGGACATTCATCACCCAAAAAAACATCCATTTTTAAATTATTGATGCCGTGAGTTACATTTGACCGTTCGTCTTGTTCAAAATATTAACTCAAATATACAAAATTTTAAGTTATGATTTAATTTCTTTAGTAATAACAAGATATATGGGAATTTAAAAATATTTTGAATAAGAAGAATGATCATACGTAACTCAAAAAATCAATGACGTCAACATTTTAAAAACGGATAGAGTATTAGCTACGCATATAAAGTCTAAATACATTCCTCTTCCTCACAAAAAAAAAACCTTAAAATACACGCACTGATGCACAGATAAAACTAAGTAAAATCGATTATGTTCAACTTTTTTTTTGCGTGAGTGAAATCGATTCTGTTCACAACTGACTGAGAGAAGCAGTGTCAAACAAACTAATTCAGGTAAAAGTATGTACATCAATAAAGGCACGACTAGAGATACCATCCTTGGTCTGCTTTAACTTTTCCAAGACACGATCCTTCTCTGTATATCTCAATCTTGGGGTGGTCAAATCTTGACACCTGAGCTCGGCCGCTCCGCAGTCTTGACACGTGAAAGACTTGACACCCAAAGTAACAGTCTCCAGATTCACTGCCAACTCCATGACCAGCCTCGCGAACGGCAGGTCCTTAAGCACATCGAATGTGCGGTGGACTGAGAGTCTCTTCAGATTATGGTGCCTGAAATCAGGCGACGAAGGCTGATGACATGCCATGTTTGCGTTGCTGTTGCTTTGCTTGCGCGGCTTATGAAGGCATATGTGGTCAAATATCTGCACTCAACGAGACGCAATTAATGTTAAAAAATCATGTTTATTAGCTCCTGCTATATATAGTTTGTTCAGAAAGAAAGAAGAAAAAGGTCCACTGTAAACAAAAGAGAGCTGGGCAGTATGTAATGGCATTAATTTGCTTCATACATGGATATCAATGGTCTCCAGGAGTGGCGCAGCTTCGAGGATAAACAACGTCCATGAGAGATCGCAATCGGGAGAGATGTTATCCAGACATAGCTGCTTTAGGCTGCCAAGTGCAGCTCGCAGTTGTTTGGGATGTTCTGGTTCCAACCATATCTGCAAGGGAGGGGGGAATCAGTGACGTACGTGCAGTTGTTGTAGGAACAAATCAGTGAGCATGCAATTTATGGTGCCGTTCGGTTCCCCCCCTCTAAAGTGCCCTCTAAACTTTACCCCTCTAAAGTAAAAAGAATTTTACTATTTAGGGGTACTAAATAAAATTTAATTACAAAACCTTTCTGCAGATGGGCGTTATTTTTCGAGACGAATCTAACGAGCCTAATTAATCAATGTTTTGACATAGTGATGCTACAGTAACCATTGTCTAATCGCCGCTTAATTACCCTCATTACGTTCGTCTCGCGAAATAGAGAGGGGGTCCTGGACTTAGTTTTGTAATTTGACTTTGTTTAGTACACATAAATCATGCCGGCATTATTGATGTGACAGCTACAGTACTTTATAGCCCTCTAAAGTTGCATCCGAACGCTCAGATGCAAAGGTGAGGCTCTCTATTTGGCCGCCATTTACCAGAAGGTGCTCAACTTCCACGTCGCGTCTTCGTCCTCGGACACACGGTGACGCAGGGACAAAGTCTTGAGCGACGGCGCGCAACCAAGCGAGATCGGAGGCGAATCTCGGTAGATCCATCTGCAGGACAGCGTGACGAGCGCCGGGGCCTGCACCAGCCTGACGCCGTTGACGTGGCAGTCGAAGCACACCAGCGTGTTGAGCCGCGACCGCGGCGCGTCTATGAGCAACTCGAGCGCGGTAGCGTGGTCCATTCTGTGCCACACGCCCTGTGCGAGGAAGCCGCAGCAGTTCACCGAAAGGAACTCGAGCGCGTCGCAGCGGCGCACGAGGTCGTTCAGCGCGGCCGTGTCGTGGAACAAGAGGTTTTGCAAGGTGAGGTTCGTGAGGCGCCGGAACGCGCCGGGGCAGTCACTGTGAAGTTGCTTGAAGCGCTCGCCGTACTCGAGCTTGGTCCGCGCTTCCTCGTAGCTGTGGAGGCGGCTCATCTCCGTGACGATCTCGAGCTCCACGTTCCTGACCGCGCCGGCGTTCGCGGCGTGGGCGACGAGCGCGCCGATGCGGCGGACGAGGTCGCGCTTCGTGAGGATGAACTTGAGGCGCAGCTTCTCGATGACCCGTCGACGCCGGCTCGGTGGGGCGGCGGCCAGAAAGCGGGCCAGTACGGCGGTGAACCCCTCCGTGGCCTCGTGCTGGTCCCAGAAAGCAGGACGGAGCTGAGGCCGCACGGGGATCCACCCGCCGGAGTCGGGGAAGAAGTGACCGACGTCTAGAAAGACTTTGGTGGTCTGTGACGACCAGGGCAGGGACCTCCACCGCCGCGAGAGGATGGAGGTCCTGGCGACGGTCTTCACGTCGCCGGCCGTCGCCAGCCACCCCAGTATGTCGAGCAGGATGTCGTCCGGGAGCCCGCTGATCCTGTCGAGCTCGCCGTGTACCATGTCGGCAGGATCGCTAACACCTCGGATTCGATGGTCGACGTGGAATTTGCCGCTGGCCAATGACCATGCACGTGCGCAGCAGAGACTTTATTTCTACGTATATGGCACGCTCCTGGCTCCCTCCGCATTGGAAACCTCAGAGTCCCGAATGTCCAAGAACCAAATGGATACGTACAGTTTTAATTGCTATGATATGATGCAAATAAGGACTCTCAATTATGGTGCGATAACAAAGAATCTTGAATGCCTAGAATACCGAACGGAGATGCTACGGATATGCGGACTCTCTCCTGCGCGTCTTTGCGACAGGTCTGTCTTTCCATGGAAATCATTCATGGCGTCGATCGAGCGCGTTCTTTTACAATTAATGCTCTGCGGCTTCAACACACGCACGCGTGCCATGTGCCAGCTATCACGCCGCACAGACGCGCTGCCAGACTGAGCGCGGCGAGACTTCCGGCCTGCGTCCTCGAGCAGCTAGCGCGGTCTCCGTCGAGCTCCACTCCACCGCCATGCTCTGCCATCCACGGGACCCTCGAGCCAAAAAAGGGACCAATTCTAATAGTCAGTCTCCCTAATCCACGCCGCACATGTCCAATCGGTTCGCAAACGAAATGATTTCAAATATGTGCGACGTCGCTCACTCAAATGTCCTCCCGCGTCAAAAGGATGGATGTCCTCGGCACGGTATGACCTCGACTCAGAAACGTTTATTATGCCTTATAGTAAACTTAAAATACATTCATTCCAAAAAGTTAAAGCTAAAATAAATGTTGCACATTATATAACATTAAGGAAAGTCGATTCTGTTCACAACTGAGTATTGGTAATGAAAAGTCGCAGCTCATCGGAGAAAAAAGAGAAAAAGAAAAGAGAAGTATATATGTAGCAGCTGCCTGGAAGGGTGAGGGAGCCTTGTATAACTATAGAAATGCCAAGCTGACCAGAACCAGTGTCAAAGGAACAAATTCAGGTAAAATAAAATACTTGTATAAAGGCACGACTAGAGGTACCATCCTTGGTCTGCTTTAGCTTTTCCAATATATGATCCTTCTCTGTATATCTCAACCTTAAGCTGGCCAAATCTGGACACTCGAGCTCCGCGGTTACGCAGTCCTGACACGTGAAAGACGTGGGAACCAAAGTAACACTCTCCAGATTCACTGCCAACTCCATGACTATCCTCGCAAACGGCAGGTCCTTAAGCACATCGAATACGCGGTAGACCGAGAGTCTCTTCAGATTATGGTGCTTAAAATCAGGCGATGAAGGCTTCCATGCCATGCTTGCGTTGCTGTTACTTGGCTTGCACCACTTATGACCGCATATGTGGTCAAATATCTGCACTCGACAAGACGCAAGATGTTTAATTAGAACCTGCTAGTTTTTTGTTCAAAAATTAAAGAAAGAAGAAAAAGGTCCACTGTAAGCAAAAGAGTACTGGGCAGTATATATGTAATGGCATTAATTTGCTTCATACATGGACATCAATTGTCTCCAGGAGTGGCGCAGCTTCGAGGACAAACAGGGTCCATGAGAGATTGCAATCGGGAGAGATGTTCTTCAGACATAGCTGCTTTAGGCTGCCAAGTGCAGGTCGCACTTCTTTGGGACGTTCTGGTTCCAACCATATCTGCAAGGGAGGAAAACATCAGTGACGTGGTGGAGTTATGGTAGAAACAAAGTGTCATCCAAAACACAAAGACGTCCGGCAAGCTAAGCTCAACATACGTACCTTCCCATTGTCGAACAGAAAGACGAGTCTTTCTACTTGGCCTCCGTTTCCCAGAAGCTCGCTCAACTTCCACGTCGCATCATCGTCCTCGAACAGATAGTAATGTAGGATCAAACTCTTGAGCGACGGCGCGCAACCAAGCGAGATCGGAGGCAAAAATTGATAGAACCATCTGCAGTACAGCGTGACGAGCGCCGGGGCGTGCACCAGCCTGACGCTGCTGATGTGGCAGCCGTGGAGAACCAGCGTCTTGAGCCGCGACTGCGGCGCGTCTATCACCAACTCAGGCGTCATAGTACCAGGACCAGCTTCGTCCATGTCCCACAGGCTCCTCACGCCCTCTGGAAGGAAGCCGCACAGCCTTACACAAAGGTGCTCGAGCGCGTCGCAGCCGCGCACGAGGTCGTTCAGCACGGCCGTGTCGTGGAACAAGAGGTTTAGCAAGGTGAGCTTCGTCAGAGCCCTGAACGCGCCGGGGCAGTCCTTGAGAAGGTGCTTGAAGCGGTCGCCGTACTCGAGCTTGGTCCGCGCTGCTTCCTCGTCGCTTTGGAGGCGCCTCGTCTCCGTGACGATCTCGAGCTCCACGTTCTTGACCGCGCCGGCGTCGACGGCGCGGCCGACGAGCTCGCCGACGCGGCGCACGAGGTCGCGCTTCGTCAGGATGAACTTGAGGCGCAGCTTCTCGATGACACTCCGGCTCGGCGGGGCGTCCAGGAAGCGGGCCAGCGCGTCGGTGAACCTCGCCGTGGCCTCGTGCTGATCCCAGAAAGCAGGACAGGGATCCACCCGCCGGCCGGAGTCGTCTACGGGGAAGAAGCGACCGACGTCTAGAAAGACACTGTTGATCTGTGACGACCATGGCAGGGACCTCCACCGCCGCGAGAGGATGGAGGTCTTGGCGACGGTTTTCACGTCGCCGGCCGTCGCCAGCCTACCCAGTATGTCGAGCAGGACGTCGTCGGGAAGCCCGCTGATCCTGTCGAGCTCGCCGTCAGCCATGTCGACAGGATCGTCAACCATCGCTGGCGCCTCGGATCAATTAATGGCCGTGGAAGTTGCCGCTGGCCAAAATGATGGTGTGCGTGACCCGTGCACGTACGCAGCAGAGACTTATGTTTCTATACGGCACGCTCCCTCTGTATCTCTTATAAGGAGAACTAAGCCCCTCAGAGTCCCGATCGAATGCCTACAGAACCAAATGGAGACGTGCAATTTAATTGGTACGATGAAAATAATAAGGTATCTAATGTCAATCGAACGGGGATAGGAGAGGGCTCTGAATATTATGAGGCGATGACAAGAATCTTGGATGCCTATAGATTACAGAACGGACTCTGTCCGTTCGCTGACAGCAAGGCAAGCGTCTTGTGGTGGCAGTGAATCCTGACGGCGCCCTGACTGCTCTACGGAGCTCGACTTGGCCTTCGCGGCGAACGTGTATGTATCGGCATTGGCCATTTCAACGGCTCGCGTCAATAGCTCGATCCCGGACGGCGCGGAACGTTCCAGCGGCGCACGATGTTGTTCAGCGCGGCCGGGTCACGGAACGATAGTTTTTATGCATGGTAAGCTTCCTGAGTGACCGGTCCATGGATAAGGGTCCATGGAGATCATTCATGGCGGCGATCGAGCGCGTTCGTTTACATGGCTCTGCGGCTTCAACTGAGATTTGCTGCCAGACTGAGCGCGGCGAGACTGCCGGTGTCCGTCGAGCTCCACCGCAGGCGCAGCTGGCAGCACCATGCTCTGCTTGCTATCCACCCAACCTCCGCCCGCCCGTCGGCCCCGAGACAGGAAACGACCAAGTCAAATCGCTAATCACCCTGATCTGCACCGCACGAGTCCGATCGGACGGTACAGAGCGACCCAGGGGTGGTCGCTAAACGAAGTCGCTATTTCAAATAGCGTCCACCCCCTGAGGCCCTTCGGTTCAGCAGAGCGGCTCCGCGTTCCCGCTGCTTCTCGCCGCTCACCCGCATCTTCTTCATGAGCCTAGCGGAGCTCCTACTTACCGGACCGCTCACCCGCCTCCCTCCATTTGCGATATCACACGAGGTGGGAGGGACGCCATGCAAAGCTCCCTGGTCATCCTCGCTCAGAGCAGAGCTCCCGTCAAGCAGGGCCGTGCGAGGCTGTTCAGCACGGCCGGGTAATCGATCATCACATTGCAAACATATACATATAAGTACTGAAGTACATTATTAAACTATATAGTGGCACTTGGTAGTTCCTATAGCCGCTTGAAATAAAGAACCTTATTATGACTAGAAAATTCGAACAGATCTGAGAAATTTCAAATAGATGTGCGCAGAAACCAGATTCATTCAGGCAGTAGTATTGTTATCTGGGCGCACGTAGAGATGCCATCCTTGAGCTTCTTCACTAGCCAATCAGCATAATCAGTGTTCCCTGCTAATTTGGATCTCGATTTGGCGAACTCAGGAAACTTGAGCTCCGCGGCCGTACAGTCTTCACACTCCAAAGACTTGACACCCATGGTAAGAGTCTCCAGATTCGCCGCCAACTCCATGACACGCTTGGCAAACCGCAGGTCCTTGTTGACATGGAAGGCGCGGCGGAATGCAAGCTTCTTGAGATTTTGGTGCATGATGAAACCAGGCGATGGCTGCCACTTCACGTTCGTGTTCACCTTATGTTTCTTGCGCCGTCCAGCAGTGCAGATGTGGTCAAATATCTGCACCCAGACAAAGAGAGCAAGTTAATTAGAAAGTTTTCTCCTGCACCCTACACAACACCGCGCATCGCAATTAATAGTTAGGCAGTTAATATTAGCTTGAGCACGAACGAACGAACATGGATATCAAGACTCTCCAAGCCTGGCGCGGCTTCAAGTAGAAACAATGTCCATGAGAGGTTGTATCCAGGAGAGATCTCCGTCAGATGCAGCTCCTTTAGACCGCTAAGCACAACTCTCAGGCGTCTAGGACGTTCTGGTTGCAACCATATCTGCGCAACGGATCGAGGTAGGTCAGTATATAGCAACAAAATATACATATAACGCTCAACTAACATACATGCATGTACCTTGTCGCCACAGTGAAACGCGCAGGTGAGCGTCTCTATCTGACCACCACTGTTTTCCAGAACCTCGCTTAACCCCCACTTGGGATCACTACCGTCGTCGACCGGGCGGTGACGCAGGGACAAGCTCTTGAGCGACGGTGTGCAGCCGAACGAGATGGGAGGGTGGTCATCGTCTAGGAGCCAGCGGTGCTGCACCTCGACGAGCGCCGGCGCTCGCACCAGGTCGACGCGCCAGGCGTACAGAGCATCCAGCACCAGCGTCTTGAGCCGCGATTCCGCCGGCAAGTCTATGGTCAGCACGGCGGCGAAGCGGCGCTCCCCGTCGCCCGGCAGCCGCGGGCGGAGCAGGCCGCAGAACTTGACGTGGAGGGACTCGAGGGCGGCGCAGTCGCGCACCAGCTTGCCCAGCGCGTCGCGTCCTTTTTCCTGGTCCTCGAACCACAGGAACTGCAGGCTGAGCTTCGTGAGAGACCGGAACAACAATCCGTGGGGGCAGTCCAAGAGGAAGTCCGTGAAGCGCTTGCCGTAGCCGATCATGTTCTGCAGGTCACGGCCGGTCTTGCAGGTCATCTCGGTGACGATGTCGAGCTCCACGCTCTTGACCGCGCCGGCGTCGACGGCGTGGGCGACGAGCTCGCCGACGCGGCGCACGAGGTCGCGCCTCGTCAGGACGAACTTGAGGGCCAGCCTATCGATGACCCGCTCGCTCGGCGGGGCGGCCAGGAAGCGGTCCAGCGCGGCGGCGAACGCCGCCGTGGCGCGGTGCTGGTCCCAGAAAGCGGCGGACGCGGTGCCGGCGCGGCGGCTCCGCACGCGGAGCCACTCGTCGTCTGAGTCGACGAAGAAGAAGTCTCCGACGTCGAGGACCACGCTGGTGAGCTGCGGCCATGGCAGGAACCTCCACCGCCGGGAGAGGATGGAGGTCCTCGTGACGGTGCGGACGTCGCCGGCCGTCACCAGCCTCTCCAGTATGTCAACCAGGACATCGTCGGGGAGCCTGCTGATCTTATCGATCTCGCCGTCGATCGTGTCCACGGGGTGATTGCCGGCGGCCATGGTTGGCGAGGGTGCACCGTCGTAACTCGTGCGCGGCACAAGGTTTAGGCGCGTACTCTCCCTGTTATATACTCATTCTCAGGAGTCCCGAATGTCTACAGTACCACAACGATTACAAGTTAACGGCAGGACTCTCACTGTCTCCCTTCCTGCTGCACGCCTTAGCAAAGATTGAGGTCCGTACATACTCCTCTCTCTTTCTAATTTACTACTCCTGCTATAGCACGGAAGCGTACGTCTATTACTTAGCAAAAGTAGGTGTTTGTGTCGTGTCTCTCGTGTGTGCCTGAATGAATACACCAGGGACTGTTTCTTCAGGAAAACAAACGGAGAAATATAGGAAACAACTCTTGCACGCCTTTGCGTACCACCCTGTCATATAAATGCAAGGAAAAAGATAGTGGCAATCTAGTACTCCCTGCATCTCAGAATAATTGACACTTTAGATTTCAAGACAACATTTTTAACTATTCGTCTTATTCAAAAAATTTATGCAAATAATATTTATTTTTTATAACTTGTTTTATCATTAACTATACTTTCATTATGACATATTTGATTTACTATTTATAGAAAAAATTTGAATAAGACAGATGGTCAAACGTGATGTCTGAAAGTCAAAAACGTTAATTATTTTGAGACAGAGAGAGTAGAATACATGGTCCATACGACAAGAAAATAGGAAAAATATTAAAACAATGGGGTCGGAGAGTTGAATAATATTTTTTTGGCTTCTCTGCTTAATATCCTTAAGCTGAATTACACCCGGCACGAATACATCGACATGAAGGTGTCACTTTGCTGCTGACTACTATACAATATAATATCGGGAAAATTGAATGGCCGTAAGATTTGCTCTAGGTACCCAGCAAACAGGGTACAAGAAAGAAAACGTAGAACAAGATATCTTTACTCTGCCCCCAACACGTCAAATAGACAGAACTTACAACATCAACATGATCTAATAATATACACAAAAGGCACTACAGACCAGAAGGAAAGTTGCTGATTTGGCCTTGTTCCAATCTGTCTTCGCCATTCACTTTGTAAGATAACCGGATACGCATTGCTAGTGGTTTCTGCTTAGTACATAAAAAAGAAACATCAGATATAAGCATGGGACGGAAAGATAGACAGGAAATAAAACTGAAACGAAAGTGAACGATGCAGATCTTCGTATACCTGTCCATGTTGGTTATTGGTGACATTGAGCCCTTGTGTGACTGAACCATTTCCACTAGCAACAGTGTTGCCGCTAGCTGGGTCCAGTCTCAGTTGGATGAACTGCAATATGGGTGTGGACAGTAAGAAACATTACCAGTTTTAATCTTTAAGTCTTGCTATAAATTTAAGCTACTAAACAAAACAGAGGAAGTAAAAACTTAAAAATTGAAGTAAAATGTGAAAAGATGAGCTGTTTATGAATTTTTCTGGATCTATATAGTACAGAATAACTGGAAATGTCAACTCATGGAAGAACAAATGGTCAACTTATCAGGAGCACGATCAAAGCTCTTCAAAGTAATGAGTGCAAGCCACATCTATGTCAAGCAAATGCCCTGACTTCGGACGGGTATATGAAATATTGGATATAATTTGTAATGCCAGCTCACAGTTAAAACAAAGAACACAGTACTAAGATGTTACCTTTGGAACAGCGGCCTGAAAAACGAAATCTGTAAAGGGACTAGATGTCAAATTTGTAAAAGTGGCGTGAATTGTAGTTTCTCGTGGATTTCCAGGCTGCTTTTTGAAATCGAATGTGACCTTCAGGGTTGCACTCTGGAAAGCCGTTATTGATGGAAGGGCTGTATTCTCAAGACCTGCTCAAATAAAGAGGTTTAGGTGCTTAGCAGCTATGAACGGATCACATTTAGATCTTGCTAATTTCTAGAACCAAACTAACCCGAATTTGATGTGCTTGACGACAAACCATCGAGCAGATCCATAGCCTGGGGTACAGGTGTGGGTTTAACATCTGCTACGCCTACAATCGTGTTACACAATCATCAATGGTTATGAACAGAGAAATAGGCAACTCATATGTTTAGTAGCAAAACTAACCGGGGGCAGATGCGCTCGATGACAAACTACCGAGCAGATCAATAACTTCAGGTACAGCAGGAACAGGTTTAGTATCTGCAACACCCATACGATACAATTCATCAACAGCTATATAGAAACATGTACAGCTTATAGGACAATAAAAATCTTGCTATTTATCTCGATCAGGATGAGTAAAACCTTGTGCTGGAAGGCCATTCTGTGATGGAGATGTCCCAATGGACAGAAGATCCATCAGAATATCTGTGTTTGCAGACGAAGATACACCTGAAGACAGGAAAAAGTTTATGAAATGCTACAGTAAAGATATTTCTGATAACAAACAAGATACAATAATAATGCAGGGCTCTTTCGTACACCACAGCTGTATCAATGGAGTGCATCGTAAGAAAATACAGTGCTGGAAGCTCCCACAAAAGGTGGGGTCTGGTCTGGGACCACTGCGTCAGTGGAGTGCATTGAAAAGGCAAAAGAAAATGAAATAGACTTTTTGCCGGCAAAAAAAAATGAAAAAAAAAGATTGAATACAAAATTTTAGTTCAGATCGCATGTTAGGATAAATTATTTATTGGCAAGTTATTGATCAATCAATAAACTCAAATCGCACCGAAGGCATCAGTGCACTCTGGATGGAAGAATGGAATTAGAGTACACAATGTAATGAAGTACTGCCTACTTTGTTAGTCTAATGACTGTAAGAGAAGTGAACTAACATGGAAACTATGTGAACAAGAAGTCAAACAGAGAGTAAATACCTGCAACTGATGAATTTGCCCCACCAATACCCAAAAGGTCTTGTAGGAAATCATTAGGTGCTGTAGCAGTGGTAGAAGTAATAGTAGTAGCAGGCGGACCATCAGAACCCAAGTCAAGCAAATCAGCTAAAGGAGCTGCAGTAGGTTTCGGTACACCATTTGGAAGCTTAAGTCCTCCAGGATTAACAGGTGGCGCAAGTTTATCTGCTGAAATAGTTGCTTGTGTAATAGTAGCCCGCTTTACCAGATAACTAGCTTCATCCAACACAGGCATACGCTCAAGCAAAGACGATCTGCACTCGTACAATATTCTCTAGGATCAATATTTTCCCCGGTACCAGAATACCGTAAAGATCACTAGTAGAAACATAAAAGTTTGGCAACCCACCTGATAGACTGATGTCTTTGTATGATTGAACTGAATTCAATTGATCTTTGCTGTAGCTCCAGCACAATATTCTCTTTATTCTGGCCAACTATTAATTTTATCCTCCTGTTACAACAGTAACACCATGCTTCAACAAAGCAGTAATATAATAACAACCAGACATAGCAAAGCAAGCACCAGTTAAATGATATGATAAATATATCCATGCTACAGAAAGGCACAATAATCGGCATTGCTGACAAAAGGGTGTTGTTAGAGGTACCATCAGTCATAAGAACTAAGGGCTGGTATCATAGAAATCAATGAATAACCCTCCATTTCGAAACCACGCACTTCTCACACTCAAAATTGCCTGTGTTCAGGTTTTGCTGGAATGCCAAATGAATACTATGCCCGTTCTTCTCTCTATCAAGAGAAAATAGAAAGTATGCACTTCCCCTCTTGTTTCCTATTTTGTTCTCTCACTTCACAGAACAAATCAGACGTACACCCTCCCCCTTTTAATGTATGCTTGCCTAATAGTCACTATGCTATTGAATACCGGGTTAACTTATGGACAGAGACAGTGCTTTCCACTTGTTTATGAGGTCCAAAGTTGGCTTCCCGCAGTGTATTTAGAAAGTATGCATTTCCCCTCTTGTTTCCTATTTTGTTCTCTCACTTCACAGAACAAATCAGACGTCCACCCTCCCCCTTTTAATGTATGCTTGCCTAATAGTCACTATGCTATTGAATACTGGGTTGCTTATGGACGGAGACAGTGCTTTCCACTTGTTTATGAGGTCCAAAGTTGGCTTCCCGCAGTGTATTTAGATTATCAGGAAACTAAAAGAGAGCCAAAAAGAAAAGAAAAAAATAACTGCAGATTTCAAATTGAAAGACATCTTACTCTGATGTCGATGGAAATCGTGAGGAGAGCTTCAAAAGAGCAACCAGACACATAGCTCGAGTTGTCATATCAGCAGAGTAACGATTAAGAGCAACCTCAACAGCATCCACAGCATCAGATTCTGTTACCTGAAAAAGTTAATGTACTCCACATGATGTCAAACAAGTTACAAGTGGCATTAAAAGGTACAAAAACCAAATGCTTGCACAGCAAATGTACACAAGTAGTAGTACGATCTATGGTTGGAAAAAATATCCTAAAGCAACACATTTTTCTAAGCTAAATGACTTAAATCCTGGAAATGATCATTAGTCCTTGTTGGATGGAGCAGGATGGCTATCAGCCCAGTGCATTCACATAGAAGTTAGAATGGACAACAATATAACTACGTGACAAATTCTTGATCGTGTAAGACAGAAGCATAATCTAACTAAATTGGAGGGCAAAAAACGAACAGCCTGAAATCTGCCACTCACCATAATTGTTTCCTCTCCTTCCAGCATGCCAACATTGTTCACCAGCATTTCACCATACTCACCGATGCACCAAACAGCTACTCTTACTAAACTTCCCTAAACAATATAAAATATTATCAAAGTTAGAAGCATCAAGTAGGACAAAATGGAATGACACGTGAAGAGAAGAGCATAAAAGTTTCCCTAACCTGTTCACCGTATGCTTGTAAGGCCGTATACAATGATCTCACTGAGTACCCTTGAAGCTCTGATGCATTGCTTAATACAACAATAAGGGCATGCCATACATCATCCTTCACATGACTTCCCGCCTGATAAACAAAAAGAATGCACCATGAATTCATTTTCTTTTCTTTTTCTTTTTTTTTGGGGGTGTCGTGGGGGGGGGGGGGGGGGGGGGGGGGGGGGGGTATTTTCCATCTGTAAATGCGTGCATTTGGACTTGAATACCGTTGTGGATTACAAATTGACCTAACGATCCCCAAACTAACTTTGTTCTTAAGATAAACAACCACCCCCTCTCTTTTGTGGCTCAAAAGAGCTAGGACTAATTATGTGTGATAGAACCTGATTTCTCCAAAGAACCTTTCATTCTTTGGATGTGATGCATACTGAAAATATGCTGTAAGAAAAGGCAATAAAAAGAGAGATGCAAGATGACCCAGCTACAGGGCTAAACTTTAGGAAGCAATCATATTAGCTTTCAATTACTGGAAGTTTTCTTCCTTTTATGGGTTCGTCTGTATTAAAGGATAGCTTAAAGGAACATAGGGAAGCTGCCTTGCCTGCAGTTTCTTATACATGTGTGTCAATGCAGGGTGAAAACTTCCCGTCCGTAATGTACATACAGACATAAAGTGAACCATATTTATACAAGCATACGAACATCCTTTCCCCGGAAACAGATCAAGAAATGGCTAAGTTTCCCTAGCAGCTCTAACAGTGTTTTCGAAGTAAAATTTAAACTGCAAGAAACCAAAGAAAGATGTTCTGGACTGTATGCTTTTCATATATATGAAATTAGCTCCACAGTATTTAGGTAGTGGCCGCTTACCTGTGATAAAACCTTGAACATCTGATCAAGGTACCATAACTTATCTTGAGAAAACCTATAAGAGATTCAACATGTTAAATGCTCCATAAGTCGGCACGAAACCAACCAGAGAAATATATACTAACTTTTCAAGAATTGAGCATATCTTTGCTGTGAGATCTCCTTTGAAGTCTGGATCAGCAACACGCAAGTAATCAACAAGCTCTTTAGTCAAAGGCTTTGCGTTTGTATCATTGACTAACAAGAAAACAAGTTCAAGGGCCCTTTTGCGAATGGAAGCATCGGCATCCTGAAAATTGTGTAGCATTTAGAAAAATTATTAAAGCCAGAATAACATGATTAGAGGTCACAAAACAGTAAATGCCATAGTTGGTTGCGGCCTGCAAAGCTGCAAAATTGATCAAATACAGTTACAGAACCGCTACACTGCAAGGAGTAACATACAAAATGACTAACCCCAAAAAAATATTAATACACCTCTAGCAAGTATGGAAGCTCTCTAATCCAAGGGTGCAGGATTAAACGAAATAATGATAACTCCGGATTCAGTTTTAGAACAGATATGCCAAGTTGCCAACACCTTAGCGAAATGCTTTTTGTTCATTAAATTGTTTAGAAAGTTGAAGTGAAATTTTGTCTACACTGAGTAATCACGATATAAGGGGCTTGCGCCAATGTGAACAACTAAAATTTTGAAAGAAACATGAGCATGTTCAGCTTTCAAAAAGTGGGACTGTCAGGTTGAGGTATAAACATCATAAGGAAAGCATATTACACAGAACGAACGATGATAGTTCTTATTCTATGGGGTATATATATATAGACATGAATTATCTTGTAGTTTTGATGTATAGAAGACAGCTCAGCATATCAGAGCAACATATCGGCATTCTAACCTTTACACACTCTAATATCGTTGCCCTGTGCCTCTGTACTGCTTGTGCATCTACTGTAATGGCCCTCATAAGCATGTTCAGAGCAACATATCTGAAAGAGTGATAGGCATAGTAAATATTTGCATGTAGCAGATGCATAAAGTGATAGATTTCAAAATCAAGATAAAATAAGAAACAGCAAACAGTTGTTCCATGTACCAATGCTAGAAAACAGTAGCACTTGAATCAATATTCAAAAGCTATGACCGCAAGATAAATATAGAGCCTGTTTTGGAGAGCCCCGATTCCCGGATTTTTGCAGGATTTAAAGTTTGTAGGCTAAAATAAAACGGTTTAGGGCTCTACTTTTACTTTTATTCTAAAATGGGAACAGGATGGCTCATTCAAACAGCATCAGGGCCAGTGACGGACCCAGGATCTAGGACCTGGCTATTCCTATGCGATGGAGAAAAAAAAGAAAGTCGGCCAATTCAAACAAAATGTTAACGATAAAGATGTCAACTAGCGTTGTGGACTCGTTTGTGGGTCGCACATATCAACGCCAATGCCGGAGAAGCAGGAACGGGCAGGAGAAAAGTGGTTAAGCACAGCCCGGCGTTATTCATAAGGAGATATTAGTTGATAACTTGATTTGTTAGTTGGTTTGCTTAATTGTTGCTTTCAGTTAGCAGGCGCCTGTGGTATAAAGGCAGCCAGTCATTAGCGTTGTAATCCATCGAAGAAGTAATCGATCTCCCTTGTGGCGGGATTGTTCTTCGACGCAGTGGCGGAGGATATCCCTCTGTCATCCAGCGAGAACAATCCATCGCCTGTTCGTCCATGACACCCTCTCAGTTCCATCCCTCAATCCAGTTTGATACTGCATTCTCCTCTGCGCACTCCTAAACGACCACGCCACATCAACTAGTTAAGACAAAAAGAGCATTTAAAGACATTGCAGTTCAATTTTGCGTTTTTTTCCTGGCATGGAAATCGCACACTTTGCAGTGTTATTTCATCAAAATTTCTTCATGGCTTGAGGTGTTTTGGGAATATCTAAGCCTATCCCACAAATATTTCAATCAATCGATTTATCCATCTCTACAGTCCGATCTATCTATATTAGTCTTGTACTGTGGAATTAGACATTCAGTTCAAAATGAAACAACACTACAAACTGTGCTATCACCTAGTTTACCTATGCATGTGATGGTCATGACCCACAACTGCTCTGCTGCAGAAGTTGAGAACGAGTGGAAATAGGTGAGAGCTATAGGAGGAGAGAAGAGATTGAGCCGGGCTACTAGTGAGAGAGCAAGAGATTTGGCTATCAGGTATGGTCAGATTGGCAAAGGACAAAGCGTACAGATACAACAGTGTCAAGCCTCAATATAACTCAACCTATGTAGATTTGACCTCCAATCGATGAGTTTGACCCAAATATTGGACGTACACATGCAATTAGTTGTTATATAGGGTTTTATTTTGGCAAAATTATTGTGTATGCCTGTGGGTAGAGGTCTCAAAAACAGTCCCATAATAATCTGTAGCAACTAGCAGGACCACAGAGAAAAGTACACCTTAAATATATAAACAGTCAAGAGCAACAAGTAATAGAAGATGGACCTTATATTATTATCACGGTTCGACAAGAATCTACCCAAAATATTGATAGCCAGTACACGTAAACCACTAGTAGCTTCAATACCCATTATAGTCTGAACACATTCATACAGAATGGCATTTCCAGCATTCTTGTTGGACTCAGTCTTTGTTGCAACCTGGATAAACATAAAAATGATTATTTTCATATACAATCAATCATTCAACTTCACACCGACAAAAAGAAAAAGAAAAGAAAAGAAAAGAAAAGAGATGCATGTGCACAAAAAACTATCTGTAGACAGAAAGAAGATCCTGGAATCCAATATGTGCGCCCCTTACACACAAAAACAAAAAAAGGGAAAAAACTCAGGGAAATATGCTATAGGTAAGTAACACGACAAGATATACATTACTCATCTGTCATGCGCTAAATAATGCAGAACTGGCTAGTTATAAAAAACGAGGCGGGGAGGGGGGGATGTGTTGTGCTGTACTATATAACACATCTACAAATTGTAACTCTGCTCTTACAGGAAGGCAAGTCACTAAGATATATCAGTAACCACAAGAAAATGAGAAGACATACATGCCCTACCAAAATCATGCATGCTTTGCAAGATGAATACTTAATGGCAGCATTCTGGTGAAACCACAAATAGAGATTAATCAATCACCTGAGCTAGAATATCATTCATACATTCACTGCAGTCTGCATCTCCATGACCCAACACGCGCATAAGTTTAAGAACTCGAATGTGCAAGAACGGATCCGAAATGCCAGAAACGTCATACTCAGGAGCATAGGAACTATTTGACACATCTCTCAGAATGCGGACCAAACCTTCAATGCAGTTCTGCCATGAGAAAAATAAATGTCAACATATATGATGATAACACAAATATAAGCCTCTCAAGTACAATAATAGTAAAACTTTTAACATATAAATTAGGTTAAATAATATAAATCATGCTATGAAATGTAGGGTACTAATAGATAGAAAAAATGGTAGATAAGGAAATGCATGCTTTGTATTTTTTTTTTTTGTGCACTTTCAAGTGCTGCCAAAGCTGATTTTGGACACCAGACTAGTGGTAGAGTAGTTCACGAAATATGGTGACAGACTGAAAGCAACAAAACAATGCAGCTTAAATCTTGGGCTGCTAATCATGGAAAGTTCTCTAGCCCAATTTGGTATAGAAAATAACAGCAGCCATTAGCTTGATACCATTATTGTCAAAATGGCCTGAGGGATCAAGATAAATAAATGCCCTTACCTTCCTCAGGTACTCCAGTGCATCTTTGCTGGCTTTGCATAGTTCTGTGCAGAGCTGAATTGCAGATATTAGAACCCCATGATGCTTTTCCTTCAATAGAGAAGTAGCAAGAGCCATAAAGTTTTCTGCCAAATCTGGTACTTTTCTTACGATCCTTATTGAGCACAAAGCAGCCTAATAAACAGATAGAAATGGACCGTCAAATAGTGCCGCAGATAAACTAGTGTTTTAAAAAATAAAGCAAAGAATTAATCACTAAAGCCGAAAAGGAAAAATGAAATATATTCTGTTTCTTTCTTGTAAATAACATCAAAACCAATCGCCTTGCATTGCATCGGAAAATTGCTTAGATTGTTGTTTATGCAGATCTTTCAATTCTGTACGCACTGCTCCCTAATATAAGGTCTGTTTAACTGATGAATGTGTATACAAAGCCGAATGCCTTTGGTAAAATGCAACGTTCTTGAATCATCCTAATTTTCAAGACTGTTTGAATCACCTGGAAGTTGGTCATTCCCAACTTGATTCACCTACTGGCTACTGGGTTCAAATTCCATTACGGAGAAAGGTACCTTTTTCTTTGTATTGGCGTCCCTACTACGCATCAACTTCTCCACTTCAGGCGCCAGATCCCGTGCCATTTCGGCAGAGCAAATGTTCCCAAGCGCGCATAGCGCAAGACCCACGATGAACTGGTTTGAGTGGTTGAGATCTCTGCCCCAATTAAGCACTAACATTACTCAAAACTCAGCATAGTATATGCTTAAACAGCCACCGCGGCAGCGAGATCGCCAAGATAGAGTCGAGCGGGCTTACTGTTTGAGGGAGTTAGTGACGAGCATGAGCACCTCCTGCCGCTCGTCGAGGAGCAGCATGAGGCCGAGGTAGCCGACCCGCTTCTCCGGGAACCCCGCGTCGGCGATGAGCTTGAGGCACTCCATTTGGCCGAAGTGGGTGGGGTAGCCGAGCATGTGGATGAACATGAGCTTGGCCATGTTCCGGTGCCGCAGTTCCTGATCGTTCTCGCTTATGGCCGCGCGAATCGCGGCGCACTCCCGCCGCACCACCGCGCGCTCCTCCGCCGCCGTCTTGCACGCGCGTATCGCGCGTATCATGTCCCTGCGGCAGCACACGAAAGAGAATTACGGCATTGGTTTCCACAAGCGCCACGGATCCGGCATGGGTCGAAGGGATTTGGGGGCACGGGGTCTCACCGGAGGCGCATGCCCGAGGAGAAGGCGCTCATGGCGAGGTCCGAGGCGAAATCCTCAACGATCTTCTCGACGGTATCCATTCCAGCTTGATATCTTTGGGGAGGAACGCCGCCGCGCGGGAAGTTGGGGACTGGGAGCTCGCGGGATCTGAACGCCGAGGTGGTTGGAGCGGGAAGCAGTGGGGAAGGCGGGGCGAGGGAGGAGGACGAACAGGGGGCCTGGGCGGATCTGAAACACTGGGAACGGAGCTGACGGTGGAAAGTGCGAATAGGCCCCTCTCGTCTCTTGTATTTTCCTCATGGTCCCATTTTGTTAAAATTTCATGCGAATTTGTACAAAGGACAAAATATGCCCGAACTTCAGTTCCTATAACGGCGTATTTGAATTGGAATTTTCATGGGTTCAACGCATATATGAAATTTGATCATATTTTTAAAGAGTTTCTCGACGGATTTTTTTTTCAAATAAAAATTCAATTGTAAAGTTAGATAATGCCATGTTTATGGCTTTTTTCGAGAATGCCAGAATTTCACATGAAATAGTTCAAAAATGATAGCATAATTATTGTTTTCTAAACGAGAACTTAGAGCTTGGGAATTCAACAAATTATGCAAATTTGCATTGAAGCACTGTATTTTTATTGTATTTAACATGGGACTACTTGTATTTTATTATGCACACCAAACTATTGAGAGTTATGCGACTATCTGATTTAGCTTTGAGCACTTAGCCCATGAATACAGATAATAATAAGCAGATACTACTCGCTAAAATTTTAAAAATACGTGAGCCACATGGCAGTTACAAAATCAAACATTGATCAAGCATGATATTTCGTACTCCTGGCTCGCGCAAAAAAAAAGATATTTCGTACAGCTATTGCCAACAAATTCAAAAGTGCATAAATAGTTCGTTGTAGTTAGGGCATGATCTTGACCATATCTGTATCCAACAATTCGGTAGTGGAAGAATACAGACAACTCGTGCCCTTCATTCTCCTTGTACTTGTATAACTGTAACTGGAAAAGAAGAAGAAGCAAACATCTGGATTTCTTTGAAGTTTGATTTCCAGAGTTGGTATATAGCATGACGAAGTCACCCCCACATGCCAAAGTGCTGTACTGCAGTGAGTTCATAGGATCAAAATCGTAAACATAATATGTATGTGCTGCACTCATTCATTCGCGACCGTGGAACTACGATTCCTGACTGATCAAGAGACCTATGAGCCCACTTGGATGGACGCATGGTACATTGTCACTGAAGCTCCTTAACCATCTCCAGGCTCTAGGTGTTCAGTTCGCTCCTGGATGACAGGAACAAACACTGCTCGTCTGCACTCTCTCGATGTTATCTGAACCTGAAGAATAATCTCGTTCGTTTGGCCGACGGTTACCCCGCTTTCCTGCAGAAGTTGACAGCGCACTTGCGCGAGTTTCCGAAGAAAAAGTTGGGGATGGCGAGACGTGCATCAACTTGGCATGCAGGTTGGCTTCAGTACCTTGTCGACGCAGAACGGGGGCTAAACAGTGACACGGTGGCGGCTATCAACCCAACCGAGATCAGCACGCAGATAGTATCAGGATCTTGTGAATTTTTAAGGGCAGCGTATTGGTTTGGTCAGATATAGCGATATCCGGTTGTTTGTGTATCTGTATTTGCAGAATTGCAGAGAGCATAGCAGGTGTATCTGTATCCGCTGCTGCGCGGCGCTTGACGTGAACTGGGGGAAGGCGAACGCCGACAAGGCGGTGTGGCACGGGACAAAGGTGTCCGAGAGATCCGGCATGCCCGGGGGACACGCGAGATACCCCCATCTCCCTTCTCCTCCAAGCCACGCGCTCTCAAGCATACCACCACCGAATCTGCAGGTTTCAAGCACTTGTGCTCTCTCCATTTTTATATATCTTCAGCTTCCTTCTACGGGGGGGCTGCGTCGAGCTACGGGTGGACGCGAATATCTCGTGCTAGGAGCCTATGAGTAGCATGGGCTTACATTAACATTAACAATGGCGACTTGGTCGACCTGGATATCGAGCTGTCCATGTTTCCGAGGATTGTTCTCCCGTCGTGGCTGCAGGATGGGTGGATGGATGTCTGTGAGCATCTTCTGGCTCTGAATTCGGAGTCTGTGAGAGCAACGGGCGTAGCCGATCGAACCCCGAACAGCGTGGAGCAATGCACTCGGCATGTCGCGCGTCCCGCCGGCATTGCATTGCAAGACAAGGCAACGAAACCGGTAACCAATCCACGCGGAGGGATCCAGGCGGCGATCGCGTGGACAAACCAACGCCGCGCGCCGTGGCAACTTGAATCTGCCTTTACGCCTATGCCATTAAAAAAGATGGCGTTTACGCGTGTGCCACAAAAAAGTTGTGAGACACCTGTGTGCCATGCACTCAATTTTCGTTTACCTGTGTGCCATTCCGTCCACCTTCTGTCAATTTCGTAACTCTGCCAGGTGGGACCACGAATGCAAATGACTATTTTGCCCCTTCTTTCCATTGCATCTCCTCTCCTCTGTCTGGCTTCCTCTTCTCGTTCTTCTCCCCCGAACCAGCAGCCCGTGCGCCAGGACGAGCGAACCCTAGCCGCCGCTCCCGCTCGCCGCCCAGATCCGGCGCCCTCCCGCGCGGCGCTTCCCAGGCAGGCTCCCGCTCGGCGCCAGGCGAGGCACCCCGCGGCGCGCCGGCCCAGGCGAGCTACCCCGCGGCGCCCAGGCGCGGCACGGCCCCGCGCGGCCAGGCGGGCGCGACGCGGCCCCGCGCGGCCAGGCGGGCCGGCGCGGCGCGGCCCAGGCAGGCCGGCGCGGCGTCCAGCGCGGCCAGGCCGGCGCACAGGCCCAGGCTTGGTCGCGAGCTGCTGTCCGGCGCCCAGGCTTCGTCGCGAGCTGCTGTCCGGCGCCCAGGCAGGCAGGCCTTCGTCGCGAGCTGCTGTCCGGCGCCCAGGCAGGCCTTCATCCAGTTCGTGAGTACTACCAGTTCGTTGTCCCGTCTCCAGGTAAAAGACTCTCTCTTCTTCCCTTGCTCGCATATATGTCATGTATACATATGTGCTGAGCAATTGGTGTTGTTCATCTGTAGGATGGACGCCGACTTGAGTAGTGAGCCTCCTGATGTTTTACAATGGGAAATTGGTATAGGAGAATCTTGCCTTACTAAATCTGCAGATAATGAATACCTTGCCAACCCAAACCCATCTAATGAGCATGTCGGCGTTGATGATGAATGCTTGTATATTGACATTGCTCCTGAACATCCAGCACCTCCCATTCCCACTAATCAATCTGAACTGGACACATTGTTAGATGATGAAGTAGAGGAAGATGAATCTTTGTCCGATGATGAAATAGAGGAAGATGAAATTGTTACGGATAGAGAGCCCCCACGGAAACCGGATGCGGACTATGACAAGAGTGATCCGCCTATGGCAGTAGGCACTATGTATTCAGACATGAATGCTTTTAAGTTGGCTTTAGCTACACATGCTACAAAATATGAGTTCCAATATAACATTGAAAAGGCTGATAAAACTCGGTACAGGGTGTATTGCAGTGGCAAGAATGTGGGCTGTAGGTGGAGAATTCATACCACTACTTTGAGTGATGAAGTCACAGTGCAGGTAAATTTTTTGTAACACTTGATATGCATTGATGTCTTCTTTTTTGGAAGTAACTAACCATTGATATCTACATTTGCAGATCACAAGGAACCCATACTTGCATGAGAATTGTCAGAGCACTAGGAGGGCAGGCACTTGTGTAGGAGTGACACAGTTTTGGGTTTGTGAACAAGTGATTGATTGGTTGAAGGAAGATGAAACATTGGGTGGCAAAGAGCTGAGAAGAAGGTTGAAGGAGAGACACAAAATTGATGTGACCTACAGGAAAGTTTATCTAGGTAAGCAGCTTGCTATGGACAAACTTTATGGACCTTGGGGCAAAAGTTTTGACAACCTATACAGATTTGTAGTGAACACAATTGAGAGGACATGTTCCTGCAGAGCTTGGCAAGGGTCAGGAATACCATGCAAACATGCCATTGCCTATATCACATCAATCCCTGGAGCCAAACTTGAAGACTATGTGGATGAGTGCTATTCAGTTGAAAAATTCAAAGTTGCATATGAAGGTTCTGTGCCCTCTATTCCTGACAAGTCTATGTGGCCCAAACCCACCCATGGATTCTTCATGCATCCTCCATTGCTTAAGTCAACTGCTGGAGGAAGGAGGAAGAACAGGATGAAATCAGCTATGGAGGGAGGTAGTAGTAGTAGTAGTAGGAAGAAATCTGAGGGAGGTACTGGCAAAAGGCAACATGAGTGCCCAATATGCCACCAATTAGGGCACCATTGGTACACATGTAAGAATGGCAATCCTGATGACATAGCTGCATTTGAGGCTGAGAGGTAGACTTTCTTTACATAGCTACACAATGAGAACACTTCATGTTTATCTATGCAAAATAACAATTTCCCATACTTTATTTCAGGGGTCCACCAAAGAAGAAGCTGAAGAAAGCCAACAACACAGTGAGTAGCATTGTTGTGGCCACTCCTGGATCAGTCATGGTTTTCCCACACAATGAGGCGGTGTCCAGTGCTACAGAGAAGCCGAAGAGAGTGAAAAAAGCGGGAAAAAAGAAAGGGCCACCACCAACAGCAAGTACTAGCGGGTATGATCTTTCACTTTTGCATATCTTGTCATTTACAACCTCACTGATCTTTTTTTCTTGTTTTCACAGAAAGTCTGCGAAGTCTGCAACTGGATCCAATGACCCCTTTCCCCTCCAAATTGAGCACCATCCAGTTGTTCCTGAAGATAGTGCTATCTCTCCACAGATAGTTCACACACCAAGGAAGAAGCAAGCCGTCATGAAGAAGTGTACACCAAGGAAGGCTATAGTTGGAGAGGCCAACCCATCCAGCCCAGCTTCTAATACCAGAAGCAAGAAGAAACTCGAGCTTGACTAAATTATGTGGAGAAACTACTTCTTTTGATGTAATGTTTTATGCAATGGCGATGTAACTTAAGGTGGTAATGACAACTAGTGAACTTATTTGCTTAAATGTGGTGTGGTGATGACAACTAGTGAACTTATTTGCTTAAATGTGGTGATATGAACAAGTTTATTGCCAGTGGGTATGCATTGGTCATGTGAGCACTTATTTGCTTAAATGTGGTTAATTGTTGGTATGCATTGGTCATGTGAGTACTCTGGTCATGTACATGTTTTTGAAAATTTAGTTTATATTTTTCTGATTTTTGAATATTTTTTTAAAAATTGTTTAACATTTTTCCTTTTTTCGAATTTTAAACTTTTTTTCCCAATTTTCATGTTTTTTAAGCTTTTTATAAATTATTTTTGATTTTTCTGATTTTAGACGATTTTTACAAAATATTTTTCATTTTTCCTGATTTTTTATGAATTTTAAACTTTTTTTTCCCAATTTTCATGTTTTTTAAGCTTTTTATAAATTATTTTTGATTTTTCTGATTTTAGACGATTTTTAAAAAATATTTTTCATTTTTCTGGATTTTAAACCCTTATTAGTTCAGCCAAGGGTAAAAGTGTCTTTTTACAGCTCCTTTTAACACCGTTAGCTCACTTTCCATCCAAAATGGCACACAGGTAAACGAAAATTGAGTGCATGGCACACAGGTGTCTCACAACTTTTTTGTGGCACACGCGTAAACGCCATCTTTTTTAATGGCATACGCGTAAAGAACTCGGCGACTTGAATCTGCCTTGACCTGACCGAGCCGATTCGCCCGCCGCGCGCGCGCACCCGCCTGAAGATTAGCGCAACGGCGGACACGAAACGGACACTACCGCCACCGGCCGCGCGGCCGGCTGGGGAGAGGGAGGCCACATGCCTGTCCGGTGCACCGCACGCACATGCTCGCGCCCCGAGTCGCCGACCGCGGCCGCCTCTCATTTTCTTTTTGCGAGAATGTCCGTGTTGCTGCTGCGTGCTGATCGTCGCGGCCGCCCGGCCGATCGCTGGCACCGGCGCCGCGGCGAGCACGCACGGCGCATCTCAACGCCGGCGGGGCACGTGTGGGTTGATGTTCGTTGACGCCTCGGCCGGTTGTTGTTTGCTGGTCAAAGATGCAACCACGCGACCGGCAAAGAGGTTTCGATGACTGATCAAGGCAGCATTTGAGCACAGTAAACTTTGTAACTGCTGCTTCAGTCCACATTGTAATTCCTTGAGTAGTTACATGACTGAGTACGCACGGAATTTGACACACATGAATGACAGACGACACCGCCCATGGACTCGGCTGTCAACAAGCTGTTGCACTCTAGCACAGCACGGGAGAACAAAGTCACCGCAGGTGCAGTGGATTACCACTAAAGCACAGCACAAAACTAAAGGGTCCTGTCGGTAGGCTACAAGAAATCTCAATTGCAAATACTAAAGCAGGGGGCTCAACACTCAAACAGGCAGGCAGGCAGACAGATTGGCCGCCTTTGGGTCCCCCTAAACCCCGACACCCTGCCCCCGCCCACATCGATTCTTCCTCATCATCTTCCGCTGTCAAGCACCGCACGTCTCCTCCTCCTTGCTACTAGTTGCTATATATACGGAGCATCGCATTCTCATTCTCGTTCATGACCTGCCATCTCATCATCTGAATTCCAAAGCTATTCCCCACAGTCTGCTTATTACCTACACCGCGTCACAGTTCACAGCTTTGCCATCACCAGCGAGACAGCAAGAGGACTGATCGATCGATTCGACATGGAGCTGGAGCTTGGGCTGGCGCCACCCAACGCGCGTCTCGTGGACGAGCTCAGCTGTTCCTCGGATTCTTCTTCATGCGGGAAGAGAGCGTTCCATGAGACGTTGCCGCTTTTCGACGACGGCAGCAGCAGGAAGAAGAAGCAGCTGGTCGGGTGGCCGCCGGTGAGCTCCGCGCGCACCAGGGCGTGCGGCGGCGCCAACTACGTGAAGGTGAAGAAGGAAGGGGAGGCCATCGGCAGGAAGGTGGACTTGTCGGTCCACGCCTCCTACGACGAGCTACTCGCCACGCTCGGCCGCATGTTCCCCGCCACCAACAATCAATTAGGTATTCCCCTCAGATATTCACAGGATTCAGAGCAATCAGTATAAAAATCTGCAATATATAATAGTTATCCAACCTACTGTATTCTGATTCCCAAATTCATTATCTTTGTGCAGATGAGAATGAAATCTGCAGCTCCACCAGCCGTGTGGTGACCTACGAGGACGGGGAAGGGGACTGGATGCTGGTTGGAGATGTGCCATGGGAGTAAGTCCATTAACTTTTCTGTTTCTAGGCCGCTAAGAACAGAGTATGCGTCGTGTTCATCTCAGGCTTCTAGATTAGTGCTGACATTGTTCACGCGATTTCCTTTGCAGTGAATTTGTGCGATCCGTCAAGCGTCTGAAGATACTGGGGTGACTAAGATCCACTGCACTCCGTCTGCACTGATGTACATGTTTTATCAGTTCCATTTTGGGTGAAATCACATGGTTTCAGAGAGTGGTGACAGTAGAAGCTAGTAGTGTACCTCTTGTGGCAATACGTACATGTTCAGGTCTTGGTTCTCAGAATGTTTTTCGGGAGTCATTCCTTTGTATTTTGCGCAGCTTATGCTGCAGATGATCCTGTAATATAATACAATTTTCTCTTTGGTTTATTTATGTTATACAATACTCAGGTGACGGTTAGACAATCAGGTTACTAGGATTTATGTTAAAAGAGGGATGTCAACCTGATTGTTATTTATGTTATACTCAGTTTATACCGACATCCCTCTTTTTGAATTAAGGAAACCAGGTGACGGTTGACAATCAGGTTACTAGGATCCTTCTTGTCGATGTTGTTGACAGAATTTTGCATAAGTTAGTATCTGTATATCCATGGAAAGAAATACTAGTTTCATAAAAAAAAAATCCAGTACCTACGAACAAATTGTCGCGGTGCGCTGTTTTTTTTGAACCTCTCATTCCTGAATATAAATGTAGTATCTGTTCGTGTACATTGAAGGAGACACACTCACTCAACACACACAAACCCCCTACATCTATACCAGAAAAACGAACGCGTCCCTCAAAAGAAAATTGCACGACTGTCACCACGCGATGAGAGGTACCGAAGAAACATGAAAGTCCTGACAGATCACAGAAAAAAGAGGCATTAAAATGAGACTCCTAAGAGCCCCACAGCTCCGCCGCTGACTGACGCGCTTCCAAACAAGCCGAAGATGCCGTCGGACGACGCGCCGCAGACTCCGTACCGTCGCTTGACCATCGCCGCCGACAGTCACAGCTCCGACGTGGTCAGCACGTCGCAGACCGCCGAAGCTTGAACACCATCATCTCCCCTGCAATCTCGGACGAACTCTCCTGATTATTATCCACAAGCCCGCCGACGCCGCCGGAGAGAGACGCCATCAGCACGGAGGAGGCTCGGGAAGATTATTCCAACGAAAACGTCGGCGCCGCCGCATCACCAACGTTCCATGGAAATCCACCTCACAGCTCCTCCGTCAACCATGGTAGCACCAAGAAGACCACCATAGCAGTAACGGAAAGGAGCAAGAGGAAACAAAACTTCGCACAAAGCATCGAGACCCTGGCGAAGTTTCCCGATCCAGGCGCCGCTCGCCAGCAACGCCCGCCGGAATCAGCACCATCCATCATCCTCCAGCGTCGACGGCACCAAGCGGCAACCATCACACCGGAGGAAGAGGCAAAAGCGTCCACAGTGGCCGCCGACCATCAACGCCAACCGGGACAGAAGAAGCCGAGCTGCCGTCGCCGTCCATCTGCAAGACAGACAGCAAAGACGCCGGCACAAAAACAGAGCCGACGAATCCAACCCTCAAAGGGCCGGAGATCCACCGACGAAGCTCCAGCACGGAGGCTCCCAAAGGGCCTCAACTCCACAAGCTTTCGACGACGGTGCCGGAGAAGAGAAACGCCGACGAGGCGGAGGAAGCTTGGGAGAGCTTATTCCCCGGACGCGCCGCCACCACCGCTTCACCGGCGCATCCCGGACATACGAATCTCACTCATCCTCCTCTCCATCCGCCGAGGACCCGCGCGTGCGCCAGCAGGCCAAGGACCGCAACACACGCCTGGGCCGTTACGGCCGACGTGCATCGGAGCCCGCGAAGTAGTCCCAAGCTCGTCGACGCAGCGCCACGCCGACGAAGAGCCGCCGGAACGCCACAGCGCCGGCCATCATCGACTCGCCGACGAAGAGAAGAAACGAGGAGCAAAAACAAGCTAACAACCTAGCAAAAGAACAACACAACCGCCAGATCCAGATCCCCTCCCCCTCCGGCACCGGCGAGGCCGCCGGAGGGGAGGGCAAATCGACGAGATCGGCGGCGGTTGAAAGAACGCCCGAGAAATCGCCCTTGGTTACTGTAGAGGGGGAGAAGACTCGGGAAGAAACTATGATGGTCTCTGCCCAGTTGACCCCGAGGGGACGCACGGTGAGTCGGTGTCTCGGTGACGGCCGCGGTGCGCTGTTTATCCGGGAGACGAAGCTCAGCAAGCTGTCCCCAAGCACGCGCCGGCGGGAAAACAAGAAGAGGCCCGTGGGCTGATTTCCGCAACCGCTTGTGTGCAGCCCAACGTGCGGTCGAGTTTTGAATTTTTTTATTTTTAATCTAATTTTTTATTATATTTTTATTAATAGTCGCACGATTTCAAAAATTGCAAGACTAGTCGCCCAATCGCCCGTCTATAGGGCGATTAGGGCTTGTCGCCCTGTACTCGGGCGAGAAGGACGGCAACCCGGCGCGGTGGGGCCCAGTCGCCCCACGGGCGGGCGACAAGCTCCAATAACCCACTGGCCGGGCGACGAGGTGCCAGTCGCCCAACAGAAGGGCAACAACGTCCCAGTCGCCCAAAGGGCGGGCGACAAGGCGACGGTGCTTATGTAGCTGTTCTGAACAGCAGGACAGCACATGGCCCTTGGAACTTGAAGTACAGCAGTTTTTGCCGATGCTACTACTCTGGCTTGAAGTTGCATCGGCACCGTCGATCTGTCTACTACGGTGCCAGCAGCTAATCCCCACACCAAGTCTCGAGAAGCTGCCTCATCGATCAGATCAACTCAGCGTCACAGGCTCGGTCGGCGACTCGTCGTGTCTACGTGCAAGACAGAGTACGAAGCTAGTACATGTTCCCGTACGTCTAGTCGGCGGAAAAATTTTACAGTTGTGTTACAAGTTGACGGGTGAAATACATGTTCATCGTCACAGTTCACTTATAAAAATGTAAAGACACTGAACTATTGATTAAAAAAATTTTGTTCTATGGACTATCAATTTTATTTTGTTCACTTTTGTGTGCACTAAAATATTTCCTAGACTATCGCACAAATCCAGGACCTTCATTAATCACCCAGCCAATAAGTGCTCCCTCCTCTCCTCCCCGGCTTGTCTCGGCTCATTGAATGACCTGCAAAGGCTACATTAAGCACATGGCCAAATGCTGTGCAAAGACAGTCCTCTGACAACAATACATGCAAATTTTTTTTTGAGTTGACGCAAAAAAAGATCACATACGATAGAAATACTTTGAGGGCGCGACCATCCCAAGACAAATTAACGAAGGGCCGACGACCCGGCAACCGCGGTTGCCGGGTACCAGAACGATTTTCCGCTTCAAGGACAGCAGTTTTTGCCGATGGAAAAAACTCGTGTTCGGCTGGGATTTGGACCGAAATCGACTTGGACTCCGTGTTGCCTTGTACTCCCGAGCCGCCGACTAGACGTACGGGAACATGTACTAGCTTCGTACTCTGTCTTGCACGTAGACACGACGAGTCGCCGACCGAGCCTGTGACGCTGAGTTGATCTGATCGATGAGGCAGCTTCTCGAGACTTGGTGTGGGGATTAGCTGCTGGCACCGTAGTAGACAGATCGACGGTGCCGATGCAACTTCAAGCCAGAGTAGTAGCATCGGCAAAAACTGCTGTACTTCAAGTTCTAAGGGCCATGTGCTGTCCTGCTGTTCAGAACAGCTACATAAGCACCGTCGCCTTGTCGCCCGCCGTCGGGCGACTGGGATCGTTGTCGGGGCGACTGGGCCCACACCTCCGCGCTCCGTCCCTTGTCGCCCAGTCAAAGGATTATTGGGTGTCTTGTCGCCCGCCCGCGGGGCGACTGGGTCCCACCGTGCCGGGTTGCCGTCCTTCTCGCCTGATCAGAGGGCGACAAGCCCTAATCGCCTTATGGACGGGCGATTGGGCGACTAGTCTTGCAAATTTTGAAATCGTGCGACTATTAATAAAAATATAATAAAAAATTAGATTAAAAATAAAAAAAATTCGTCGAGTTTTCCCACTCGTCCAGCCCGCATGGCCAAACCCAAGCCCATTATTTGTAACCCACCTGCACCTGTGGACCACGAAACTTCCTGGCCCTGGGACCCACGTCACACCAATCTTCCCGAGCAAGGAGCCCGAAATACTACTAATATTTCGCGGCAGCGGCGGCGGTTCCCCCAAATTTCTCCCTCCTTTTTTGCCTCCACGTCCCCGAAATCTGCCCTTCCCCTTTCTCCTCCGCCGCGCGCGCCGCCGACGAGAAAGCGCCCACGCCGCCACGATGTTCGAGATGCGTCTGGTGCAGGGGATCCTCCTCAAGAAGGTCCTGGAGGCGATCCGCGACCTCGTCACCGACGCCAACTTCGACTGCTCCCAGACTGGGTTCTCGCTGCAGGCCATGGACTCCAGCCACGTCGCGCTTGTTGCTCTGCTCCTCCGCTCCGAGGGATTCGAGCACTACCGCTGCGACCGCAACCTCTCCATGGGCATGAACCTCAACAACATGGCTAAGATGCTCCGCTGCGCCGGCAACGATGACATCATAACCCTAAAGGCCGACGACGGATCCGACACCGTTACCTTCATGTTCGAGTCGCCCAGTAAGTTTCCAGTTGATCTATTATTTTTGGCGCTACTTAATAGTGGTTCTGGATCTTGACCTTGGTGGGAATGAATAGAGCAAGATAAGATTGCGGATTTCGAGATGAAGCTGATGGACATCGACACCGAGCACCTCGGTATCCCGGATTCCGAGTACCAGGCCATCGTCCGAATGCCTTCGGCAGAGTTCATGAGGATCTGCAAGGACCTCAGCAGCATTGGGGACACTGGTATTACAAATCTCAATTGGTGTTTTTTTTTCTTCATTGTGCACATTATCACTGGTGGTTCTTGTGGCCTGAACAATTGCCATTTTATTTTTTGTAGTTGTCATCTCGGTGACTAAAGAGGGCGTCAAGTTTTCCACCTCTGGAGAAATTGGGAGTGCAAACATTGTGTGCAGGCAGAACCAAACGGTTGACAAGGTACCTTCACCCTGTAATTACCTCATATTGGAACAATTCCCTTCTATGAATTTTCAACATGTGTTTGAAATCTGAAAATGCTCTGGACAATAATGCAGTATGTTCCTGTTTGATGCTTGATACCTACTTTAGTTAGCAAATTTGCATGTGCAGTTTGTCTAACGAGGTCACATCCCTACCTTCAGTGCAGGTGCCAAGTTAGTTTGTTCATATCTGATGAACTGTACAATACATTCTACCATCAGACATACATTTCTGTCTGTGTTATGCTGCTCACGTAAACACTTCTATTTCCAGTGTTCCTGAACTGTGGCGTACTACGTTCTGTCATAAAAACTTTCACAGAAAACAACACTTTTCTTCATTTGGTGACTGAGTCACTAGCTTGCGTTTGTCATTGTCTAGTTATCAGTTATTTGCTCCATAAAGTTAAAGTCGAATGCGGTTTACCCTTTTTTAGATATTGAATTAGGTTTCCTTATTGAGTCTTTTTAGTTTTCTAGGCATGCATGGCTTATTTAAGTAACTCAGTGCCCTTTTCCATCTGTTTGTACATTAGTTGTCCAGTTCTCACTTAATTTCAATTATCAATGCAGCCCGAAGAAGCTACCATTATCGAGATGCAAGAGCCAGTTTCTCTAACATTTGCCCTGAGGTACATGAACTCCTTCACCAAGGCATCATCACTGTCCGATCAAGTTACTATCAGCCTTTCATCCGAGCTGCCTGTGGTAGTCGAGTACAAGATTGCAGAGATGGGCTACATTCGATTTTATCTGGCCCCAAAAATTGAAGAAGATGAGGAGATGAAGTCCTGAAGACTTTCAACCATATATGCCTAGTTCAAGTCACTGTAGTAGTGCCTCTCCGTTGTGTCCTCCAATGCAGAGGATCTAAGTCCAACAAGCAAAAAGTTGGTATGCTTGTTACGTAGGCCAGAATGCTTTAGCTAATTATGTATCTATGACTGCTCCGTGAATCCATGGATTTACGGTGAGTTTAGATTAGTGGATTGTGTTTTGTGGATGTTGCTGCTGTTTGCCATTTCAATTCTGTCACTCAGTTCCTCGACGGATGGCTGAATGTGGTTTGGTGACTTCCTCTCCATCACTGTTTGGGCCTGTACCTGCTGATCATCGCTTAACTTCGTCTGGCATATTTCGATACCAGAAACTGCTTCTTGAAAGGAACAGCAAAGCAGCCATCAGTGCATAGATGATTTTGGTGACAATGTCGGTCTTGGCCCAAACGATGTCAATTGGTAAGCCTTCATTTACTATGCACATGCCTATATGTCAATGGAATCGCCGGACCAGATTTGTAAACGGAAACTGGTGCTCTGTTCTTATCTCCTTGACTTCCAATTTGGATCATTTTCGGGTTGTAGTAAGATACACTTAACAGATAAGAAATATTATATTAACAAGAAACTGACAAGTGTCTAAGTCTTAAAGCTCCAAATGGATCTTCGTAGCTGTATGCACACTCTGTAGAATGACAAATGCACCAGAGAGTACATATAGAAAACGCTCAACATTAGAGTAGCACCAGAGAGCATCATGCCGTCGCCGGCGGCGAAGTGGCATATCTCTACGCGCATGCCGCTTTCGGTGGCGAGCGCCTAGTTGTGATGGAGCACATGGGCGCGTAGTCGAGGAGCAAAACTGAGCCGTACGTTATTGCAGGCAGTAGAAAAGCAAGTGGCGATCAGGGGGCGCCGACGCGGCGAGGCTGGCAGAGAAGCTTCATTCCTACCCCAGCATCAGCCAGAGAACTCGCCGAGAGCCGCGCTCCGCCAGCGGCGAGGATACCACGTTATCTCGCCCAGCACACGGAGGCGACGGCGGCGGCTGTCAACGACAGGACACAGATGCGCCGGCGCATGAGGACGGAGGAGCATCGATCGTTCGAGCCGTCCGCACGTCACCCAAAGACTTCTCAGGTCTCAGCATCCGGCGACGGAGGCAGGCAATGGCCGCGACCGTGGCGAGGGGGTGGTCGCTATTGATCATGGGGCTCATTTTGCGGCCCAAACAAGCCAGTCCGTTTGTTATTGAGGCCCAAGAAACGATCAAACGCGCGCCGGCGAGTCGCATCGACGGCACTGGCTGACTGGCCCCGTCGGCAGACCTAGACGCCGCCGCCGACGGCGAGCTGGGGCCTGGCAGATCCCGACGCGGTCGTTGCCTACGGGCAGCTGGCATTATCTCGACGCGGTCTCCGCTGGCCAGCTCCTCGCTGAGCTGGAGTTCTTACGGTGTCATTCGAGAGCTTTTTGTCGTAGCCGACGAGGCCGCCCAGCCTGACGAACTTCATCAGCCAGTCATGACGCACCGATCTGCTGCGGTGGTGGGTGCACCGCTCGGGGCTCGGTTCACGAACTACAAACACCTCTGCCTCGGGTGCGCCACACGCGTCTACTAACATTCCCCCAGCAGCTAGCTAGTAGGATGGGAAATCGGCAGATGGCTTCACAAGTTACGTACATAACATAATGTCAGTGGATATTTTTGCTGAGTGATCACAGGAGCAGTCGACTTAGCTGTTGTGTTGTTACAGACCAATTTCACGTCAGATTAGAGTCTGATTTAGCAGCTTACTTTTAGACAAGTTGCACCTGATGATTACAGGTACTTTCTTCTCCTAGCACCCTAGCCTTCCTCTGTCCTGCCAATATAAAGCATCCCGATATGCAACTCATTCAAACATCCCCGGCTGCCAATTTGATCATGGGGCTCATTTTGATCCAGCCCTCAGATCTGCTTCAGGACCACCGCCTTGCAAACTGCCCAAGATTAGAAACAGAACAAATGTGAACTAATCAGGACCTCAAGAAGTAGCAATCAACCATATTAGATCTCTGGAAAACACCTAACCATGTCACTTGCATTTATCTGAAACGAAATAAATCAAGATGCATAACTAAGAACTGGTTTGTTATAGTTTCAACAATTCAAAGAATGAGGCTAGATATTGCTAATGTTATCTGATCGAAGTTAACAGTAAATCATAATAACATGAACCTAAGATCACTGGAGAGTGGAGATCCTTAAATAGGCACACAAAATACGAGGCCGTTTACAACAAGAAAGCTATCACTAACATTTTGTCTTGTTTTTAAAAGGAAACCAAAATTTAAAATATATATAATTTATTTAACTTCTTTATGTGTGAAAGAGAAACTCACCAACGCAAAATCGGCATTAGCGATAAATTTTCGGAGTTTTTTGGCACCATGTCTTGTGACTGATCTTTTCTGAGCAGAATTCTACTAAAATGATCAGCATTCACTGTGGATGTTTCCTGTCTAACAGTGTCCACCTTATGTCCTATCAAATGAGATTAAGGGGAGGTCAGTAAAAGGTCAAACGTGTTGACCAAAATGTCAGAATTAAGTCATTAAAACAGCATTACACAAAATGTAGAGCAAACTGCCAACTAATTGATACAATCATATCAACAATGTAAATAACTAACCTGATGCAGATGGTGTTTCATGATCTGAACTTAGGCGATTGTTTAGCATCATATCTTGCTGGAATATCATCTACGATAGATTAAGAGAAAACAGATCACAAAGAAAGCATGTGAAAGTATCGCCACATATTTGAAAATACAAAAGTGATCAACGTCAAGCATATGCTCTAGACAAAAGACAAGGATTACCTCAGGCGGTAAAGCCAACCAAAAGGATTGAAGGTTGGACTGTGATGTCTCTTGAATGAGCTGAGGCTCCACAGTAGTAGCATTGTGACCACTTGGTAAGAAAAGAGTCTTGTTATGCATTTGGTCCTGATTTGGTGGATCAAACGAATGATGAGTACCCAAATTTTGATTCAAAGGCAGCAGGACAGCCCCAGTATTTGATGCCTTGACACCACTTTGCTGATGTGCAGTGCATATTTCTGAGGGTGCCACAGGATCAGATGCTCCTGATAAGATCACCGGAGGCAGATAGAGGCCATTTCTCATAGATAACATCTGAAAACAATTCAGCGAAGGAACACATTAGGCTGCAGAAATGAGGATTACATAAATGGCGACAGAAATGTAAATTGCATTTCTGGTCTTCTGTCTGTATCATAAAAAAAAATATGGGCACCATTATTATTATTATTATTATTATTATTATTATTTATTATTATTGCAGAACTGGAAACACGCCTTGTTTTTCTGGCTTCCCGGTCCCGGATGCACATACTGAACACTGGATATAATGATATACTCCCTCTATTCCATTACATAAGCATTTGAAGCGTTCAATTTTTTCCCCATAATGTAAGCATTCTTAGAGATAAGAAAAATATGGTGTGTTGGTGGGTGAGGAGCCAGCGAGTTGGGTAAAATTAGGGGTATATCTGACTTTCCCCTCTTGACTTTTGCCTTGGGATTCTAGGAATGCTTATGTTGTGGGATGGAGCGAGTATGCATTTAGTTCATCTTGTCGCATCTCTAACACTAATAATTAGAGGACACTCCAATCTGATAGCTTGGAACATTTGACAGGAGCTATCATTTTAGGCACAATTTCCATACGCCGCTTTGTCATACACTTATGCTGAAGCAATGGGCATTTAATTTAATTTTTCATACAATTCACTTTGGAATGAAGTCTGAAAGTCTAGCTAAGTGTACAATGCAACACTACAATTTTCGAGATACTACTTGTTCATTTAACCTCATCATTTTGGAGAGTATTTATATACTTCGCATAAACATATGTGGTCATTTGGCAGCTGTTCCAATTTATCCACTTGTTTATTTAACTTCATCATATGGAGTACTGTATTTTATTTGCCTATGAGTATTTGGTAGTTCAGCATATCCCAAGTTCTGGGTAATCGGTAGTAGTAGCAAATTAGCAGCATGCACTACATCAGTTTGGCGTTTTCCTCACCTGCACTTGGAGCTGAAGCTGCTTCAGGTACTCGATGGCATCGTCAAGCATGGATGCCTTGTCCGTCTGCACTTGCGAAATCATGGCCCGAAACAAGCACCACAAATCAGCTTCCACCGCAAGGCTATTATAACCGATACATGAAGAATCAGGAAGGGATCACGAAAAGGACCTTGCTTGAGTTGGGTACGAGGGTCTGCAGCGCCTTCATCTTCTCGTTGATCCTGCTCCTCCTCCTCTGCACCAACAAGTTTCATCAGTGTCAGAGCCATCTCCACCACATTAAGCAACCAACCACGGGTAAAATGGAGAGAAAGGGGCAAGAACGAACTACGCACCCACCTTCTCCGAGAGGTTGTGCACCTCGGCGGCGCGGGTCCTCTTGCCGCGCGGCCGCGGCTGCCTCGCGGGCTCCGACTCCGACGACCCCAGCGCATCCTGCAGGAACCAATCAGCTGAGCATATCACCAAATGACCAATCAGAACAAGAAGCAGAAGCTTCCGAGCCAGTCACCTCGCTGTCGCAGATGTTGGCCATGCTCTGGTGACGCATGATCAAATCCAGCTGCTGCCCATCCATCGCGGTTCGTGGCACCAACACCACGGCAGGTCAGCTCAGGTCGCAACCAAAGACCGCGAAGCAGCTGGAGAGGCAAGCCTGGCCCTTAACTAAGCTTGGAGATGGCGAGAGGAGCACGCGAGGAGAAGTGGTCGCTGCTCGCTGACGCTAAGCTTGGAGAGCCCATACCGTGGTGCCGTGAGCATGCCCTCACCAGCGACACTTTCTCGGCTTCTCCATCTCCGATGCCTTGTCCTCTCCTCGAGTCGTTTGTTTGTTTGTTTCGGCTTTTCTGCGGCCCGAGAAAGCTGCAGCGCAGCGCAGAGCTTTTGAGGACCTTTCGGTTGCTCGGTTCTCTTCTCTCTCTCCCTCCTCCGGAGGTCACCAGCGAGCGTGATCCAAGCCGGCGTCGTATTTATGATCGGTGACGGTTCGCTCGCCGCTGCTACATGCCCTACATTTATGCTCGCCTTTAATGGCGTGGCGTGTTCAGTTCGGCCTCCAACACACAGCTTCGCAACAGTACGTTCTTGTGACTGGTAACAGTACCCACCAGTACTGTAGTGGAGTACTCGCCATCGTTTACCAAGCCAAACGTTCGGCAGCCACAGGCAAAAAGACAGGTGCTTGGATTCCGCCAAACTCGTACGGCAGCCACCAGTTCGCTTCATTGCTTTGGCATGCTGTGCTGTGGCGAGTGTGGCGCCGATTTTCGGCGCCACACTTCCGTGGCGAAGCTGGCCGTGGCGTGGCGACCCACGGCCGGCAACCAAGCAGACCCTAGTACTACTCCGTATTCAGTTGCTCACGTGCTGGCACGACTTCTCGCTGGGGCCACCTAGTCAGTGTGATACTATGCTGATGCAGTGATGCGATAGTGATAGCGAGTGTGGTACTCTAATACCAATACTTCAGGACGGTAGCGGGTACGCGACTCCATGTGCAATTCTCCGAATTTTTGGACTGTATATGATAAGTACATATACACTGAGGGTGAAGATATGTACAAGAAATACGTACTGATCACAAGATTACAAGGGATGCGCTTCAATCTCCTGAGCTAGAATGCTTGTCAACCTGTCCGCCCGGTCATCCTGACCTCCGGCAAAATTGTACACCCGGAAGGCCAGCTGAAACACCCGCCAAAGCATCCGCGACAGGCTTGTGGCACGGGTAGACTCTGCAGCCGCCGCTTCCTTGGCATCCTGCCACTCCTGTGGTTGAACAACATTAGATGAAGTTATTTGGGAAAAAGAAATTAAGCATCCATATGCAGTGGTTGTCTGTTGGGGACATGTACCTTCAGTGCTAGCTCCATGCAGTTGGATGACAAATCCACCATGCACTCCTTGATCCGGACCAGCACGCCGAAGTCGAAATGGATGCCGTGCGACTGAAACCTCTTCATCTCCTCGTCTTTGTTCCGTTCTATCATGTCCACGTCGTCTTTGATCTGCACACGCATGCTCATGTCAGCACAAACACATGGCATGAGCTTATACCGACGAACAGTGACAGCAATACTCCTACCATACCTTGTTAAAATAGCCCTCCACCTTGTCGAGCTGCTGCGACACGGGGGCGGCCAGCTTCCATCCCTTGAGCGTGGAGACGGCACCGTCCAGCTTGGAGTAGAGCGCGGCAGCCATCCTCAACGACTCTAGCTTCTTGAAAGGGAACCCCTCGAACCTGGCCAACACCTGCAGAGCAATCGAGCAGCGAGTTAAGAATTGCAGAGGACAGAGTTTGAGCACGACTTAGCTCGAGAGAAACCAGAGCACCTGTGTCTCGTCGGTGAGGCACACGAGCTGCTGCTCGACTTGTTGATGGAACTTCACCACCTTAGCCATGTCCTTGGACTGGAACGAGCCGATGTCGTCTTTCAGCTCCAGGATTGTTGCGGCGTGGTTTTCGGCGTCCTCTTCGATTTGCCGGAAGTACGCCGATCTTTTCAGTTCCAACATCAAAATTGGCAGTAGAAGTTCATCAGTTACTACTTCAGTTCAGTGAAAAAGAATCTTTTAACATAACTGGTGGCATCATCTGCAGTACCTCTTGGTCATCTCGGCCAGTGCATCGGCCATTCCCTGACCGGCGTCGCCCTTGGTCCCTGCCGGCGCCTTGGCCTTCTTCCCTTGCTGTCTCTTGCCGCCGTGCCTGCAACCAGAGCCTTCTACTCTGTCACGCAGATGCCTGTACAGGCTGCCCATCTGCGTCGATCGTTTCAGCTTGGAAGCGGCTCTTTTGGCGTGCAGCACCGCCGAGATGTTTCCGGGAGGCGGCGGCGGGGGCGCCTTCACAGGTATCTGTGAAGGTGACGGTGTCGGCGCCGCCGGAGGGAGATTGACGTGCTGTACATGTGGCAGCGTGCTCTCATGTGAATCCATCGCTGATGATGAGATTGGCTGGCCTGCTTCCATTGATACAGAGCTTGCACGCGCGCCCTTGCTCTCGCTGCCTACAGCCAAGGTTGTTGCGTCTTGGTTCGTTGTGGAAGATGCCTGATCAGACTGTGCAGTCGGAGGTTGCGGCGTTGCCGCCGCGGCATTGTCATCTTGCATGACCTCCCATGGCTGCAGCAGCATGGGCACGGGGGACGATGGCGGCGCCGATAGCGGATGCGGGGACATTGAAGACGGCGTTGTCTGCAGCAAGCAGTCAGCTGCGGGAGTTAGCGGTGGCTCGCATTCCTCTCGTGATCCCTCCTGAATTTTGGGTTCTTCCATCAGCCTCATCGGAATTGCGATTACAGCATTGTCTGATGGATGATTGCCGACATGTTTGCTGTTAGACGGTGACCTCGGCCGACAGAGCACAGGAGGGAGGGTTCTGCTTTCTGGCAAATCCTCAGACCAAGCTGCTCCTGCTGCATTTGCACCGTTGAAACTTTCCATGGAACTGAACTTCTCTTTCGCATTTGTAGTCACCTGATCAAGCATCTTGATGACATGCTCTCCTACGATCAGATTCGAAGAGAGACAACGTATCGGTCAGCACGATGACACAGGGCTTCTGGTCAGTATATTGAATGAATAACATTAACAGGGCTTACATACCAATCTCAACTAAGCTCTGGCTCTCTGCAATTGTGTACTTCTCAGAGTGCATTTGTTTGTTGTTTTCTGCATGACAGTCTAGAACCGACTTGAGGACCATGTCGAGGTAGATTAGAACCTGTTTGTATTCCAGCGTTAAATGACAGGATATTTTACTTTTGAAATTTAAGGCACAAACAGGTTAACTGACCTGCTGCACGGAGGATGTACGAGGTCCTGATAGACCTGATAAACATTTCGGATATGCAATCTTCAGAGCCTCCAGGGTATCACAAAGGAACTGCATATGATTCAGAAGAAATGTATACAGAAGTGGGCATCCCAGCCGTGGTACATCTAAATAGAAAAAGAATTGGCATGAACCTCGTCCAACGGATCACAAGAACCTTGACATGGCAGATCCAGGGCCTCTCTCAGACGAAGGATCTTGCTGACAAGTGTTTTCTCCAGCAACGAGTGATTCGCCAATGGAGAGCTACGACTGCAACTGCCACCACCCTCAGAAATTGTCGTCAGTAATGCCAGGCCTTCATGTCTGCCGGACACACCTGAGGCCTCCTGCAAATCATGGATCCAACTTAATTCCTCAATTTACCAACATGTTCATGCATGCATCGGCTGTAAGATTAACAAGATCAGACCTGTGACGACAGTAGATCGCGGTGATCAATGGGCAGGTTTGAGAAGGACAATGCACGGTGAAGGATGCACGGCGCCATCCTTGACCGTACTCCGTCACGGTCACCTGCTTCTCATCGGATCAAAGCAGCCTACATCATGTGCGGCACAATCAAAACAACGACGATGGGTATTTATTTGATTCTGAAAAGCGGTGTCATGTTTTGTGATTGTTTGGCTGTTGAGGCTAAAGAATGTGTGGGAAGATAGGGGGCCTCCAAGAGGATTCAGAGATGAGAGTGTGGACGGCCCCATCAGAACAAGGACGATGTGCAAGGATATATGCAGGGAGAGAGGAAGGAGAAGAGGACCAAAGAAACAGACGGACAAGGCATGGGCTTATGGATACAGGAACACAGCTATGGAAATGGAGGTAGGCTTATAATTAGAGCAGAGATTAGCTAAAAATAAGGATCTTTCTTAAAGTAAACATAGCAGCCTATGAGCACACAGCTTGTGTGGACGAGATCGAACGGAGTGCTTCCCCAAATAGTGAATCCGTATCCCCCATTTTTTTAAACCTTCCGTAGGCTTTGTTCAAGGCGTGCTTGCACACCGTGGGCATTTGTGGTCTGGACTTACTAGTGTACTGACAAAAAAGTAGAACATGCAGGTGGCCTCGTGATGCAAAACATTGTTTGAAGTTTGTACCGATTCAAGTGCTTAGCTCTTTTCGTACTTATCACTAAATTCACATATTCTGGTGACTTGGGAAGGACATGTCCCAACATTGAATTCATCACAAAACTGGCAGTGCCATGCATGAGTACAAACAGCATTGCAATTACTATAGGCTAAACACTTGGCCATGCTTACTATATGCTCGCACGATGTCAATCTACTAATATTTTACAGCATTGCAATTCATGGGGGCGAAAGAGACAAGCTCTAGAAGTTCGGCAGATACCATGGAGCGGCCGGAGTTTCCAATGATCACCTTCCAATGCTTAGCTTCGGTCCGTCCGTCCGCCAAAAGCCACATGGCAAATGGCGCAACGGCGACGTCCTTTGCATTTGCGTATAAAAGGGCACATCTGTCGTCCTTTGAAAACTCCCTCGGCAAACCCAATAATAACACTACTAGTAATGGTATCACCTGACGAGTAGCACAAGAGCAAGCAAGCGTTACTAGTTACCTTGTGCAGAACAATGGGGTCCTTGCAAGGCGACGTAACCATCTCCCCGTCCTTCTCCAGCACCGGAAGCAGTAGCGGAAGCAGCAGCAGCAGCGACAACGTCGGCGGTGCAGGTTGCGCCGGCGTCAGGATATACGCATGCTTCGCGCTCGGCTGCTCGAACAGCTTCGAGTGCTACGAGCCCGGCGACAACACATGGCGCCGCGTGGGCGCGCTCCCGGACTTTCCTGACGGCCACATACTGAAGGGCTTCGCCGTCGTCGCGCTCGGCGAGTCCGTGTACGTTATTGGCGGCCGGCTGTGCCGGAGAGAGCGTGACGCCGCGGCCGGCGAGTACCGCGACACCGACGTCGGCGTGAGGGCAGACGTGCTCCGGTACGACGTGCGCCGAGGGGAGTGGCGCCACTGCGCGCCGCTCCTTGTCCCGCGCTTCGACTTCGCGTGCGCGCCGTGCAGGGGCAAGATCTGCGTCGCCGGCGGGCAGTGCTCGCTGTCCGGCGCCCGTGGCACCGCCGCCGCCGAGGTGTACGACGAGGAGAAGGACCAGTGGTCGGCCCTCCCCGACATGAGCACGCTGCGCTACAAGTGCGTAGGCGTGACATGGCAAGGAAGCTTCCACGTCGTCGGTGGCTTCGCCGAGAGCACGTTGACGGCCGGTGGTGACGCCCTCCTGGCACCGGTAAACACCATGCTTCAGTCGTCGGCGCTGGAGCGGAGCTCGGCGGAGGTGTTTCACTGCGCGAGGGGGTCGTGGGAGATCCTCCCGGGAATGTGGCAGCTGGACGTGCCGCCGAACCAGATAGTGGCGGTGGCGGGCCGGCTCTTCAGCTCCGGGGACTGCCTCAACAGCTGGAAGGGCCACGTCGAGGTGTACGACGGCGACCTCAACATCTGGAGCGTCATGGACCACTCCGCCCTGCCGGACCTGTCGCTGCTGGCCAGCCTCCCACCGTCAGCGCAGCGGCTCTACCTCACCATGGCCGTCGTCGACACCAAGCTCTACTTCCTCGCCGGCTATCAGGTGCCGTCGGGCGATGACAGCTTCAGAACAGTCTCTCTGGTGCACAGCTTCGACACCAGCGCTGCCCCAGGGTTGGCGCGGGCATGGAGCAGCTTCCAGCCCAAGATGGATCAGGAGGATTTCGAGGACGGCAGCAAGGAGCTCTTCAGCCAGTGCTGCTCCGTGCAGCTGCCCAACTAATTCCATGCTTAAAGTCCAGTCCAGTCGAGTCCAGTCCACGGCATATGTATCATGGTTTTGATCACATCATCATGCATTATGTCTCACCTATAAAATGTGAAACTGGTACTTCTGCTCTTGCGCTGTATATGTTTCAACCAGATAATAACACAGTTCTGCATTGAAAAAAAAAAAAGTGGTATCCTTTCTTTAGTTCTAGCTGGAACCGACTATATGGACTAGTAATTGATATGCAGGGAATCATCTAACAAAATGAGTAGAACTGAAAGCAAAACATACAGGCAAAAAGCTCAAAACTGGCAGACAATATATTATTTGATGAATTATTAAACCAAAGTTCAGGCATTCGAGTTGTCAGCAAATGGTGCTGAGCAGGTGCAGATTACTGGTTTAACCACCACGCCCGCCAGTTGACAGGCAGAAGTTGAAAAGAATAAAATCAGTTAGTAAGCGCACGCGCAGATGCTTTTCACGGCTAAGCACCTATACAAAATTACATATGCCGGAATAAGAGCCGACAACTTGTAGATCTCAGACTTGTTTATCAGCAGACAAGCTATTACTATCCTACATGTTGCACTAAACCCCCCGTTTAGTCAATAGTACAGAAACCAAGTCTTCAAGCCAAAAGGGAGCTGCGTTACCTGTATAAGATAACAGAACATAAGGCGACAGAGCGGATTTGATAAGAGGGCTATAGTGACAATTAGTTGCAAGACTAACCTTTGCATGCTAACCAACACGAGGCCATTATCTGGAAAGATCTTATTGTTTGGATCATAGGGTTGATGAATTCCAGCTTGCATCAACAGCATTTACAATTCTCTGATGAAGCAATGCTCCAGAACAAGCTATTATGCCTCTATCCAGACCTTCCAAGTAAACACCCCTTGAGAAGTTCAATGGGCGGCCTCCAGCATCTGTGACCACCCCTCCAGCCTCTTGGATGATAACCACCCCTGCAGCATGATCCCATATCTTCTCCTTATATCCAGCTCTTGCAAATTTCATGAAGATTTCTGCATCACCTCGTGCTATTGCAGCATATTTCACCATGCTGTACACACGCAGAGGCTGCTTCCTGGAAACAAAGCAAGATGATATGAATACACAGAGTACATCAAAAACCAAAAGTTGCAATTCAATTAGCTTAAGACGAACAGTCCTAACTTTGGACATTGTTTCACTCTATTTTGAAATGTAAAATAATAGTATCCTATTGAAAAACCAAATAAAAGTATTAACTGACCTTAGTCCTACACTATGAGCCAGCCCTGCTGTGAAGGAATGGCTCGAGTTGGCTTTCTCAACAGGTTCACAGAATGTTGCTGAAACTGGATCTCTGATTGACGACACCTGGATCTCCCTTGGGTGGTGCCAATCAAGCTTACCAAAGTCATGAACCAATGGCTGCATCCAAGCTTGGCCACAACCTTTCTGAGCATACATGACACAACCTTTATGCCAGGATCCGGACGGAGGAGGAGCAACATTAGACATCAATCTGTAATACTTTTGGTGATAATTGAGCCATTCCTTCTTCATTGGGTAATTTGGGCACCCAAGAACACCAAGTACAACTTCCCCATCCTCAATCAATGCTAGGGCAATAGCATATTGGTCCCCTCGCACAAACCCAAGGGTTCCATCAACAGGATCAAGCACCCAAAATTTTCCCTTTGGCCCTCCAACAGAGCTGCAATTCCGTATGGCCTGGGTAACATCATGAGCACTCAGCTGTTTCTGTGGGGATCTCAGGCCATACATTGGAGCTTCCACCAGACAATCATTGACAGCCTCAACAACGGATTCAAGCAAAGCCGCTCCATCGCTACTGGATAATGTCTCATCATCTTCTTCGGCAACAATAGATACATTTTCATCACGAAAGGAATCCGAGAGCAGCCAGCTTACTATCGCTTGCACGCCCCAATCTGGCATAATGAGGGGGAAAAAAATCACTACGTGCAATTTGCAAAGGCACATATCACTGCACCCAAAGAATAGGCAAAAAATCTCCTAATAACATAGAACATTCACTAATAAAGTTATGATGCAGCAGTTTTATGTGCGCACAATTCCTGGAATTCTGGAACAACGGATGTTTATTTCATTTTGATGGTCCAACAAAAGCAACTTGAATGCAGTCCGTATGGAGGGATTGATGTACTAGGTCAGTCCAAGTGCGAGTAGAAATCGTCGTCTTCATCAAATGTTAGAAAATTTGTATTTCACACAGACACTGCTGCAACCCACTCGAAGTCAATGATAATCAACTAGGCCACGGTTTTATTATTCGGAGCAGAGACCCAGGTAATCATCGTCAATCCATTAACCAGCATATTTTTCAATTTTGTATTGCAGGCGCGGAGCTAGTTGACCTAATCCTCATTGGCAATCACGCGATACTGGTGTGTGCGCTTAGGAAGTGAAGCAAAAGCTGATGGATGGATTAGCAGCAATACGAACCGGCGACGGTGACAGGGGAGCGGTCGAGCTTGGCGTGGACGCGTCCGCCGGCGTCGGAGCTGGGATGCAGGAGCGAGTCCTGCACGCGCTGGCACAGGGTACACGCCACCTGCACGACGCGCACCGCCGTCTCCATCTCCCGGGCGTAATCCCTCCCGCCGCCGCGGCAATCCCACAGCCACTCATGCTCCGTCCCGGTCCAGAGCCGCCCCGCGCCGAGAGAGGAGGACGCCGACGCGGACACCGGCGCCGACGGCGGCGCGCACAGGGGACGGGCGCGAGCGCAGCGGCGGGGTGCGCGCCACTCCGGCGCGGGGCCGGTGGACGGGAACGCCCGCTGCGCGGACGCGGCGGCCGTCCAGGGGGATAGGCGGAGGATGCCCATGGCGACGGAATCCGACCTCGATTAACCCTGGGCGCTCCTCTCCCTCCGGCTGCGAATGATGATTGGATCGATCTAAATAGGAGCGGGAATCTGCTGGTTCCGAGATGCTTCGCCTCCCACCAGCGCTTTTGTTAGCCGCCGCCGGCGACGCGGTGCAGGGCCCCGGCCTCGAGTGGTAACGACCTCCGCCATGTCATCATCGTCTCTGGTCGTTACCTTCTACACCAGCGTAAATGGGGTAGAGCCGTCGGTGTGCTACAAAAATATTTAGAATGCGAATTGGATGCCAAATTTCTTTTCTTTGCGAATGCCAAATTTCGACAGCCGCGCTAATTAGATCCCTTATTCTGAGATTCTCGTTGTACAGATTGAATAGTTTGCAAAATGTAGTGTGTTTTTAAAAAAGAATTTAGTCATTTATTTGTGGACACAAAAGTATAGTGGACAAACGATTACTGCATATGAAAAAATAAAATCAAAATGCCCCTAACACGTGAAACATAAACAGCCTCTATATAAGCCAGGATGTAAGAGCATCCCGAGAATTCAAGCCTCTATATGCTTATGTAAAAGCCAGCTCCTACATTCAAGCTTTTACAAAAGTTCTTCAAGTCCATCAACACCTCGTGTTTTTCGCCTCTACATTTGTGGAACCTTTCTATCAACCTCTCTTCTATTTTTCTTCCTCGCCGCACAACTCTCGGCCAACTCTTCTTCCTCGCGCATGTCGCCGCCACCAGGACCTCTCTCGGGAGCAGCGCGAGAAGGCAAGCTCCGGTGCGGGCGTGTCCGGCAAGTGGCCGCGACGCAACAATAGACACCCGAGTGTGGCGGGAGGCGTCAGGGGAAGAGGAGGCGGCCGGAGTAATGGCGCGGCGACAGGAGGTGGCCAAACGCAGGATCCGACCGAAGGAGGCCGCGACATACGCAACGCAACTGACCCCGGCAATCGCCGAATCTGAGTAGGGCACGGCTGTTTGTGGCGTGTGGTGATTGGATTCGGCACGCCGACAGGCAGAGAACGGCGGTGGCGACACTAGACTAGAGGGCGCGGGAGGGAGGAAGAGAGAGAAATGTACGCGCGGGAGACAGTTGTGGTGGGACCCAGCATTGTAAATAGTGGGTTGTCACATCTGAAGGCTATGAGAGGAAAATCTGGAGGCCTTCCTAAGGCTAGCTCTGCTGAAATTCATTTTGAGTGAAATGCATCCAGGGTAGATAAATTATTTAGGAACGGTCATCTAGGTACATACACTCCTAAAGTGACCATCTAGGTTCACAAATTATTTAGAAATGGTCATCTAGGTACATAAACTCCTAAGTGACTATCTAAGTCCACAAAGTAATTATGTTGTACCTGCCCAGGTCCAAATCCCTTCGTGCATGAAAAAATTCCTACATGAACATGCAAGCGTAGATGGAGGGACACCTACTATGCGCATGAGGAAATCGTGATAGTGGAAAATTGCAGAAAGAAGACATTACCCGGCAATCGAGAGGCGAGGCAGTGATCGGGAGGCAACAACCTAGCAAAAGAGGGAAAGGACCCTCATTCGATTCTGCTGCCAAGCGGAGTTGACAGTTGTGTGGTTGATCACACATCGCCGCCTCGCCTCCCAAAAAGCTTTGGCCCAGCATAGTCCATCTAACACCAGACGTGCCGTGCTTGGGTTTGGTCATAGGCCCGTTGTGTCTGTCCGGTCCGTTTAACCATAAGGCCCATGCCGGCCCGTCAAAGAAACGGCCCAGTCCGGGACGGGCTCGTGCCGAAATAATAAGTTTATAGACTTAAATGGTCACTTAGGAGTTTATTTACCTAGATGACTATTCTTAAATAGTTTGTGGATCTAGAATGTCACTTTAGGAGTTTATGTACTTAAATGACCATCCCTAAATAGTTTATATACTCCAAGTGCATTTCACTCTTTTTTTTTATTTAGCAAAGCCCTTACATCCCTGCTAAATAAAATTCTTCTACCGCGTGAAATAGGCAAACGAGACGTGTCCCCGACCGCCGTTCAGCCGTTCTATTGCCCCTATGCGAACGAAGGAAAAAGTCCAAGCGTCACGCGTGACGACGGACTGATGAGCGGCCGCCCTACATGTAGCGCGAGGTCATCGTAACACACACACAGCACGTGGAGAGAGGGGGCAATTCAGCATTTACCCCTCTTCCAAATGGCCAGTAGCCATTTGCCTTCCTTACAAATGGTCTTTTTGATTTACCCTCCTTACCAATTTTTGAATCAGGATTTGCCCTATGTGTATTTTTATGCCTATTCTGCCCCTCCCCTCCTCTTCCTCCTCCCGCCGGCGACCACCGCCGCCATGGGTGCCGCCGCCTCCTGCCCGCGGCTGGTCGTATAGCCACTCCTCCCCTCCACCACAGCCGGCTCCCCACGAAGCTTCGGGTTCCCATAGCCACTCCTCCCAGTGCTGTGCCCGTCCACTCGTATAAAGCAAGCGGCCTCGCGCCACTACTCCACCGGTGCTGCCATTTGGATTCGCTGCGGCTCTGCTCTGCTGCTGCTTCTTTCCCCTCTGCCGGCCACCTTCAGTGTCTTTGCGTCGAGCAGAGCATGGCGACCGCGGTGGAAAGGAGTGGTGAAAGCAAGAAGCGCAAGTTCGACGCGGCCGGGATGGGTGAGCTCCACGACGACATGCTCGAGCGCGTGCTCGCGCGCCTCCCGCCTGCCAGCTTCTTCCTCCTCCGCGGCGTCTCCCGCCGGTGGCGCGCGGCCGCCGAGTCGAATACGTTCCGCGTCGCCTGCGCCCGCGTCCTCGCTCGGGACCCGTGGTTCCTTATGCTCGTGGACTCCGACCGCAAGGATGAGCAGCAGCAGCCGCTGGTGCCAGCGGCGCGCCCCGCGGTCGTCTTCGACTCGACCGAGCGCGCCTGGCGCGGTGGCGCGGCGCGCCGGGGCCCATGCCGGTGGCCGCCGCGGGCAGGCTCGTGCTCTACCGTGACCAGAGCTCGGGGGAGCTGACCGTCACCAACCCGCTCACGGGCGCTTGCCGCGCGCTCCCGCCTTGCTCGGCACCCGGCGCGCTGCTCGCAGTTCCGGCGATTCATGTGCGACGTCGAGACCAACCGGTGGCAGAACCGACAGCGTGGAGTCCCCCACGGCGGCGGATCGGCGGAGGAGCGGGGACTGCACGACCAGCCGCGGTCAGGAGGCGACAGTGCCCATGGCGGTGATGGTCGCCGGCGGGAGGAGAAAGAGGAGTGGAGGGGCATAATTGGTAGAAGAAGGGCGGAATAGGGAAAAAAAAGTCTAACGGGTAAATCCTGACTCAAAAATTGGTAAGGAAAGTAAATCATAAAGCTTATTCGTAAGGAGGGCAAATGGCTACTGGCCATTGGGAAGAGGGGCAAATGCTGAATTGCCTCGTGGAGTCATCGAACGGGACAAGCAAAGCAACAGCAACCAAACAAGCGGAGGCGAGGAGTGAGGCGGCCGGAGCGAGATGAGGGCGGTGGTGATCACGCGCGCCGGCGGGCCGGAGGTGCTGGAGGCGCAGGAGGTTGAGGACCCGCCGGCGCTAGGCGAAGGGGAAGTGCTCGTCGAGGTCGCCGCCGCGGGCGTCAACCGCGCCGACACGCTCCAGCGCCACGGCCGCCATCCGCCGCCCGCCGGCGCATCCCCCTACCCGGGGCTCGAGTGCTCCGGCACCATCTTAGCTCTGGGGCCGAACGTCCCCTCGCGATGGTCCGTCGGCGACAAGGTGATGTGTGAATCAACTGCCTAACTGCGTGCTCTTATGGCGAATTGAGATTTTGCTTTAGTTGGCCTCATATTGTTGTTGCCTTTTGCAGGTGTGTGCGCTGCTTAGTGGCGGGGGGTACGCAGAGAAGGTGGTGGTTCCGGCGGGGCAGCTGCTGCCGGTGCCGGAGGGGGTGTCACTGACGGACGCAGCCGGCCTGCCCGAGGTGGCCTCCACCGTCTGGTCGACCGTATTCATGACCAGCCACCTCTCCCCCGGTGAATCATTCCTTGTGAGAAACAAAATCCCTCTCTCCCCTTCTCCAGAGCTGCGTCCTGGAGAACCCTGTACTTAGTATAATATGAATTCTGAATTCTGAAGGGACCAAGGCATCTCCCAGTTTGGTATCCATAGAACTGAATAAGAATCTAAATGGTTATCCACTTATGGGTTCTTTCGCCCCTAGAAATTGACCGGACTTCGCTACTTGAGACTGAATAGTAAAACTAGAATCCCCTGACATAAAGGCATTATAAGAGGTCACCTCTTCGCCGTAACTGAAACTGCTAGCATGGAACTAAACAGTGAATCTCTCTGCATGTGTTTTTTTATGATAGCTGTGTGTCTTCAATTTTGACAGATCCATGGAGGATCAAGTGGAATTGGTACGTTCGCGATACAGATCGCCAAGCACCTTGGAATTAAGGTTTTTGTCACAGCAGGTTTGTTCTTTATAATGACAATTAAGATATAGGCAAATCAAAAGTTCTTGGTAAGGTCCCTAATATCCCAGTTTAAATATTATAGGAAGTGAAGAAAAACTAGCAGCCTGCAAAGGTTTGGGTGCCGATGTATGCATAAACTACAAAACTGAGGACTTCGTTGAACGTGTGAAACAGGAAACAAGTGGAAAGGGTATGACTAATCAGTTGACTGTCTTTAACCGTTTATATTGTACACACTAGGTCCAAGTTGTTGTCTGTGAAGTACGCTACTGGTACCTGATAACCTGAATGCTGATAGCATTCTGGCTTAATAACATTTCTAGGAGGAACCACTTTGTTGCTTTTTTGGTAGCTACTATGTACCAGGACATTATTGTCAAGTTTATTCGTGGTACTGACTGTAATCTGAATATCTCTTTACCAGGTGTTGATGTCATTCTGGACAATATTGGAGGATCATATCTCCAGCGCAACCTGAACAGCTTAGGTGTTGATGGTAGACTTTTCATTATTGGTTTCCAAGGAGGTGCTGTAGCTGAAGTGAACCTTCAAGCTGTGCTTGTGCGGCGATTGACCATACAAGGTATATTACTTGCTTAGGTCGTGTGCTATAGCAGCCCTTCTATATTTCATTGATGCTCCGTACATGTTATGCCATTTTGTTCATTGATATTTTTCATCATTGTTTACCTGTTACCTTGTTGGATTCTGAGTGCCATGACATAGTTTAATGGTTGATTAATTTTATGCAGCTGCTGGACTGCGTGGCAGAAGCCTTGCTAATAAAGCTCAGATCATCAGTGAGGTGGAAAAGAACGTGTGGCCTGCCATTACGGCTGGCAAGGTGAAGCCGGTGATTTACAGGACGTTCCCATTAGCTGAAGCGGCTGAGGCTCATAAGCTGATGGAAACCAGTTCCCACATCGGCAAGATACTGCTGATTCCATGACTCTGCCAGTTTTTGCTCTACCACTTTCCTGAAGAGCTGGTTTGAGCACGGCTGCAACTTCTGTAACGATTTCTATAAATGTACGGGCGCGTCATACATTCAGTCTTTTCCTAGTAAAAAATGGATCTCTTCTTGAACTTTGATGTAATATAAATTTGGCTGTACATCATATATCATGCCGCTACGCCTTATGTTTGTGTCACCAAGTCAGTACTCAAACCGTGCCAGCTTCATGGTTCACAATGCCGATGAGAGGTCGCCACAATTTTTTTGTGCTTTCGAATATGTTATTCACGAAGCAAGGGATGGTGATCACCATGTCAAGTTGACAGTAAGCATTTCCTTCTTGCTGGCCTCCTTCGGTAGCTAGAACTCAGCTAACAGGGCTGGTCTGGAGATTCACGCATTACCTACAGACTAGATATGCCACAATATCTGATGGAAAATACTATGATGAATTCAGTTGACACACTAATGAGATAAGCAGCCGTTTTGTTATCCTACCTGTGATCCAATTTCTACCCTTTCAGTCTCAAGAATGAGCAGGGGTAAGTGAAGCACATAGCTTGCCAACAAAAGGAACCGCGGATGACCATCAATATAATGCATATTTAAAGACACTGAGAACCTTATAAGTCATACTGAGATCCTTGCCATAACAAGGAGCTAAGAGCCATCTCATAATTATCATGTATTCTGTTCTACAATTTGCACTGCTGCTCACTACCAGTAACAAACATTGAAACACTACAGTAGCCATTTCTCCCGTTCCATATCTAAATCTAGCCGTCCTTCAAATTCAAAGACAAATAAAAAATGAAATTATGTGCTAATCTTACAAAAAGCTACAGACTCCTGCCATGTCCTTAATCTTGTCTAGTATTCAAAGGAACAGTGCAGTTGCATTGCTGTCTAAATGATTCAGTCTGCCTCTTCAAAATCGCATAATCCTACATCAACAAAAATGGGACATAAGCAAAGCACACACATTACAGAGTTTAAAAATGAAGATTAATGGGAGGGGAGTAGAAGTAGAGATCATCAGATAAAGGAGGCCAAGAGTTGAAGGAGATGATATTGTGAGAGAAACACTAGAGTTTGACCCGAAATTACCTTTTGCAACAGTTCAAGACGCCTGGTTGAATCAGCCGAGAAGGCCTTGAACTGTCAAGAAAGCTATTAAATAAGCATTCTTGATGGAGTGGCTGAGTATAAAATGTGTTTTGTATCAGCAGACAATACCTTTGAAAGTTCATCTTGCAACTGCCTGCTTTTCTCAAGTTCTGTATCGTATTTCATCCTCCATTCGGCAGATTCATCCATTGCTTCTAGGTTTGCCCGTTCAAATTGCCTCCTAATGATCGATGTGGTAAACAATGTCATTTCATACAAAAAGAGAAACAAACAGTAGTCTTCAGCTAACATAAATCGGCAAAAAGTAATTGCTCATCGTTGCAGTTTTCCAGCGAAAGATGTGAGTAGCAGATGTAGAATAAAGCTGTCAAGTCTGGCTAAAACAATGAACCGGGTCAAATTTGGCTAAAACTTCACTACTGATTAAACCATTGAGAAGGAAGAATGGTCCATCGTAAATTGGATGATACTACAAACACCTGACTAAAAGTGGTCACCTCTAAGGATCTAGAAACGGTAAGTTTTCATTCAAAATACCAAACTCAGGCAATTTAGAAGCAATTAAAGTACAGCTATCATTCTGCCCGTCCGGAATATTGGTACGGATCAGGCAAGGTAATCTAGATGCACATCTAGAACCATCTTTTTTGTGTTTGTGGATCAGGGGTACAGTCATTGTTTTATGGGGACTCCATCTGGATCAACTGCCTCCAACACGCAAATGAACATGGAAACTAATTAGCTCCTACTGGTGATTTACAGAGAAGGCGTTCTAACTTCTCTACTCACGGATTGACCCCTCATCACTGATCAGAAAATTGAGCAAAATGATCAGTTTAATAATTCCCCCTATTATCCTATCTCCTGCAGTGAGGACTAATAATGATTTAGGAAACTAAGAGAAGGAAAGGAAGGTGGCGAGGAATTGGGGGCGAACCGGAGCTCTTCGCGGTCGTCGGCGGTGAAGGAGGGGTCGCTGGACTGGCGGGCCCAGATGCGGAAGTAGACGGCGGTGCCCATGAGCAGCGCCACCGCGAACGCCACCATCAGGGCCTGCCTCTCCTGCCTCCGCCCCGCTCCGCCACCTCGTCCCCCCACCATCCTCCTCAGCTTCCCCCCGTCGCCCTCCTCTGCAACTATGTCCTGGCTTCGTTCGGAGCCAACTCGTGCAGACAAAACACACTAACAGCCACTACGGGTACAGCAGCAGCGCTAAACCAGGCCTAACCGAATCTCGGCCTATACTGCTATACTGACGTCCCTTTTTTTTTTTGAGTATACACTGACGTACCCTTTGAGCCCAATGGTCCAGAACATTTTGAGCCCGACGCTGCCTTGCAGTTCCTTCCTCGTTTCTTTGGTTCAGAGCATCTCCAGTAAGGCCTCTATTTGGACTTCTACTCTATTATTTAAGGGTTTGAGTCAAAAAATCATCTCTATCAAGGACCCTACTTAGGCTCTCATTTTGCATGCCCTCTCAAACTCCACCTCCAAGCCCTCATTCCTAGGGTCCTCTCATCCTCCCTCTCATTCGTAGGTCCCACTGTTTTTTTTATTTTTCCACACAAAATAGGGTCTATTGCTGGAGTTGAAGCCAAGTTTTGAGCCTTTATTTTTGCATGCCGGCTTGAAAAACAAAAGTAGGGATCTTATTTTGAAGTCCATTGCTGGAGATGCTCTTAGTAAAGTTCACGTTGTTCAGATCTTCTACCGGTGAAAACCGTGAAACCTATACGTACCCCGCCCGATAAAAACGATTCGATAGAACAGCTTTAAGATTCGTGCTACCTACGCATCCGACGGTCGCGCGCCTTTCTTCCTCCTCCGACCTGGCCGCCGCCGACGAGCCCGGCGCAGCCGGGTTAGCGCGGCGGAGGGCGGCGGGAGCCGCCGGAGACGATGGAGGAGGGTGGGGTGGGGCCGTCTCGCCGGAGAATCCTTTAGTGCGTGGGATTTGTACCCCAAAAATCTCCTCCTCCTCCCTCCGGACATAGAAGGCGGCGGCAGGCCGGACCGGCGGTGGGCGGCGCGATGCGGGCGGGGCGGCGGCGGGGCCGCCGCCGGCAGCGGTGGTGGCTGCCGGCGGTGGGAGGGGTAAAGGTGAGGGTGTCACTTCTCGCCGGGTTAGCGCGGCGGCGGTCGAGGGGGCGGCGGCGGAGGCGGCGGCTCGGTGAAGAAGAAGATGGCGCAGGCCGTGGGCCGACGCCGAGCAGGCCGTGGGCCTGACCTACTGCTCGGATCTCGTCGGACGCCCTGCGCATAGGGTGTCCCGGTGAAAACAGGCTTCAGTATATAGCAACATGAAACATACAACTACTACACTGGAAACAATTAGTAGATCGGAGTTATTTATGTCAACCAGAAAATTCGCTAACAATTACGGATCACCCTGCAACATTTATATACAGTTACTCAGTACAACAGCGACCAAGAACTATCTAAGGCCTGGTTGCTGTTATTCATAAGCTCTGAATCTGAACTAGCCGCGGCGGGGGCACAGGCGGCGGCAATGTCGGCAAGTACTCTTCCGACAAGAACACCATGAAACGGTGCAGGCCCATCGCGGCGGATGCAACCGAGATGACAAACATGTTCCAGCTCACCCTGACCATCAACACGGGCTCCTCCTTCAACTCCCTCATAAACTTGGCGAATATTATCTGCAGCCTGCGATCTCTTAGCGCTGCCTGGAATGATTCTTTGAACAGCACCAAATCTCCTTCATTCTTTCCGGCAGTCAGGTGCGGCTGAGGCTTGCCCTCTCCTGCCCGTTTTAAGCCAGTAACATTCAACATCCACAGGCAAACAACATTGGCTAAAACCTTACTCAGGAGCACCCGGAACATCCGTGCATCTCTGGAGATCATGTCACGGGCAAGAGATTTTGCATTCTGCACAGCGGATACAGGGTGAGCTCAGAAGTATATAGTTTTAGTTCAGAAAGGTCAGTCAGGAGGGGCTGCTAACATTAGTAGAGGGGGGCACAAATAAGAGGTGACATACCGCTGTCATGATAAGTCTCCTAATCACAACGCCATCTCTTGATAATAAAAGCCGCAAACACAGGTTTGCCAAGTGCAATGCCCTCTCTGGTGTAGCACGATCGAGAGAAGATGAATCACTGATCTCCACAAGGTTAGCAACATTTGTGTCCACTGTTTCAGGCATAACTCCGCTGTTATAGTTGAAGTTGCCCCTTCAGAATGAAAATAACATGAGAAGACTGACAAATCTTTAGCAACTATAACTGCTTCTGCAGTCATTGGCACATGCATATCAAACTAAGCATAGAAAATCATTCATGCAACTCTGTTGTTTCGATGATGTCTGAGATCTAGGACTCTAGGAGTGATGGTCTAAATGATAAACCAAGTAATATTTTTCATCAACTTGATAACGTTTACAGAAATAACAAAAGGATAAGATAACTTTCTTAACTGGAGCAATGCATAAGTATTCAAGCATCATAATGAAGTTCAAACTTGAATCTTAAGCACAGTGAATAAACAGTCAATGCTTAACTAAGCAGAAAACATGATATCACCATTATAAATAAATCAAAAGAACATTACAGAACCGATACAAAGATGAATAGAACTATAAACTGAACCCCAATGAAGCTAATTCAAAATTACTATCCAAATAACTCAAAAGGAACCATGAAACAAACCTCGCTGAAGCTAATTTTAGGAACACAGCAATCTTTTGCCATTGGAACTGTTTCCTTTTGTTGAAAATTGCCTGTGAAAGAATACCAATTGTGTCAGTTATAACATGTGGTCTTTTTTATTGGACTATTGGTTGTTTTGTATCAGCATACTTACGAAATGCAGTCTCATATTCTTATCCACATTAAAATACCAAATACAGGCCCTAGCAACACATCTGCCTCAGATAGTAAGTGATACCTGATTCAAGAGTCTCCTTGTCTCAAGTGAATTATCGGAAAGAAGCTTCCGAACAACATATGGGTATGCTGCTTGAAATGTTTTAAAAGTCTCGTCCGCTTCTACGGCCAGTCCTATCAATCACAAAGGGAGGGAGATAAGAAGCCTTAGAAAGCCAGCCATCTTTGGAAACAAACGAGCTGAACACTCCTTCATATTTAGCATATAAAACGTCAGGGCACCTTTTCTTAGTTTCTCAATATGAAAACTGTCCTAAAGTCATATATTTAATATCAGATGGAGTAATATATGCATATTTCTTGAATTAGAACCAGCTAACCTTCCAAAGAGGCAAGGGACCGGAGGACCAGTGTGTAGTAGGGTGGCATACGGAAGTGATACCTTAATGCAACAGACCAAATTTTCCCAAGAACCTAAAACATGTACGAAGAATGTCACTAGGCATGGTGTTTAGTTTGAAATGGAAGATGAAACCATCAAAAAACGGCTATACTGAATTGGAACTTATGAATAGAGCAAACTACCCACCTTGCTAAACTTGATTTCTGGAATTCCGTCAGCATAAGCTACCTCGCCCAATGCATCCTCCAACTCCTAACATATGAAAGACACACTAATTAAGAACATAAAAAAACATTGAATGGCATACTAAATAGCACTGATATGCATATTATATCATTAGTAAAATAACATAAAGAAGTTCATTGGATGACTTAATAAAACACATTAATATGATATATTATGTCATTAAGAACTGGTAAAAAGAGGCACACAGAATTAGCAGATAGACGTGTATATCGTAGTCAACATCATAAAAAGGTTCTGTCTTCTAATATAGATAATGGTCCAAAATGTTAGATGTATATGTATTTCTGTAGTTTCCCCATTGTATAAGGGGTTTTGTGCATATTTACCTACACCTGTACATGTATATATTTGGGCCTAGTGCCCTCATAATGAATACAAGTGCTATTCATAATATGGTATCAGAGCAAATCTAGGGTTAGGTTTTCTCTCCTTCCCTAGTGATCCTGGGCGTTGCACTTGCGCCTGATTTCCACCACACAAATTTTCTGCCGTACTTCTGTTCTTGAAGTCCGGCGAGCTTCTTCGTCTTGAAGCTTCCCGTCGGCGTCCGCTTCTTCGTCTTGAAGCTATCACGCCGTCGGCCTTCTGGTTGCGCTGCCCGGGGACTCGCCGTCGTCGTCTTCGTTCGGACGCGCCGTCGAGGTCTCGTCATCTGGAGCCGCCGTCGTCGTCTTCGTTCGGAGCCGCCGATCCTCTGCTCGGGCCGCCCCGCCGTCGATCTCCTGCCGAGACGCGTCGCCGTCGACTCAAATCGCCGCGTCCTCACCGGTTGCCGTCGCCCGCCGCCTCTGTGTCACCTAATCGACGGGATTGTCGCCGCACCATCGCCAATCCCTGTACATGTATATATTTGGGCCTAGTGCCCTCATAATGAATACAAGTGCTATTCATAATACAAAACAGTGCCAAGGCTTTAAAAAAAACTTCCTCAGTATTTGTCTATAATTATTACTTCAGATCTACCTATGTCAACTGGCATTCCTTTACCAGGAAGTTTCTGCCTGCCCAACCAAGACTACAAGTGGACTCTGATTACTCATCCTACTTCTGCTCACTAATTTAATGGTTGGCAAATGTTAAGTCATTTCATTTCAGCCAGAAATCAACATGGACACCATGTAGGATGCCACTCATCACAAACAAAATGACTAACCATCTAAATACCAAAACAAAACAAAAATGGTGCGCAGCTGCAGTTTGATGAATTACCATTGTAACTCGGCGCAGATTAGTTCTTGGTGGAACTACATCCATTTGAGTCAAATCGTAAACAAGAGAAGCCCAATCTCCATTTACTATGTGCACAATGCTTGCAAGCATAGCACGCTGATG